>OX454416.1:114476339-115076339 GCA_949715475.1 Microchrysa polita | reverse complement strand
TATTACGGGCGAGGACCACGACGATCCATAAAACAGATCCACAAATATGCACAGCGATTGCATGCCTTTCTGCGCCGCTAAAAGAAGAAAATGCAAGGAAGAAGAAGTGGACTGCCATGTTAACTGTTTGCCACTAACCCAATTATCTGGAAAAGAGATCTAGTTGCCGTTGTGGTGAACATCTCTACTGTGCACGATGGGCAGTGCTGCATATTGGATGAGGTTACGAAACAAAACAGTTGCGTATGTTCTGCAAACATGTTCCCTTTCATTTCAAATCTACCGACCGTTACGGATCAGAAATTTATCTTTACAAACAGATGACCTAAGCGACCGGGGTTTTCCTTCCTCTTCCTTATTTATTTATTAAACTGTTTCAACTCGAAATAAAATGCATTAAATTCCCAAACCAAACGTATCAGCTGTGAAGTGTCAAAATTGCCCCATTTTTCGCTTTCCGCGAGACGGCGGTAGGAAAACTAAATCTGATCCGATTCTATGCCGTTTACAGAACAAAATAAGAAACAGTTTGCGAAATGCAGCACAGTTTGCAGAACATACGCAACTGTTGTGTTTCGTAACCTCACCCATTCTCACGTAGGGGAGCCAGACAAGCTGAGAGAGTAGTAACATTTCTTCTTCTTTTTATCGACACTAGCGACACTTACCCTACCATCCGCCATATAATGAAACGGAATATGTTTTTGGAACATACACAACTGTTTTGTTCCGTAACGTCACCCATTGTCCACTTAAAACTGAGTTGCTGTTGTACTCGCGATTCAAGAGTTTTTTTTTCTTGAATCGATGGGGGCTAGCAGCTCTTGGCCGTTGAAGTAACAACGGGTAGAACTCCGGGACGATTTTATCGAAGAACCGGCTGTCATAGGAGAATTTTAAAGACAACACAAACATCCATGGTCACCGTGGGACTGGAACAAACGCGCTGGCAATCCAGAGATAGAGTGTCATCTCTACGACTGAGCCTCTTAAAACCGAGTTATTTGCCCGGCCGATCAATATAGAAAAAAAAAATCATTGCGCAATTTCATACAATGGCGTAATCAAGCAAACTATGGTATAACTATGCAAAATACGCTAAAATTCAATTCAATATAATGTAAAAGCTTTCAGAAAATAGTGTGCGTCTTGTCTATACGATAAGACTAACCACTAGATAAGATGTACGAGAAACCGGCCCTCAATCTGACAGCAGTGAGTTAAATCGCTCGTAGTTTTTCGGCTGCCAGGGGTAAAATCATTCGCGTTGGGTTCTTAAAACGCGTCTCCATTTAAATACATACATGGATTCATGAGCGAGTGACACACCATTCAGTCACGAACTTTGTGCCGTCGTGTTGCTGAAGAAGGAATGCCCCCACTGGCTCCTCTGTTCCAAACACTAGGCGTACTTCCATGAGGGAACAAAAAGCTCGCCCGAAAATGGGACCAGGTCAGAAGATAGTACCTGGGCCAAGTAGAACCATCTACCTGGACCATACCGTTAGGGGAATCCTAGCTATTACCGCATATTAATAGCTACCTTATCTGTGCTATTACTTTTACCTCCCGGACCATCGAAGTGTTCGGACCTTCGGCATTGTATTGACACGGATCTTGATGTAAACATCAAATTGGGATTTCTTCGTACAGAGCATGACCTTCGAAACCCCAACTCCGGGGCTGCAACTCCAGCTGGTTGACTTATGAACCATCGTACCCTGGGCACACCCATCCACAAGGTACACTATTCGCGAATGACTTCTCAATAACTGGTTATCCTCCTTTGGCCACTCAGGTTCGATCTGTTACTACGCGGCGGCTAACTAACCGACGGTTAGCGTTACTTTTCACATCCGGTGGGCTCCTTCAGTTCACTATTCAGCAATTTAACTTGGGCCGAATGGACATCAATCCATAAACTGAATAGGTATAGTCGCGAAGGCCTCCCTACCTAGCCTCTTTGTAGCTCAGCTTTTGCGAAGCCGCCAGTTTCGAGGCCTTACACGCTAACTTATGGGGGATTCCCTCCCACCAGGGAAATTACTGCGAAATGTGCTCGATTTCGGAAATACTCTTTGGCGGGAAATTCGTCATTCACATCTCAGATCGGTTGGAATGGACAAATGGCAACTCTTGTATTAATCCTAGAAGCATCATGTGGTTTAGGAATGGCTCTAGGACAGATCACTGTGTAGTTGCTGGTGTCTTTGGGACTTATATCAGGCAATGGCTGTTTGGCGTTGTGTCTTTTAAGCCGCGATTCACGTCGTTAATAATGTATTTAATTTTTGGTTGGAGAATTCTGAATTCAACGTTTTGCGAAAAATTACATTTAACAATTGTTTTAACACTAAAAAAGTAAAAAAAAAATAATTTTCTTAAAAATTTCAACTTTTAAACCGTTTTTCTTTTCTCTTTTATTGTAGCATGGGCGAAATAACATGCGAGCTATACTGGAAACATACGCCCAACACGTGTCGAAATTTTGCCGAACTTATTCGTCGTGGCTACTATAATAATACAATTTTTCATCGAATTATTCGTGATTTTATGATACAAGGCGGTGACCCGACGGGAACAGGGCGTGGCGGCCAGTCAATATACGGTGCATCATTTCCCGATGAAATTCATCCGGATTTAAAACACACGGGAGCGGGTATTTTGTCGATGGCGAATTCCGGGCCGGATACAAATGGCTCCCAATTTTTTATTACATTGGCGCCGACCCAATGGCTAGACGGAAAACATACGATTTTTGGACGAGTCTATGCCGGTATGACGGTTGTACGACGAATTGGAATGGCGGAGTGCGATAAGAATGATAAACCCGTGGAAAATGTACGAATTGTAAAGGCGAAAATAGACAAAATGTAATCAAAATATTATTTTTTTCTTATCTTTACATAAAAATTAAAACAAGGAGTTGGTAAAACTGGTTAGTATGACATTAGTCCCACTTCAATTCGCAAAATGGATTGGTGTATCATTTTACGGATCGAACCCGCCTTTCTTTAAAGTGAAGTGGCGAATAAAAAGCAGCGGCCATAGACTGACAATTGTGTCCTATTTCAAGAAACCATGACCTAATGCTAACGTTTTATTGAAATTTTTCTAGTTTACATAATTGAGATCGCAATGAAAAAATACCAACTCTGATAACTATGTCCATGATTTCATTGATGTAATTCGTACAACTAAAGGCGATAAAAAGAAAGCGAAACTACAATTCGCTTCTCAACACCATTGCGAAGTTTTTATCAAGTTTACTTGTATAGTGTACATACTTGCATTTTATCACATAAACTTCCGGCCTTCTTCAGTTGGGAATCAAAATAAGCTATAAGCTGATAACCATTTTCGGTGCTGAACTAAAGCATCTTATTTCAAGACTTATTCGTGAACGGTCATGTTGTGAAAATGAAAATTCTACTAAGTGTTTTTCTGCTCTACGTTTCCTGCAATTTAGTTCTATCGATCAGTATCGAAAGTGATCCACCTCCTCATCGTCGCGTCAAACGTATAGTGGGCGGTCAACCGGCACAAGCACCGCCACCGGATGATCCGGTAGTTTTCGCCCGTGTCTATCATCGTGATGCTCGCGTCGAAGGATATCGAAACCTTCGTACCGGTCTATATTCGTTTTTGGGCATTCGTTTTGCTGATCCGCCAATTGGTCCGAATCGGTTTACACGTCCGCTCTATCGGCGATTGGAAGGCGACATAAATGCTACTCAATATGGACCACCTTGCCCACAGCCCGATCCTAATTATCCCATGCGTGTTATTGGCAACGAGGATTGCCTGTTGCTGAACGTTTTTACGCCGCAAATGCCGGATGAGTCTACCGGATTGCCGGTCTATGTTTGGATACATGGTGGAGGATTTCGATACGGGTCGGCCAATCAGTATGGCGCCGAGCCTATTACGCAAAAGGGCATAGTGTTTGTACCGGTGCAATATCGTTTGGGTAGTTTGGGAATAATTGGTGAAAATAGACAGGATTTTAGTGGAAATATTGCAATGTTTGATATGGAAGCGGCGCTGAGATGGGTTACGGAGTATATTTCGTTTTTTGGCGGCGATCCGAAACAGATTAAAGTGATTGGTCACGGATCGGGAGCGTCGAGTGCAATGTATTTGACTATGTCGCAGATACCAAGATGTGAGTTAAGTAATTTATAGTTTTTTTTGTTCTCAAATAAGAATATTTAAATAAATAACTAAAATGCGCACTCTCAACGGCTAGGGATAGGAAAAGAGAGGGATGTAATGATTCTTATTGTTGGCAAATAGCGAGGTCCCTTTCTTGTTGATAATCTGGGTGCTTATCGAAACGCAAATACAGAAAATAAGACGCAATTGAAGGGTGCACGAGAGAATGCCAGAAACATGACTACACAAAAACGAAAATAGCAATATTGTGTGACAGACATGTTGCAACTAAAGTGCTCCCGAGATGTACTGCTAGACTCACCCTTTTCTGGGTACCTGGGCACTGGAGCCACTAAGGCAACGAGCGTCTAGCCCCTTCTTTGGCTCAGAACTCTACTGTGATATATAACTCTTGGCATAAATAAAAAATAATTGAGTGGGAAAGGGTCCAAGCTACCTCACACTTGGAAACTTTTCCAGGCAGGCCAAGCTCTTCGTCGTCTAGTACTCAACCAAAGGTATCCTAAATCGAATGAACCTGAGCAGGAGCAGGCTCAGGCTCAGGATAATTTACGGGCTCCTCACGGGCACTGCCTAATGGTCATTTAAAAACGATATGCATAGTCACAGACGTGAGCTGTCGTTTTTGTGAGGCTGACGACGAAACGACTTCGTTTGGCACATTCTTTGTGAAGAGGAGAGGAGTCTAGCTAAACGGAGTCTGGAATGTTTCGGCATTGCGTTTCCTCTAGAAGAGTATATCGCCTCCCTTAATATAGGCCTAAGTGAAAGAGGTTAGATGAGTTCATCTTACTTATAATATGGGCAACGGCACAATAAACCACTGGTCGCAGTGCCCATGGATTCCAACACTAGTCTAAGCCATATCTTAATCTAAGCTAATCTAATGATCTTCTTCTCAGTACTGGATAGCCCCATTTGGGGCCATGGTGCGTTAACTCAGCCGTTTATAGGCAATGTCGAGTCAACGTTACATTGCATATCATTTCGGAGTGTATATAATGTTGCAAGCACTATATATTTCCGATCCGCACATGTACGGAAATTTTGGTACACACCGAGATTCGATCTCCGGACCTCTAGATTACTAGCATCGTAGAGTGCGACTCAACCAAGTGAGCCACAGTGAGAGATGCGTAGGAGCAGCTGAGCAATCAAAAATATGGTCGACGTCATGTGGACTGGTTCCGCAGGCTGGGCAGGTGTTGGCGACTTCATTATTTATTCGTGATAAGTAAGAGTTTAGTCGTGGGCACCAGCCGGATCGAAGCTGAGCTAGGGTGGTACGGGTTGCTCTTGGTAGTGACTCTTCATCTGGAGATATGGCAGGAGGAAAGGAACTTTTTTTTTTTATTAAAAGTTGTAAAATAACAATTGAGTTAAATACAGCTTATATTAGAGCACTGGCGACTGAGGCCTTAGGCTTGGAACTTTTTTATAACGCTGGACTTCCCGCTCTTTGTCCCTGGTCGAACGTCTGATTCGACGTGGCGGTGGTGTTTTGTCCATGAGTAGGTTGGTTCGGTGGTATGTTCGATAATATCCGACTAAATATTGCTTAGTGAGAAGTTCATTATGGCTCCTCAAAGTCATTATTTTTGTTTCCTGGTGTAGACGATCTTGTGAAGACATCTTAACACAGCCGGTGATGGTGCGTAGGGCTGTATTTTGGCAGGTTTGAATGTGGCTTCAGTTTGTGTTGGAGAGACTATTGGTCCACGTTGGTGCTGCGTAATTGACTATGGGGCGATCGATCGCTTTATACGTAGCCAAGAGGGTTTCTTTGTCTGTGCCCCATGTACTTCCGGCAAGTGCTATTTTGATCCTGCTCCTAAATTTGGAACATATATTTTCGGCGTGGGTGTTGAATTTGCCGGAGTTGTCGAGCGTGACACCAAGGATTTTGGGAGTCCTGGTTGTTTGGATGATGTGGGTGTCAACGTAGATTGGCAGTTGTGTGATATACTCTTGACTGAAGCTTGTGAATAATGTGGCGGAGGACTTGGGCGCAGATAGCTTCAGGTTTTTATTCACGAAGAAATCGTTGAGAACCTGCAGGCATTCGTTTATTAGATCGCACATTTCGGAAATGTTGTTACCAGTTGCCATAATGGTGCAGTCATCTGCGTATGAGATGATTTGTAATCCCGTTGGTGGTGTGGGTAATCTTGATATGTAGAGGTTGAAAAGAGTGGGGGGTAAGACTCCACCCTGGGGAAAGCCTTGTTTGATTTTCCTCGGTGTACGCGAATTGGGACGGTTTATCAATCGTGAGGACTATTGGCAGATGGTCTGACGAGAAGGTGATGAATGGCTCCCATGTGATGTTGTTGATGAGCCCTGGACTGGCAATAGATATATCAGGTGAGCTCCTGCATGATCCCGTAACGCGTATTGGTGAATCATCGTTCACGGGACACAAATCTGAGTCATCTATTTGGCTAGCGATGAGGTTGCCTCTGGTGTCATTGTCGAGATTCGAGTGCCATAGATCGTGCATTGAAATCACCAAGTATTAAGCGGTATTGTCCGGTGAGTAGTGGGGAAATGTTGGGCTGAAAACCAGTGGGACAACTTGAGGCTGGTGGTATATAGAAGAATTTAGAATATCTATATTAACATTTTCCGACTTGATGGAAATTGCTTGGAGTTCGGTGGTGTGATCGGCGGCGGTGATGTCAATTTCTGAGTATGGCAACGAATTATGGATCAGGAAAGCTAAGCCTCCACCTGCGCCGGTGGTCCGATCTTTTCGGATGATATTGAAGCCTCCGTATGAGTTAAACGGTGAATCTGCTTTTAGCTTAGTTTCCTGAACCGCAGCAACTTTGATGTGATGTCTGTCCATTAAGTCAGTGAGCTCGATGATTTTGTGTTGAAGACCATTGCAGTTAACCTGGACAATCTTAGTGGTGGAGTAGTTCACAACTGGCTGTGGTGGTGCTGATGTTAGAGTATGTCGTGGTGCAGTGTGTTGGACGGAAACTGTGGGGGTGACAGGTGATGGTTGTTGGCCCTGATTACTGTGATGTTGGGAAGTCGATGATGACTGCTGTCCACAGATCCTGCAGTTTGGTGCTTGAAAGGTGTTGATGGTAGTTGTTGATTGTAGGTCAGAATGGTTTAGCCCAGAACAATTCTTAAAGTGGCACCATTTTCTGTAGCACGAGCATCGAACTGAGGTTTGAACGTTCGATGCCGGCACATAAAAGTAGGATTTGGAGCAACTGGGCCGGCTCGGGTTGCTCCAGTGGTATAAAAACGGTGGTTGTGAGTGTGCAACTTTTTTTTTGTGTTTCCCCGATTGTGTCGAGAGGGGCTGCTTAGCCCGAAGTTCGAAGTAAGTTTAGTTTCCTGGATAGCTCCATTCTGGATGTGGAAGTCTATCATTTCTTTTCTCTGTAGACCATAGACAGGAGTAGATGTAGATAGTGAGTGTTGCGTACCTTGGTTTAGTTTTTGCTGAAAAGTCGACAATGATACTGTAATGATTCGTTGATTGATGCCGTTCGGCCCTGATGATGGTTCCACTTGTCACAGCGTGTCGTCGTCTGAACGTTTGAATATATCCTTTTGCCACAAACGCAGCAGATCGATGCCCGTAGGAACGTATTGTCAATTAGTCGAATGGCAAAGCGGAATGAATTTTCATGTGATTCAGAATTTATTTGTCCACTAAGTATACGGGCAATATTTTAACCGCTTCAATTTGCCCCAGGTGAAACAGTTCCACGGAGAATGCCAAATATGTGCTATTTGATTGTTCAAGTTCGGTAGATACATTTCAATTGACGTTGGAACTGTGCTGTAGCCAATTTCTTAAGAACCCATCGACTAACCTCATGGCAGATACCACTAGACCTTTTGTGGTCTTTTTTTACAAATGAGGCCCCACAGAACAGAGAGTATAAGGAAACGAAAAGCTACGTGAGAGATGAACGAGTTCGGCTGCGGAATGAGACGTGAAGTGAAAGGCACGGATAAAGTTGCTAAACTGGATTTTGTATGGAAGCTTGAAATATTGTTTTCTAAAACGTAAACATTCTGATTGGGGTGTTGCGACGCAGTTGCCCATGTATAGGAATTCTATCGCCAAGCTTCCATGTGAATATATGGGCATTGCGTCTATATACTTATACTCAATGGGCGACCCTCACTCTTGCTCTGTCTTTTTTAAGATATCGAAAGCATCGTCTGAAATGTTGTGATGAATGATAAGGTAATTCGGGTGATTTTTTAAATAGAGCAACAAACCAAGTATTGTTTCCTACCTTTGAATATTACTGGAAGACAATACGCGACACTTTGTAGCGAGATGACACTCTAACTCTACGCACTCTATTTTGACTTGCTTGATTTTTCCCCCTGTTGGTATTATAGAGGGTGTGCAACCCCTCCGGAGCTTCATAATTAGTCGTTGTTATTAAAGAATCGATGCCGTCCACATTCAAAGCAGTGGGCCTGTCTACACGCGAAACAAGATGAAAACCGTTTTTTTAGAAGAAATTCGTGAGGAGCAGGGCAAGGAAAAATTCTATTTTCATATAAAAAACGGTTTTGTTCTCGCATTTTTATTCCCCTCTTAGTTTCACCCAGTGGGTTTCATTAAGTGATTGGACAAGTTACAACTTTAGCAGCTTCGTAGTAGGAGTAGGACCGAGAGCCCACTTCACCTTCGGCTACCATTTGGTCAAGACTGCGATAGCACAGAATTCGTCTAAGAGTCGTCTTAATCCATCCAACCGATCGCACGAGGGATTGGATGGTGTGTGGGATGGGGTTTACCGAGCCACGCGGTACTAAAGACAACATACGCCTAGAAGGGACAGAGGCGATGGGGGATTCAACGAACTAGCAACTACTAGCAGTATGGTTAGGGTAATTCAAGGTACCGATCTTGGACCGATATTCCGTGCTGGGTTTGGCGAACTCCTCACAGTGTGGAGCCAGCATAAGAGCCTCTTTTTTGTAGCTGAGTCATAATAACTCAATGTTCCTGTTACAACATCCATACTAGAGACAATTCAGCAGCTCAGACGATTTGGTCACGGATCAAGTAATCTGGAAACATGGGATCGACCCCATTGTAGTTGAGCGACTGTAATCAGAACAACCATAGCGGGTGATGCCTTACCACGAACCAATACCTGGTGTCTGTGTCGTGTCGGTGAGAGTCCAATTCAATTTTAGTCGTTATCATCACAATCGCTGTAGCGTCTTCCGAGGAGGGGTCTCAGCCATTTTGGAAGCCTTAAACTGTGTCGTTACTGGAAAGGACTTTATTTTATATACTGACAGTCAGTGTTCAACATTTACAGAGAGGGGATACCGGGCGATGGTGGGTGAGGGAACACTTTGGTATGTGATTCCATTGCGATAGCTCGAAACGTTGAAGGTGACCGCGTCAATGTAAAACGACTATTGTCGCTTGTACATTGTCAATTGAAACCCCTGGCGAACAAAGGACCGATGCAAGTACTTACGCTACTACGCGTTTCTAATGTGAGCGTAAAGTATCTTTTCCACTGGTTACATGAGAAAAGATGTAAGGCTGATAGGGCTGTACGATTTAGAATGATCCGCCGGTGTTTTACCCACTTTAGGAAGGAAGACTGGATAGTCACTGATCTCCAGGCTGATGGGATGTATCTGAAAGCAAAGCTACTTCTATTTATATATGCTAACCATGAACGGAATCAGTTCCTCTTGCCATCTTTGCAGAAGTGCCGGAAAGATTCCATCCATGCTTGGTAATTTCAAAGTGTTAAAAGTCGCAAGTGCGTTATCCTGTCGTACGTGAAGATGACTCTTGCTGCTATCCAGTCAGATCTATTTGCTCTGCTGGGTGAATTGGTATAGTCCAGGCCATGACTTATGTTATAATCTAGTCTGCAGCGGAGGAAATCCCTCGTAATAACACCATCTTCCCTTTGAGAGTGCTGATCGAGCTGCAATCCTTTTTGCCAGTACCTTGTGCAGTCTAGCTGCCTCGGAGGTACTTTTGACGCTATCACAGAAGTTTGCCCAACTATGCATTTAGCGTCTCTGATCCTTCTGTTATATTCCGTGAGAGTAAGGTGGTACAGGTTCCAGTCTCTATTGTCCTTGGCTCTGTTAAACAGTTGTCTCATTCCTTTCCTGCGCCGAGCTAATTCATTCATGGTGCCCATCGTAACAACTCAATTCTTATCTCTGGGGCTAAAAACATTGCAGACTAAAGCAAAGCAAAGACATACATAACGGTTTACACTATGGTTTATAGAGCGCTTATAATGTTCAAAACTGAACAATTAATTTAGGGTTGTTGATATCCGCGTCGCACTAAAGGTGCTATCGGTTTCTGTACAGTTTGACCAGGCGATTTTGTGGTGAACACAGCTGGGCAGCCAAAATTCAATAGGTTAGGTGCAGGAGCCACTAGAATTGACATCTAGTGCACTTAGACCGAAAGATTGGTCCATTGTGATACCCCATGGAAGAAGAAAAGTACGTACTAAGTCATGCTGTAAAACCAGCCCGTTCTGGCAATATACTTATTGAGCAATATTGGGCTCACATCCCGAAGATCGTCCATATCATAGAAAAACCTAGAACCAAGAATACGTCTTCGTACTTCGGCCAGGGCCGGACACTGACAGAGAAAGTGATTCACGCTTTCTTCCTCTTCTTCGTCACCACAACTTCTACAGTAGTCATTATGGGGAATGCGGAGTCTCCTTGCGTGCTCCCCAATAGGACAGTGCCCCGTTATAGCACCGAGCACCCCCCCCCCCCCCCAAAATTCAGTAAATGCTAGAATTAATCTGGCAAAAAATGTTAGGGCTAGTACCTGTCCTGTAACTGTACTTTTCGTGGTTATGAAGTAAAGGTATTCGCAAAGTTTTCTGTTTGTCGTTGCATTGATTCGTTGCAAGCTTATAATTCGGGAGTGCTTACACCAATAATTTCACTGAATCTTTGAGGTAATCATTTTTTTCTCGTAGCCCGATCGATTTCTGGTACCGTCGCCATGTCTGGATCAGCGCTCTCGCAATATGCACTCGACAAGAAGCCAGTACAATCCTTGGAAGAGATTGCCATGATCAATGAATGTCCGACGACAAATGAAACGGAAATTGTTAAATGCTTACGTGATGTATGTAACCTGCAAGAAAAAGACTCAAAAAGACAATATTCATTTACCTGCAACACTTTTTTCATTCTATAGAAAACCGTTGAAGACATCATTCTACGCGATTCAGCCATCGAAACAGAACGTCTTCAGGGTCGTGCCATGGTTCAGGCAATAGCCGGAAGTGCCGGTTATAATCCACACGTTGAGCCAGAAGATGACAATAGAGGTTTGCCCGGTTTTATAGTACGCGAACCGAATGTTACGCTAAAAGAAAAGAAATTCCGTAAAGTTCCACTACTAATTGGCGTGACCAAAGACGAGACAGCAAACGCCATTACCATCGAAGGAGTGACGAAAATTTGGGGAAGTGCCGATAAATTTTTGAAATCACTGCTCAGTGATATTCTAGGACTGAAGGATCTATTGAATTTGGATAAGGTGACGGGCGAGATAATTGAACCACTACTCCCAGGATTGGGAAAGACAGTTTTAAGTCTCACTGACTACTTGAAAATTCCGCAAGGACTACCTTTGGAACAGGTGCTTTCCAAGGTTAGTAGAATGAATAGTTTTTTTTCGGTGTGTGTTTTGTTTCGCTTCGAAAGCTCAATTCGGAAAGGCGGAACAAAAAATACACCAAGAAAAGGTCGCGATTCCGGCAGAACAACAAAGTTGGTCGATTTTCCATCCATTAACAAATTTTTCTTAACGTTTTTTTTTACATTTCTTCACTTTTCAGCTAACCGAAACGACAACCGACATTTTGTTCAACTTACCAGCAGTTCTAACAGCCGATCTGTGGAGCGCACGATTTCCTGCCTATCTATACAGTTTCGAACATACCAGCAAAACTTCATCGGGTGGTAAAGATTTTCTAGGATCGCTTCCAATTACAGCTGCCGATGCTGGTAGTAATTATTCAGCGCACGGTGACGAATTAAGTTACCTCTTCGATACCAATGATTTGTTCGGGAACCCCATACCAGGAAAGGAATTAAAATCAGCATCCGATTTGCGTGTGCGTAACAGTATAACTGACCTTTTGGCCAAATTTGCATCCATTGGACCGGAAAGCAAAGGATCTGGAGGAATTTTTCAATCGTTCAGTCGAAAAGGTGCACCTTTCATAAAAATCTCGGAAAAGCTAGAGTTGGGTGCTGATTTTCGATTTTGTTCTCTATCGCTGTTTGGCGTGCAATTGGAAGCTTTGAAGGCACTGACATGTGAAGGACTCTTGAAACATTTAAGTCCAGTTACGAATGTTGTTGGTGGCCTGACGAACACTTTAGGACTGGGTGGAGTTCTGGTCGGAGGAGGAAGTGGCGGTGGTAATACTATGGGTGGTGGAGGTCTTTTAGGAACAGGACTTTTGGGATCGGGCGGATCAAGTGCGGCGGTTAACAGGCAACCGCAGCCACAGAGAAAGAAACCAAATCAAGGACTTGGCTTATTGGGACTCTGAACGAAAAAAGTAAAACATCTTCTTTTAATTAACTATCATAAAATTATCATTTTATGTGTGTATATTTTTTCACATTTTTTTTAATCTTTTCGGAAATTTTTATAAAATAAAACTGTTTACATATGATTCCGTTTTTTACGCGTTTTGTAATCTTTTTTTTTGCATCTTTCCCTCCCGATCAATTGATATCTCTACACATTAATCATTTTGCTTGTGTGTCTGATTATTGTTTTGCAATAGAGTTCTGTTCTGTGTATTGTATGTGGTGTACTTGTATTCATATAAAGAAAATATTTTAGATGACACCATTTGCTTGCTTATTAATTGCCTGCTTAGTATATATAGCATGCTCAACTGTTTCTATTATATTTATTGATTGTTACTACTTAAACTGGTGGCTAATGCATGTTTTGTTCTTTTATTATTTTAAATTTGTATCTGTGTGTATACCTGTCTGAAACTGTGTCTAATTTCGATTAATTTGTTCTGCATTGCTCGTTATATGTTTGCTGTAACACTTTGTTTAATTTGTATACAATTTTACGCTAATAAAAAAGAAGCAGCGCGCAAAATTGAAATATTTTTATATGTATGTATAGTTGAGTTGTAAAATGTTCGGCTATTTCACTGTGTGTATGTGTGTGGTAGAAAGGCGGAGTTTTGTCTGTGGCGGTTGTCGCTATAAGCTTTTGTTTTTTTTTTATTTGAGAAGTTGTTAGACTGAACTGTGAACGATGGACTCCGCTTTACGATGTTATTTTCCGTTCAGTTCAGTTGAGATGATGCTGTTGCTTGTGTGTTGTTCGGCCTTGTATGCGTGTTGTATAAAAACATCTTTGAACGTTAAATGAAATCATGACGCCGAATTGTTGTTATCTCCGTTGTTATCGTGAAAGTTTGCTCCGTTCACAATAAATGACGTTCCCAATCCGTAAAGGTGACCACAATATTTCGCATTATCAATGTTGTCCTCGAAAAACATCTGTAGAGGTAGAGATGGATAGTATGTAGTTATGTAATGTACTCGTATATTTTATACTAAAAATTAGCAACATTTTAGGCACCAAGTCCGAATGAATAAATGAATAGGCGGTACTTATGGAATGAAAAATGGAGCACCGGCGTGTTTCCTGCCTATTTTTTAATGAATCAAGCGGGATATGAACGCAACTGAAGAACATTTGATTCAATTCCTTATTCCGAAACAATTAGAAGATCTACGGATAACAAGATTGAAGTGAAAGCAAATTGACAACGACAATTTCGAGTAATAAGCCTGATCATTAAAGAAAAAAAAAAAACTCAGAAAAGTTGTTCCTTTGGGGGAATCTTAGATCATGTCTATAACTAACGATGTTAACGTTCACTTCACACTATATTAATGGTCTGTGAACACTACTAAAACACTAACAAATGATGTTAACGGTCTGTTCACATTATATTAACTGCCACACTGCCGATACTTTGTTAAAGATATGTTAATGCTCTGTTAAAAATTTGTAAATGGCCTGTTAACACTCTGTTGACGATATTTTAATGGTATGCTAACACTCTGTTAACGTTCTCGCACTGTTAATGCTTTGTTAACGATCTGTTATTGACCTGTTGACATTTTGTTAACGCTCTGTGAATATTATGTTAACTCTGTTCTGTTAACGATCTGCTAATGGTCTGTTAACACTCTGTCAATGGCTTGCGTTCTGTTGAAGCTCAGTTAATGCTCTGTTAACGTTGTATTAACCCTCTGTTAATGTCATGTTAACACTATGTTTTCAGGTGTTAAATTGACAGATGATACAGGTGCCATATTCAGTGGCGGATTTACCAGAAGCTGAAGCCTAGTGCGGCAGATTTACGGGGGCAGCAAATTTGTGGCAAATATTTTTCCAGGTTATACACATCTAAAGCCGCAGAAGACTGAATAATGCCAGTTTTAATACATAGCAGTAGTCTGGCTGGTCTAGCGGTTAGTGCGCGCACCTTCGGTGCACAGGCTCATGAGTTCGAATCTCACCGTGTTCCATGGTGTTTTTCGAACTCACGAGCTTGTGACGGACTATGATCTCACTCAGATGTTAAACGAGTACCCATTTATGGGGATAAATAACACTGCTGAGCGTGATGCTGATCTCATTACCTCAACAAAAAGCAGATAAGATCTTGGAAATGGGATATCACTAACACATCCTGCGGCCTTAGTCCAATGCTGGATTGTCGCGCCTGTTATTTATTTTAATACATAGCAGAAATGGGACAACTTATCCTCGCCATTAGATACTGTTGGCGAACAGACGAAACGTGTTCTTGCCCTTTGTGAAACATAAAACTGAAGATGTGCTACTTGCCAATATTTCACGCCAGAGCCTCAAAAACTAAAATAATAAATATTACTGCAGCAAATGTATCTGATATAATGGCTTATAGTCTAGAATCCGAGCACAAGCACTTTCTTTACTTTTTTGTGTCTTGCTCTGCCTACCCTCTAAATCACTATTTCCCAACAGGTGGTCCGCGGACCGAAGGTGGTCCGTGAGAGACTCGTAATTGGTCCGCGAGATAATATACTATGGGGACTACTTTTGAAAAAGGAGTTTCAATCGTGATTAATTAAGAAAAAAAGAAGGCATGAGCTTTGAAAAATATTATATAGTATTAATAAAGTACTGAATACTTTCGCCACTAGGTATGTGGTGGTCATTGTACCGGTGATTTTCGGGAAGCAGTGCATTTTTTTCTCGCACTATTCACTATTGTCTATACCTAATTGTTTTTATACCCTTCGCTCATAGAGTGAAAGGGTATATTAACTTTGTCATGAAGTTTGTAACGCATTGAAGGAAGCATCTCCGACCATATAAAAAGTATACATATATGATCAGCATGACTTGGGGAGTCGATTGGGCGATGTCCGTCTGTCTGTCTGTTGCGACGCGTTTTACTCGGCGAGTATTCAAGCTAGCAAGCTGAAATTTTGCACACGTGCTTATTATTGTTGCAGGCTGTTTGTATGTTTGAATCGCCGAAATTGGATCACTGCATCATGGGGCTGCCATACAAATATAGCCCCCCAATTTAAGTTCTTCTAAGAAAAACTTTTTTATATGTGTACCAATTTGAACCAAATTTCACACAAATGTGTTTATATTGATGACACAAAACATATGTAAGAATGGATCAAATCGGAGCATGGGATCATGGGGCTGCCATACAAACCCAACTCCCAAAATTAGGTTCTTCTAAGAAAAACTTTTTTATTTGTGCACCAATATCAACAAAATTTCACACAAATGTATTTCCATTGATGATACAAAACATATGTAAAAATGGATCAAATCGGACCATGGGGTCATGGGGCTGCCATACAAAACCAACCCCCCGTTTTGGTTTTTCTATGAAACATTTTTTACACAAATTTCACAATTACAAATTAATGTGTCTTTATCAAAGCAACAAAAAAGGTCAAAACAAATGGAACCTTACTATGGGGCCATGGTCCCTCATCCCCCAATAACATTTTCTAAGTAAATATTTTTCTTTGTCCACTTTAGGGTTACCACCTCGACCACGACCCTCGCCCGGCACCTGCAAAAGGGAGGGGACCCCCTCCCCTCCCTGTGTTCGAAAAATTCTTTGCAAGTATGTATTGAATTTTTGAGGCGCAGTTGCTAAGAAGCTAAGACAGCCCTATGAAATAAAAACTTAATTGATCAGATCAGCCTTTTCGATTGATAAATTAATAAATCCTTTGAAGGATTTTTCTATAATGGCAGAGGAAAGTTTGGTAGGACACGTACACACTATCGATTCAAAAATGAGTCAACTATTCCGGCTCTATAGAGTGATTATTAGAAGTGCTAATTGCCATGCGAAGGAAGGGTGAGGGCAATCAACAACTTCTTTGAATGAGTGAGAGTTGGATTATTACCGAAATAGCGCATCCGCATTATTTTGGACCGATTCGTAATAACAGAAGAGACCCAATCCGTGATACGATCAAATAGAAATCGGTGGAGTCTTGCCTACTCATTCCATTCGCTGCACCACTTTCCTCGATTACTTTGTATCCCGGCTGTCAATAAGTATCCATTGCAATTGATATCCTGGGAATGAACCCAATACATTCAGCAAAAACTTACCAAATAATAAACATTATTTGGTTGAAAAAGACTGCCTATTTTTCATTCTGAGCTAGGAATTAGGAATGTATTGCCTAAATATAACTCCACGGTCATCTGATCTTTAGCCGGGCCACATGGATCGGGGTTCGCCGAACCGCCGCCCGGTGTAATAATCAAAGTTGTGTACAACACTCGCATGGAAGGGACAGAGGGGAGTCAAAGAAAAGGTAACGTCCGTTGAATTACCCTATTGCCTCTATCCCTCCCAGTCGTGTGTTGTTCACAATTTTGATCTTCACTGTAAAAACAAGGTTGAATTTTACATCGAAAATTCGTTTAATTTTAAAGCTTTTTTCTCGCAAAATTACAGTAAACGTTTATTTTTCAACCAAATTTCTAGTAAACCCACAAAATAGTGTAATATTACACAGATTTTTTAATATTTCTCTATTTTGGTGTAATTTTACACCACATTTGGTGTGAAGATGTGCCATTACTTTATTTTTGTGTAATTTTCATGTAATATTGCGATTTTGATGTGAAAATTACACCTACATTTGTGTTAAACTGAGTATGCTACAATACTTTTGTGAATTATTGCAATTTCCTGTATCTGTCAAGTGGCTTGTTCTGTGTGCAGTTAGTCTGTTCCGTCCGAAGTGCGTTCGTGTGAGCATCATATTATTGTTGTTGTTATAGCGTTTTTTGATGTTGAACCGAAGGGGGTGTGCCAGCTCTTGGCCGTTGGAATAATGACTAGCTCCAGGATGATTAAAATCGAAGAACCGGCTGCCGTAAATATTATTAATTAATTACATAAACACAGATGTAAATTTACATTTTCGCCGGTGTAAATTTACATTTGTTCCAGTGCAAATTTGCTTATTTCTGATTTAAATTTACATAATTCTAAGAGTAAGTTTACTTATTTATGTAAGTAATTTTGTAGTAAATATTTACACCGTAAAGTGTAAAATTACTCTCGCTCATATCATGGTGTAAATTTACTACTATAATAGAAGGAAAATAAGTTTCCTCCTATTATTGGAGTAAATTTTTTTAGAGTGTTTTACAGGACGGTTTGGCGAACCCTGATAAGTGTGGGGCCGACATTCGTCAGATTTTCATTTCATAATATGTTTCAGATAACCCACAGGATCCGTACAATTTCTACGAAGATAAATTAGAGCAGCAGTGTTTTCGATAAAGATTCGATCCGGTCAAAAGCAGGAGTCGTGCAATCTTGTGAGGCACAGCCATTCCAAGGCAATCAAGCTCTAATTTCAAATTTAAATATTTTTTTTGCTTAAACGCCAATATTACGTGCATAGCAATTTCAGTGACCTTTGATAACTTAAGTTTGCAGCGATGCAGAGTAACACGAGACGTGTGACGAGATTCTTAGTTTCCACTGAATATGGTAAGACCACCATACCTAGAGACATACATCCACAGAAGTAATGTTTTTTTTAATTGCGAGTAAACATTTAAGCCGCCACCTATCGCAGAATAGCCTAGGAATTCTTGAAAAGCAGACATTGGAAAACTAAATCAAACTCACGATCTTCATAAGGGTGAATATTTTTAAAAAAAGCTTGGCTACATATTTCAATCTAAGCGCGGCCCTTAAAGAAACAGTTGCAGCTACGTCCCCATGAAAAAAAAATGTAGAAAAACTAAACTGTCAATTAAATTTTAATTTATAGTACTGACTTTTCAGGAGGACTACATTTTTCTCCACCAAAGAGCGCGTCCCGGCAAAATTTTCCTGAACCCGGCGTCCCGGCCGCACCTTCTAGGCCCGTCACTGCCGAGCGAGGCCCGAGCAGGTGGCAACCCTAGCCCACTTATTCCAACCAAACCCCACAGAAATATTTTTTGTGTCGACGAAACGGAACTTTTGAGAAGACGGAAGGAAAAGAATGTGGGGGGGGGAAAGACTTTTAGGCCAAGAAGAGCGAAGGGTGTCCAAATTTCGGCCGCGCCCGAAATTAGCCTCGATCTCGTTACTTCTTAAGTTAAATGGCACAGTGGCAGCAAATTGTCCAAATTTCGCCACAGTATCAATGAATTATTATTGGACAAAGTTAAACGCCTTTATCTCTCAAAGTTAGGTGTGTCTGTTCTGTTATGAAAAACCTAAAGAACTGCCGATGTTGCTGCAAGTTCCTATACTTTAATTAAACTACGATAAACTCTTCACCCTTATACATTTTGTCGAAGGTATAAGAGTGCTCATAAAAATGGACAAAAGTCGGTACTAAGTTCCTGGATGAAATGTTACGTTGCAGGTTTTAAGTTTTTCTAAAGCCGGCCCATCTTAGCGCGGTGTTCGCCGTACCACACAAAAGAAAAGCGATCTTTTTGAGTATGTTTCGACAACGCCTATGTAGTCTGCTTAAAATTATTTCAATACGAGGCGGTCACAGAGGAGGAATGTGGTGTTTTCTTCCGATGTTTCCAACCATTTTTGTCATAAGGCGTCGACTATGTTGTCGTTGAAAAGATTATAAAAAAGTCTAAAAGCTTGTGAAAAACTCGCAAAATTGCCTTCATTAAAAAATATGGTGGTCCGTAGTGATTCATGTTCAATCAAAGTGGCCCGCAGTCATTTGCGATTGATCTTCTCATCTTTAGATTGAAACTGTCGAGTTTCATTGAAGGTTTTTTAGTACAAAAAATAGCAGAATTTCAGCTGAATCTCTGAGGAAAGGGAAATTATTTTTTCACCCTTTTGATCCTTCAAAAATGTTTCTTAAGCTTTCAATCGCCAAAAGTAATAAATTGCCGTTGGAAAATCTAAACATACTAAAACCACTTTTGCCAACTTTGCATATTTAGCAGTTTCGTACCTGGTATCCTGTCAGTGATATTTGAAACGCAAGAGAGAACGGTTTGTGTTAGATTTCATGAGTTGAAAATGTGGTTTGGGAGATCAATTTCAATTTTACGCGATAATTTCTATAAAAAAAGCCCTACTGCAAGATAACGATAAAAATTCTATGTATTTCGCTCTGTGATAAAAATTAAAGAACGCTCAGGACTCAGGAAGCAGAAAGCTCGCAGCTCATGTGAGTATTAATATGGGAAGGAAAAACTGAAAGTTTGATGCTAAATCGCGAAAGATCCTTGATCAAGGTATAACCTCTTCATCCATATATGTAGTATACTTGTAGAAGTCGGAATGGGTGGCAAAATGTGAAAAGCCTATGGCCACTAGCCATATTCAATATCAAAACTGAACGGCCAATCAAATAGCAGTCAGTGTAGATGCAATGACAACTGCCAGTTGGCATCGCGAGCTACCAGTGTGGATGCAGCTTTACAGTAAGCTGAAAACATCAATTTGTTCAAAAAATTATTCAAGCTTGTGAAAAATTTGCTTCCATGATTTTCTACGATTTTCGATAAAATTCGAAGTTTTTTTTTTGCATTGGATCCGGAACTTGATAGAGAATAAGAAATCCCAATGCATCGAATGTCGTGAATAAGAGTTTCGCAGATGATGAAGCATTTATATTCATATGAACTGGAAAGAAAACAATCAACGATGAGGGTGTTATACAAGCGAGCTCTCGGTGTTCCACGCAACCACGCTCCGTCAACTCGTTGTGCGTTCATCACCGTGTTTGGCATGCGATTATCGTCCATTTGTTGTACATGCCCCGCCCATTGCAATCGTTTAAGCTTCATGATTTCCGATAATTTCACAAAACGAAAAAAAGAAGACGATTCAGTCTGAATAAGTTAAAATCAGCTTTCTTAGACATCAATCCAGACTAGCGCCCAATCATCGGCTGATAATGTATTTTGTAAGTGTTGTGAAGTGTATAATGACTATGAGTATGGGTAATGCTTCCCTTTATCCTGGACCCTTCACACTAGCTCCAGCTTATTTGTTTTTCCCCCATGCATCTCAGTTTTTTTTTTGATATTCTGTGATGTGCTAGCTTAGAAAATTTTAAGTGTCTTATCTCTAGTGCACATTGCAATCTGGAACAGTTAAAACTTAGGCGTCTACCAACAACAATTTAAACGGTCGAGCTTGAAAGCTCATACAGCAGTTGTATCGCCTATGACCATTGCTATTGACTGCGTTAAGAAGTGACCGAGCGGACTCTTGATCAACCGAGTAGAGCGTGTTTAAACTGCCACATGCAGTTTGTGATTAAGCCATCGGATATATAATACGCTCGTAGTTCACTAATAGACTTCTTCACTTACTATAAATTGACATTGAGATGTTATCCTATGTTATGTCCTTTGGCCGTCCATTGAGACGATTGTGTAATTGTAAGAAGCGCCAAAACTTCACAGCTACTGAACAAACATACCTTATTTTCTTCAATCAGACAATAAAAACGTATGCATACTCCAGCGAGTTGCGGCACACAGAGTGCATTTCGACCGGTTTCGAACTAGTATTACATGGCGCGCTGCAATTCTCATCAGATGCCTCTACGTATGCAGCGCATCATGTAATGCCAGAAGAGGCATTACCGGACTCAACCAGGGAAGGGTGTACGATCCTCTTATTTAGGATACGAAATACACCCTGGTATCGAATCACTTTAAATGGGGCTAGGCAATGGCTAGCCATCGGTTCGATACGGCCGCGTTTCTGACTATGTGTCAGAGAACGGGTTTAAACAAAGCAACAAAAACATTGTTGTTGGACGGTGGATGTAGCATGCTCAAAAATGATTTGAGTTATCCACCGTCCAGTTTGCCCATAGTGGGACAGCACATTAGTATGCATACATATGGAGAGAACTCGGCACGACTCGTCGCAAGTTTATTATGCAGAAGAAGATGATAAGAAATATTCTTATCGTAGAATAATAAACTAACAATGCGACTAGGAAGTGGTATGGCTGACAACCGTATCACACTCCGAATTCAGTTGTCTTTGTAACGTTGTTGACTACACACGGTAGTCATCAACGCACCATGCTCCACTAGGAGTTACGGTAATGAAGAGAGAGAGATAATCATGAAATACAGCGTAATACAGTGCGCGCTCAAATCTGACATAAGTGCGTGATTAAAGCTGCCATTACAAACTAAGAGTCCTGGACAATCCAGATTATAGGTACATAATACAATACAATACAGGTCGCTAACGACTAAGAAGGCGGGGAACTTTATTTTGTTCTCAGGATTCTTTTTCAATACCTTCTAAGTGTTGAATATCAGAGGATTTACCTATTGGGTACGCAATTTGTGTTTTGTTTAGTTTTTTTAAGTTTTCCTCGCCTGTATTTTTAACATTGACTTGATAACAAATAACTAGTCTGTATCATTTAGGATCTTAAGGTCCCCATTTTATAAATGGAGATTTTTTAAATTCGTAGATCTACCCTGTATGTGAAATAATTACGCGTGTGAGAGCTTCACGGGCCAAGGGCCATACATTTCAGTATAAATTTTAAACTTTCTTGCAAATAGATAAGTACGAATATGAGATCTTCTGTTAGTGCTCGAATTTGCCTCGATAAAAACTATGAAGTTCATTTTTTTTACATTTTGTGAATCTTCCTTTATCAGATTGCGATAAATTTTATAATATCCATCAATAGTCTTGAAGAGTGCGTAAGTGTTCACCGCTAGAATGCAGTAAGGTCATTTAGTTGAAGTTGGGCATCTAATAGCTTAACAGATCTTGATTCACGACCTGTTCCTCCATGCGACGAGATATTTAGCATGCAGCCGTCCTGTTTTCCCAATTGCAGGGAATATCCTTGAAAATTCACTGCTAAAAGCATGTCGAAGCGGCAGCAGATAATGCCACCAGAGCTCTTTTGATATGCAAAAAGTTTGTAGGGGCATGATACCCTCCATCATGCTCTGGATATACAAAGTAATAGTTAGACCCACCCTAAACTACGGTGCTGTGGTCTGGTAGAAGAGAGCCCTGACAACGAAGGGCAAATCCGTTCTAGGCAAGGTACGAAGATTAGCGTGTCTTATTACTACCGTTGTACTCCGATCTTGTCCTAGCAGCGCTCCAGAGAGTTTGGTAGACCTACACCATATTGACACCTCGAGCTCGAGGCAAAACAAGCACTGGCCCGACTCATTGCGAGCGACGCCAATCTGGAGGTAACTAAGGGGCAGTTAACATGCCATAACAACATCACTGTTGCGAAAATGCCCTCCGACCACCTTGCAAAGGAGATCTCATGTGGCCACTGTTTCCAGGCGGAAACATGGAGCAGAGAGGAGTGGCACTCTAATTTCGCTAAGTTACACCCGCAGACGATTAAGTGGTTTACTGACGGTTCTAAAACAACAAACAAGGATACTGGAGCTGGTGTGGTGGGCCCAGCTCATAGAGTATGTCTTCGGGTGGATCACCAAACCACTGTATTTCACGCAATAGCAATTTGCGCCGAATTCTTGTCTAGGTGCCAACTATGCAAACAAACGAATAGCGGCTATTAAGTCTCTCACTAAGTACACGTCAGTGACTGAAGACGGTAAATCAACTGGGCTCCAATAACAGAGTAAAACTGTTCTGGCTTAAGATCACATGGGCATTACAGGGAGCGAACAGGCTGACGAGCTGGCATGCATAGCCGCAGCATCCCACTTATGTGGACCATAACCCTTTTACAGCATCTCTCCCTGTATAGTAAAGAGGCATATCAGGAACGATATCGTTCCTACTGCGACCGGGTCTACGTACCGGAACGACCCATGCCCCAGGCATGGCCAGGAGTCGCAAAGACCCCCTTCGACGCAAGAAGGTGTCGGATACTTTGTATCATCATTCATTCACCGTTTTTTCGTTTGGGTAGCAGTTCTGACCGGCCCAGCTGCTCCTCATACTTCTAATACGTGCCGGCATCGAGACGAATCTAGGTCCATGGATGTGCTCGGTTTGCGCCAATAGAATTTGGTCCAATGTCCAATTGTCAGTTGAGTGCACATGCTGCGGACAATGGGTCCAGCTCAAGAACTGCTCGGGACTCACCAATACCAATCAATGATCGCTATCATACAGAGCGATCCGGTGTAGAAACGGAGGGCAAAGCTCATCCAGTCACCAGCTGCCCAACCAAGGTTCTCAACAAATATCACCTTCTACCCCGGCAAATGCTGTGAGGCCCGCTCCACCCGATTTTACCCCAGCTCCACGTATCGTCGATGCAAATTGCACCAGCACGAAGATAGTCCAACTAAACTGTAATTGACCCCAGCATAAAATCGCCGAACTAACAGCACTCATGGACATACACCACATCCAAATTGCGGCAGTACAGGAAACAAAACTCAACTCTAGTCACTCACTCACGTCATATGGGAACGTCATCAGACAAGACCGTGAAAGAAACGCAGGAGGAGGTTTGGCTTCCGCCGATAACACCATGGAGCTGTAAGCGATAATCGTTAAATCAGGAAATATTGACTTTGAAATCTACAACATATATATTCCACCTGTCTCACCGGTTACAAAGTCAATATCAGCCCCCTATTAAACGGCCAATATCGCCTCCTACTTGGTGATTTCAACGCCCACCACGATTTATGGCATTCCAACCCTCAAAACGACACCAGAGGTAACATCATCGCCGACCAACTGGATGATTCGGATTTCTGCCCTTTAAATGACGACAAACCGACCCGTATCATTGGATCCTGCACAATGTCAGGCGAACACATTTCCATCGCCAGCCCTGGACTTATTAATGACATCTCATTGGAGCCAATCCTCACAATTTCATCTGATCACCTGCCAATTATACTCACTCTGGATATGCCGTCGAAATTCATCCATCCCGACAAGAAGACGTACACCAACTTCAACAAAGCTGACTGGGACAGCTTTAAAAGGTTCACCAGCGAGGCTTTTGCTAGTCTCACCGCCCCAAGTGATGTACGTATGGCTGAAAAACAAATTAGACGGATTATTCTCACTGCAGCTATGAGATGCATTCCAGCAGGCCGCATTTCCAGCCTAAAACCCAACTTCCCAACATCTGCGGCTAAATTGGCAAAAACTAGGGATCAACTCAGAAGTGCAGAACCAAGTGACCCACGGATCAACGACCTTAATGACATCATATAGTCCAGTACAGAAAGCTCAAAACCTAAACATCCAAAAAGAAAAGAAATTTTTGATGCCAACTTGTTGAATACACTGCCTAATATACGCGGTAAAAAGTTACACTAATTTGCGCCATGGGTTAAGGGGGGAGGGGGTGGCAAAGGGGTGAAAATTCAGTTTCTTGCAAATATCTGGAAAACTATAAGTCTGACCATAAAATGTCCTGAGGACGAAATAAACTATATAAAATTACCTTTGTAATGATATATAATAGTCTAGAGATTTTCTCAGAAAATTATACCTTAGACCCAAAAGTATTATAGTGAATTTACATTTTTTGAGTTTTACTTTTCGCACTGTAACTCTTGATAGAATATACCTACCGTCATAAGATTTTGTCCATATATTGATAACAAAATGTATTTGATTTGTACCAAAAATTGGAGTGCTCCAACCATTAACGCCCCCCTCACTCCTCCTAACATTTTTCAAAAAGGCATGCCTGTAGCTTCTTTGTAAATTGAGGTAGGCAGATCAAATTTGATGGGGTGCCTATTCTAAGCTCCATTATCCTCCCCACCAAAAATTATCACCATCGGATCAAAACTAAGGGTACCCCCCATACAAAGTGAAAGAAAATCCTAAGAAATTTCACGTTTTTCCACTTCTAAATTCTATGTAAAATACAAGAAAAAAATTTATCTCTTAGAACGTCATTATAACAGTTGATTGTAGTCTTGTGAATGTATATTCAAAAGGTTGTACCAAGGCCTACGCTACAAGTATCAAAAACTTGGGTTTGAAGGTCAGTGATACCAGTTCTAAGACTATTTGCGAATATTTCGAGTGACTTGTACTTGCAACTTTCAAACTCGATTTTTTGTACTTCTAAGGCACGCTCTGGTACAAACTTTCGGATATACATTCAGAAGACTACAATTAACTGTTATTAGGACGTTCTAAGAGATACATTTTTTTTTCTATTTTAGGTAGAATTTAGAAGTGAAAAAATGTAAAATTTGTTAGAAATTTGGGTCACTTTGTATGGGGGGTACCCTTAGTTTTGATCGGATGCTAATAATTTTTAGTAAGGATCATAATGGGGCTTAGGCTAGGCACCCCACCAAATTTGATCTGCCTTGCTTAATTTGAAATGGAGCTACAGGCATGTCTTTTTGGAAAATGCTAGGAGGAGTGAGGGGGGCGTCAATGGGCAGCGCACTTCAATTTTTATTACAAATCAAGCAAGTTTTGTTAACAATATATGGGCAAGATCTTATGATCCTAAATCTATTTTATCAAGAGTTACAATGCAAAATGTAAAACTAAAAAAATGTAAATTCACTATAATACTTTTGGGTCTAGGGTATAATTTTCTGAGAAAATCTATAGACTGTTATATATCATTGCAAAGTTAATTTTATGTAGTTTATTTCGTCCTCAGGACATTTTAAGGTCAGACTCATAGTTTTCCAGATATTTGCAAGAAACTGAATTTTCACCCCTTTGCCACCCCCTCCCCCCTTAACCCATGGCGCAAATTAGTGTAACTTTTTACCGCGTATATTAGGCAGTGTATTCAACAAGTTGGCATCAAAAATTTCTTTTCTTTTTGGATGTTTAGGTTTGGGGCTATTTTGAAGCAATTGTACTGGACTAATAGTCAAACAGGTCAACGACCACAGGAGAGGCATATGGCAATCACACCTAAGAAAACTAAATTCCAACACCGGTGTGAGCAAACTCTGGAGCACTGTTAGAAACCTATTAAACCCCACTTAAACTCAAGGGAGGGTTTCTATCAAGTTTGGTAACTCTACCGTGAGCGACGATAATAAATGCGCAAACCTATTCAACAAACAATTCGTCGAACACCCAACTAAGGAGCGCAAAATCACACGAGACATCCGAAACACTAAAGTAGATGAACATCTCCACATTACCACCACAGAAGTTGCCATGGCCATAAAGAATGCCAAAAACTCAAAAGCACTTGGTCCAGACGGTATAGCAATGATCATGCTCAAACACCTCGACACACCGGCCTTAGAGTATATCACTGCCACGATGAACCTTTCGTTACGAATATTCATCATACCAGAAATTTGGAAGAGAGGCCGTATCATACCGTTACCCAAACCTGGTAAACAACACTCCTTAGGAGAATCCTATCGACCAATCACGCTTCTATCCCCGGTGGCAAAAATATTGGGATCGCTGATTCACAAGACTCTTGCGACGCATATACAACTCGCTAATCACCAATACGGCTTCAGGCAAGTGCACAACACCACCACTGCACTAGACCGAATAATGTCTAAGGTCTTCAATGGGATCAACCAGCCCCCGCCGTTTAAGCGTACCATTCTTGTGGCTTTAGATCTGTCGAAAGCGTTTGATACGGTGAACCACTTGCTCCTACTGACGGATCTCCGGAATTCATCCACACCGCCGCATATAGTCAAATGGATCGCAAACTACCTTGCCGGACGTCAATCCAGCACCGAGTTTAGAAATGGGAAATCTAAACTAAGAAGGAGTACCACAACGCGGGGTAATTTCCCCCATCTTGTTCAACCTATACATGTCAGGGCTTCCCACCCCACCTGAAGGAATCGACATTGTATCCTATGCTGACGACTGCACCATCATGACATCTGGCAACGACATTCCCGACATGTGCGATCTCATTAATGGTTACTTGGAAGAGGTCAACCTTTTCTTCAACAACAAGAACCTAATGCTATCAGCGCCCAAATCCTCGGCCACCCTCTTTACCACATACAACAAAGAATACAACCTACGGCTTAACATCAGAGTAAATGACACCGAAGTTCCCACTATCCGTCACCCTAAAACTCTTGGCGTCACAATCGATAACCACGGCCTATTCAACAGCCATGCCGACAACATTAGTGACAAAATGAAGGGCAGAAACAAGATCGTGAAGTCCCTTGCTGGCAGCAAATGGGGCACAGATAAAGAGACTTTACTCAACACCTACAAAGCCGTCAGTCGTTCTGTGGTAAATTACGCAGCACCGATATGGACAAATAACCTATGCAAATCCAATTGGAAACGGATTCAAACCTGCCAAAATGCAGCCATGCGTACTATTACTGGATGCGTACGCATGTCATCACAAGACCACCTGCACCAAGAAACTAAGCTGCTGGACCTTAAGGCACACAACGATCGCCTGGCTAAGCAATATCTTGTTGGTTGCTATCGAAGCCAACACCCAAATCATGACCTCATGGACAAAACCCCACCACCACGTCATGTAAGACGTTCGTTAAGGGACATGGAAAGGGAAGTGCAAAGGTTTAAACGAGTTCCTCTCGATAACTCCAGCACATACAAGGCGGCCCTTAATCAACTGCACACCAGCGAGGTAACCAAAGCCACAAACAGGCTATCCATAAACCGCGTCCTTCGCGCTCGTAAGGTACAGACCATTTGTGGGATCCTTACAGGCCACTCTTGCCTGAGATCACGTCTGCGCACAATAAGACTTATTCAAGACGCGAGCTGTCGATACTGTGAAGAAGACGAAACTTCAACTTACGTCGGAGGCGAGTGTGCACTAGCACCACTAGCCCAACGCCGCTGGACACAACTCGGAGTGGTCTATCCAGACACGGACGACACTGCTGCGGCTTCAATTAGCAAACTCCAACTCCCTCCTTAGCACGATCGTAAGGCATAGTCCTACCCCGTCTTCAACTAGGCTACTAGCACAATAGGCCCATGGCTTCAGTGCTGCAAACCACCCGGAGTTCACGTCCTTCTGAAATGTAAATATACAAGGGTAAACTAAACAAAGTAATCACCTAATATGGAAGCAGTCACTCTGCGAATCCTGACCAGAGGTTCTTGTCTACATGTCTACATCTAGTCGATGATGCGGAGGCTGCGTCCCAACATGCATTTATATTACTGTGTGTGATCATTGGCGTTCTTGCCAAAAGAGTGGGATGTTGGACGGATCACAGTAATAGCAAGTTGCTATTCAATTAAAATGTGATCCGTAGCAACGAGTAATTTTGGTTGGTTTATATACGGCTGAGGAACAACTAGCCGGTGGATTCCTGGCCGTGCCGTCCTCGAATGCATATGACATGGCACTAGCGACGGCACCTGATGAGAGTGCCATGTCATATGCATTCGATCGAAACCGGTCGAATGCCATTTTTTACACTCTCCGAGTCGATCTGCCTGTAAATCAGGATATCGCACGGAGAGCATCATTCATCATTAAAAACATTGTACTTTTGTATAATTTGTGTACCCGCACTAAATGGGAACAAGGACGGGAGCGGAGGGCTCCACGGCTGATTCGTGTGATGCGGACGCTGCGTCCCAACATGCATTTGTATTACTGAGTGTAAATTTATTTGAATACAAATGCTCTGAAAGAAATTAAGAATTGTGACGCAAAAGCACTGCCGATATACGCCTGCTGTCCATTACCTGCTTCGAGCGGCGCGGCGCTCCCGCGTTTAAAGCTTTTCCGAATTTTAATGGCGTAACCAAGCAAAATATGGCGTAACTATGCAAAATAAGCAAAAATTCCATTCAATACAATGGAAAAGCTTTCTGAATATTGTGTGTGCTTATACCTTTTACTAGTAAAAGCTTTTTTTCGCACATTTTGTGAAAGCTTTGCTGCTGGAGCGCCGCGCCGCTCAAGTTTACGCTTGCAGTGGACGAGAGCCCATTGCTTTGGGTTGCAACTGCAGAAGATTTACTACATAACTCCTGTTCCTGATGTTAGGCAAAAAATTGATAAATTCCATAAAACAAATGTAGTATCAAAGCGGATATAACAAAGGAAATCAACAATGAAAACTTATAAACAGTAAGTAAAAACCTTAGAAAAAGCATAGTAACCCATGCCATGCGTTAGTCCAGAATGGCTATGTGATCACACAACCCATATGATTGTGTTTGACTCCAAATTTATTACACTACACTCCACGAAATAATTCAAACATCAAAAATATTGTCGATGCAATTATTAACCCTTCTGTCGTCGCCTACGAGCTATAGTGCCTAAGGTGTAGCTGAATTTTCTGTGAAATCAATCTTAATTTTTGAAGAGGTTTAATTTTGGATCTTGAAACAGTTTACATACTATGTCTTACGATGATGCGCCGTTTCTTTAGACATAGGCCGTGTTTTTTTTACATCGGGGGCAGGTTTGCTAACCCAGACGCGAAAAAAAAACTATCGAGGGTAGCATCCAGGTTAAATTTCAAATTGTCACGTAGGCATTGCCATTAATTTCAAAACATTGCTCAAAAATATTAAAGCCCCGTTTTCACTTTACAAACGCAAAAGTTAACATGTAATTTTTCTAAATGAAAACATATTTTTATGGAGGAATCATAATTTTGTTAGAATAAGAATTCGACGAACAACATTTTGAACATGAATTTACAAACAAAAACTATATTTTTTGCACACACTTGTGTGTTGCATGTAAACTATACCTTAGAGCTTTTCAATTCAAAATTTAATTTTTGCTAGTCATTGGAAAACGTACTAGAAAATAATAAAAAATAAAATAATTGGGATTGCATACATTTAGGTGAGTTTTGGAAAGCTCATTAAATCTGGATAGCAATATAATTTCTAACATGAATAAAGTCACAGGTTAGCGTTTGTATGAAAATTACCCCGGATAGTGTAGGTTAGCTAATTAAAAAACACGGCCATAGTTTACATTTCGCCGAACGTTTGATCGCATTTGTGGCCGTCGGTTCCTTTGAAATATATATGGAGAGGGTGGAAATTATTGTTGAACGATATTTTTCATCAAGATATAGTACCAATGGTCTGTCTGGATCTATACGCCAACAGAAGGGTTAAATATCACGTTGGCATTTTAAGAGAGTAATAAATTTTACGCGGATTTTATATTCTCAATTGTAAACAAAAAATTGACGTTTGAATAAAATGTTCACGCATACTATGAACTGCAATAGTGTGAAAACGGTGCAATTTTTATTTTCTGATGGCCATTCTGGACTAACGCATGGCATGGGTTACTATGCTTTTTCTAAGGTAAAAACAAACTGAAATGAAATAACGAACGGTAGTAAGTGACGAACATAATTTCGGTTTCATATAAGGAAATAGAGCGTGAGTCAAATAAATATACGCGTTCAATCTATTTCATTCTATGAAATCGTTCCTCTTTGTAATTAAAAACCAAAAAGAATCTTCTACTTGCCTTCTATATGACATGGAAATTTTCATAGTTTTCTGTGCTGTGATCTTTTTTCTTTTTCTATCTCTCTCTCACTCTGTCTTCCCTCCCTACAATCAATCCGATTCGGATAACTTTTTCTTCATTCCGGATCTATAAGAAATAAAATTGGTTATGTTGGGACAAGCAAAAGCTTTGTCCGATTTCAGGTTTAAGTGTGAGTTGGTTTATAAAATAAATAAAAGAAAAGAAAAAACACCTCAGTTGTAATAGAAAAAGAATCCAATTTATTGATCAAATTGTAAAAAAAACTGATGTTTTACATATTCACAGAAAAATTGAATAATTTAAGGAAATAAAAAGAGGAACTAAGAATGTTTTTAAGGCACATAAAAAGTCATATTTTGTTTCTTCGTTTGAATATTTTTCAATTTGAAGTAAAATTCAACAATCAACGACATGATTTGCTACAATAAATAAATCTATCGAGAAAAATATGTTTAAAATAAATAAGTTCTAATTGAAAAAAAAAAGAGAATCTGTTAACTTCGTTAGCTGCATTATGTGTCATTAACATAAGATAATAAATTAGCAATATAAATTGGAATTCAGTAACATAAAGATCACAGCACAATTTACTTCTAACCTTATTGATTTCAATCAAATGAATAAAGAGTACTTCATATCTATACTGACTGACAAAATAGTGCCATAGGAAAGTATGGAAATATTCCTCAACTTCGGATCAACCGTCACTAATAACATAATAAAAAAATTCATATGTTGGTCAATTAATTTTTAGAATAGGTACATTTTTTACTATCGGGTACAGTACAAAACAGCACACATACAATTTTGAACATCAAGTTGGTAACGAGTCGTTTTACATAGAACTCGACGCAAAATTTGTATGTAAGTTGTGCTATTCCGTCCTGTACGCGATAGTAAAAACGCAACTAATATGTTCGTGGATAACAGACGATATAGATATAAATTCGGATAAATTCATCTTTATATCCGAGTGTCTACGAACGAACGAATCGTATTAGCCATCACCATAGCTAAGACCCGAACGAAACACTTCGACACAAGAGAGGTTTCTTGCGATAATTTCAGAATCTCTAAATTAATTGTGAGAAAATTAAGAAGAATACTGAAAAAAACTTGAATTCAATAATTATTTCCCCCGATAATGGCGCCATACGACAAAACTTCATGATAATAGTAACAATAAGTCTAAACTCTTAACTATAGTCTCAAGACACTCGTTTTAAACGAATTCACTTAAAAATATTCCCAAAGTAATTCAACAACGATATATATAATTCGAAATTCAGTCAATTCATATGATATCCATTGTACGTGGATAAATAAATATAGGAAGGAAACCCTTACCCAATAAATTCACAAAATCATATTTACCCAGAACAAATAAAAAAAAGTTGGGAGAAAAATTTGAAAAACTGACAACGAAAATCGTCATAGTATCAACAACCCCTTAAAAATAACTCCAACCGATACCAGAAAAAAAAGTCCCTCAACGCCAAAATTCAAACCCCTACCTCCACCATTTGCCTAGGCTCACCTAACTCTAAATAAATACATGTGGAATTCATATTGTCATAGTTTGTGGTCATATCATAGTTTAATACCTCGCGCATTTTGAAAAATGCCATTCCTGTCAATAGCGAATCAGATCCAGCCTGATGTTGCGGTCCAACGCGACGTAATTCCAATTGATCGGCCACCTCTTGTAGCCCGCCCTTCAGATTCTTACACGATTTCATCAGATATTTGATATCGTAGATGGTTGGAAAGTAGAGTCGCAGCAATTCGAAAAATTCACTCTCGTCGTGCGGCAAATGTTGATCTGTGAGCAATTTCAATAGATAGCCAAAATCGTAGCCGGAATGAAAGCATAACCATTTGATGTTGTCCATTAGAACGATACCGGATGACATGAGAAGTTCGGCAAATTCCATCGGTTCGATGCCGTCCTCTTCGTGCTTTTTGAATTGAATGCCCGAGTTGGTTAGTAGATCGATTGAGTCTTGAGCGTACATGTCTTCGCTGTAAAGAGAGAGAGAATAAGAAAATCAGAAATAATGTCTAATATTCGGAAAATAGTTTTGCGCTGCCTTGGATCATATTTAAATAACGATATGTAACTTATTAGGAATTTTGATAAAGTGGAAGCATGTAACGTCGACTTGTGGACCCTTGAAAACCACTTCCCATGGTCGCGACCCACCGGTTGGGGAACGATGGCCTAGACCAGAGCCAAATAATTGATTATAATTCTCCGTTTCTTCGCAACGCAGCCCTGGTCTTATTGTGGATACGGTTCGTCAAGTTGATGGTTCTTTCACAGGAAAACAACTTCGTTTCTTTCTCAGCTTCCTGCTTACTTTTAGCACATGCAAAACTAGTATAGTGAAATTAAGACGAAAAAGGGGCAAACCCAAACATTCAAAAAAGAGAAGTTTTGATACTTAATTGTTGCACACCCTCCCCTCCATACGCACTAAAAAGTTACACTAATTTTAGGAAGGGGTGACGAAGAGGGGACATTTTCGTTTATCGCAAATATCTGGAAAACTGATCGCAAAATGTCCTGGCTTTTAAGACTTTTGTTTCCGATGGTTTCCCCATTGTGTGATCCGAGTTGATCAGTATCGAGAAATAGGTAACGGCCCGCTGGTGCGAGCCAATGCTGTTCAACGGTTTCCCTATTACAGGAGGCGAGATTTCGTCGTAGGGTGTGTAAACTTTCGAGACTGCTCATACATCCCTCATATGGGGTTAGCTCTTTGGTTAGCTGTATTGAATTAGGAAGCAACTCGTCTGTTGGCCATCTGCGTTCGTAGAGAAATGTGATCCAGTACTGTGCTACATCCGGTGCCAACCGTATGATGTGTTAAGACATCTTCCAATTAGTGTAAATTTTAACCTGCCCCCTACTTGTACCTATTTGGAGTTACATATATATTTGATTAAGTCGAAATATAAACCTTTTAACATGACACAAGAGTCCGCTAACTTTCATCAGGAGGATACTCCAAATATTTCGACTCTTTTTCAAAGCGCTGTAGCAATTGGACCCAATGGTGGGACAGTTGCATTTGAAACAAAACGAGCCTGCGTTAACATGACCAAATGGGGATTCGATTTTGATGGATCACCCGGTGGTGGCGGCAATTTATTTTTCGCGTCACCTCATTGGTGCAAAGTTACGGGATGTCCAATTAGGCCATCACTGGCGATATCCATTTCAAAACATTTTTGTTCAACGGTGGATACATCAAGTTCAAACAACTTATTTGAAAAATCCACCGTCCCGCTTGTCCATAGTGGGACTACACATTTGTATGCAATCTTCGCAAAAATGCGGCACAATGACTGGCACGTATAGTCAGAAACGACGGCCGTCCCGAATCGGGTGCTAGTAAGTGGCTAGCCCCGCTCAAATGTGATTCGGCGCCAGCATGTATTTCGAGTACTATATAAGAGGATCGAACACACTGTCTAATTGAGTCCGGTCATGACTATCCCAATAGTGCATGACGCGCCGCATTAGAAGAGGCATCTGATGAGAAATGTGGAGTGCCATGCTCTGTTGGTCGAAACCGCTCGATATACACACTGTGTGCCGCATTTTTGCGAAGATTGGATATCCATTTCCTTTTAAACGTTGTCTGGTACTGGGAGTATCGGTTCAAAAAACCTAGCGTCCCGTGGAAGGAGTTGGAGGAGGAGTTTTTGGATAGATTCGGAATATACCGTAAGGACGTTGATATACGACGAGATATCGATGCGCGGCACCAGTTCCAGTTCGAACCTTCTATGACGCGATTGATTTCCCTTAAGAATGAAATGAAGGTCCTAGCGATGTGGCCTTACAGGTTACGATTAACCGTAACCTTATTCGTTGTCTGCGGGGCCATTTAGCAGGGGAGTCCTTTTCATCTGCGGAAGAATTAGTACGGCGTTGTATAAAAACGGAGGAAGACTGGAATTTATCTAGTATCCAACTTCCCTTACAACCAGCCTCAAGCCGGCAGAAAGTAAATGAACTACATACATAGATGTTCCGTGTCAGCTCTTCAGCAAATGTTGAGGCTGTCGAAGCTTTGAGAACTCTCCCTAGATATAGTGATGGTGCACTAAGTCCGCAGTTTCGGATATGCTGGAATTGTAAGGATTTGGGACATTCTTTTACGCCAGTCCAGCATGTATTCTGCTTCGGGCGTGGCATGCCAGGAGCAGTTAAACCGAAGTGTACTCCGTGCAATAGACCGGAAAACCTGAGAGGGAATGCCCTTTGGGAAGCTCGCATATTCCCCCTCAAGTTACCTGGAGAAAACCAGCTATAAGGGACGTCGCAAGCAATGTGTATCCGGAAGAACGGACTCAACCATAAGAAAAACAATTAGTCGTTTTACCCACTCTTGGCGCTATTTCCAGAAACGTCGTCTTCTCAAGCAAGCCTGCGCAGACTCGATTTCTTCGTCGGCCAATGATAATCGACCGTTTGCGGAGACCCGCCTCCAGGGGCGTAAGATCACTGGCTTCCTTGATAGTGGCGCAAGCGTGAGTATCCTAGGGGCGGCTGCGTTAGACCTTTTTTCTGATCTGCATTGAGCACATCACTATAAGTGAAACCTTATATCAGGTTTGAACTTACGAGTCTGGACAGCTTGACCTCCAACGTCACTAGGGCCAAAGTGACCTGATTTCAGGAAAACTGCCACCTCAGAAGAATGAAGCACAAAAAAGGAGTACCCTGGTGGACTACAGAGCTATCGAGATTAAGGAGGAAGAAGACTCTCACTAAAAGGACAGGAGAGTGGGACACGTATCGCTCCCACCTTAACGAATATGTCGGAGCGGACTATTTTAGTTTTGAATTGAGCGCGCTGTGTAGTTTGGTGTGGCAGCCCTTGGGTAGTGGGATTCTGCGGCCAGACTTAGTTCGTGTGGTAGCCCTCTTTTATGGAGTGGATGATATGAAACGAGACGGGTGTGTGTCTGTGAAGACAGTCAGTGAGTGAGTCGAGTCGCACTGTATCGTCCATTTTGAGCTATTTGATTGTGACTTGTCCGGTCCGGTGACTTGTATTATCATGGCCGACGACGGTGATGCTGAGGGAATATACTTCAACATCAGAAGTGGGATTCGCCTCCCGCCCAAATATTCTTCAAGATCAGTTTTGTGTCTTACTGGAACAAAAAAACCGGAACTTTTTGGAACTTGCCGGAAATTTACAGGCGACCGGTGAATTGCGGCAAAGTGGCGTAGTTGTGTTGCCCAAGTTTGAGATCGATATTTATGGAGCGGATGTTACGCAGTGGTGTGCTACAGTGGAAATATTAATGTCAGAACGAGGGTGATGCTGAGGCTACGGAAATACTTCAACAAATACAAGAAGAAAAACAGGTCTGCCAAATTGAACTTGTGTGACGAATTCTGTGAAGGTTTTGAATGCACTAACACAGCTGCTAGACTCAATCCAGTTATGGCAAAAAAAAAGACACTGGGCACCTAAGCACCATAAAACACCCGACGACGGACTAAAAGCCACTCCTTAGTACCCACTTTCCGGGATGCCACATACTGAGGAATGATAGGCTTTAAATGAAGACAGTCTGTATAGGGCTAATTCTTCAGATTGGAGAACAGCAAGGAAAAACTTTAGTCAAGATAAAATAAGAGGAGCTATAAGCTCGTTTGAACCATTTAAATCAGCCAGCACTGACGAGATCTTTCCAGCTCTCCTTCCAAATGGTCTGGAGCTTCTAACTCCATACCTCCTGTATGTCTTCAGAAGCAGCTTTGCCCAGAGGGCTACATCCCACACTCATGGAGACTTGCGAGAATAGTCTTTATTCCTAAAATGGGAAACCAAACCAAGGAGGATCCCAAATCATATAGACCAATCAGTCTTACCTCATTCATGTTCATATCAATGGAAACGAGACCGAGTTCTAATCGTGCGAATAGCACAATGAGTGTATACCCTATACCCATGTACAGACCTAGAAGGCACGCAAAACCCAAAATATTCAATTTCATATTTTTTGTAGAGGAGGAAGGGGTAGATGGGTCGGTCCTGGCATATCTTTATTATCTTATCAAGGCATCCAACGTGAAGCTACTACTCCAAAAGTGCTGGGAATACAACATCGACGTATACCAAATCTTTGTCGACTTCAAGCAGGCATACGACAGTATCGACCGAAGTGTACTGTACAACATTATGCTGAATTTTGGTATACCGGCAAAGTTAGTGCGACTCACAAGGATGACGATGACTAATACCGTCTCGCAGGTCAGAGTGCAGAATCGACTCACTGACCTATTTGAAACTCGTACTGGACTCAAGCAGAGCGACGGGCTTGCGCCGATGCTCTTCACCCTTGCTTTGGAGTATGTAACTCGAGCCATGAATATGGACAGCAGCGGAACGCTACTCATCAAGTCGACTCAATTAGTAGCGTACGCCGACGATATCAACATCATGTCTCGAAGGTTGGGTGATGCAGAAAGCCTTCTGCATAACCTCAATAACGCCGCAAAGGAAGTTGGACTACATATCAACGAAAGCAAAACAAAGGCCATGATGCAATCGAAAACAAGGACGCCAGCGAATTCAAGCATCATAGTGGGGGACCTTAGTATCGAGTATGTAGACAACTTCAACTATCTGGGTTGTAACTTATCAAAGGACGCCAACGAAACCGACGAAATTAAGCGACGGATACAACTAGCCAATAAGACATATTTCTCGGTCCTCCCTATAATTAATTCGAAACTTGCGCACAGGAACACGAAGCTCCGCGTGTACAAAACGATCATCCGACCCGTGCTATGTTATGGCTGCGAAACATGGACCCTCACCCAAGCCTCCGAAATTTTGCTAGACCGATTCGAACGAAAGGTCCTTCGGCGAATTTTCGGGGCCGTTCGCGAGCGAGACCAATGGCGTATCCGGTACAACCATGAGTTGTATCAATTGTACGATGAGCTGGAAGTATCGAAAATCGTGAAGCTTCAACGTTTGCAATGGGCGGGGCATGTACAACGGATGGACGATAATCGCATGCCAAAGAAAGTGATGAACGCACAACGAATTGACGGAGCGAGGTTGCGTGGACGACCGAGAGCTCGCTGGGAGAACTCCGTAGGTGAAGACGCCCACCAGCTGCTGGGCTTCCGAAACTGGAGGACAAGGTCGCGTAACCGCGACAATTGGAGGTCAACGATTCAGGCGGCCAAGGCCCGACGTCGGGCTATCGTGCCACATTGATATGGCTGCATATAGCTTTGTAGGGGAGGTAGGGGTAGGGGTAGTCGGAACTACTCCACTTTCCATCAAGTCAAAGTATATGTCATAATAAGTGATCGAAATTTCTAGTCGATAGCGATATTCTACCGAAAGTTATGGCCGAATTAAAATATCAAGGAGGGGTAGTTTGATGGGAGTTAGGGGAACCCGTGGTCCGATTTGGCCCATTTTCAATACCGTCCAAGATTTTAGCAAAACAAACATTTGACCAAAATTTCAAACCACTAGCTTCATTATTTCGGGAGTTATCGTGCTAACAGACAGACACACGGACAGACAGACAGACAGACATGGCTTATTCGATTCAGGGGCCGACCCTGATCATTTATATGGAACATTACGCTATCAGCTTCGCAAGAAGAATTTTCTTGTTCTTGTTATCGACACTAGCGACACTTATCTTACCGTCCGCCATATAGCGGACATATAGCGGAAAATATCGGAAACAAAAAAGTTCATCCTATAAAAGCGGATAGCAGAACATGCCATACCCTATACCATCTATAGGGTATAAAAATCAATGATGAGTACATCAGAAAAACCTTGCTGATTAGTAACCCGCTACATAAAAGGCATTTTGCTTACCAAACAGGTAAATCCGCGCTCCACAGCCTTGCAGGGGAAATCGAATCGCTTTGAGGCCAAAAACACTGCGTTTGCTACTTTCCTGGACATCCGACAATACTGCTTTCGATGCAATTGAAATAGTTTGCCAGATCAACGAAAAAACTCTCCTTACTGCGTTTACTAGAAGCTGCCCACAAGGGAGTGTACTTTCCTCCCTCCTGTGGTGCCTCGTTGCTGACGACCTTTTGTGGTAGCTCACACATAATGGCTTCTCCGTTCAGGGATATGCCGGCGATGTGGTTATAGTGTCCAAGGGTTTGTTTAAGGAAATACTACCAGATTTACTCGAAACTGCACCAGGCGTGATGGGAACGGGCTCCGAGTCAACCCATACAAAGCTTTCATGATCTCCTTTCTCCAGGAATAGAAATCCGGCTAAACTCAGACGCCCGATAATGAACAACACCCCTCTACCAATTGAGGGTCAAGTCAAATTCTTCTTCTGCTTCTTCTCTGTACCGTAACCCCCACAAGTGCATGGTGCGTTCACTCAGCCGTTTATAGGCTACTTCGAGTCAACGTTACTTTGCATATAGAGGAGTGTACCTATATAATGTTGCAAGCACTATATATTTCCTGGACCACGCCGAGATTCGATCTCCGGACCTCTAGATTACCAGAATCGTAAAGTGCGAGTCAACCAAGTGAGCCACAGACCGGGTCAAGTCATATACCTGGCGTAATCGTCGACAGTAAACTTTACTGGCAAAAGCATATCGAAGCAGCGGCTGAAAAAGCTACCAGAGCCCTTTGGCTATGCAAAAAATGCATAGGGAAAACCTGGGGTATGCATTATGCTCTGGATTTACAGAGCAATAGTTAGACCAACCCTATGCTACGGTGCTGTGGTTTGGTGGAAGAGAGCTCAGACTACGGAGTGTAAGTGCGAGTTAGGCAAGGTACATAGACTAGCCTGCCTGATTACCACCGGTGCATTCCAATTTTGCCATAGCAGCACTCTAGAGACACCCCATCAAAATTAACCTCGAAACCGAGGCAAAACTAGCTCTGGCACGACAAATTGCAAGCGATGCCAAACTGGAGCGTACTAAGGAGCAGCTTACATGCCTCATCAACATCAGTATCGCAAACGTGCCTTCCGACCACCTTGTAAAGGAGATTTCATGCGGCCGCCGTTTTCAGGCTGAAACATGGAGTAGAGAGGAGTGGCCTGAAAGTTCGCTAGGCTGCACCCACAGACCATAAAATAGTTTACTGACGGTCCTGGTCAGGAGCGGATGTGGTTGGCCCAGCACATAGGATATCTATACCTATGGGGCACCACACCAATGTATTTCAGGCAGAAGTGCACGAAATAGCAACCTGCGCCGACCTCTGTTTACGTGCCCACTACGTAAACAAACGAATAGCAATCTTCTCAGACAGCCAAGCGGCTAAAGTCACTCTCTAAGTACATTGTCACGTCAAGACTTGTTCAATGCTGCCTGCGCAGGATTCCAAATAGATTGTGCTAAAACTGGGCGTATAGCGTTGTTGCTTTGACGTCGGTGGAAGACTTTGTCCTCTCTTGCTACACCGGCTAGCTGTATACAAAGGATTCCATTGTTCTTCTTCTTGTAGCGGTGCAGAAAGGTGTGAAACCTCTGTGCATCTATGTGGGTACGGTTTATGGTTCGTCAATGTTTTTGTCCGTGAGGTCTAAGGACAAAAACATAGCTGCTGCGACAGAGTTTTCCCACAGCGATATAGGGGTAAGATCAGTGGGCGCAGCGGGGCATTGAAACAAGTGACCCACATCATGAGGATTACCATTGCAGTTTGGACAGATGTTTTGGATGTCCGGGTTTATGCGAGAAAGGTACGAATTAAGGCGTGAACAAAAGCCCGACCGAAGTCGAGCTAGTGTTACTCTAGTGGCTCTCGGGAGCCTAATCTCCTCAGGCGAAATTGGTGGTGGGCGCTCTGAGAGGACTCTATTCGCACCTAAACTCGCGATAGACCGATTCACTTCTTCTGTGTGGATCGCTGCAATGGCGGCTCGGTATGTAACTTCATCGTAAGGGTCCCGTTTGTATCCCTGAACCTCTCTCTCAAGGTCTCGTAAACCACGCCTGACATGTCGTGGTGGAGGAATTCGGTTCATGAGATGATTATTGGGATGATCCTCACGGTAGCAACCAACAAGATACTGTTTTGAGAGTAGGAGATTGTGGTCACGTATTGGCATCAATTTTGTCTCCTGATGTAAGTGATCCTGGGCAGACATCAGAAGGCAACCTGTCGCGATGCGTAGAGCGGCATTTTGGCAGACCTGAACTTTGGACCAGTTTGTGTCACATAGAGGATTCCATTGTTGATTGCTGCTTAGTACAGACCAGTTTTAATAATGAAACCATTCGCCTTGCCGAACAGCATAGATCGTTACGGTATTTAGACCCGGTCGTTGTAGCAATGTCGTAATTCATAGTATTGCGTACCATACCGAAACCATGCAATGGAGTCATACGATTCCAATAAGAATGTCATTCAATTCTATCATCAAATTGAGTATCGACATTTGCTAAATTCCTACTGAGAATCTCAAATATCGACCATGTGACAATGTGAAAGCCATAAAAAGGACATTTTAATTGAAAACTATGAATCATACTCACGCCAAACTGAATTTAAAGTTGAACTGCCACGTTGAATAGCCGGGCGGTGTCTTTCCGTCCTCGTCCATAAACGTAAGTCCAAGTTGAATGATTCGCAGCAGATCGACATTGCACCGCAGCAGTTGGTATTGGTAGTCGGCCGTTGAGCGAAATTCACCCACCGGTCGAGCTACCACACCCGGAAATTCCGTGTCCATGGCCACATAGTGATATTTCTGGACAATTTGTCGTATAGTTCGAAACTCCTCCTCTAAATTATGTTTCCAGACGTCTCGAATGCCACACTCTTCATTGCTCGGTATGTTGCCGGTGTGCGACGAATGACCGCCGCCAATTGCCGAAGGCATTGCCTGTAACGGTGAGGAAAACGTGGTCAGATCTGAGGTGATATGTTAAATGTGTGGATTTTGTGTAATGTTTTACTTGTTAAACATTAAATTCACTTTTGTGTGTTAGTAGAATTTCATAATTGTAGAAATTAGCATTGTGTAGTAATCTCGGCAAATTAGAAAGAAAATAAAGAAAAACGACAGCCCGACCACCCTGCCCAGCCGCCCGATTTCCATTAATCAAACAAAAATAAAAAAGCAAGTCTACTCACAATATTTCTCATGTACCGATAATCCAACTTACATCAGTTAAATCACCGATTTCAGCCACTGTGCCTTGCGACCCAGCAGTGTATCGGGTTCTCTAACAGAGGCAGAGGTTGACCCGACTCCTGTTCCACCTTCCGGCCGCGCGCTGCTCGCGCTCTCTCGACGAATTGCTTTCACTCCACCGAAAAATTATACAAAAGGACAAAGACAATATGGGAATCGGTCGAAATGCTGTATTGGTGACACTTTGAATTGTTTGCGGGACAGTCGTGACAGTATAGCGCGTAGTTGTGTGAGCCTTCTAAAGTTTTCCAATCAGTTGCTCTCGTCGGATTGCTCTGCGATAGAAAACAAAAGAAATTTAGTTAGCTGCACGGGAAATCCTCACCATAATTCCATGCGTACACAATCCTGTCGCCAAATTCGACACGAAAACTAAATAAATCACTCCCGTTGACAACAGAACGGACCCGTTTTGGGGCTCTGTTTTGATGGTGGTGGCCTCGCAACAAGAAATTCAATTGTCGCGCCCATTCACAATGGCAAACGTCAAAAAGTGATGGGGGAGTCCGCTTGGATTTTCTCTTCCCGTTGTTGCGAAATTTTTTTTTTGTTCGATTGTTGGCGACAAAATTGCGCGCTTTACAGCCTCAACTTACCCGTCATTTTAATGGGGAGCCGCTTGTGAGTTGATTAAAGGATAATGTGACGTGTTTAGATCCGAATATTTTGGCGTTCTCGACGCTAAATTGTCGAGCACAAAGACACTCCACTTCAACCTGCCTACTTTCATTAGATTTGTTTCCAATTCTGTTTCTTGTTCTTCTTGACAATGCAGAGTGTTCGTATGCGGGTAGCTTGGCAATTTATTGTCTTTTTGACATATTGGGTTGAGGAAAGGGAATTTTTTTTCGATTGGATGATTTTAATGGACTTGACTGTACTTGGAGAGATTTTATATTTGACGGTTATTGGCCGTTGGAGAAATAAAAGGCGTTTTTAAATGCGAGTGGAAAAGACATTATCGAAATTATATTATTAAATTAGGCAAGATTACAGATTCCGTGACGCGGAAATGTAAAAATGCAATTTTATGTATTTTCGGCCGAAAATCAAGGGGAAATTATTAAAACCGGGGCTTAAAGAAATAAGCCAGATAAATTGAGGTTCATGATTTCACTCTATGGGCGTTTCCATGTAAAGGCCTGGATAGACCTCGGGCGGAATGAGAATGAAATTTTAGTCCGCTGCGATTTTCTCAATGAAAATGCGTAGATACTGTCGTGGAATATGTGGTGAATGCTGGGGAATTCCATAAACTAAAATCCGAGAATGGTTTCACAATTTGTCTCTGCCATTTTATGTGTTATTTTTCGATTCCCCGGTCATTAGATAATTTCCACGATGAACTCGTCGTGGACAGTGAATCGGTTTGACGTTTGCAAAACTCACCACGCCAGACGGAGAATATGCTACAGAGTCGACTCTTTTTCACGTTGAAAATGCATTCGGACAAGGGGGAAATTATTTTTTTTAGTTATTTTTAAGATGATTTAGGACGTAAAACGCCTTTGTAGCAATTTTCGAAGCTAAAATTTTAAATTCACCACGGTTTTTATGCCGGTTCATTACCGTTTCATTTTCATTCCGCTCGAACTCTATCCGGGGCTTTATAAGACAAAACCGTACGGCAAAACACGTACGATGCGAGCTTTTATAGTGGCCGGTAGACAAGCATTGTGCGAACGCGTCGTACGACCGAAAAACAATGCAGAAGGACGTACGATTATTATCCATGCTGTTTGTTGTTGTAAAGTTTGCTCGTATGGTCATTTTCTTATAGTATGGAATGGCCCTCTATGAGAGTATTCACGTCCACTCCGCTCTAAGTACATTTGGTCGAGAAATATATAGCGATTTCTGGTTACATGGCAATTCACCAGAAGGTACTCAGTGCGTGTGATACGTAGCACAATATATCCTCTATCTACTTAGCGCAAAATTTCTACACTCTCAAATATGTAGATAAGCATAAATCTGCACTACATTTTTGTACCAATATATTTCTTCATAATTTTCAAATTTGTTTTTCCGCCATCTACCCCGCTATATGGCTACTTCGTTGAGAAGCGTAGAAATTTTGCCCCAAGTTGAGGACATATTGCGCTACGTATCGCAAACACTGAGTGCCCAACTAACAATTTTATTCCTATAATACTTCGTAGGATATTCTCTTCAGTAATAGGGGACAATAATGGCATTTGGCTGGACTAAGTTATGCTTAAAAAATGCGAAAAAAAAAAAATCCCACAGCTAACATCGAACCCATGACTATCGTATGGCCCGTTCTACGCACTAACCACTCGGCCAACCTCAGATATAGTTGTAGAACACAGCCAAGGAAAAGTCTCGAAGTCCACGGCGAGGTGCTCGACGCCATATGGGAATGTGCTCGTGCAACAGCAACTGACGCGAAGGATGATGGTGCCTTAGAAAACGTTACTGACACAGAACTTGGTGTTCGAAACGATATCGATGGACGCGAGGCTTGAACGGTATCGGAGTTCGAAGGCGCCGGTGCTGGAAGAAGGGTTGAGTTTTCCGAATCGCAGATCAAAAAGGCAGGCTTCACAGGCTCCCTTGAAACGTTCACCTACTTACCGTTGACCTCAATCGTGAGCAAATGCGAAGAGGTGATACGGTGCGGGCTGTAACGTTGTCCTGGAACTTCGATGTACAATCGGCTTCAGTGGAAGCTCTTTAATTCGTTGACGCATGGAATCCAGAAACGCGACCGGATCAGTAGCGGCCTGGTCGTCGACAAACCATTTCCGGCGCAGACGCAGACGATATCCTCTTTGATACTGTTGCGCAGGGCTAATAGTTCAGTCGAAAGCTCATCGATCCAACCGTTATCAGGCTCGTGACACATGAGCGCATGGAACGATGTCATCGTTCTAATGTACCATTAAATGCCGGGTGATAGGGCGAGGTTCTTGTGCGTGCACACCCAAGCAGCTTCAAAAGCGACAGAAATAACGATGACTCGAACTGGGTTCTCTGGTCATATGGTCAGTCGTGACAACAGCTGGTGCTCCATACCGAGGAAACCCAGTTTGCGTAGAATGTCTTGGCGACAGTGACTGCTGTTTGGTCACGAATGGACACTGCTTCTGGCCACCTCGAAAAACGGTCCAATATTGTCAGGATACATCGGAATCCCTGCGAGTTTGGTAGGGAGCCGACGATGTTCAGGTCAACCTGATTGAAACGTTGATCCGGCACGGGGAACGTGCATGCCTAGTCACCTTTGACTGTTGACACTGAAGATAAGCGCGTGACAATTGGCGAATATCGCTACGCATACCTGGCCAAACAAACTTCTTAGAAATGGACCGCAACGTAGCACGTGCTCCAGGATGAGAGCATCGATGAAATATGGTGAAGACCTGGTTCCGCAAGCTCTTGGGAACTATAGGCCTCGGTGTGGCGTAGCGCGGGACGTATCGCACAAGATGTTTGTATCTCCAACTATACCATTCCATTTCCATTTGGAGAGAACGTTGTGTTATCGGCTAACAGTCGATGTAATTCGGGATCACGTGATTGCCCGATCGCAAGCTCGTTTCTGTCGAAATCCGTAGGCAGAGATATCTCCTCCAGACGAGATAACGCGCTACATGCTCAATTTGGGTACAAAATTGAGAAATGTAGCTGAGATGCTGAATTTGACGACTCGTGGACTTGTCAGACTTCCGAGACATGGGCGTAGCGAGGGGGGGGGGGTCGATGAAGATGGTAAAAAATCCTTATCAATGTAGAAAAAAAACGCTGCACTATACAATATTTTCAAAAATTTGCCTTCTTTACCACTCCAAGAGCTGCCGGAGAAGCCATGATTGGGACAGTTTGCAGTCAGGAGGCGCATACAAATAGATGAAAACGAGTGGCCGTAACTGACGGAGACTGCGTACTAGCACACACATTTCACTTGTGAGTGTGCTACTGTGGCAGAAAAATGGCTCAAAATTCTTCCTCAGTTTAGGAAGATTGCATTTCGAACTCATAAAAGTCGGCTCCAAAATCGATGTTTTTCCATTCTAAATAACAATTTAAAATCTGTCAAATTTTATAAATATTTTGAGAAATGGTGATTTGTATGAGGCGTCAAAGTAGATCGTCGTCGAATCGACGAAGTATGACCTTTCCGTACTAAAAATAAGCATGACCTTCCAGGTTAAGGACCTTGTAAAGAACGGGTCTCATATTTCAGTGTCTTTCAAGTTCTTCTTTTTCTTCTCAGTACCATATAGCCCCTTGTGGGGCCGTGGTGCGTTAACTTAGCCGTTTATAGGCAATTTCGAGTCAACGTTACATTGCATATAATTTCGGAGTTTATATAATGTTGTAAGCACTATATGTTTCCATTCACATGTACGGAAATTTTTGACCACGCCGAGATTCGATCACCGGACCTCTAGATTACTAGCATCGTAAAGTGCGACTCAACCAAGTGAGCCACAGATCGGGTCTTTCATGTTATTAAATCAAAATTTATTTTCTAGTTGAATCATACCAGCAATAAAATTTAGCCACTGTTGAAACTTTGATAAATTTAGAGGAAATCTTATTCAACCCGTTAACCATATTTCAATCAATAAAGGATTTATAATTATCCTGACGATGCTACTTTACTAAGATGAAAGTGACAGGCGAAACAAACAGATTTCGCAAGTGGAATATGCAGTCCGAGATGAAAAAATGCACTGAAAATAGACAAACTACGCTCTAAAAGGCAGATATTGGAGGCCAGTTGAATGTAATCAGAATGCAGAAGAAAAAGATTCTTATCTCCATTTTAAAAATTTGACTCTAAAATTAGAAAAAAAGAAATAACATGCGTGGCAGTCCACTAGTAAACTAGGGCCGCAGAGTGACATCCAATTTCCAAAATCTAAACTGCTGTTTTGTTAAGGTGTTGAATCCACAGCACGCCCAGCAATGTTATTTATTCCCACAAATGGATACTTGTTTTCAATCTGAGCGACATCATAGTCCGTCACGTAGGTCGTGAGTTCGAAAAACACCATAAAATGAATTCGTTCACGGTGAGTCCGGAATCCATGACCCTGTGCACCAATCCAATCACAAGCCAGGCTACTCTAAAATTTGTTAACAATATTTCTGCCACCGGAAATTTCAACTCCTAAGAAAATCATGATGTTGAAAAATTTTGGGCTTGTCCCTCCCTGACCGACATCCTGGCTACGCCCATGTTCCGAGATAATGCGTGAACGAGTGGTTTGTGGTCGGTCTTTATAACAAAACGAGCTCCATCTACGATGTGGCGAAAGTGCTGAATGCGGCTGTAAATTGCAAGGAGCTCGCGGTCGTACGTACTACAGTTCCGTTCCGGTCTCGTCATTTTCCGCTGATAGTACGCTAGCGGCAACTACCGATTACTGTGTTTTTGTTCGAGTACGGCTCCCACTGCAACACAAGAAGCGTCGGTCTCAAGGGCTAAAGGTTTATTCGGGTCATAGTAGACTAGTTATGTGGCACTTCTCGAACGCATGGATGGTGACGGGGTTCCAGTATATCACAGAGTTGTTGCTCTTTACTTGCCCGTACAGCAAGTCGTTGAGTAGCGCCTGCAAGCTTGCTGCGTCCGGAATAAATCGGCGGTAATAATTGATTCCGCCTAGAAAGCTTCTGAGCTCCTTAAAGGTGGAAGGACGCGCCCGGTAGTTAAGTAGAGCTTCCACCCGAGATGCAGGTGGTGCGATGCCTCTTTCGTTGACGATGCGTCCATTGGTATACATGGAATGCCTAAGAGGGCAGTGGTATGATAAGACGGTGTGATAAGGAACTTTCTTATACGGGAAGGAGAGTTGGGCGAATTAGCATACGTATTTAGCTTTGCTTAATTGTTTTTATGTTAAACTATCTAATTCCTGCGAAATTTGTCGTAATTTTCCTAGATGAGTAGAGTTAAGTTTCAAGAAACCTGCAGATTGGTAGGTTTCAAACAGAACTTCACCCTCTTTTAGGCACTGCTACGATAATTGTTTGCCATCTGTAACAAGCCCTTCTCCCTGGAGAATTGAAGAAAAGCATGACAATACAGTGCGATGGGCAGTGAGCCGTTCTTGAATTTCGACTATTGCTAAAGACAGAAATGGCAAATACACTGATCGTTTGTAAAAATCTTCAGCGTTATCAGCTGGGACGTTGTTTCTGTGCGTCAGACGACCGGTCGGTCGTGGCATAGTAATTTCTAAGCCATATTTGGTGCAGAGAGATTGAACTTCATTGAAAATTTGGCTGAAGCTAATTATCACATTGGCTCGCATTCTCTGCAAGGTTTTTACGGCACCTTCACCTTCTACAATCAGCAGGGACTTGCTGAGATCAATAGTTTTTGATTGCAGCTGCCGAGTTATAGGTTGACTTACACCGAAAATAGAAACGATACACCGGAACGCAACGAGAAAAGTGGGAGACAAACAAGAATTATATTTGGAGTTATCATCGGCAGCAGTTTCCGCATTATCCCATTTCCTTATCACCGACAGAGAGGTCAGGGTGGGGGCCGAACTGGTCCCAGAAACGTGTAATAGACGTAATTGACGTGTACCTTTCAATAAATTTTATGGGATGATATGGCATAAGTCGTCGAACTCGAGATTCGCCGTCAGTAGCCTCGTCAGTAGCTTTTCGGGGGGTGTTTTCGTTTCGGGGTCTTCAAGAATACTTGAATAGAATTAACAATTGCTGAGCAATGGCTGATTTCCCTGATGTCACATGTACTGGATCCTGCTAAATTAAAACTATGAGACTCACAATGTAAGTACGTATAGGGCTAGAGGGGATTCTGCAAGTTGCTTGACGAATGACTGTGCGCCCCTGAATTTTCCTTTCATATTACTCCCACCATCATAACCTTGCCCACACATATTTCGAGTTTCTATACCTTCATCCCTGAGACCCATAACAATTGCAGCACCAAGGCCTTCCCCAGACACAGGCCTGTAGAGAGGGGGGGGAGGAACGGGGGGATTCCCCCCGGGCCCGGGATTTCATAGGGGGCCCGGATTTTGACACAAAAGTTGTGCTTTAGTGTTTTTTTTACATGCAAATTGCTATTTTGAGGTCTTTAACTAAGAACCCTTATACATATGTACTGCTTTTAGCGTTTTAGCAACAATTCATAACATACTGTGCACTAGGCTTGGGGCCCCTAATCTATTTTTGAATTTTGAGAACTAGGGCCCGAATCAGCATATTCAATCAACATGATAGTTTCGTTACTAAATTTCAATTAAGAAATTTCGACTTCTTCATCCAGTAGCGTACAGTTTTTCGAAATATTTGTGTTTAAAGTAAAAATAGGAGTACAGCGTCATTTTTTTCAAGGAAGACTTTTCCGAGCGATTTTGATTTTGTGTACATACTGCTGCTGCTTATGAAATTGTTTTCAAGGTACCAGCACACAGATGTTGATCACTTAAATTGTTGAATCCTAATTTAAATCTATCTATCTATCTACCAGTACTCGCCAACTCGGTAACAAAAAATTTAAGGTTTTTTGAAATAGGTAAAAAAGGAAGAAATAAAAATCCTTTAAATTTGTAGCGTTGCGCATTTCGAAAGTAAAATTTATAGAGTAAAGACCAACATTCTGGGCCACTGCGAGTGTGCTAATGAATTACAGATTTGAGCTCCCCAAGCATTTGTTAGAACTGTGAACTGTATCCGCCTTGTTTTGCTAAAAGCTTTGTAACGGTTGAGGTACAGAATACACCACAGCTGTTTCCTTCGAAAAATCTTCAACCAGAAAAAAAATAAGTAAATTTGCCCAGTTTATTGCATTATACACTTTCTATTTTGCGTGTAGTACAGCCTTTATTATTCATCGGTAAAATGAACACTTGAGCCAATTTCACCCGTATAGTCTTCAAATCGAATTAAAAAATAATATTTATGAATGATCCTATCCTATCGAGAATGACTGTCGAAAATTTCAAGGCTTTCTTCATATCAAAGTTCGAATATAGGTTGGAATCTTACTTCACCAATAGAATAGAAATTTTCTAAATTATTTTGTTGGGACAAGGGAATCAATAATTTTTCAATATTTTTTTTTGGGAGAACTAAATGCTAGAAGATTACCAGGCTACCAGTTTCGCTTTATGCGTATCTTGTGTAAGGGGCACGACCATTAAACAATAAACTTATTTTCATCACGGGCAGATTTTAGTAAAGAAACTTCATACTAGAAAGTTAACCCTTTAAGCAGTAGCTTTTTATAAAGATTCGTTACCCATAAATGCACGTAAAACGAAGAAACCATATTCTAGAATGATTTTGGCTTCTGTATTTCCTTAAAATTCGCCATTCAACTCTCGAATCGTCTTCAAAATATACTTGAAACGGGACCGAGGCTAATTTCGGGCGCAGCGGAAATTGAAATGAAACTTAAGCTTCTTTCGCGTTAACAATTTCTACCACAGTGAGTCTTTACTATTACTAGGAACATATTTGGGTGAAGTTTGGTTTCGATTGGTTCATAAAGAAAAAAGTTTTTCTTAGAAGGACCTTATTTTCAGGGGCAGCCCCCATGGCCCGATTTCATTCGTTATACACAGCGTATACTAAAAAAATCTCGTCACACTGATCGATAATATATATATACAGGGTGTCCGCAAACTGCCGCATAAACGCACCGGATTATGATGTCTCAGTTGATTTCCAGCAAAAAAGTTGTACGAACATACCCCCTCAGCTTAACCCTTTAGCTGCCACAGGCATTTAAATATTTTTGAAAAAAATCATTTTCTTGCACGACTTAAAGCCTAATATCTCCAAAGCTAGACCAGCTATAATAGTGAAATTAAATGATTATTACAGCAAACAAGTAAGTTGGCACATAGTCTTACGATCATATCTTTCTTACATCATTTTAATCTATCTTTATTACTTCTAACAGTTTTTATACGTTAAGTGTAGGAAACTAGGGTAAATTTTTAGCGCGAATTCAGTACAATTCAATTCACACTGCCCCTAAAGATCTACAATTGGTATAAAATCTATTCAAAGTATGTATATCGAAATCGAGCCAAAATTAACCCTAGTTTTCTGCACTTAAGGTACTAAAACTGTTAGAAATAATGGAGCTAGAATAAAATTATGTAAGAAAGATATGATCGTAAGACTATGCGCCAATTTTTAAAAGAATGGTACAAGCACCTCACCTTGGCAGAAGTTGGAGAAAATTGAGATGGAAAAAAATATTGTTTTTGGGTCAAATCACGCAAATTTGACTTTAAAGCTCTGTAAAACCAAACCTCTTATCCGATTTTAGTGCGGTTAATTTTATTTTATAGGCAAATTTGTTGGCTATAATAAATCATTATTTCACTAATCTAGCTGCTCTAGCTTTAGAGATATTCGGCTTTAAGTTGTACAAGAAAATGATTTTTTCAAAAATCTTGAAATGCCTGTGGCAGCTAAAAGGTTAAGCTGAGGGTTGTATGTTCCATACATCTTTTTTGCTGGAAACCAACTGAGGAATCATAATCCGGTACGTTTATGCGGCAGTATCCGTTTATATAGTAGGAAGTGCCTTCTTCTGTGCGTTGCAAACTTCATGACAAAGTTAATATACCTTTTCATATAGTGACGGATATGAAAAAAAATACACACACACAAACTGTTAAACTATCCAGTCAACCCCGTTTTTTGTGAGTTTAGTATGTAAAAATGCATCACGAATGAATTCAGTTGCTGTCAGTTTTTTGGCAAGTGGTTTATCCTGTATCGTTATTTTTTATTATTTCTATTTTTCTATAATTCGTATTTTTCTGAAAACCCATAATTTTACCTCAGAACTTAACTATCAAAATGCACCTGAATGCGCAGAAGGCCGCTTTAAAACATTCTTCAAATATCTATCGTACTGATGCCGGATGCCGGACTATATTAGATTAGAAAACATCCGGATTACTGAGACTGAGCCGATTCAGTGTGGACGCTGGATTATGAGGTGTTCCGGATTAAATGCAGGCTGGATTATAGAGATAATTGTACAATTGTACAATTTATTTGAGGACCGATATGTCAAAAAAAGTTTTTCTTCGATTCATAATTTTTTATCGTATGGATGAGGTGGGCCCGGAATCATTGTCCCCCCGGGCCCAGATTTTCTCTCCACGGCCCTGCCCAGACATATCCCTAACATCAATAAACGCTAAAAATTCTTCATGCAAAGTATTTTCAAAAACATATGTAACACATAGGGTAAGCTGCTAGACTCCACTTCTGTCGGTTGTCTCATCAGCAAGGACTGTAAAGGCTCCTGCCTTGTTAACCTTAGCAACTATTTTAGCAGTAATTATTAGAGAAACACTCACTAATTATAACATTCTGAACTTTTGGACTAGTGGACATAGTGTTCTTAGATCCTTTTTTCAGCTGGTTTTCCAGCAGAGTGTCGGCAGATATGCAAGCATAGCGGAAAAGTGCCCTAAAATTCCCGACTCTCTGTTTCGGTGCGTTATATCGTTCCTCTTCTCTTAGTACAGCGCCGGAATCCTGATGACCACGAAGGGATAATCCACGCTCTCCACGGAATATTTTAGTATAGTGATTTTAGTTGAAAAAATTATTAATCCCAAATATAAAAAAAAAACTATAATTAATTGTTACAGTGACGATCGAACATAGATAAATATTGTTTTTCTATTTTAGATGAGTTTAGTTACACCCCAACCTCCCCCCCCCCCTAGTTACGCCACTGTATGTTGCGCAGAAGTCCAAACCTCGCAGCACCTCGTCTAGGAACCACTGAAACGTTTGGGCAGCACTACGCAATCCGAACATCATCACTTTAAACTCAAACAGCCCAAAGGGAGTGATGGTGGCTGTTTTGGGGACGTCGGATTACGCTATTTGGATGAAATACCATCAGCAAATCGACCTTAGTCCTTAGTGAAAACCCTTTCTCCGGCGAGCCCCGCAAAGATGTTCTCGATATGGCGCATGGGATAGCGGTCGGGTGTTGTCACTGTATTTAGGCGGCGAAAATCCTCACAGTGCCGCCAAGAACCATCTTTTTGGGCACTAGGTGGAGAGGGCTTGCCCATGGACTGTCCCCATCTTAAGCAGGGAGTCGACCTCCAATTTTGCTACGGGCAATTTGTTCGACGTAAGACGATGGGCTCGTTCAGCGACTGGTGGTCCCTTGGTTATAATGTGGTGACGAACTGCATGATGGAGGATCGGACTTACGGGGTTCGGGTTGGTTACCGACGGGAATTCCTTGAGCAGCCTATGGTAGCGAGTTTGGTCAACGAAAAGGCATAGGTACATCATTGTGTTATATCATAATTATCTATCATTTTCTCTTATTGATTAAATCCACACATTCATCAATAAAATGCAATCAGTTTCTGCACGGAGATCGTCTTGATGGGTTGATAAATTAACATCGAGTGGGGAAATGTTGGTTTCATGCAAGATTTTAATGAATTCTATTGAAGAAACTTAGTATTCTGGAGCACTTCCCAAGTTTCAATTCTTTCAAAAATCACAAAGTCCACCCTTCTATAAAAGTAGGGTGAACAATTTATCGGATGACAATACGTAATAATACGTGACACTAATGGGCCTGTCTACACGCGAAACAAAGCATGCGGGTTTTAGTTTTTGTTCCGCGTTTAGACAAACCCATTAAGATGAAAGCGAGTGTGGTATAGAAGAATATTGCATGTGTGAGTGTGTAAAGGATTGGACCGACACCAAGTGCCACTGGGGACCGAAGCTCTTTAGGCCGTACAGGCAACTCAAAACAAACGATAGAGAGCTTCTCTGCGAGCTAAGCTGCGGCACGTGCTTGCTGTAGCTCAGGCTCGGAGAATTGGGCGGGGTCTTTGCCGCTCGCAGCCCCTGGTCCATTACATATTAATAAAGGAATCACGTGCCTAAGGTAGGACGAACACAAAACACCGGGAGAAAAAAAATGGGGAAATTTAGGTTGGACGGCGTCGGTCAGTTCAAATGCCATTATTTGCTGCTCCAGGGCCCCGATGGCGATGGACCCTGGCCGTCTATACCCACAATTTAAATAAATAATTCCCGACCGTGAGGCCCCCATGGCCAAGAACAAATTTTAAAATGGGGGGCCTCCCTTGATAATTTTAATACGTCCCTGGAACGGACCGGGGATCTACATTATTAATAATTCACTGAAACATCACAAACATGACGACACAAGGGTACTCATCCTGTATTCCTTAAAGAGCGAATCGTGGTATCGTGGCTGGCGCACATGTGCCACATAACCGCATGGGCAACACCTAACCTCACTTTTCAGGGGCCACTCGATTTTTCAATCTTTATTTTTTTCTTGCTTCTTTTTTTTTTTTTAAACACCCACGGCACGAAAACACTTTCGGAACACTGACAAAAAAAAACAGACCAACTTTTATGAATAAATTAAGAAAACTCAACAAAATAACGAAAAATAATTATGAGGGACTCTCGCGCCGAATGTCCACCCCCGTTCGCCATTCGTACCCCACTCCTCATTTCTCGCGTCGTCGTCGTCACTCACGCACGACAACGGAACTTTCCGGCCACTCGAAAGAGTCTTGGATGATGACGACATCGACCGAAACAAGTATTGCACACAATTCGCATGCACTTATCTGGCCGAGTCGTCTCATCAGAACTTTTGTTAGTGTCTTGACGAGCCTTTCGAGTCCGTCGACACAACAACAAAAGAAAATTCAAAACTCTTTCGAGTGGATCGTTACAGGGCAGCTTCTACTACGAGGCCTGCCGAGTAGGAGAAACTGAGGTGCTCAACGACGTATGTCCTTGGCGTGGAAGATACCAACTACCTTGCCTTGCAGGTCCGACAACAAGTAGCGGCCATTGCCCACTTTCTTAACAACGCGACTCTTGATAAACTTGAAGTCAAGCTTGGAGTTGTAGTGCGCCGCCGCATCACTTTGCGAAAAGTTACGACGGAACACTTCATCTCCAGGCTTGAACTCAACCAATCGAGAACGCGTGTTATAGTGGGCCGCGTTTTTGTCATGAGCCGCCTTCAGGTTTTGTTGTACCTGTTGCCGGAGGAGCGATAGCTTGTCGCTAGTGCATGCCATGGCAGTTGAATCTTCCAGCAACGACAGCTTCCTCAGCAGGCCATAGGTCTTTCCATGGGTAACCATGGATTGACCGAACGCGACATGATAAGGTGACGAATTAATGGCGGCATGGTGCGCAGATCTCAACGCGCAGTTTATCGCGGAAAGTCTCTCATCCCAATTCCGCTGATCTGGATCGATATAGGCACGTATGGCCGCCACTATGGAGCGGTTCACACGCTCCGAAGCATTTGCCTGGGGCGAATACAGGGCCGTATATAGATGTGTGACACCATATCGATCCAGCAGGGAATTGAAGATGCGAGACTTGAATTGCACGCCATTATCCGTCACCAGCGTCTCTGGTACCCCAAAAATGTGGAAAATCCGAGTCTCGAGCCAACTGGTCAGAGCCTCGGCTTTAAACTTTTTAATGGGCTCCACGAAAGTGAATTTGGATAAATGGTCTACCAAAACAATCGTGCCCACATTACCGGATCTCGACCGGGGAAAAGGACCTAACAGATCCATGTACAGTCGCTGGAATACTCGATCGGAGATGAACTGGCCTTCCATAGGAGGGCGAAGACTCTGGTTCGGTGCTTTGGTTGACTTGCAGGTATCACAAAGGGACACATATTCTTTGACCTGCTTAGCCATGTTAGGCCAAAAGAATATTGCACGAAGGCGTTTCAGTGTTTTTGTGATACCGCCATGGGCGCTGAGCGGATGATCATGCGCCCTGGCCAGCAAGTCAAACCGCAGCTCTTCAGGGATCCAGAGCTTCCAGGAGGATTGCTCCTGCAGCTCATCTCCGGTCGCGTATTCGGTTCGTTTGTACACGAATCCGTCAGATACTTTTAAGTCCGGGAGTTCCTCTTGATGCTTGGTAATGTGGTCGATGAGGTCAAGGTATTTTGGTGACCGAAAATGTGGAGAATCCAAATCCACTTCAATGGAGTCATCAAATGGATTGCTTAAAGCCAGAGATTCTGAACAGTGGACCCGAGACAAGGTATCGGGGACCACGTTTTGGCTGCCCTTTCGGTGGACAATTGAAAACTTAAACCCCTGGAGTTTAAGTGCCCACCGAGCCAATCGACCACTTAGATCCGATTGATGCATTAGCCACTTCAATGAGGCGTGATCAGTGACTACTGTAAATTCATGTCCCTCCACGTATGCGCGGAACTTCTTTATAGCAAGGACGGCCGCTAAACATTCCTGCTCCGTAACAGTATAGTTTCGCTGGGCAGGATTAAGCTTCTTCGACATGTAGGCTATAGGCACCTCATCACCTTCTTCTGTGGTTTGTGTTAGCACAGCCCCTACGCCATCCTGGCTCGCGTCACAATGAATTGCGAAGGGATGCGAGAAATTCGGGCTGTGCAACACCGGTGCCTTCGACAAACTGTCCTTTAATGCACTAAATGCCGAAGAACCTTCTTCCGTCCAAGCGAAACCACGACCCTTACGTAGCATGTCTGTCAGCGGCGTCGAGATACCGGCGTAATTTGGAACGAACCGCCGGTACCATCCGCACATGCCTAGGAATCGTCGAAGCTGCCGCACAGTTTTAGGCTTGGGAAAATCAACAATCGCGCGAACTTTGCCAGAGTCAGTCCCGATGGTCCCGTGACCAATCACGTGACCCAGATATGAGACTTCCTTCATTACGAACCTACTCTTCTCTATATTCAGAGTCAGTCCTGCCTTCCTCATGCAAAGTGCTACTTCACGAAGGAGCTTGAGGTGCTCCTCGAAGGAAGTTGTGATCACCAGCAAGTCATCCAAGTAGACAAACACTTGGTGTCGTAAATGTGCTGGGATGACGTGGTCCATTAGCCGCTGCATAGTTTGTGGAGCATTGCATAACCCAAAAGGCATTGTCACAAACTGATACAGCGGCCTGCCGGGTACGGTGAAAGCCGTCTTATCCCTTGACGTCTCATCGAGGGGAATCTGCCAGAACGCATCCTTCAAGTCCAAACTTGAAATAAATTTGGCCTTTGGGAGGCGACTCAGAATTCCCTCGATGAGAGGTAAAGGATAAGCGTCCTTCAACGTAACCGCGTTGACCTTTCGCGCATCCAGACATAGACGGACCTTATTAGGTTTGACTACCAGGGTGACTGGCGATGACCAAGCACTTTGTGACTCCTCAATGACACCCAAAGCAAGCATTCTATCGATTTCCGCATGGAGAAGCTTTTCGACGGCGGGAGAGATCGCGTAGTGTCTCTGCTTAATTGGCCGACTGCCTCCGACGTCGATGGCGTGGGAAATAAAAGACGTACGCCCTAAGCCTTCCGCTGAAAATGATGGAAATGCTGCAATAGTGGCATTGAGGTTAGCTTGTTGTGATGGGGTCAGAAGGTGTTGATTGACCCCATGGTCTAAGTGTTCAATAGACAGGACTGCTGAATATAGCGAGTCACAGAAAAGTCCGGGAGCAAGCTCAAATCTGCGCACAAAATCAACTCCAAGGTAGAGATCCTGGCTGAGGGTTGGCATTATCAGAAACTCCATGGTCTCTGTTCGGCCCTTGAAGGTGACTTTAGTGGAGAGTTTACCAACTGCCGAGTGATGAGTACCATCAGCAGTGGTAACCCCCATCCGGAATCTCTGCCAAGGATGATTAGGTGCGGCCAGGAATTTCTTGGCAAAATTTGACGCAATTACGCTGCATGACGCTCCCGTATCAATTAGACCACTCACCGAGGAATCCAACATGAATACCTCCGCATATGGTCTTATATCATCACGGGGGCGGTTCAAAAGAATACCAGAACACTGTCGTCTATTGTGCATAACATTCCGCCAAAATGCACGTATGCGTAGGGCGGAACGTTTTCGACGATTCGGTTTTAATTCATCAGCATGTAAGATTCTACGACGAGTGAGCTGATATTCTCTTGCACGCTCATGCAGCGGCCTAAAACTGTAATGAAGCTTCGACGATTCGGAAGATGGAAATGAAATATCCGTGGAAGGAAATGAATTTATGGTAGTCCCTGCGCTACACTGAGTCCCTAATGAACCAACCGGATCCAAGCGATAATTGGTGCGCGGTAAGATCCGAGGTGTCATGACATGAGTTGAGGTGTAAACGGTTTGGGACGAATTGTGTGACGACGTATCCTGTAGTTGACGCTCAAGTAATGGTATGCCAGATTGCTCAGCAGAACACAAGTTATTTTGGTCTGATGTAGAGATTCTGGCGCCTACAAACGCAGTGCCTACTTGGTTACACTGCTCTGTGGCAGATTGCTCGGCGCCTTTTTTGGAGGCCTTTGCTGATGTAGAGGTCTCCGGCGGTCCACGTTTTTTGAACAATTTGGGCACCGCGGTTTGTAGACTCCAGAAGCTCCACAGCCGAAGCAAAATACTTTGGGTTCCGCCTCGCAATCTGCATACGTATGACCAGGTTTTGCACAGTTCCAGCAAGTGGATGGAGCCTTCAGCGCCTCCACACCAGAACACGGCTCTTCTTCCTCTTCCAAAAGATCATCAGGGTCTACTTCTTCGACTCGACGGCGACTGAGTTTACTTGCATCACGCGAAGAACCCCACTTACCAGCACGCTTCTCAGCAATTTCCTGCTTTTTGACGCTCAAACGGAGTTCCTTAAGGGAATGTATTTCCGTTTGAGCCAGGTGTTGCGATAAATATGGACGTAGGTTTCTTCGCACAATGCGAGTCAACTCGCCGTCTGAAAGCCTATAAGACAGCTTATCGTGTATTCGACGAATGCTTTCAACGAAATCAGCATAAGACTCGCCGTCCCGTTGACGACGACCACGCATTTCGTCGATGATGTCATCGTCGTCATACCCGCCTGAAAATTCGTCCTTTAATTCTTGTTTGAGGGACTCCCAGGTGTACTGATTACCATAGGCCTCATGAAAACGACGAAACCAGGGGAGTGTTGTCTTATCGAAGAGGAGGTGTGCACAAAGGCACATCTGATCGTAATCACCTCCCAAAGTGCGGTCAGTGTAGAGTTCAACCTGGCGGATGAACTCATTCACTGCCTCACCATCGAAACGGAGACCCCAATCATTTATTGTCCGAAAAGTCTTACCCGCGGGGGCAACAGACACCTGATTTCGTCGTTCTGACGATACCACAGGAACAGCAGACACCTGTGAATCCCTAGGACCTATTGGATTGGTGGATACTGCGGAAAATTGCTGCCTAATAGCCTCGTCAATATAGGCCTTCAACGAATCGAGAAGGCCCTGATGAAAACCAGGAAGAGGCTGAGGAGCCGGATTCGCTTGTGGCAAATTGAAGCTATCAGCTCCTTGCTGGAATGGCAATGAAACTTTTGTTTGTTGAGCGTCAATGTTGTCAATTTGAATCGAGGCTGGCCTATTAATTATGTGGCTGGGGCCAGGTATATCCGCGTCAAAGGGATGTTGCTCCACAACCGGCGTATTCGGTGGAGTGGTAAAGGAGCTGCCATGTCTTTGGCTCCTAGTTTGCATAGTCGTTTTTGGGATTGCACCTCGCCCTCGCCCTTTGGCCGAAACAGGGGTATGACCTAATGGCATTATAATTTATATTTTTATGAGGCCACGAAATAAATAATTGAATTGAAATTGACGTAACAGAAAGTCTAAGAGTTATGGTTTTGTAAGATAAATATGTTCTTGTATTTATAACCTTTTAATGTGTATATACGTAGATTTTGTTATTGTTTTCCTTTTATCTTTATTTATTGTTGTTTTTTTTTTTATTATAATTTATTTGTATATTTATATTTGTATTTTTAATTAGGATTTAGAATTTGTTAATGTTCGGTAATTTATTAGTATCTATTAGGCAATTTTATCATGCATGAACTAAACTAACTCTATTAGCATGCAAAAATATTTCTCCAAAACCAATAAGTATGAAACGAAACTAATTATTAATTAACTAACAATGAATAAATATGACTATCACCAATTAAGACTACAATAAATAATATAAATTACTATAACTATTCTACCTAACCAAATATCATGCAAACAATCACCATTAATAAATTAATAAACTACTTATAATTTAATCAACAACCCAATTATTCTACCTACTCTACAATAAATATGTACAACAAAACAAAAATTGCCTGAAAAAACTAAACTAACAAAACATCAATATCACAGCTGATAATATGATAATTTTAATATGCATGTAACACCTGTAAACTGCCTTTGTTCGCTATTCAGAGCTAAACCAGTTAGCTAAGATAGCATCAAAATTTCTTTTATTTTTTTAACTATAATACTCGCTTTGCAAAATGGACCGTCTTATCACAAAATTTGCCAATAGAAATTCGGAAGACTTCCACTGCATCAAATTTCTTATCAGAATGTAATTAGCAAACAAATGTATACCAGCGGCAGGCTAATTACATTCAACAGCAGAGAGACTAGAAATATATTTTAATGGGTAGCAATGCAACAAAAACAAAAATCAAAACTTAACGACAACGAAATATAAGAAGATCCCTTTCCCGTTCCAGGTAGTATAATGGAGCATACAAAAAGGTGTTATTTTTTTAACCGACAAAATTCAATTGGGCATTTGAGCCAACCGACAACCAAAAAGGGTGTTAAATTAGGGGGCAACAAAAAATAAAAGAAGTTTGATCATTCACATGCAGTTGTTTCCAACGAATCATGTTTGGCCGCTTAAATGCACCATTGCATTACGTCGTATTTCCAAACATGATCCATTGGTAACCGCTGGCATGTCAATGATGAAACTGTAAGGATGCAAAAATGTATGTATGAAAGAAGGACAGTTCTTTTCAACACGAAAGTACCGAGGTAACCCCAAAAGAACCGGGCCACTGTTTTAAAGAAACTCTAAGACAGAGTATTTCACCAGTTCTTTTGAGGGCCTCTGGCACGTGCCAAAAAGCACGGGACAACACACGAAAAGAACTGCCTTTGTAAAAACGGAATCTAAAAGGATAAACTACTTTAAAGGATGGGATGCTACAGGGGAGGGGAAAGCTACCTGGAGGTAAAATACGTGAAGTAATAAGGCTAAGGCTAATGCGTTAGAGCAGGCAGCTTGAAAGAAACACCACTTGATATAAGGGCGAACCCTTCAACTGATCAAGTGGGGCCTCGCTGTTGGGCGCCAAATATGTAAAGGATTGGACCGACACCAAGTGCCACTGGGGACCGAAGCTCTTTAGGCCGTACAGGCAACTCAAAACAAACGATAGAGAGCTTCTCTGCGAGCTAAGCTGCGGCACGTGCTTGCTGTAGCTCAGGCTCGGAGAATTGGGCGGGGTCTTTGCCGCTCGCAGCCCCTGGTCCATTACATATTAATAAAGGAATCACGTGCCTAAGGTAGGACGAACACAAAACACCGGGAGAAAAAAAATGGGGAAATTTAGGTTGGACGGCGTCGGCCAGTTCAAATGCCATTATTTGCTGCTCCAGGGCCCCGATGGCGATGGACCCTGGCCGTCTATACCCACAATTTAAATAAATAATTCCCGACCGTGAGGCCCCCATGGCCAAGAACAAATTTTAAAATGGGGGGCCTCCCTTGATAATTTTAATACGTCCCTGGAACGGACCGGGGATCTACATTATTAATAATTCACTGAAACATCACAAACATGACGACACAAGGGTACTCATCCTGTATTCCTTAAAGAGCGAATCGTGGTATCGTGGCTGGCGCACATGTGCCACATAACCGCATGGGCAACACCTAACCTCACTTTTCAGGGGCCACTCGATTTTTCAATCTTTATTTTTTTCTTGCTTCTTTTTTTTTTTTTTAAACACCCACGGCACGAAAACACTTTCGGAACACTGACAAAAAAAAACAGACCAACTTTTATGAATAAATTAAGAAAACTCAACAAAATAACGAAAAATAATTATGAGGGACTCTCGCGCCGAATGTCCACCCCCGTTCGCCATTCGTACCCCACTCCTCATTTCTCGCGTCGTCGTCGTCACTCACGCACGACAACGGAACTTTCCGGCCACTCGTAAGAGTCTTGGATGATGACGACATCGACCGAAACAAGTATTGCACACAATTCGCATGCACTTATCTGGCCGAGTCGTCTCATCAGAACTTTTGTTAGTGTCTTGACGAGCCTTTCGAGTCCGTCGACACAACAACAAAAGAAAATTCAAAACTCTTTCGAGTGGATCGTTACAAGTGTTAATTTATAGAGAGACTTTTGCATGTGTGTGTTATGTCATCCAATAAACACTATAGAGAAGTATTTATTGGAGTAACCTTTCGAGGTTAACGTATAGAGAAGGTGTTATCTGAGTCTTATACCACCATCTTTAAATTGATTCAATAAGGATGTTAAAAGCTTTCCGGAAAATGTTTTAAGGATTTTTTATCGGATGAAAGTACTTCTTTAAGTGATGTCACATGATAAACTGATTTTGATTTTGTGTTACTATATGATTGCTACCGGATGAAGTGCTTCTTTAAAGCATACGAATTTATTGTTACTTAGGTTACGTTACGTTCAGAAGAGCTCTAGTACGAGTAACATTTTGCTTCCGTGCCATTCCGTGCAATCTGTGCAGTTACATATAAACTCCATTGAATCAACTTTGGCAGGTGTTCGGTACGGAAGCAGTATGTGGATTTATTCGGAGCGAGACGTAGGCTATCTGGTTCGCCCTTAATGCGATATTAAAGAAAATATTGTTTCGACCTCTTTCAAATTATGATTAATATGAGTCCTTTAATAGATCAACTGTCGCCAAAAAGCATATTATATTCCTCAATCCAAAAATGTTCACGCTTTATTGATTAAGTGTCCAATTATAAAGGCTGACAAATTCGAGTGTTATCAAGATAATAGGATGCTTAGCGGATATAAGTGTCCTTGGCGAGTGTTTCGTGAAAGTGCGAAGGTCACACGATACGATACAAAAGGAAAAGGGGCACATAATATCCAACAGAAGATAATGTTCGATTTTCAACAGTATCCTTTCATATAGGGACAATGACGTTCAGTATACCACACAATATGTTACACTATAGCCCATCTAGCCTATACCATGTGGGCGTTTGAGTGATAAGAGTATGGTGCCTCAGTGTCTTAAGACCACTCTACTAAACAATCTGCTAGTAAAGATACATACTAGCAGTGACTAGAGTTGTTGTTTTTGAACAGAATATACCCCTTCCTCCCATCGCCTTAAAACGACTAAACACAAATGAGCCAATAAATGACACACTAGTGACGCTTTTTGCTTATTTGCGTTCGCAATCATCTTATCAAAATTATGTTAAGCATTCAATCAACGAGATGACAACATTATTAAATAATATTCAAACAAAGCATTTCGAAAGTTTTAGTTAAGTTTAGAGTATAAAGTTCATGGACAAGATGTATGTGTACGTATACTCGTACATGCATGGTTCTTTTCCTTAGCATAGTGATTCCTATTATCGGATGGATTTGCGATAAAATATTAAAAAATAAACGCGTTCGAGCGTAAAACATTCAAAGTTTACTGCTGTACTCGTAGCAGATAAGGGCATGTTCCAGGTAGGACTCTACTTCGACACTTTAAATACCTTGTTCCTTATGCTTGTCTCATCTATACTATAATCCTTATCAGAAACCATTCAAACCATGACGATGGCGCCAAGTCATTTCTGATAAATTGGGGAAATGATAAAAGCTGTGTGGCCGGCAAAGCTTGTGGGTGGTATGTTACTTGAAGTATGAAGTAAGTGGGTGTTTTAATTATTGCTGTTATGGGGATGATATTTTCGTGCTACCAACCACTCTTCAAAAAAGATTAAAAAATATGTGAATTTCAGTAATGAATGCAACGAGAAAATTGCACAGCGAAAAACTTGCAATTATGTCTCCCGTGAAAAATTTGCCGTGGAGACTAGTCATTTATGTATTCACAAAATTTAACACCTTGGCTCCCATTGTTTCACCGGTGAACACACACAAATGATTCACCACTGGCCATGTGTCACCGGGGAACACAGAGAAAGACATTATGTACAGGCACCACCGGTGACACATTTGTAGTCTTCTTTTTAATTTACATTTTACTCAGAAATAATATTATTTTTACTAATTGTGAAAATCTTGACTTATCGTTCCATTCTATACACCAACTGCGGTGCATGTCTGTAGTATTTATGGCATGGCAACTTACCAGCTCTATGGGAACTACGCGGAACTTTGTCTGTTTGGAGGAGAAGAGCCCCAGCGGGAGAAATATCGAGTTATTCAATTTTGGAAATGTCACATTAAAATTTTTGCATCAGGACCTCTAAGCGTCTATAGCTCAGTAGGTAGAGTTGCTGACCTTGTGACTGAAGGTTGGAGGTTCGAATCCCGATTGGGACGAAACTTTTTTCCCTCACTTTCCTCAATTTTTGGTTTTTTTCCCAAAGTTTTGTGGTTTCGTACAGATAGACACACTCATCAGGTCTTGTGTCTGTTGTCTATCTGTGCACAAGACGACCACTTGAATTTTAGCGGGAGAATTATGGAGATTTTGATTTGCAGTGAAGGCTACCACCATGACGCTCGACCGTGCAGGTCTGTACCGGTGTTGAATGCTCACATTGCTTTGGGAGTTGTGATGGTAGTTAGATATTTTTTCCCTCTCGAATTTACAATTACTGTATTAATTCTGGTTCCCAATTTCGTGGGTGCGAGTTTTAACTAATTGTGAAAATCTTGACTTATCGTACCATTCTATACACCAACTGCGGTGCATGTCTGTATTATTTTTAGTTTTTGAATAACTGAACAAGATTTGTAATAAATTGTATTGTAATAAGCCTCTAGGTCTCATTCGAAGAATGGTTCACCAACTTCATTAAAGTAGAAGTAAAGTTGGAAAACGTAATTTCGTCGTTCTTACTTAGATTTACACTGAAGAAAGCACTCTAAAGCTCTTTTTTCGTAATAGAACTGTAGATTGACGTTTTCTATGCCATTTATGATTACTGCTTACTTAATTGAATGAAGTCAACAATATCTAAAATCATTTGAAGAAAAGAAAATTCAATTTGTGTCACCAGTGACACACGATACCCAAGTAACAATTCGTATGCTTTAAAGAAGCACTTCATCCTGTAACATTCATATAGTAACACAAAATCAGTTTATCGTGTGACATCGCTTATATAAGTATTTTGATCCGATAAAAACTCCTTAAAACACTTTTCGGAAAGCTTAAAAAGTTCTTATATAATCAATTCACGACTACATCCAATAAGACTTCGATAACACTTCTCTAAACGTTAACCTAAAAAGATGCTCCATTAAATAGGTACTTCTTTGTAGTCTTTATTGAATGACATAAACACACATGACTGAAATCAACACACACACATGCATATAATCTTCTATAGCACTGTCGATTTCATTTTTATAGTGTGACATTCGTGTGATCATCCAATAAATTGTTCAGCGTAGTTTTATAGAAGGAGGAACTTTGTGATTTTTTAAAGAATTGACACTTATGAAGTGCTCTGTAACACCACGTTTCTTGAATTGAATTCATTGAAATATTGTATGAAACCAACATTTCCTCACTCATTCTTAACTTATGAATCAATTAAGATAATCTCAGCCCAGAAACTGGCTGCATTTTAGTGATGAACGTGTGAGTTTAATTAGCTTCAACTGATTGACATATAAAGAAGAAGGTGCATTGCGGAGAAGTGTTGAGCATTCCGATAGAAGCAACGAACCACTTGTAGTGTTTACGAGCAATGCTGACTATATGTGAGGTTGACCGAGTGGTTAAGGCGTCGGACTTGCGTACGACAGTCGCTAGTTGGACCCCGGCTGCGGGAATTTTTTTTCTTTCTTTTTTTGCAAACGCGAGAAAATGACAGAAAATGATGACATAACACATATGATGCATGTCTTTTTCAAAGTGTAATTCAGTGCTACAATAAGGTTCAATTGGATCAAAAAACGGCGCCAAATGCCATTATTGGGCTATTATTCAGTGTTTATACCCTGTAAAGTGCCCCTATTATCGTTTGAAGAAAATATTCTACGAAGAATTATAGGGACGAAATTGCTACTTGGGCAGGCCCGTTTTCCACTTACTGGGAAGAGTTTCGGTTTTCCCAATACTCTTGGATTAAGGGAAGAAGAATATCCGCGGTAGCTTTAATATCCGCCTATAAAAATTCAGTCGTAATTCCATCAATCCCCGGGGCTTTACCGGCGTCCATTGATTTGATAGCGTCTGTTAGTTCCTTTTTGGATGGTGGACCGGAACTAATGCCGTATATTTGAGGGGCGTCTTCTGCTTGCAACGTAGATACACTTGCAGGCTCGAAAGTGTTATTCAGGACAAAAAGTGTGCTCGTCATCTTTGTAGCTGTTGTTCTTCGGTAACGAGCAGAACACCTTCCTTATCTTTCACAGGATGTTCCGTTAACAAAGATCTGCCAGTTAAAAGCTTTATAAGTTTGAAGAGTGTTCCACGGTCACCGCGGAGAGCCGCATCCTCTGCCTCCTTCGCAAGGGCGTTGATCAGTGGCGTAACGTACGGTGTTCCATGTGTTCGGTGGAACACGGGCCCCAACCAACAGGGGCCCCTAGGGTCGTTACGAAGAGTAGCAAATTTTTGACTGTTTTGCTGGTTTCTGGGTCATTTGAACATAGAAGCTGTTGAACAACGTAGAAGTACTCTGTTTTGCTACGAAGCAGCTTTAAGCGACAGTTTCAAGGAACCAATTTTAGTAGTTGAAAAGGTCGATTATGATAAAGTGGACTCTTAGGAATTTTAAAACGCGATTCACAATAATGAAATCTTGCGGTTCATGAGCGAAAACACGAACTATCAAAAATGTTGAAAAAAAAAACACTGACATGCCGACCTTTAAATGAGCCGAGGACCAAAACCTTGAAAAATTGATACAGCTGCGAATAATATAAAAGCACAGGATTACGTTTAACTTATTTCTCCTAAAAACTGTTATTGAATATTTTTACAGCTACTGGTGGTACCAATGAATATTGCATAATTCTTTATAACGTAAAATTATTTACTTATTGTGGAAATGATATATTTGTCGTGGATAGGTTAACGGTACTTTCCTATCCAGTGGCGTAGATAAGGAGTGGATCAAAAGAATCAATCTCCGGCCTTAGGTCGCACATCTTGCCCTCGCGATCGTGATATCGTGTACCCATAAAAAGGGTATTTATTTAATTCCAGCATTGAATTAAGTAAAACAAAAAGAAAAACGATTCCTCAAATTTTAGATGCTAAAATGGTTGGTAACTCTTGTAAGAGGCGAAAGTAATGCGAGCGTCATTAATGAGGGTTCTAATAGCGATATTTAAAGAAGAACAATTTCGCAGCAACAAAACATGGGCCGGGAACTCCACAAAAATTTGAATGCTCTCGCAATTTATACAACAATTCAGTTTCAAATCTTTAGTACGAATTTGTACGAAAATTCTGTAGTATCGATTAATTAAATTTCATAGACTCAGGTCGCACAAAGTGTTGCGGGTCTAAATTTTGTGAGAAAAATTTGTCGCTGATATTTGTGCAAAAACTAAATAGTTAGCGTAAGAAGTCAGGTTATACACGATCCCCCAGTCCTTTAAATTTAATTTGCCTTATAAATCTAGTTACTGATCACAACACCCCCCCCCCCCTTCAAATTGCTATCTACGCCACTGCTCCTATCAAAGAAGAGGATACGAATCGCTGCGATAAGAATAATACATTATTGATAAATGTAGCTTCAAAGGTTGTCTAAAAATTTTATTTTTCAGAATTCAGCTTTAACAGGTTAAAAGTATTTCGGTTGTGGCTTTTTGGTATTATTGAGTAGGGGCCCCCATTTCGTTTTCGAACACAAGATATTTTTGAAACGTTCCGCCACTGGCGTTGATATTGTTACACATATCACGTCTTACACTCCTCTGAATGCCTTTTTGGAGCGAACGGTATTCAGCTCTGTATCGTCCCTTAGCTGAATCGTCAGCAGCTGAGTTAATCTGCTCCTTAACTCTCTTGCGTGCTGAGATAAGAGACCAAGTGGAGTCGCTAATAAATAGTCTCCTACCGCGATCCAATCGTCCTAAAAATTTTTCGCCACACGAAATAAATGAATCCTTAGCGACTTTCCATCTATCGTCAATCGTCGGATTGTCATTTAGTGGTGGTGCATTAGCTTTTTCGCGCAAAGCGGTGGAGAACGCACGCTTAGTTGATAGAAGTTTGAGCTTCTGCACATTATATCTAGGGCAAATATTTGCACGGCTAGGACGCTGCCGTTTGTAAGCGCATTTTTGCGATGACAAGATGGTGGTCACTGCCAATATCAGCACCCCATTTCACCCTAACGTCCAGGATACAGCTATACAGTTATACAGTTTCTCCACGTTTTGGAAACAGCAATATGGTCTATCTGGTTCTCAGTTCTGCTATTTGGAGAAGTCCTGGTTGATAAGTGGCAATCTTTGTGTTTAAACAGAGTTCCACCAATGACGAACTGACGGGAGTTACAAAACTCTATAAACATCTCGCCATTCTGGTTTCTGTCGTCTAACCCATGATTTCCCATAAGATGTTCCAATCCTTGGTTATCTGACCCGAATTTAGCGTTGAGATCCCCCATTATGATTTTAATGTCACCTCTGGGAGCCCTATCAAAGGTGTCACCAAGTCGTTGGTAGAAGACGTCTTTATCAGCTTGATCAGCTGGTTCGGTTGGTGCGTAACACTGAATTATCGTGATATTTCGTACCCTGGATTTGAATCGGGCGGTGATAACACGGTCGGAAACTGGTTTCCAATCGATAAGGGATCGACGTATGCATTCCTTGTCAAGAGGATTCCGACGCCTGCCTGCCGAGAAGCATTTTGGTCATCATTTCCAGAGTACAATAAAACAGTATGAGAGCTTGGTGATAAAGTCGCTCCTGATCCGAGTCATCTTGTTTCGGTCAGTCCTAATATAGCGATGTTATACGCGGTCATTTCCCGTTCGACTTCAGAGAGTCCCATGTTGTTGCACTCGCCCCACATCGTTCGAACGTTCCAAAACCCAATCGTGGTCCGTTGTTTATAGCCAAAAGTTGTTGCCGGTGAATCAGTCCCAGGTATCCGAGGCTCGTTTAATGTTTCGAGTGTAAAGAAAATTTCAAGTACGTGGGTTACAACCCCACCCCTATTCCTCAAGTCGCCTTTTACGACAAGCCGGGAACGCTGTGTCATAATTCTAACGCCAAAAACCACAATTTCAATTTTTGGTTAGCCTTTCTGAATATCTGAACAACTGCACGCAGACAATCATCGCGGGCACAATTGTAGAGATAGGTAGGAAGCCCAGGGGAGTTTTATTCTCTCCTGTCCCTTTAGTCGCCTTTTACGAACCGCCGGGAAAAGCGGAAGCACTATTCTAGGCCCATGCCACAAAGCCTACTCGGATAATGCGGGAGAGTAAAGTCCCGTGGAGACTCATAGGAATTGGTTTGCACCGTTCAGCCCACCTATGACTCACCTCCTGCATAGCTAAGGGTCCGCAGTTTCGCCAAAACTGAAAAAGATATAGGAATCCAGCAAAGTCTTTCCCCTCACGGGGGGGGGGGGGGATATGTATACTTAATAAAAATCGGTTATTATTCGATTATTTGTAAACTGGATCAGCTGAACTCGGAATTACGTCTGTCAAGTTAGCACTACCACTTTAAAATTTCGACAAACGCTATAGTGCATTAAATGTTTTGTTTTACGGAAATGCTTGGATTGGCTAACTTGACGGGGGTAGTTTTTAAGGGAAGGAGGGACGCGACAAATTTTTTAAGGGTGGAAATCTCTTAAGCAGCCGTTGTGAGAATTTACTGGACACTTTTAGTATTGGGGCGATTCTTGGAACTCGAGTTTGGCGAACTGAGGCTGAAATGCACTTAGGGGTAGTTTTCAAGGGGTAGAAGGGGCGCGACAAACTTTTTGAAGGGTGCAATATGCTTTTCGGTTCCTGCGACAATTAATTGGATACTTTTCGTTTTACGGAAATGCTTGGATTGGCCGCTACCGGGCTGGTAGTGCTAACTTGAGGGGGTAGTTTTAAAGGGAAGGAGGAGCGCGACAAATTTTTTCAGGGTGGAAATCTTCTAGGCAGCCTCTGTTATATCTTACTGGACACCTTTAGCCGTGGGGAGATTCTTGGAATTTGGATAACTGTGGCTCAAACGCACTTAAGGGTAGTTTTTAAGGGGAAGGAGGGGCGCGACAAGTTTTTTCTTTTTCCATTGAATTACGACAAAATTGCGACATTTATTGCACTATAGCGTTTGTCGAAATTTTAAAGTGGTAGTGCTAACTTGACAGACGTCTCGGAATTTAGCTTTTGTTTTGTGTATTTATCGAATCCAATGCAAAAATGTGTGAAGGAAGCAGGCTCTCATCATCATCAGCTTATTGCTTCGAATTTCTAATTTTAGTTCAGTTTAGCTTCGCACATTTACAGATTGTAGCTTACCTTATCAAGGCATATCCCTAACTTTTCTATGAAAATCAACCGAACTTTCCGTTATCCGAACCACCCCTGTCGATATTAGTTCGGATACGCTCTACGTATATTTATTTCCACAAAAATTTGAAATATCAATACATATTCCAGACGCTCACATTATCCTTTTAATCCACACAAAAAATTCTCCAAAAAAATTTTAAAATTTCTCTTCTCACCCAAAAATGTTTCCCTAATCGGCAACTCATCGTCTTGCAACAATCACATGGATGCTCAAAGATAGAGTGACTCCCCCTATTTCGGCTGGCTGATGCGGGTGGTGTTTGCTCGCAAGACAAGTGAAACATTCATCGGCCGCAGATTTTCCGGCTTTTTCGCCCATCACGATGATAACCTCCCCCAAATCGGAATTATTATGAAGGATGTGATGTTGGGGAGTCAAACGACTTTCACCGAATTTTCGTGCACGTTGCTCATGTGCTTTTCTCTGTTTTGATTTTGTCCTAGCCAGTCGTCGTCGTCGTCAGTTGGTTGCTCCAACGGCTCCAACGGGTAACAACAATGTATTTTCATTCAGTATGCGTGCCGCTAGCGTGAGAGGAACACAACAACGAACGGTTCAGTCGCGCGAAAGCTACAAGAAGTTCGAGGAAAACTCGAGGAATTTCCACTCGGCCACTGTGTCGAAGGACGTTGAAAGGATCGGTCGGTCACACGGTAACGGAGCGGATTTTTTAATGGAACTTGTTGTGAATATTTAATGGAATATTATAATAGCTCGCAAGCGAGTTAACACGGTCGAGAGTGTGATAAGTGTGCTGCACACTCAATGATGTGTGAATAAAATAATTTAGTGAAAATAGCGTAAGTTTGCCAAAAAAGTTTTTTTTTTTTATTATTGAGTGTGTAGTGTGCGATAAAATGTACTATCTGTCTATGCTAGACATTTAGATATCTTGCATATGGTGTATCTTTTGGCTAGCGTTGTCTCAGAATATTTCCTGGTTGATCGGTGGCGGATTTAGTATGCGGGGACACACGACACGAAAGCGAGTCTGAGATATGATGACTATTTTTAAAACAAATTTATAAATGTACTTTAATATTCTGAATTCTCCGTAATACATGCATACTAATAATAATTTGTTGTGGATATTGCTCGGTATCATTGCGGCCTGGCGGAAAGACAAGACGGAAGAAACGTAATTTGGCCGGTGGGCAATGATGAAAGCGATTCTTGGTGGTTGGCGTTCTTCAAGCAGTGAAGTAGCCAATTAGGTGTAGTGTTTATGCAGTAGACACGCACTTGTCTCTCTACTATCGGCGTGCCCCCGACTATGAGTGCACAACTATCACAGAGAAATTGCGAAATGCCGGAAATTTGTTTACATAGATATTCATTCAGAAATATGAATTAAAATTAATAAATAATTTAAAAAAACCGCAGGAACATATGATATTTTGCCCGTCGTTTTTTAAATACATACATACATATATATGTATGTATATCATAAATATTTTTAATTTTTCCCCCGAATTTTATGTTATGTATTTTTAAAAGTGATGCGTGTGTGAAAATTCTGTGGATTTTCGACAAAAGAAATATTTAAGTAAATTTTTACCGGCATGTTTTTTTAATTTGTAAACACTGTGTCCGAGGTATGTTGGTACAAATCAGGAAAAACTGTACAAATTAGTTTCGCAGTTCGTGAGTTAAGAGGATACAGTCGGAGTTTCAAAGGTATGTTTCAAACTTTATAAAAATAAAAAAAATCCTAATGAAGTCGAAAGATAAAAATAATTAAATTTTGTATTTATACATTCCTGAATTCTGTAAGAAATTTGGGCGAAAGACGCTGTCAGTAGAACCGTTTTTTGTGAAACACAAAGTCAAAATATCCCAATGCTCTAAATAGAAACGAGACCGAGGCTAATTTCGGGCGCGGCCGAAATTTGGATACCCTTCGTTTCTCTTGGGCTAAAAGTTTTTTTGGGCGTACCTATGACTTGTGTTCAGTCCTCCCCGCTTACATGCTTTTCCTTGAATTTTGACATAAGTGCCGGGGCGACGATTTATTGGGGGAAGCATTGTTTTGTAACATCAATAAAAATACATTTCCATGAGGTTTGATTGAAATTGGTGTGCAAATAAAAATGTTTTTTCTTAGAAAAAATTGATTTGGGGAGCTAGGTTTGTATGGTGGCCCCATGACCACATGGTCCCACTCCATCTAATCATACATATGTTTTGTGTCATGAATAGTCATGAATAGAATCAGATTTGTGTGGAGTTTGGTTGAAATTAGGGTATAAATAACAAAAATCTTAGAAGAACTTATAATTTGGGGAGCTAGGTTTGTATGACAGCCCCATGACCCCATGGTCCGATTTGGTCCATTTTTACATATCTTTTGTGATATCACTAGAAACACATTTGTGCAAAACTTGATTGAAATCGATGAGAAAATAAAAAAGTTTTTCTTAGAAGAACCTAATTCGGGGGACTAAGTTTGTGTGGCAGCCCCACGACCCCATTGTTCGATTTGATCGATTTTTACATATGTTATGTGTCAGCAATGAAAACACATTTGTGCGAAATTTTATTGAAATTGGTGCATAAATAAAAAAGTTTTTCTAAGAAGGACCTAATTTTGGGGGTAGGTTTGTATGGCAGCCCCACGACCCCCTTGTCGGATTTTAGCGATTCAAACATACAAACTGCCTGCAACAAAAAGAAGCATGTGTACAAAATTTCAGCTCCATAGCTTTTAAATTGGCCGAGTAAAACGCGTAGCAACAGACGGACAGACGGACAGACGGACAGACAGACAGACGGACATCGCCCAATCGACTCCCCATGTTATGCTGATCATATATGTATACTTATTATATGGTCGGAGATGCCTCCTTCAATGCGTTACAAACTTCATGACAAAGTTAATATACCCTTTTCGCTTAATAAGCGAAGGGTAAAAAAAAAATAGAGTAAAGGGCAAACCAGATAGCTTACGTTACCTGACGTTACGTTACGTTACATGCCGTTCCGAATAAATGAACAGAATGTTCATGTTACGTACCGAACATCTGTCAAAGTTGATATAATGGAGTTTATATGTAACTGTACAGATGGAAGCAAAATTGTACTAGATCTCCTCGGAATGTAACGTATCGGAAGCGTTCTATTTCGCACTTAAGGCTAATTTTTATTATTTTGGAATCAATGGGGTCCCAGTAGTATAAAACTCATTTTGCTAAGAAAAATGTTGAAACGTCCCAAAAAGGACATTAAATTAAATTAAATTAATCCTTGATCGGATGTAGTCATGCGGGGTGTCGAGAACATTTCATATCCGAAGTTTGATCCCAGTTTCAAAGGACCCAAAACGGCGTATAATGCGTTTTAATGAAAAATGTAAGTGTTCCTCGTGATTTGAATAAATAATGAATTTTCTCGCTGCGCTCGGACTAACATTCCCTTTCAAAACGAATAAAATTAAAATACTAAATTCGATTAAAAAAAAGAATACTAAACCAAAATATTTTGGCTGTTAAATAAAAAAATATTGTTGACGATCTGGTTGGAATTATAGTTGCTGATCCGGCGTAAATCGTATCGCCCCACCTTTTAGATATGATCGTTTGCGGGTGGGGTAAGACTGCTGAAATCCGTAAATTTGTTCAGAAGTTATAGACAAAAGCGTGAGAAAATGAGCTGCCTTGTTGATTTTTATACCCTATACCAATAAGATGGTAAAGGGTATATTGTTTTTGTTACGCCGATGTTATGTAACACCTCAAAGGAGCCACCGGAAGTATGGCAAAGTATATACAGGGTTATTGGTTAAGTCGACCTATTCCCTGCAACACGTTATAATAGGAGAAAAATGCAACAAAATGAGGCCATAAATGTTGGCCGATTTTCAACGGTCACTGAGATATTTGAATTTTTAGGTTTTTTTTAAATAACCTCGAATTTTACCATTTAAAGTAAGAATTGAAAAAAAAAACTACTAAGGTAGTGGGTTAAAACTTATTTTTGGATTTTAGTCAACACTATAGCAGACATTTCTTAATCATTTAAAATTTCAAAAACCTATCACAATTCGAAATTTTTAATTTTTAATAAAAAAAAAATTATCTTAAATTTTTTTAAAGTTGATTTTTAATATAGTATTACTAAAAAAAATTATATGACACGGACTCTGCAGACCACTGGAAAAACATACTCGTATTGTCAGCTTTCCAAAAAGGTGTCAATGTCAATATAAATATTTGAAATAATTGAAACAGTTAGCTGCAACTTGTTCGGGGACCATAATTTCGTTTGATAAAAAACGACAAATCCATAACACACTAAAAAGTTCATGTCCGGTTAAGCGAGGTAAGAAGACACTCCCACCATGGTGGAACGGTGATCTGTCCAAGCTTAGGAAGCTTACTCGGGACATCCTCAACATCTGCAATAAACACAAGTTTTGGCAGCCATACAAAGACTGTTTGAACATCTATAAAAAAGCCATTAGGGAAGCAAAAGCCCAAGCCTGGGACGAATTCTGCCAATCCCTGGATCACGTCAAGGACTCGGCCAGGATTAGCAAAATTCTGTCAAAAGCACATTCATGCCCGTCCCTGATAAAAAAGGAGGACGGAACCTTTACTGAATCCACTGGAGAATCTCTCGAGATCCTCTTAAACACGCACTTCCCTGGGTGCGAAAGCACGTCCGTACCCAGACCGGCACTACATAGTGCAGACTACCGCTGGAGAGATATTGCTGTCTCCGTCATTACGGAGGAGAAGATTTCCTGGGCAATCAACAGCTTCTCTCCATATAAATCTCCTGGACCAGATGGCATTCTACCGATAATGCTACAGGAAGTGCAGGATCTTGTAGTTCCTGTGCTGTTATCACTTTTCAGGAGCCTTCTGACTTTCAACTATGTTCCCAAATCCTGGCGACGAGTGCGAGTAGTGTTCATACCGAAGGTAGGCAAACGAGGTCATGAAAACGCGAAGGATTTCAGACCCATTAGTATATCCTCCTTCGTATTAAAAACACTGGAGCGGATTATCGATATCCACATCCGACAAAACTTGGAAAGCTCAATACCTTCTAGGTCGCAACACGCATATGTTAAGGGTAGATTTACAGAAACCGCTTTACACGAGGTAGTGCGAAGCATTGAGTACAGTCGTCAATATAAACAATATACGCTAGCCGCTTTCCTTGACATAGAGGGGGCTTTCAATAATGTCCGAATAGAAGCTATCCACGGAGCCCTGGCGGATTCGGGAGTAGAGGCAGGGCTCGGTGAATGGATAGTGACTCTACTCAGGAGTAGAGTAATTTATGCGGAGTTAGGATACAGCCAGCTAACTAAATACGTCTGCAGAGGGACACCTCAGGGTGGCGTCATCTCACCGTTATTGTGGCTGGTAGTTATCAATAAAATTTTAACTAGGCTCGACGAAGAGGGTATAAAAGTGGTAGCTTACGCGGACGATGTAGCGATCTTAGTATCAGGAATGTGTCTCTCGGTGATCAGTCAGATCATGGGAAGAGCCCTTGGGTTGATCAGTAACTGGGCCACAAGTTGTGGCCTTGGCGTAAACCCAAGTAAAACAAAACTGATGTTGTTTACTACAAAAACCAAGATACCACTCTTCTCCCTTCCAAAATTAAACGGACAGCAGCTAACACTATCGCCCAGTTCAAAGTATTTGGGAGTAATTCTTGACCCCAAGCTTAACTGGAAGCTAAACATTGAAGAGCGCGTAAAGAAAGCCTGTGTAGTTTTCTACGCATGTAAGACAGTTCTCAATAGAAGGTGGGGTCTTAAGCCGAAGGTGATACTTTGGCTTTATACAGCAATCGTACGCCCAATCCTGACGTATGGGGCACTAGTCTGGTGGCCGGCGCTCAGTAGGGCGTACAATATAACAAAACTGGGTAGAGTGCAAAGATCGGCATGTCTTGGTATCACAGGGGGTATGCGAACATGCCCGAGGGATGCGTTGAATGTAATCTTGCACCTCTTACCTATCGACATTTTTATCAATCAACTTGCGGTATGTAGTGCGGTCAGGCTTAAAGAGTCCGGTTGCTGGACTTCTAAGCCGTATGGCCACTCTAATATTCTCAACCAGCTGCCACTGGCTGGGATCAATGCTGCAACAGACTTTGCAGTGACTACACTAAGCTTTAGGAAAAACTTTACTGTAAGATTTCCGACCAGGTGTGAATGGAGAGGGTGTGAAATAGTAGGAGATTACGATATCTCGTTTTTCACAGATGGATCTAAGATGGACTGTGGAGTAGGTGCGGGGATCTTCTGTGAATCACTAAAAATCTCTGAATCATACCGTCTCCCTGACCATGCCAGTATATTCCAGGCCGAACTACTTGCAATCACGAAGGCCTGCAACGCACTCGGAAATCTTCGTGGCAGCCAAAACATAGCCATCTGCTCAGATAGCCAGGCAGCTATCAAGGCATTGAACTCTGTGGAGATATCCTCCAAACTTGTCAAGTGTTGCGAGGAGACGCTGAACAACCTTGGAAGGAAGCACTCAATCACCCTAATTTGGGTGCCGGGACATAGGAATATAAAGGGAAATGAACTGGCAGATGAGTTGGCCAAAATGGGGGACGTTTTGGACAACTCCCAAGTGGAGCGCGTATTCACTCCGATGGCAGTTGTCAAGAGACAAATTTCCCTTCATTATCTCACGATTGCAACTGGCTATTGGCGGAACATAAAAACCTGTGTCATATCAAGGAAGCTATGGTCGTCATATGACTTGAAAAGGACATCTGAGGTTCTGAGTAGGCCACGGAAAGATATCGCTAGACTTATATCGGTTATTACGGGCCATTGGCCAATAGGAGACCATTCAGCCAGATTGGGTATCCCCCACAACTCGCACTGTCGCAGCTGCGATGCTGCAGATGCGAGGGAAACTGTAACTCATTTCCTCTGCAAATGCCCAGGTCTCGCAAGATCCCGGTATCGCACGTTTGGTAGTGCGTTTTTTGGTATCCTAGAGGATGCGTCGAAAGCAAAAATAGGGGAGCTACTTCACTTCCTGAATTGTACTGCGTGGGTTTAGGCGACCCTCTACTCTTGAAATTAAACTTTTTGTAACCTCCATTCTCTAAATCGATCAACTTTTTTTTTTTGTGGTATCAAAACGGCGCCTCTTGCGCTAATTGTGCTTTGGGCCGTATCTGGCCTAAGCAACCACTTTTACCTACCTACCTACACAATAAAAACACGTCTGTCAAGTTAGCACTACCACTTTAAAATTTCGACAAACGCTATAGTGCATTAAATCTCGCGATTTTGTCGTAATTCAATGGAAAAAGAAAAAAATTGTCGCGCCCCTCCTTCCCCTTAAAACCTACCCTTAAGTGCATTTGAGCCTCAGTTAACCAAATTCGAGTTCCAAGAATCTCCCCAATGCTAAAGGTGTCCAGTAAGATATCACAGGGTCTGCTTAAGAGATTTCCACCCTGAAAAAAATTGTCGCGCCCCTCCTTCCCTTCAAACCTACCCCCGTCAAGTTAGCACTCCAACCCCGGCAGCGGCCAATTCAAGCATTTCCGTAAAACAAAAAGTATCGAATTAATTGTCGCAGGAACCGAAAGGCATATTGCGCGCTTCAAAAAATTTGTCGCGCCCCTTCTACCCCTTAAAAACTACCCCTAATTGCATTTCAGCCTTAGTTCGCCAAACTCGAGTTCCAAGAATCGCCCCAACTAAAAGTGTCCAGTAAACTCTCACTACGGCTGCTTAAAAGATTTCCACCCTGAAAAAAATTGTCGCGCCCCTCTTTCCCTTAAAAAGTAACCCCGTCAAGTTAGCACTACCACCCCTTTCGGTTCCTGCGACAATTAATTGGATACTTTTTGTTTTACGGAAATGCTTGAAGTGGCCGCTACCGGGGTGGTAGTGCTAACTTGACGGGGGTAGTTTTTAAGGAAAGGAGGGGCGCGACAAATTTTTTCAGAGTGGAAATCTCTTAAACAGACCCTGTGATATCTTACTGGACACCTTTAGCATTGGGGAGATTCTTGGAACTCGAATTTGGTTAACTGAGGCTCAAATGCACTTAAGGGTAGTTTTTAAGGGGAAGGAGGGGCGCGACAAATTTTTTTCTTTTTCCATTGAATTACGACAAAATCGCGCCATTTAATGCACTATAGCGTTTGTCGAAATTTTAAAGTGGTAGTGCTAACTTGACAGACGTGTTTTTATTGTGTTATGGATTTGTCGTTTTTTATCAAACGAAATTATGGTCCCCGAACAAGTTGCAGCTAACTGTTTCAATTATTTCAAATATTTATATTGACATTGATACCTTTTTGGAAAGCTGACAATACGAGTATGTTTTTCCAGTGGTCTGCAGAGTCCGTGTCATATAATTTTTTTTAGTAATACTATATTAAAAATCAACTTTAAAAAAATTTAAGATACTTTTTTTTTATTAAAAATTAAAAATTTCGAATTGTGATGGGTTTTTGAAATTTTAAATGATTAAGAAATGTCTGCTATATTGTTGACTAAAATCCAAAAATAAGTTTTAACCCATTACCTTAGTATTTTTTTTTTAATTCTTACTATAAGTGGTAAAATTCGAGGTTATTAAAAAAAAAAACTAAAAATTCAAATATCTCAGTGACCGTTGAAAATCGGCCGAACATTTATGGCCTCATTTTGTTGCATTTTTACCCTATTATAACGTTTTGCAGGGAATAGGTCGACTTAACCAATAACCCTGTATATAAATAATCAGGGTCGGTCCCTGAATCGAATAAGCCATGTCTGCCTGTCTGTGTGTCTGTCTGTCCGTGTGTCTGTCTGTTAGCACGATAACTCCCGAAATAATGAAGCTAGCGGTTTGAAATTTTGGTCAAGTGTTTGTTTTGCTAAAATCTTGGACGGTATTGAAAATACCCCTCCTTGATATTTTAAATTCGGCCATAACTTTCGGTAGAATATCGCTATCGACTTGAAATTTTGATCAATGTCTCATTCTGACATATGCTATGAGTTGACGGAAAGTGGAGTAGGTCAGACTACCCCTATCCCTACTTCCCCTTACAAAGTTATATTCAGCCATATCTTTTGATAGAATATCACGAAAAACTTCAAATTTGTATCAAATGGTAGCCGTTGGATGCCTGACAAGGTAATAAAGATGTGTCAGGTCCGACCCATCTACCCCTCCCTCCCCCACAAAAAATATGAAATTGAATATTTTGGGTTTTGCGTGCCTTCTAGGTCTGTACATGCTATTCGCACGATTAGAACTCGGCCTCGTTTTTGGCCGATTTTGCAGATGGAGAAGTTTACTGAAATACGATTATCCTTTTAAAAGATGACTTCATAATTTGGTGGCTGGAAATTTTTCAGTTGCGTCAAAAGTTATTCTTATTGCTATTGTTGGAAACCATTCAGGGGAGACAGATGATGTAATTTGCTGAAATGCGCTAAACCGATCAAACAAAATAAGCAAAAAATACTGATAAAATGAGCTGTTTCTTCTGGTCAATTTCGCAGATATGGAAATAACAATTCAGTTATTGCAGGTTGAAGTCTCTCAGTTGCGGGTGGAACTTTACTGAAATACGCTATTCCGTTCAAGGGATGGCTTCAATTACAGTCTGCTGGCCAATTTTCCAGGTTTGTGAAGATTTGTTCTGCTATTGAGGGTGGAAGTCAATTCCCCTGAAGGAGGGGGCGTTCCATTTAAGGGATATAGGCAAAAACAAGATAAAATGAGAATTTAGAGAAATGCGGGAAATGGAAATTCAGGAAGAATAGACAAAAACTTCAGAAAATAAGCTGCCTTCATAATTTGACTCCTAGCCAAATTTCTTGATGAGTCTCTTTTATTGGCTATAAAACTCATGCAGTGGTGGTAAAATTTATAGAAATTATAGAAAGGATGAGAAAACGAACAACATTGTTGGTCAATCTTGCAGATATTTCAATACCTATTCGGCTGGTCCTTATGCTAGTGGGCGACAGAATTACGGGAAACCGCTAATCCGCTCAAGAGATATAGACAAATTGGAGAATATGAGGTATCCTAGTAATTTCCCAGATGTGCTAAGAGCTACTTTGTTATTGGGGGTGTGAGCCATTAAGAGAGGTCTCTGCAATCCGTTCCGGGAATATAGGCAACCGGACCGTGGAGTCAGTGTAATTTACTGAAATACGGTAATCCGGTCAAGAAATAAAGCTATCTACCGGTAGAATTTACCGAAATTTGCTAAACTGTTTAGCAGAAATAGGCAAAAGAATGTGAGGAGCAATTTTCCTCATAATCTGCTTTTCCGTTCAAGAGAAGTCACCAAAAAATGGTAGCTGCCTTTAAAATTTTGCGCACTCTAAATTTTCCGTATACTTCTTCTGCTCTTCGTTAATTCGCTAATCATTTTCAGCGGTATCCGGAGGATTAGCAAAAAAAGTACTTTGTACATTTTCCTCATGTTTCAATAGTTGTTTTGCTATAGACCAATCTGAAATTAACCCTAGATTTCTGCATTTAAGGCATTAAAACTGTTAGAAATAACGAAGCTAGAATAAAATGATGTAAAAAAGAAATGATCTTTAGACTATGCGCCAATTTTTAAAAGAATCGTACAAGCACCTCACCTTGGCAGAAAATTGAGATTGAAAAACATATTGTTTTTGGGTCAAATCACAAAAATTTTACTTTGAAGTTCTGTTAAACCCAAAGTTCTTATCCGATTTTAGTGCCGTTTTATTGTGGATTGTGATTCCTCATGTGATTTTCAGCAAAAAAGTTGTACGGAATACACCCCCTTAGCTTAACCCTCTAGCTGCCACAGGCATTTGAAGATGTTTGAAAAAATCATTTTCTTCTACGGCTAAAACTTCAATATCCCAAAATTTATAGACTAGCTAGAATAGCAAAATAAGATAATTATTACAGCCAACAAATTTTCCCAAAAAAAAAAAAATAACGGCACTAAAATCGGATAAGAGGTTTGGTTTTTACAGGACTTCAAAGTCAAATTTTTGTGATTTGACCCAAAAACAATATGTTTTTCCATCTCAATTTTCTCCAATTTCTGCCAAGGAGAGGTGCTCGTACGATTCTCATAGTCTAACGATCATTTTTTCTAACATCATTTTATTCTAGCTTCGTTATTTCTAACAGTTTTAATGTCTTAACTGCAAAAAACTAGGGTTAGTTTTGGCTCGATTTCCACATACTTTGAATAGATTTTACCAATCGCAGATCTTTAGGAGCACTGTGAATTGAATTATATTGAATTCGAGCTGAAATTAACTTTAGTTTTCTACACTTAACGTATAAAAACTGTCGGAAATAACGAAGCTAGAATAAAATGATGTAAGAAAGAAATGATCTTTAGACTATGCGCCAATTTTTAAAAGAATCGTAGTACAAGCACCTCTCCTTGGCAGAATTTGGAGAAAATTGAGATGGAAAAACATATTGTTTTTGGGTCAAATCACACAAATTTGACTTTGAATTTGAAGCTCTGGAAAAACCAAACCTCTTGTCAGATTTTAGTGTGGTTAGTTTTATTTTATGGGTAAATTTGTTGGCTGTAATAATCATTTTGTTTCGCTATTCTAGCTGGTCTAGCTTCGGAGATATTGAGCTTTAAGTCGTGCAAGAAAATGATTTTATCAAAAATCTTTAAATGCCTGTGGCAACTAAAGGGTTAAGTTAAGTGAGTATGTTCCGTACAACTTTTTTGGTGGAAATCATATGAGGAATCACTATGCGGTGCGTTTATGCGGTAGTTTTCGGACACCCTGTATTACATGATCATAGATTGTACCCGCAAAACTGAGTCATTTATTCGATGAAGCGCAGCGCTCCTGTCCTGTTTAACTTTCCCTCAATAACATTCCCATTCATCATTTAACATTCCCTCAATTTTGTAGTAAAATATTAAGTTCTTACGTAATTCCGCAAATCCTCCAAAAGTGCCCTTTTGTTTATTCCTTCACACCGGCAACTTATGAAATGTCGAAATTATATGAATTTTCAAGCCATTTCCGTTATTTTTGCGAATCTTGTATGAAAGCGACAGTAACAATGCTGCAGTGGCGGCTCGTGCCTATGGAAATAGGTGAGGCGAAAAAACGAGGCTAGTTTCGGGCGCGGCCGAAATTTGGAAACCCTTGCGTCGACAAAACAATATTTGTGTGGGGTTTGGTTGGAACAAGTGAGCAAATAAAAATATTTACTCAGAAAATTTTATTGGGGGATGCTGGAGCATCAATGTTTCTTAGAATAACCAAAATGATGGGGTTGAGTTTGTGTGGCAGCCCCATGACCCCATGGCCTAATTTGATTCATTCTTACGTATCTTTTGTGTCATCAATAGAAATACATTTGTGTGAAATTTAGTTGAAATTGATGCACACATAAAAAAAATCCTAGAAGAACCTTATCTGGGGGGTTGGGTTTGTATGGCAGCCCCATAACCCCATTTTCCGATTTGACCGATTCAAACATACAAACTGCCTGCAGCAAAAAGAAGCATTTGTGCAAAATTTCAGCTTCACAGCTTTTAAATTGGCCGAGTAAAACGCGTCGCAACAGACGGACATCGCCCAATCGACTCCCCAAGTCATGCTGATCCTTAGAGAAAGCATAGTAACACAATCCATGCGTTAGTCCAGAGTGGCCATCAGAAAATAAAAATGGCACCGTTTTCACACTATTGCAGTTCATAGTACCTATGCGTGAAAATTTTATTCAAACGTCAATTTTTTGTTTACAATTGAGAATATAAAATCCGCGTAATATTCATTACTCTCTTAAAATGCCGACGTGATATTTAACCCTTCTGTTGGCGTATAGATCCAGACAGACCATTGGTACTATATCTTGATGAAAAATATCGTTCAACAATATTTTCCAACCCTTTCCATATATATTTCAAAGGAACCGACGGCCACAAATGCGATCAAACGTTCGGCGAAATGTAAACTATGTCTAAAGAAACAAAAAAACGGCGCATCATCGTAAGACATAGTATGTAAACTGTTTCAAGATCCAAAATTAGACTTCTTCAAAAATTAAGATTGATTTCACAGAAAATTCAGCTACACCTTAGGCATAATAGCTCGTAGGCGACGACAGAAGGGTTAATAATTGCATCGACAATATTTTGACGTTTGAATTATTTCGTGGAGTGTAGTGTAATAAATTTGGAGTCAAACACATATGGGTTGTGTGATCACATAGCCATTCTGGACTAACGCATGGCATGGGTTACTATGCTTTTTCTAAGTGCTGATCATATATGTATACTTTTTATATGGTCGGAGATGCTTCCTTCAATGGGTGACAAACTTCATGACAAAGTTAATATACCCTTTCACTCTATGAGCGAAGGGTATAAAAACACATTGGAATAGGGTTGTTACATTAATAGAGGATAATTTTATAATTACAATTTTATTCAACGCATCATAATATCCCATTTTAAATATTTGGCGTTTCGGCATAAAGTAAAATCATTCAAAATAAATTTTAAAATCATATGCAACAAGCAACATCACATCACCTAATATTTTCCCTTCCTATTAAAATACAATAGAAAACCAAAACTATGCTCAGTAAGTTCTTATCTCAACTTCCTTTTGCACAGCTACATTTCAATGCGCAAAGCATACAACAAAGCGAGAACAAATCGTCGCACTGTTTCGATTCAGATATAACGCTGAGGCGATTTTAGTTTCGCCTCAGTGGCAGTTTTTTTCCGGTACATTTTCCCATAGAGAATCGGGCGAATGTATTGATACGAGTTGAGTTGTTGTTCGGGATTGTGCGTCGGAAAAATTATCGCCTCACTTGTATGAATTGGTGTACAAAAACTATGTTAGGGATTTTGCGATTGTGTAAAGAAACTTGTAAGTGAGTTTAAAGATAACTTTAGGGTTTTTTTTTATCATATTTGATGAATTATGCTTAGTGATAAATTAAAATGAAAATGAAGGTGAGGCGCCGCCTCAGTTGCCTCATCTGAGGAGCCGCCACTGCAATGCTGTCGCTAGAGAGTAGTCGCTACTGGCGACAGTTATGGGCGTTTGTCGCCTTAGATGATCCCAAAAAAAGCTCTGTCGCTTTTCAACCTCTGGGTAGTAGTATGTAGCTATGTCTTTCATACACACGTAAAAACCCATTAATAAATTGTCGCCCGACGAGGCGATCTCTTCGAATTATCGCTATTGGCGATGGCGATTATCCCCTTACAGAATGTGCCCTCTGGATGTGTCAAATGAAAAAGCAACAACAACGCATTGGTCTCGGCGACGACACGATCCAAGATAGAGGTGCCTGTAGAAATATGCTGAGATATTTATTACCGCCAAAGCGGCCGATGTGCCTACACCGCAGGTCGAGCAACGCGAAGCCAAGGAGCGGTATAAAGAACGATGCAAGGAAGAAGAAGAGTATATTGCTTATTGGTGCATTAGTGCAGTCATATATTAGCATTTCAAATAGAAAAAAATAGAGTAAGGCTAATTTTTGTGGTTTTTAAATCAGTGCGCTCCCAGGAATCTAAAACTCATTTTGCTAAAAAAAATTTTGATCGGAAAGGTCCCAAAAAGGACAAAAAATGATACTTTTTAATCCTTAACCGGAGGTCGGCATGAGGGGCATCAAATCAAAGGGGACGTCGAGTACATTACATATCCGGTATTTGTTTCCTGTTTCAAGGACCCTAAACTGAATAAATCGAGATTAAATGGAAAATTATTGTGTTTCCCGTGTATCTTTCCAAAGCCATAATTACGAGAATAATTCAAGTTGTCACTACGTTTCTCAGTTTTCCGAATCTATAATAGCTAAAAATTCTACCATTAAATTTGCTAAGAAAAAAATTATCGGAAAGCTTTGAGAAAGGACATAAAAGGACACTAATTACAAACCTTGATGGAACGTGGGCATGAGGGGTGTCATATCAAAGAAGACGTCGAATAGATTCCATATCGGGTGTTTTTTACTTGTTTCAAGGACCCTCACATGAGGAAATTGGGATCAATTGGAAAATTTTCGTGTTTCCCGTATCTGTATCTTTCCAAAGCCGTAATTTTTCTTTTAAGCGCGTCCTTGAAATAGAAAACAAACACGGGATATGCAATGCACTCGACGTCCTCTTTGATATGACACCCCGCATGCTGACGTTCGATCAAGGTTTGTAATTAGTATCCTTTTATGTCCTTTTTCAGAGCTTTCCGATATTTTTTCTCTTAACAAATTTCATGGTACAATCTTCAGTTATTATAGATTCGGAAAAAGTGAGAAACTTAGTGACAACTTGAATTATTCTCGTAGTTATGACTTTGGGAAGATACACGGGAAACACAATAATTGTCCATTTAATCTCGATTTATTCCGTTGAGGTTCCTTGAAACAGGAAATGTAATGTACTCGACGTCCCCTTTGATTTGATACCCCACATGCCGACCTCCGGTCAAGGATTGAAGAGTATGCTTTTTTGTCCTTTTTGGGACCTTTCCGATCAAATTTCTTTTTAGCAAAATGAGTTTTAGATTCTGGGAGCCCACTGATTTAAAAACCACAAAATTTAGCCTTACTCTATTTTTTTCTATTTGGAGGCCTGAAATGGGATATTTTGACTGCACTACATGTAAAACCTACTCCAGAACCAGACAGAACATTGTGAAAATTTTAATGTTTATGCTTAACAGGACGCTGGCTACTGATTCCCATATCTTTAAATTAATATGAATTTTAATATATCATGCAGATAAAAGTTGCAGTTGAATGATTGACCTGTTTCATAATATCTGAACTTTCATATATGTCCTCGGTGAATTTTAAATGTTTTCCAATTTTTTATCTTTAATTTATAAAATGTTTATTCTATTTTTCCATTTATTTCTGTTCAATTTCTGGCATAGTTCCATTTATCTCCGTTTGGTCTAGAAGAGCCAATATCCGGATTTCCAGTTTTTTCCGTGCTTATGTAAATATAGTCGATGAATTCTATATGTAGGTACCAGTAAAAAATCAGCAGTATATTGTTGGATGGTTTTTTTTACAAATACGGATGAATTGGCGAGATTTTTTGCTCTTCCCATAAAACCAATTATACAAACTATTGCTGTCATTTATTGAAACAATTTTATTCTGTTCATTGTTCCAGCAGTTGAACTTATGCAATATTGCAATCCTAACCGAGCACAGCTATAAATTAAATGAAAATGTCATGAAGATTAATAGACCTGGACATTGGCAATATGTTGTACTATGTAGCTGGGATTTTCGAATTGGAAATGTGTATGGAAGGATATTGTCGTAATAACTGAAGAGTATAGGGATACCTAAAGCATTCTTGTTTACGAGGATACTACAAGTCTTGATTTATAATTGAGCATGTTGTATTCAAGTGACTGCGCGAAAATCCAGATTGTTCGAATGCATCACTTGAGCTACAACACTCTCTCTATTTTCTAGCTGTCTAATCGTGTTGATGAGCAACATGCTTGAGGAGCACCCCATAGAAGCCCATAACGCTCACAGATATTTCGTGTCATTCTGTCAGCTGCATGGTTTATGGCTTTTATTGTATGTTCTTGTCTGGATAGCATGACAGACGACGAGCATTGTGTGTGTACCAATATCGACAGTTTACCAATCAAAAGGATATGATATTAAGCAAATTCCGAATTTTCCCAAATTTTAATATCTTCATCTGTTAATTCATTTGAAAACACTTCACAGAGAAGAACCTCTCTACATACCAGTCACTGCGCGCCGGCCACCCCTTAATGCCCATAATGAATCTTTTGTCATGTCCAATTTGATCCCGAACAACACATTCAAACAAATCGATTAAGAGCGACATTATGTTTTGGTCATTCTGTATGGTCCTTTGGAATTCTCAATCTGTCGTCCGAATCGTTTTGCAAAGAACATATTAACACTTTAGCATGGATCCTACGGCATGCCATAGTATGAAGCTAAACATGACTAGGCGCTTTATCGATGATGATACTTCAATTGACCATAGAAAAGGGATGAAATTGATGCTGTGTATGGATTATGGGAGGCGCAAGGATATGGATATGGTATAAGCTTTATTGTATATTTTTATTATGTTTACAGGATAACAACCATGAAATATTGGAATGACCCTATTTCTGAGAATTTTATCGAAAGGATTTCTGGTATTTTTAAGGGTATGTGTATGTATTTATTAATATCATTTCAAAGCATCATAAAAAGGAAAACGAGGGCATGATTATATCTGCAAATGAAAATACATATGTATGAACATAAATTCCATTCCAAGGTATAAGTAATAATACGTTCACAGTGAACGAAACCATGTAATTTGGGGCTATTTTCATGTTTTCGTATGAAAACAGCCCGAAAACATTTCAATTCCCATACAAATTGACACATTGAAAATACGCTAACTTGCGTGTTTTCTATGAAACCTTGATTTTTTTCAAATGAAAACGTGTAAGCACCCAGGTCTCAAACCTAAATTCCCCTATTCAGCACATTTCGGCTCTCTCCAATATTTTAACTGACACCCGAAAAAATTGTTCAGTTTCGTGTGTTTGCCAATGTTCTTAATTTCTCCATGATAAGAGAATGGACGGTCAGTTTGAAGTGACGAAATATGTTGTAAATGACTATCGATGACTGCACCAGCACATTTTTAAACTTAGAACGATTTAAGGCAAAATATTATTGTCGGTTGTCATATGAAATTACAAACACTGTGAACACTTTTCGGTGATTTCTGAAAACGTACGGCGAAATCAATCCGTTTTCGTCCACTCTGATTAGTATATAAATTCCCTTTCATTTTCTACAGTCTAGAATAAACTTTAGACCTCCAGATCATTCCAATCGACATCGACCAGTACAGTATCGCGAGACACTACAACCGTAATTGCGGCCGCCGCAAATGCGGTTGCTGCAAAAATGCGCTTTCCACCACCCGTTCAAATGATGCGCTCCAGGACGAATTAAAAATTTTGAAAATCGTATTTGATACCAAAACTTGCTACTTAATTTTAAATTTGGCAAATAATCACGTACTTTTTCATATAAAAATTGTATTTTTGTCAAAATTCTAACAAACACCTTAATTCTCCACTTACATTATATCCTGGCAATCTCTAATTTACAATTTTATGTTCCATCTGACCTTTTGTTTCTGCAAAATCCTCATGTCAATTTTATTGTTTGTAACAACGAACAGGCAGGCTATTTCGATTAAGGTATTCCGCGCGTTAAAACAATTATTATGGCGTGAACACAGGTGATAATTCAATTTATTTCGCGAACCAGCGAAGGGTGTTTGCACTTACACCGACATCATAGTACAGTGTCCATCAAGTAATTTTGTTCTCTTCCCTCTGGGTAGATTTTCTGGATTTTTTTTTATTATGTTCTCCTGCTTAGTTCACCTCCGCGAGCACGAATTATAAGTAGCTTGTAACGTTTGTCAGCGTATCATTACAATGGGGGATTAGCGAACGTTTAGGTGCACGTTTTATGCGTGCAGACACATACACACATTTTAGTTACAATTTCATGTCCTGACGGAACGTTTAGAATGACACGCGGTTAATTATTATTCCGTTCAGAACAAAGGGAGCCTTATGGAGATTAGTGTTGGGGTGAAGGTATTACATATGATGCAGAGATTTTAGCTGTACACATAGAGATTAGGGCTATGTTTTGTGTGGCGCTTGTTGCGCAGATATAAATGAAAGTTGATTGAAAGGTTCAAACTGCAAAAGGATGCAGAAACCAGAAAGTTCTGGGGTGTTTAATTAACGGAAAAATATACTTGTGATCCTACATATTCATTTTATATGTTTTAAGTGAGCCATCATACATTATTTTACTAACTTTTTGGTGATATACACTAACAAAAATATCGACTCAACCTATAATCGCGTATATTTATTTGTATGTATGTTTTGAAAAGTACTCGTATGTGCTTTCAAAGTTTGAAACCTTAGCTACCTGTTGGTACCCTTTTTTATCAATATCTGCTGCGCACTTTTTAAATTAATGCCACTTGTAACAAAAAACTCAGAAAAATTGAATTTTATGGTGGCTAACTACCAGGTAAATTACCCCTACAAAAGCGCCCGTAATCGGTTTCTCATTATAAGTTGCATCTGGAAAGTTAGCTTACTCACATCTAAGGTAATTTCAATCAATGTTTTGTCTTCCATGGATACGGCGCCGTTTGGTTAGTTTGACACTGACAACTGTTTTTCGCTCGAAATCTGGATAGAAAGTCGGTATCATACCTCCGCAGAACAAAATGAATCGCTTTACGCTTGAACAACGTTGGGAAATATTGAAAAATTATTTTCAAAGTGTGTGCTGTCTAGCCCAAACAGTGCGTTTCTTGAAAAGAAGTTTTGGCCGAAATGAAGCACCCACCAAGCGTCACGTACGCAAGTTTGTGCAAAAAGTTGGTGAGACTGGCAAGACTCACGGTGCGCACAGATGGAAATGTGGCTGCTGTAGCCCAGAGTGTGAGACTCTATCCACGAACATCAACACGCCATCGACCTCAACAGTTAAACATTTCACGCACTAGCCTGAGAATAATTCTGCACAAAGATCTCGGATTATTCCCTTACAAGGTCCAATTGATTCAGCAATTAAAGTCGCACGACCATCCACTTCGTTATCGCTTCGCAGTTTGGGCCTTAGAGCAGCTTGAATTGGAATTTGGGCGAAAAAATATCTTTTCTGATGAGGCGCATTTTCATCTCGGCGGCCACGTTAATAAACAAAATTGCCGCATCTGGGGCTCGGAAAACCCGCACGTTGTTGTCGAGAAGCCAATGCATCCACAAAGAGTGACAGTTTGGTGCGGATTGTGGAGTGGTGGCATCGTTAGACCATTTTTCCCAAAATGAGGCTGGTAACAACGTTTCGGTCAACGGTGTGCGTTACCGGGCCTTGTTATTCGATCTTTTTTTTTTACTGAAATTGAAGACATGGATTTGGACGACCTCTGGTTTATGCAGGATGGATGGATCTTTTACGCACCAAATTCCCAAATCGTGTTATCAGCCGTCTTGGCGATGTCAATTGGCCACCTCGGAGCTGCGATTTGACCCCTTTGGACTTTTTTTTTGTGGGGAACCGTGAAGGACCGATGTTTTGCCAACAATCCAGAAACGATTCAAGCACTTAAGGCCAATATCATCGAAGCAATCCGTGAGCTACAGTCTGAAACCATCAACAGGGTTTTGGAAAATTGGTGTGACAGAATGCGCTACTGCGACGCTAGCATCCACTTACATGAAGTTGTGTTCCATCATTAATGGGAGCTTACTTACTTTCTAATAAAGCCATAAGACATGGTAACAAATTTAATTTTGTTCATTTTATTGCATTTTTAAAAACGAACTTGTAATTGGTCCACCCTGTACATACAATTATACAATTTTCTTCTAAATTACTAATGTCCAGTAACCATTTTGTTCTCATTGTCAGTACTACAAAATATAGAAAAAACCATTGAAATTTATTCTCTATATCTATGACACAAATTGCTTTTAGAGTGCACATTATTGATTCCATATACAATTTCCTTTTTTTCTTTCCGATTGTATAATATTTGACGGACATTATCAAGCTTTTAACGTCAATATTGTTTTTTTTTTCAAAACTATATTAATTATTTTTGACAAAATAAACAGAGACTTTGGAGATTTGTTGGCATATGGTACCAAGTAGGTCAGCTTTAGGAGATTTGTGAGAGCTAGATTTGTAGACAGCAGGTAAGTCATTCTTAGGGAAAAAATCGTTTTCGGCTTTCGGGTATTATTTTCACACTTCAATTTATTTAATAACAAAATTGTAAATTCATTAACTAAAAAAGGTTGAGGGGAAATTAGCATAATTGGGGAAACATATTGGCACAGCTAATTGCATCAGCGAGGTTAACATTCGGAAAAATGCACTGTTTGATGCGGGATCACATCATAGTAGGTAATCGGACCGGTCTTTTTTTTTTTAAATGCGAGTGGCGAAGCACTGACAGGAAAGCGTTATTGAGAAATATTTTGCTCAGCCACAATGGACTTTTTACCTGAACTGTTCGGGACAAGAATTATTTTAAGAGGAGCATCATTGAACTGACTTGGTCGATCTCCAGATTTAACACCTACCCTTTTTTATGGGAATACTTAAGACAAAGGGCTTATGCTTATAAGCCCAGAACCATTGCGGCACTAAAACAAAATATCCGATCGGAAATCCGCAAAGGCTCGGCTTTGCGAAGGAAGTAACGGACGTCACCTCAAAGAAATGGGTTTCCGTACCTACTTCGAGTCAACGTTACATTGCATATAGAGGAGTGTATATAATGTTGGAAGCACTATATATTTCCTGGACCACGCCAAAATTCAATCTCCGGACCTCTAGATTACTAGCATCGTAGAGTGCGACTTAACAAAGTTAGCCACAGAGCGTTCAAAGATATGCAGGCAGCTAAATAAAACACTTCTCAAACATACGATAAAATTTTATTTAACACAAATAAAAAATAGTTTCTCGCCCGTTCGGATCTTACTTGTACAAAAACACCTTAGCAAACTTAAAAGAAATAAATTAAATTTAGCAATGGCTGAGTGCGTTTAATACCATTTAAATCATTTGGCGTTTATTTTTTTTTTGAATTTAAATTGGAAATTCAAATAATTCCTTCGCTACTCATAAAAAAAAATAGCAAACAATTTTTCCAGAAATCTTGAGTTTTGTTTGCATTCCTTTTACTCGTACCTATTGAAATAATTCATAAAAATAAATGACTTTTTTCCTCCAAAGGAAGACTATCGGATAAAACTACACAATCGTTACATAGTGCAAAAAAATCTCCCAAATCTCTATTATCGCTGTTTGGCACGAGTACCTTAGAAGTTTGTTTTTATCGGAGTTGGCCATGTGGGTGCTCAATTCAAAGGGTACGACGAGTACATGTAGTTGGCGTCAACGCTTCAACGACAACTGAATTCGGAATGTGATACGGTTGTCAACCACCACTTCATAGTCGCATTTTTCTTTATTATTCTATGTGAAGAACATTTGTTTCTTCTTCTGAATAATCAACATGCGACTAGCCGTGCCGATTATTGAAAACCCGTTTCTCTAGGATACTCTATATCACAGAGTGGTGACCGAACGATCGCGCCCACAGAGCACGATAGGGATGGGCCAATATTCCGGTAGCTGTTACTAGTAACAGAATTTCTGCCTGTCACCGTTACTACTCGTTACCCAAAAACCAAAAATAACCGTTAACAAAAAAAACCCTAATTCAAATTCACGTCTCAAAAGATTATCATCTTAACGAAAAAAAAATCATTTCCGCAACGACACAGAAAACTTCTCATCGACTAAACTATTCCTCAGTAAAAAAATAATGTTGCTATTATTTCGTCTTTATTTGTGTCTAAAAATACATTTTCAATTAAATAAATACCGGGCGTACAGAGGGCTGCGCCTGCAATACGAGGGTGTTTAGAATTTTAATGCATAGTGAATATTTTTTTACATATATTTTATAAGCAAAAAATAAGAATTGTGCATAACATCAATTAAATGCTTCCTGTAAATCTATTTTTGGATTGGTCTAATTAAAATTGTTTCATAAATGAAAGGCGTCACCGCCTTACTATGTATCCAGTACATAAAGAAAGTGAAGGTACTCAACGGCAAATGTACGGACATTTTTGGATTTATAATTTCTGATGAGTTCTCAACAAAAAGAAATTCAGGCAAACGAATGATGACTATACATATAAGCTGAAATTATTAGCTGTAAATCCGTTACCGTTTCTCCGAATACAGAAAAAGGAACTTATATGAAATGACTTCGTTGTGCCCGTTGAAAATGAAATGAGTACCCGCACGGACCCTTCCTATGCGTATTGAAAAAGTAGACTTTTGCAACTCTTCAGGGACACCCTGTTAACTTGGTACTACAAACTTCAAAAGTCCGTGCCAGACAATATTACCATTCTATGCATTGCCGCCAAATTCCATGTTCATTGTTTAATGCAGTCACAAGATAAGCAGTGAATTTTTTTTTAAACGCTGCCCTGGTTTTGTGAAACGCCATATTAGAATTGCTATACCTATGTACTTCCGGTTTGGATTAAGCTATGCGAATAAAAATTTGCATATATATTTCTTATGCCTTTTCCTTATATTTGCAGACCTAAGAAGGGTTATACACGCACAACTTGAAATTTCACAAATTTACTTTTTCTCAGCAAATGTCAACAGTGTTAGTATTTAGTGTTTAAGCTCATATTGACCAACCTATGCCAAGTTGCATTTCGGTACCTATAACGGTTTTGAAAAACCGAGGTGAAAACGTAAGCTCAACTTCAAACGCCCATAACTCCGTTACCGTTTTTCGAAACTGGAAAAAAGTAACTGATATAAAATGTACTCGTCGAGTCCTTTCATTTGAGTACCCATACGTCTCCGATCAAAACTAAAACTTTTTTCAACTCTTCGGGACACCATGTTATCTTTTCCCTATCAACTTCTTAAGACTGTTATCATTCTATATATTCCTACCAAATTTCATGAGAATCGGTTGAACCGTTCGCGAGTTATTTAGTGAACAGACGGACGGACAAAATCGATTTCATAAGGGTTTTTTGAAAAATATTTAAAAAACCCTAAAAAGGAAAAAAAATCATTGGCTTGGAAAATAATAGCATGTAAACTGCAGTTGACATTGAGAATGAAAGGGTTAAGCGTTACGCTACTGTTAAATTACTACAACCTCAAAAGCATGTGAAGGGTATCAAAATGTCGGCCACTCTTAAAAATAGTGTTTCGGTCTCGTTTACCGCATTGAAAGTCAACCGTCTTAAAAGCTAAAGCCGTTGTTTGAGTGATGTTTTTTTTTGTTTGAAAGTCGAGTGTCCTACAGGTAAATCGAAAACATTTAAAATACTGTAAAAAGAGTCATAATGGCGCCTGCTTTACAGTTAATTTAAGAGTTCGCGCATTTTGTCTGGATCCCATGAAGGTATCGTACTTGCTCTATTATTCCTAATTTTAATGAGAATATTTTTTAAAAGAGGGGTTAAGAGGCATTTTAAATTAAATTTTAAAATTAATTACTCCAACAAATTAAGTGCTTAAAATTTATTGATATGTTATATAACTTGGTCTTGTTGGTAAACTTTCAAGTTTTCGACCTTCCAGCCCTTGTGCAATCCCTTTGGCACCCCTATTATACTACAAACATTTCATATCATAACTCTGGAGCATATAGAAAATTTAGACAAAATTTAGCCGACCAACTTTTCCAGATGACAATGCGACAGCTTAAACCAAAGACTAAAACGATAAATCGACAAAAATAATGCAAGGACCCAAGTGCAAGCGATTATTGTATTGGTGCAGTTCTGTCATCGCGTTATCACTGAAGGAGGAGACTCTCTTGCGGAACCATGTTATACCCACAACATGATAACATGAACGCTGAGCTGCAATCACAAACAAACTGCCACTTTTGCTGAAAATTGTATTTATCAAGATAATGGGCCATCTCAGCATTAAGCATCTCTTTCAAAATCAGCGAGTTTGATGTTCGACTTGATTTCCCTTCTTCTATATTTTCATAAATTGAATTAATACGAGGGTGGTCTGATAAGTACCTAGCCTACAAAAGAAAACCCAAAATGTTTTTTTCAATATAGTCTCCTGTTAGCTCAATACACTTGATCCACCGATGCTCCAACTTCTTTAACCCGTCTGAATAATACGTTTTTTTCGAGGCCTGCAAAGTGAGCCTCCGTGGCGGCGATGACCTCCTCATTTGACGGAAATTTCTGCCCGGTGAGTGACTTTTTCAAGTTTGGAACCAAAAAGAAGTCGCACGGGGCCAAATCTGGAGAATACGGTGGATGGGCAGCAGTTCGTAGCCCAATTCGATCAGTTTGTCGTTGGCGGGCGGAGGTGTGAGCCGGTGCGTTATTATAGTGGAAGAGCATTTTTTTCTTTGCCAAGTGGGGCCGTTTTTTCTTCAATTCGGCGTCGAATCGGCCCAATAATTTGGAATAGTACAGCCCTGTGAGGGTGTTGTCCTCTACAGGTAGCCGATGTAGATCACACCTTGTGAATCCCAGAAAACGCTGGCCATCACCTTTCCCCCCGATGGGACAGTCTTCGCTATTTTCGGAGCACGTTCGCCGGGTGAAGTCCAGTGTTTCGACTGTTCCTTGGTCTCTGGTGTGTACCAGTGTATCCAAGTTTCGTTGACTGTCACGAAACGACGCAGAAACTCCTTCGGATTGCGCTAAAACAGCGTCAAACATTGCTCTGAAGTGGTCACATGGTTGCGCTTGTTGTCCGGAGTCAGCAAATGCGATCTTTTTAAATGCCTACTGTCTCAGCTATCTCTCGCACCTTCAATCGGCGGTCTGCTAATACGAGATCGTGGATTTTTGTCACGTTATCCTGCGTGCTAACCGTTTTCGGGGCATCTGGACGTGGCTCATCAAAAACTGACGTGCGACCATGTTGAAACTCGTTAAACCAATGATGATTTTGACGGTCGCCATCGAAGTAGAAAAGTCACCGTACACAGCATCCAAACGCTCTTTGATTTCGCTGCGCCATTTCCCTTCCAAAAAGAAGAATCGAATCACCGACCGATATTGATCTTTTTCCATTTTTAGGGTTTTTTAGAAATTTTTTTTCAAAAAACCCTTATGAAATCGATTTTGTCCGTCCGTCCGTCCGTCCGTCTGTCCGTCCGTCCGTCTGTCCGTCTGTTCACTAAATAACTCGCGAACGGCTCAACCGATTGTCATGAAATTTGCTAGGAATGTGTAGAATGGTTACAGTCTTTGGCACATATACCTTAGAAGTTGGTAGGAAGAAGACAACAGGGTGTCCCGAACGTTTGAAAAAAGTCGACTTTTTTAGTTTTTATCGGAGATTGACGTATGGGTATTTAAATCAAAGATCTGAACGAGTACACCTCATATCAGTTAAAATTTTCCAGTTTCGAGTAACGGTAAAAAAGTTATTGGCGTTTAAAGTTAAACTTCCTTTTCGAGCTCCGTTTTTCTAAACCGTTATAGGGATCGATATGAAACTTTGCACAAAGATTGGTCGGTAAGGCCTTATATACGTTAAATATTAAGACTGTTGACTTTTGCAAAGGAAAAGTAAATAACAGTAAATTTGTAAAATTTCAATTTGTTCGTGTGTAGCCCCTCTTAGGTTTCCAAATATGAAAATTCTGCTAAGGGTTTTTAGAAAATTACATATAGAATATGTCTACGAATTTTCATTCGAATAACTGTATCCAAACCGGAAATATAGCCAAATAAGTATTTAGTAAGGGCCTTTCACAATGCAAGCCTCTTAAGCATTTCTTCAATGCATATCTTTTAACTTGATGAAACAATGAACATGAAATTTGGTGGAAATGCATAGAATGGTAATAGTGTGCCACAAAATTTTTTGAAGTTAGTAGAACCAAGTTAACAGGGTGTCCCTGAATAGCTGCAAAAGTATACTTGTTCAATACTCATAGGAAAGCTTGCGTTGGCTCTTATGACAGGGAACAGAATGGAATCATTTTATATAAGGTGGCTTTTCCTTGATTAAAAAACAGTAACAGTAGATTCACAGCTAATAATTCAGTTCATATATAAAGCCAAGCCATTCTAACGTTTGCCTGAGTTTCTTTTTGGTCAAAGGCCATCAGAAATCTTAAATCCAAAAATGCCTTTAGATTTATTTGCCTTGCAGTACTTTTATAAAAACTGGGTAAATAGTAAATCTATTTTTGGATTGGTCTAATTAAAGGTGGAACAGAATGAAAGGCGCTAGCCTTTCATTCTGGAACGCGTTTATTTAGACCAATCCAAAAATAGATTTACAGGAAGCATGTCATTAATGTTGTGCACAATACTTATTTATTGCTTATAAAATATATGTACAAAAAATATTCACTGTGCATTAAAATTCCAAAAAACCCTCGTATTGCGGGCGCAGCCCTCTCTACGCCGGTATTTTTCTAAAATCGGCGGACACTCCAGCTTTCACACGCGGCCAAAGCAAAACTATGAATCTGATCCGGCTGAAATTTTAACAGTTGCCGTCTAGAAGAATGTACTACGCGATAGTAAATTGCTCTTGCGATACTGACACCATCAGGCGGGGAGGCTGGGTACTTATCAGACTACCCTTAAATATGTATTGGATTCCTCCGGCTTGGATCGCATAAATTCGTAAAATTGGCGGCTGTTTCGACATGTCTGCTTCAATTAATTTTGTCTTCTTCTCTGTACCGTAACCCCTTGTGGGGCATAGTGCTTTCACTCAGCCGTTTATAGACTACTTCGTGTCAACGTTACATGGCATATAGTTTTGGAGTGTACGAGTATATAATGTTGCAAGCATTATATATTTCCTGGACCACCCGAGATTCGATCTCCGGACCTCTAGATTACTAGCATCGTAGAGTGCGATTCAACCAAGTGAGCCACATATAGCGTGGTATGGTATGATGTCCATGCAGCCCAAAAATTGCTTGCAATTAAACGTTGTGTGCACTTATCGGTTTTGAACATTTTGTGTACTTAACTCTGTTTTTAGTTTAGTGCAGTATTGAGTCCAATATGCTGACTCTAAAACTTTAAGACCTTGAAGTTTCAATTTTACAGCTTTAAACGAAAATTTCTAAAAAATTTTCACGCACCTACCATACATGCTCATTTCCTTAAATTTCAAATTTGTACATCCGATGGGATTCCAAAATTGTACATTCATATGTAAACTACCTGTCTCATCAATTTAATGTCCGCCTCGATTCACTGCATATAAATTAACCCGGAATTTCTCATTGTCTCTGCTAGCAAGGCACTATGTCGTCGATGACGACGACGGTGATGTCCTCTTTATATTCCCATTTGGAGAACTAGCATCGGCACAGCAAGCGATACACCCATACACTATAGCCATAGTCCCAGTATGTAGTGTAATAAGATTATGGAAATGTGTAATTAGTCAATGAACAAAATTGCATAATAGTTTTCCATTTAATTCATTGACAATAGCGGAAAGACGAATTCACTGGTGTGCTCGTCCCCGTAGACATGGTACTAGTGATAGGTGGTCCGATAAGCACGTTAAAGTGGATGTTTGGGTTAAAGTAAGCTGACCAGACTTCCGAAGACCCAATGCTGTACACATGCTTGCAGAATGCAGCTTTCACGCCGATTTGGGGAAACACGAGGCTACCACCATGATGCATGCCATAAAATTATCTAATTCTTCTTCCCTTCATAAATGATATCTTCGTAAACAGAATTGAGAAGGAATAGTAGCCGATATTCTCAGAAATATATGGTAAACCTTGGGATGGCAAGGTTCTCTTGATACTAAAGAGGGAGCTCTAAAGTTCTCACAGTGGCGTAGATAAGATTTGATTGATCCCCCTGGTCACACATATTTTTTTATACTAAAATAATATAACTTTAGTTCTGTGCTATTAATTGATTCCATTTTGTAACAATGTTTACCAAAATGCCATCTTCAGGGGAATTTTGGAACTAACCCTTTTTACCGTATTTTCAATTGCATAATTGTAAGTGTCTTGGCTTGAATTTTGACAATTCCTGGCGTACATAAGATTTGGATTTCTTCAAGCGCTGTTTTTTAAATAGTGCGACTGCCACAAGAACAGATCAGGTAGAATTTACTAAGACAATTTTGCATTATAACGCACATCAGTATTGTGGGATATCTAGTGATAAAATAGGTTTCTTATTGAGCAGCATTACGGCACATGTTGGAGTAACTTGGTTGAACAATACTGCATCATGCTATCCGATATATAGTTAAGAAAGGTTTTTCTCGTTTATTACGTCGTGCATCCTCGCTCTGCAGAACATTATTGGATGCTGCAGCTGCAGACAAATCACTCACTGATGCCTATTTTACTACATTTATCTCCAGTGCGGGTACGATTCCTAACATTTGCGCTCGGTGTTGCAGACAAACCTTCAATTTTAAGTTCACCCCACAACTTTCCAGGATTAACATTTCAAGTAGGCCTGTTCCTAACACCGGTACATTGGTTTAAGACCGGTGTTCAATCAGTACCGGTACCAATATTTCGAAGTACAGATATCCCGATTTTTTGTCCGGTTTTTTCAACCATGGACCGGTCCCGATTTAACCGGCTCATGGTCAAAAAAAGCAGGGTCATGCTAAAAAAAACACCGGCTCATGTATTGTTGTACTAGTAAAATTATTCGGAATGATTCCAGCTTATATGTTTATTGTACAACAAAACAGATCTACACCAGCACAAAATAACATACACCGGCTCATGTAGTCTGGCTGGTCTAGCGGTTAGTGCGCGAACCTTCGGTGCACAGGGTCATGAGTTCGAATCTCACTGTGGATCATGGTGTTCTTCGAACTCACGAGCTTGTGACGGACTATGATCTCACTCAGATGTTAAAGGAGTACCCATTTATGGGGATAAATAACACTGCTGAGCGTGATGCTGATCACATTACATCAACAAAAAAGTAGATAAGATCTTGGAAATGGGATGTCACTAACACACCCTGCGGCCTTAATCCAATGTTGGATTGTCGCGCCTGTTATTTATTCATGTAAAAAAAATCGGCTCATGGTTGAAAAAAAAAAACGGGTAGTGCTAAAAAACCGATACTTGAATAAAACCCGCTCACGGTTGAAAAAAAGCCCGGTACTGAAAAAATCGGGTCATGGTTGAAAAACCGGCAGAGGCCAGTGCACCGGGTATGTTACCGGGTACTGAAGACAAACGGTATCCGATATTGCCATCTGGGCCTACTTTCAACGTGTATTGTATTCTGCGTACTTAAAAGCTTTTTTTTTTTCAATTCAATTCAATTTATTTCATGTTACGATTAAACAATGCAATTACAGTTCTAATACATACAGATACCGGCTTTATAGCCTTAACTCTAAATTAGCAAGGATTGGGCGATGCCCATTAAATTATAATTAACTTTGAAGCTTATTAGGGATTATTAAGGAAAAATTTTCAAAAACCTTATGTGAAATGTATTAATAATAAAATCTTACTCTAACTTAATCTAAACCTTAAATATAAACTTAGCCTACCTTATGAAGAAGTCATGTAATTACCAGATTTCGAATTAACCTATTATTTACGTTGAGGCATGAAGCCAGGAAACGAATACTGCTTTTATCTGCTAGTTCTTTCAATGTCTTAATTTTAGTTTCATTGTGCAACTTATTGGTCGAATAAAAGAATGGTTTGCCCAGAATATGCTTCAGAGTTTTATTTTGTGCGATTTGCAGGTTTTTCTTTACAGAGTTGGCATAGAGGTTCCATACAGGGGAACCGTATAACGCAATGGGTTGAATAACCATCTTATATAATAGAAGCTTATTGTCTATAGAAAGTTTAGATTTTTTGTTCAATAAGGGATATAACGAATAAAAGGATTTACTCATTTTTTCAATTGTTTTTTTCAGTATGGGCATGTCCTGCTAATTTTTTGTCAAAAACTATACCTAAATATGTTAGATCTTTTTTCCACATGATATTTTCTCCTAGAAAATTAAGATGAGATCCTGGAAGATTTTCTCTTTTCCTTTTTAAAGTGAAAAAAATTGCTTGGGTTTTCGACGTATTCAATTTGATTTTCCATCGGAAATAATATTGATATAGCAATTCCAGCTGCTGTTCAAGATTTGCAGTGATTTCATTGGGATCATTGCCATTGGAAAAAATACATATGTACATCGTCAGCAAAGCATGCTAAGTGACAATTGTTGGTTTTCGGTATATCTGCTGTGAACAGATTGAAATACTTAAAAGATTTAGGCGATTCACGGTTCTTTCTCGCTGTGCCAAACTTATTTTGTGTAGTTTAAATTGTTCTCAGAACATTTTGCTGTAAATATTACAGTTAACAAGATATTTGGGAAAAATCATAATTTTACCCCTTTGCCACCCCCTCCCCCCCCCAAATGTAACGCGCAAAAGAGTCTAACTTTCTACTGCGTAATGCGGTCAGACCATAGAACAATTTGGCATCAAAAGTAAGCTCTTTTTTTGGATGTTTGGGTCAAGAGCTAAAATCACTATACTAAGTTAGAAAACTCAAAATTGCAATTTGGGCAGCCGTAACTTCCGAACGCGATTAGGTAGGACCGTGCAATTTGTGAGCGTCAAGTAGCTCTACAAGTGTGCCAAATTGCAGAAACATGAAAATTCGGTTATCTCGCTAAATATCATCTAGGGTACAGGGGTCAAACTTTACACCTTAAAAGCAGTCAAGATTGATCGCAGGCTTCACCGAGGAGCTTATATTGAAGTGATCAGGTTTCATTGTGTGGCAAAATGCTGTACGTCTGGTCAGCTTAGGTTCAAGCCATACGTACAAATAAATCACAGAAGTATTAATTACATAAATTATGAATTTATTTATATTCCATTTAATTCAGAGGTATTATATTAGCTGTATGTCTTTATTGCTTCTTCAGTATGAATTTGACAGGAATTGTGGATAATACAAAAAAAAAGAAAACACTACCGCTTTTTCATATCGTCATCATCATCGTCAATAATGACGTAATTTTAAGTTAATTTCTTTTTGTAGATTTCAATCATCCCTAATCCTATATAATGGCCAAAGAAAAAGTTTTCTAATCATGCATCCTAATTTCTTGGTGTTTAATCAGTAAGCTCCCCGGGGCGATACCTAATAAAATCCATTTCAATCTTCATCACAACGTATTTATCCAAGCAATCATACCATACATCCATCCAGCACTCTGGGATTATGGACAAACTGTAATATCCTTGCTTCATATGCCATAGCAATCCAAAAGGTCATGCTTTGCTCCGTTGTAATTATTATCCGTTAGCTTCATGCGCCAGTATTTAAACTGTGCCAATCGATATTGTATATAGTTTCCTTGAGATGTCGTGTCTCGGTCGCCCCTTTAAGGCTGCAGGATTCAAGAGACTGTTCCCAACATCCAAATATGTATCTCATCAAGACCCCCCTAAGACCTTCGGTCGTATATCTTTCTGGGTGTCGGTATATGTCACGGTGACATTGTTCCCACAGGAAAAGCATGTGATAATGGTGCTTGATTGCGACGAAAGGAAATCAAGTTTCCTTCTGTTATTGCTTTCGTTTCGTCCCTATTTCAAATCCCACTTGACACTCGCCGTAAGTCTAAGCACATCATGCTTGCAGTTGCGCTCTGAACTGTGTAACAAGGATTTAGTTTGCCGGCGTTACAACATTAAGAGTGCCAGAGCACCGCACTTCCATCGGATGAAACAGGATATCCTAAAAAAATGAGACTATTAATAAACACTTTGATCCTGCTATATGGCTGATGATGAGTCGCTCATCAACTGAACATTTACGGGGGGCGCACGTTTCCAAATGGAGCCATTCGTTATGTTTCGAGTGTTAAGTGTACGTATGTACATGGTATTTTCGGTGTATGGAAAATGTAGGACAAGCAGGACTCTGTCCGGATAATGGCCATCGCAGAAATACAATCTGGGAGACTATACTCATATCCAAACGATAAAAAAAAGCAATGGTGAGAATGAGCTAAAGCTGATTCTATATTGATTTTCCTTTAGAGATTAAATGGAGCACATCAGACTATGGGTGGTATATGGCATAACCTTCGAGTATATTACGGATCCGGTCATTCATCACTTTATGACTGCCAGGAAGTGTCTGTGTGTTCGTGTGTATGTATCCTATTTCTGGTCTCTTCAGTCAAATATGTACCCGGGGAATGTAATACGTTTTACACGCCTCGTTTGGCCGCCCTAATGAAGCCATTCCCAAAATTATTTTCGATTTTTTTTTGTAGCTGGTGTTGCATTATTATTGGTTTTGGGATATTATTTATTTATTTATTGAACTGAGTTTTTGATTCTCTTATCTTTATGATTACGTTAATGTTAGAGTTTATGAAATTAGGGCGTACAGATTTCATGCTTGGACATTTAAGATTTTATTTTGAGCATTATAATTAAGTCGGACGTTATCGTTTATGTTATTGTGGGCATAGAACTAAGTGGCATGTAGTCATAAGATTGGTTATTAGATGTTAAGTCATGAGCCGTGCCTAGGCCTCGTTCGGTTAAATTTTATGTTCCTGTTTGGGAGTTTCAAATTGTACAATGGTCATGTCTAATATGCCTTTGACAGACACAACAGACAAATTCTAACTCGTCAAATTACGGATTCATTACAATCTACAATACATTTCTATCTATTTGTTACCACATAATTGCTTAGGCACTGAAATTTTGCAGACTGCAGTACAGTTGACGCTCTGGGGAATTCAAGGACGCGTGCATTGAATTCAATACGCTTTTGTAAATTAATTAATTGTATCAAACCATGACGCAATTTGAGACTGTATTGCCTCGAGTGTAACGCTGAAATGAAAATGTGTGGCCCAATCCCCTCAGGATCTTATGTGTTCGCAATAAATTAAAAATAAAATATATTAAGGCAGAGAGGTGCAGAACAGGACACCATCTCTCTAAAAACCCTTCTGATCGTTTTTCTGCAGGTGACCAAGAACTTCAGATTACTTTCTATGGATGTGTACCGCCGAATCAAAGACTCTTCAGGTGACAAGTGGCTCAAATGGAGCTGCTAACCTATTCCGTGGGATGCATTGAATCTAGAATCCAGACTTCGCCGATTGATAATCTGGTCTCTATATCTCACGATTAGAAGAGTCTGCCTTGATATCTGACTTAACAGACTTAACTGTCTGTCTCAAAGTTCATATTTAAGAGGGTGAGAGAGAGGGAAACAAATGGAGGGCGCTTCCGCGAGTTGTTACCCCGGTCGCCACATTTCCTTCGAACAGCTCTGGTGTATGTTGTTGGTATGTTTTGTTATGTATATATATAACAAATACTTAGGGTAATTCCGTGAAAATGTGCAATAGAGAGTTTTAGCATGTCGTAGAAAATAGTACGACATAATTTGAAAAAAAAATATCGCTTGCTTACCGTATACGAAACAGTATATCATAATTTTGCATGTCCCAAGTAGGCATGGGTGTCTTTTCGTATATTTGATGTTCTGTAAACAGTCGAAATTGACGAAATTCTTTGTCATGATTATACCATTCCATTCTGTTTCGTATACGGTAAGCAAGCGAGTTTTTACATGGAATGTCAAAATATGTCGTACTATTTCCTACGACATGCTAAACCTCTCTATTAACGCTGTAACGCAACAAAAAAGCGTATCGAAACTTGAAATGAGTAACATAAGATTAACATAGCATCAACATGAGCTACAAATAAACATAACAGGTCATTAACATTACGTTAGCATAGGATTAACATAACATTGCACAAATATCGTTATTAATATTACTGACGTAACATAACATTAGCATAATATTAACATAATGTAAATATAGCATATCGTTAGCTTAACATTACGAGAACATTAACATGACGTTGATATAGCGTTAAAATAGTATTAACATGACATTAAGTAACATAAAATGGACAACATTACAATAGTGACATAGCAATAGCATAATAATAACATAATGTTACCATAACGTTAACATAACATAACGTTATCATAACATTATCATAACGCTAACATTTCTTGACAAAATTAGCATTTACATTATCAATGCTAACTAAACAGAGCTTTAATAGAGCACCAACAGACAATAGAGCATTCACAGAACGTTACCATAGTATTAACAGACCATCAACAGACCATCGCCGGGAAGATAATTTGGCAATATTTAACCCTTAAATGCATGGGGTCTGAACCCACTATCGTAACTGGACCTCCCCTTATGTAAAATCAGTCACTGAACACGAAATCAGCTTTTATTTTCCCAGGAAATAGCCCGTTTTCCCAGAAAAGCAAAAATAGTAGAATTTGAATTGTGTACCAAATATGGTACGCCATGCATTCAGGCATTAATGTGTAAATGAAAGACATTTTTCAAATTTTATTTAATCTGCCTCTTACTTAAATAGGAAAGAGCAAAAAAGAAAGGATAAAGATTATTGAGAGTTTTGATAGAAATTATAGTGGAAACTCGATATAATGAACTCGTCTTCATTAAAGGAAAGGTTGTAATTTCCATAGAAAATCGCGAATATTAAGTTTTTTAAAATGTAGCTCGGGTTGGTGCTTGATTAGTTTCCTATTCCTTATTGAAATTTGTATCGTCCCTATTTGTGACATAGTGGAGTAGGTCTTACTACTCCTACATCCCCTACATCCCCTACAAACTTAAATTTAGCCATATCTTTTGATAGAATGTCGCGAAAAATTCAAATGTGTGTCAAGTGGTAGCTGTCAGATGTTCTTACAAAATATTAAAAGCACGCCAGATCTGACTCATAAACCCCTTCCTCCCGTACAAAAAAAAAAAAGATGGAATAGATCATTTGTGACTTTGCGTGCCGTCTAGCTCTGTACATGAGTATAGGTTATGTAATCATCATGCTATTATCGCGATTAAATTTCGTTATAAAATAAATCTTCTGTATAAAAGTTCCTTATAAACATGTTCCACTGTTAAACGTATATCTCGAGACTTTTGACTTAGCTCATGGGATTTCTAATTCCTTTCTTGAAAATTATATGGATTGGATTGACTTTGCTAGGAATTAATATAGAAATGACCTGCTGCCTGCTTTATAACCCAAATTTGTGCAGGTTCCAGGACATGTCCACAAGAATTACATCCATGTGATTTTCTGTAGTCTGGCTGGTCTAGCGGTTAGTGCGCGCACCTTCGGTGCACAGGGTCATGAGTTCGAATCTCTCCGTGTTCCATGGTGTTTTTCGAACTCACGAGCTTGTGACGGACTATGATCTCACTCAGATGTTAAACGAGTACCCATTTATGGGAATAAATAACACTGCTGAGCGTGATGCTGATCTCATTACCTCATCAAAAAGCAGATAAGATCTTGGAAATAGGATGTCACTAACACATCCTGCGGCCTTAGTCCAATGTTTGATTGTCGCGCCTGTTATTTTTAATTTTCTGTTTATCGAATGTGGTACTCCACATAGTCTTCCATATGAAATGGTGGATCCTAGAAAACCATTTTCTGAGGATCCTGTCATAATCAAATGGTTTAAGAAATTGGATATCAAGGCACAGCTGCTTGAGTCCTGGTGAAAGTCCAAGTATCTATCTAAGATGTCACGTATGGAAGCTCGGATTTTAGTAACGTATCCTAGGGATAAAAGAAAAGATGTGACCAATTTTTTCAGTATAATTGTCAGCTAAAAAGACTGGGATTATAAGAAGCTGCTACAGAAACGCTAAGCCCTGACCGGTGTACTCTAGAAAACAAAATGACAAAAGCGATCATTCTAAATCAACTATGACAGCTCGTTTGCTTGAAACCTGAACAGGACTGATTAACCTAGCTTTCATAAAAATGACAGTAAATGTACTGGAAAAATGGATTGGTGACATAATTTGTATGAAAATTTATGTTATTTGGACCTGTTTTGGGCCCAATAAAACGCACCATAATGTTGAAAGAGCTGATAATTAAAATTTTATGAACATATCCTGCCCTACCCAAGACTAAAGGAGAATAATTTCATCAGATAAGAACGATCGGAATGTATGTATAGATATTTCTGAATATGCCCCAATGCATGGTGTACCATATATGGTACGTTGCAAAATCGGTGCAAACAATAGATTTAGTAACTTTTTTTTGGCCAAAATCTCGATAGATTCTCAAGAACACATTTACTCACCAGTATTTTTCGACAATTCAAGGAAAGCTTCGGGAAGCAAAAATTGAATTTATATGAAAGCTCGTTTTGTCTACTTTGGGAAAAAGTAAAAAAAAAATCAAAAATTTATTAACCGCTAGACTTTTACAGGAATCTAGCCATGTATCATATATGGTACGCTATGCATTTAAGGGTTAAATATAAAATTCTTTGCTGGGATAATACATAGACATACATATATGTACATGATCTAACATGCCCAAGAGTATGCTCCTAGCCAGGCCTCAAAACATATCCAAAAATGAATGAAATCAGCACTTCCACTATATGTACCAACTACTCTATCATCATGCTAGTTGCGCCAACTGGACTGTTTTTAGTCGGTAGAGTCAAACTCTACTCTACTGCAACCATTTGCTACCGTTTACTCGACTCATGTAAACCGCGCTATAGTGCTGTTTTAGAAACCAATTCCAAAAAATTAGGTACGTACAGGGTGGGCAAAATGAGACCTACCAGTAATAATGCAGTGTACAAAAACGTGTAAAAAATATCGATTATTTCTATTCGTGTCTAAAATTGATTGTAGCGTAAATGTCGCTAATTTAGCATTTTTTATCAGCTTCTACCGCCTTCATGATTGGATATTTGATCCACTGTTATGTGGAGCTGTGTTGTTTGGTAGTCAAACTGTGCTAGGGAAACTGCTGCCCATAAGATGGTATACGGTACATTGTTTTTGTTAGGCCGACATTATGTAATACCTCAAAGAAGCCACAATAGGTATGGCAAAGCTTAAAGTATGTATGTATATTCAAGTTCAGGGTCGGCCCCTGATTCGAATATGCCATGTCAGTCTGTCAGTCCGCGTGTCTGTCTGTTCGCACGATAATTCCCGAAATAATTAAGCTAGCAGTTTGAAATTTTTGGTCAGATATTGGTTTTGATCAAATGTTAGACTGTATTGAAAATGGACCAAATCGGACCAAGGGTTCCCCTACCTACGGAAATTACCCCTCCTTGATATTTTAATTAGGCCATAACATTCGACAAAATATCGCTAGCGACCTGAAATTTTGTTTAATGACTAATTGTAACATATCGTTGAAGTTGATGGAAAGTGGAGTGGGTTTCACTACCCCTACCTCCCCTACAAAACTATATTCAACCATTTGATAAAATGGTGTCAAATTTGTGTCAAATTGTAGCTAATGGATGTCCTTTTAAAATATGAAAGGTGCGCCAGATCCGACCCAACTACCCCTTCCTCCAATATAAAAAACGAGACCGAGGCTAATTTCGGGCGCGGCCGAAATTTCGATACCCTTCGCTCCCCTCGGGCTAAAAGTTTTTTTCCGGACGTACCTTCGATTTGTATTTATTCCCCCCCCATTCTTTTCCTTTTATCTTCACAAAAGGTTCGTTGCGTCGACAAAACAATATTTGTGTGGGGTTTTGTTGGAATAAGTGGACAAATAAAAATATTTACTCAGAAAATTTTATTTTGGGATGCGGGAGCATGACCCCATAGTACGATTCCATTTGTTTGACCTTTTTGTTGCTTTGATAAAGACACATTAATTCACGGTTTTGTGAAATTGGTGTAGAAAATGTTTGTTAGAAGAATTAAAATGGGGGGGGGGTCGTATGGTAGCCCCATGACCCCATGGTCCGATTTGATCCATTCTTGCAAATGTTTTCTGTCATCAATAGAAACAAAATTTTGTGTGAAATTTGGTGAACAAATAAAAAAGTTTTTTTTTAGAAGAACCTAATTTGGGGGGTTGGGTTTGTATGGCAGCCCCATCATCCCATGGTCCGATTTAATCCATTCTTGCAAATGTTTTGTGTCATTAAGAGAAACACATTTGTGTGAAATTTGGTTGAAATTGGTGCACAAATTAAAAAGTTTTTCTTTGAAGAACCTAATTTGGGGGTTGCGTTTGTATGGCAGCCCCATGACCCCATTGTCCGATTTTATGGATGCAAACATACAAACTGCCTGCAGCAAAAAGAAACATTTCTGCAAAATTTTAGCTTCATAGCTTTTAAAGTGGCCGAGTAAAACGCGTAGCAACAGACGGACAGACAGACAGACGGACATCGCCCAATCGACTCCCCATGTTATGCTGATCATATATGTACACTTATTATATGGTCGGAAATGCTTCCTTCAATGCGTTACAAACTTCATGACAAAGTTAATATACCCTTCGTTGATTCTACGAGCGAAGAGTATAAAAACTTGAAATTGAATATTTGGGGTTTTGTGTGCATGGGTATAATAACCCTATACAAACATCGTGTTATTCGCACGTTTAAAGCTCGGTCTCGTTTTTATTTGTTTTTCTTAGCATTATCCTATACAGAAGTGCACATTTTTATACCCTTCGCGCATAGAGTGAAAGGGTATATTAACTTTGTCATGAAGTTTGTAACGCATTGAAGGAAGCATCTCCGACCATATAAAATATGTATATATATGATCAGCGTGACGAGCTGAGTCGATTGGACGATGTCCGTCTGTCCGTCTGTCTGACTGTTGCGACGCGTTTTGCTCGGCCAGTTTAAAAGCTATGGAGCTGAAACTTTGCACACATGCTTTTTTTTTTGTTGCAGGCAGTTTGTATGTTTGAATCGCTGAAATCCGACAAGGGGGTCGTGGGGCTGCCATACAAACCTACCCCCAAAATTAGGTTCTTCTTAGAAAAACTTTTTTATTTATGCATCAATTTTAATAAAATTTCACACAAATGTGTTTTCATTGCTGACACACAATATATGTAAAAATCGACCAAATCGGACAATGGGGTCGTGGGGCTGCCATACAAACCTAGACCCCCAAATAAGTTCTTCTAAGGAAAACTTTTTTATTTTCTCATTGATTTCAATCAAATTTCGCACAAATGGGTTTCAAGTTATATCACAAAACATAGGTAAAAATTTAACAAATCAGACCATGGGGTCATGGGGCTGTCATACAAACCTAGCTCCCCAAATTAAGTTCTTCTAAGAAATTTTTTGTTATTTATACACCAATTTCAACAAAACTTCACACAAATGTGTTTCTATTGATGACACAAAACATATGTATGAATAGATGGAGTCGGACCATGTGGTCATGGGGCTACCATACAAACCTAGCCCCCCAAATCAAATTTTTCAAAGCAAAAACGTTTTTATTTGCACACCAATTTCAATCAAACCTCAGAAAATCATATTTCTATTTATGCCACATAACAAACGTGGAAATAAATGAAATCGGACTATGGGGTCGTGGGGCTGGCATATAAACCCAACCCCAAAATTAGGTTCTTCGAAGAAAAACTTTTTTATGTATCCACCATTTTCAACCAAATCTCATAGAAATGTGTTTTAATTGATGCCACAAACATACGTAAAAATTTATGGAAAGGCCATGCGTTCGTAGGGCTGCCGTACACCCCCCCCCCCCTTTGGTTCTTCTAAGAAACCCACATCCCCCGCTTCTCCCATTAAATCTTCGCCACGGCACTTATGTAAAAATTCAAGGAAAAGCATGGAAGCGGGGAGGACTAAACACAAGTCAAAGTCATAGATACGCCCCAAAAAACTTTTAGCCCGAGGGGAGCGAAGGGTATCCAAATTTCGGCCGCGCCCGAAATTAGCCGCGGTCTCGTTTATATTCGTTTAATTAAATCGCCGCTTATTGGAATCTAAATTTAAAGACCCTGTGTGGTTTTAGTATCCGGTCACTACTGTGTTTCTGATTTTATTTTTCATAATAAATTTCCATAAAATAAACTTCATATAAAAAATAAAAAGAAAAACAATGGTAATATCAAGAGTTTCACGCATTTCACATGACAAGGTCTCATTTGACCCACCCTGTACTTATAAGCACAACTCTAAGTGAAATACAACGTGATATGGTGGCCATGACCTTAGACCTCATCTGGGTCCACGGGAAAAGTCATCCTGACCACCCTAAGCTTGAAACCAGCCTGAGCGTGCAATAAAACGTTAAAGTTAACCAAAATCAACGTTCTCCACGTATCCCAAATCAGCAAAGAGCTATGCCCCAGGAATCGATCTACTTCTTTTTGATAAGCCTGGGCAACCACCTTGCTTACGGTGCAGCGGCCTGCTTGATGGTCTGTTTGCATGAATTCATGGGCATACAAATATGTCGTTGGTTTTCTGGTACAATTTCGGCTATGCCCCGTCGCGCTAGTTCATACGCTTTACGATTTTCTGGATATCCGCTGTGCTCTGGAATCCAGCACAGGCTAATGTGAAAGTAATTTGTCATTTATAGAAGCGCGACATGACAATCCAGTGCCGTTTTTGAAGTTAAGAGTACGGACTTAAGGGAGTACTTCGCCGGCTGGCTGTCCGTGAAAATAAAGACATTCGTTGCCATTATAACGTGAATTTGCAGCCAGATTAATACTTCCCGGATCGCAACGAGCTCCTATTGAAGAACACTACATTAAGGTAGTCCGGATTGAAAGGTTAAAGTCAAGTCCGCCCACCTGAACACCAGCACCTACGCCAGAATCAGTCTTGGATGGAACTATCCGCATAGAAGAGCGCCGAGCCAAAGGCCACCGTTCCATTGCGTTCGAGATGCTATTGAGCTCTTCTCTTGCCCAACAAAAATCAGTCCATGCTGGGATAATCTGGTTCCTTAGAACTGTAGAGTGGCCACTGCTAAGTGTCTTCCAATGGGGTGTCTCGCGAAGGCGAAGAGCCTCGCATACAGCTGCACATCCAAAGCATCAGACGGAGTCGTCATGAGTGCTCCGCTGATTGCCACATTAGCTATCCTTTGCACCTTCCCCAACGAATTACGTTTAGTTTTAGTCGTAAGTGCATTCCACCAGACGATCACACTATGCAGGAGCATAGGGCGAATACCGCCACATACATATATAGCCAATGTAGAACTTTCGGTTGCAGTCCTCACTCCTCAGGTTCTCCCAATCGCTTTCCTGCATGATAAAAGTGCAATCATAGCCTTGTCTACACGTTCTTTAATAGGAACTTGGCTCTTTCTGAGAGAGCCAGCCTCAAGCTACCCATTACCGGGGCTCCACTGGTATACCACCTGACTACATATGTATATTTTTTCTACTCGTAAAAATAATTAATTTCCGTCTTGTTTGGAATCACCCCGACTCCACAGTTAGTCGCCAAGTTGAATAGAAGGGAGCGTGTTTTGTAGTACCTAGCTAAGGGTAGCAGGGAACTTACCTGAGATAGCAATAGCAATATCATCCGCATAGGTAATCCCAATGCTTCAAGGTCCATGCGCACCCTATTCACCACGATATTGAAATGAGACATTTTGGTCGAGGACAGGCTCATAGGCCTAAGATCCTTAGGGTGAGGGTGCGAAGCTCTTCACGTTTTCGGAATAACCACCACTTTGACCTCACTCCAAATTCTTTCAATCCAATGGTGGCCATAGAAATGGCCAAGACACCACCAGCCTCGTTAATTAAATGAACTGGAAAATCTTCAAATAATCTCTCGTTTCCTCTCGCTTTATGGCGGAAAACACAGGTATTAAACAAATTCATGACCCGTCTGTAGTCGTAAAACGTTCATTTCATTGGCGAAATTATTATTTATATCTTGCAAAAATGGAAGACACAAAATAAAACGCCATAAAATTCAACAAACACCCCCTTGGATCAATAGAAAAGTTCTATAACACATTTTATATGTATTTATCGTTTCGTTACATACTCAGATTAAACTCTGCGTAAATTTATAAATAAATATTTCACAATACGTTTAATAGGCCCTAGTGCAATATATTTTTCGTTTTCATTGTAATACACATACACAATCCATAAGTGCAAGTATAGACGACAATATCGTTCCATATTCTTCAGTACATCGCTCAATGTCTGGATGTAGCCTCCACAAACTTTAGAGAAGAAAAAATATCGAATTTTTTTACGACAATGTCCTCTATAAAAGTTTCCTAGATAAACTTGTACGAAACATATGGGAAAGATAATACGTAATGGCAGATTGTTTTGTACCCCTTGTTTTTTTTCATGGCTATAGACATTATTGGAGGCGATGACCGAATCAATACGGCACAAAAAGAGCTAGAACGTCCTTTTAAATTTTTCAACTGATGGTTATTATAATACGCAATAAAAGTTTATTACGGATTCTTGGGATTATAAAGAGATCGATAGAGTTGACCAGGCACAATTCTCACGCTAAATACACTCCCAGTCACTTGAATAGGGACAGCCTTTTCGAGAGTTGTTTATCTCAAAATATTCTTTTCCTTGCAGCAGAGAGCATAACTCAGTATTTGTTTACAAAGGCTATTATGTTGCTCATAGTTTGCGAGAAAAAAAAATGAAACATTTAAGAACAACACTTATGTTTCATCAACATTATGCTGATGCACTAATAAATTCTATGCTCAAAATTGGGTCACTTGAATAGGGACAGTTGCGATTCGGTCGTTATTTCGAAAGTCCTAGCGTCACATCCTAACTGTTTTTGTTTTAATCCACTCAGATTGTGTTTTGACTTTAATTTTTGTATGTTTCGGTAATCATGGGTAGAGCAAAAACATTAAATACCGCCCAAATGGCTGAAAACGATGTTTTGGGAAATGAATAACACAGTTTACGCGAAATTTCGAAAATAGTGAAAAAAAAGTAAATCGGTTGTGTTTAATTATTTAAAAAATAAAAATGGATAAGGACGAAACGTGAAAACCGTACGCGAGGCGCCCAAATCGCCAAAGAGAAAAGGGCAATTCTGCGAGCCACCTCTAATTTTGCACTATCAGCGGCTATAATTGGAGCTAAAGTCGGCGTTACAGGAGCACGTTCCATTTATAGGATTTGAGTGAAAATAGTTACTAATATTCACTTTCCGTTGTTCCAAAACTCCAATAGTCACAAATAGCTATCTCTCCGAGTCAACTTTTGACGTTTCACATTTCAAATGGTCCACTGTCGTTGATAGCTATTTCCACTCGCGCTCTCGAGATGGTCTATGGATAGCTATGGAAAATGTCCGTTGGCCAGTTCAAGTATGTGAGGTTATGTCGGTTCGGTTTTTGATGTTATTATCAAATGTTGCGATTATTAATTACTATTTAGGCAATGTTTGCTTTCTAATCTATTTATTAACACTAAAGTTAATAAACAAAGTGTACAGATTGATTTCCATGAATGTAAACACTAATTATGAATGCCATCGAGTTATAAATTGTTTTTTGTAAACATATTTTTGAATTCAACGGCTGTTGTGACATTTCCATATTATGTTCTCCTGAGAGCCCTCTCACAACACTCATAACTACGAAAATAGTCATGCGATGAGTACAGCTACAACTATAGTTAATTCCGGAACGCACTCCATCTAGTTTATCAACAGTGCAACGTGTAATAAGGAATTCCTCACACTGAAAACAAAAGAAAATTCGAGAAAATTCAGAAAAAAACACGGTTAGACGCAAAGAGGAAAAGCCATCCTCTGGATTTTGCTCACCAAAATATGTCATGGCGACAGGGGTGGAACAGGGTAGTTTTTTGGATGAAAAGAAAGTCAACCTGGATGACCGAGTTGGGTTCCATTTCTATTTCCACGATTTACGTAAAAACGAACGGTTTCTGTCAAGGTGTCATAGCAGAGAATGTAGCGTCATGGTTTGGGGAACTGTCTCTGATTTTTTTTCTGAATTTTCTTTCATTTTAAGTGTGAGGAATTCCTTATTACACGTTGCACTGTTGATAAACTAGCTGTAACGCCGACTTTAGCTCCAATTAAAGCCGCTGATAGTGCAAAATTAGAGGCGGCTCGCAGAATTGCCCTTTTCTCTTTGGCGGTTTGGGCGCCTCGCGTACGCTTTTCACGTTTCGTCCTTATCCACTTTTATTTTTTAAATAATTAAACACAACCAGTGGCGGCTCGTGAAGCACAGAGCCGGGTGGGCAGATTTACCATCAGGAAAGAATACTACGTATACGTATACATGCATATCTACACTGTTTTTTAATGTGTTAAAATTGTGCTCTTTGTTGGTCAGTCCATTTTAATGTTTTTAAGCTTGTTGTATCTACGTATGTATTAGGTGAATCGTTTATAGTTTTTTTTACAAATCAGTTATGCTCAATCGCACCATGAAAATACATATACAGATAGCTACAGCTCGGAAGCCTATTACATCAATTTTTTTGGCAGAGAACGGTCGCAATGTGGAAAAATAATCCAGTATTTGCCTTTCAAAGGGAACGTAGCAATAGTCGCGACAATATTTCAATAAAATTATATTCAATAAGTAAATATTAAGCACTGCTCCTTTTAATGGTAATTCAAATTTGGACACCTCTTTCTTTTTTTTTGTTTCATTTGAGGCTAGAAAAGGCAACCCAAACGGATCACCTAATACATATGTATATTATTAATTATAAAGATACATTAAATTATGCTGAGACACTATGTCCGAAAGTTTATTTAAAATTATTATTTTTAAAGCGATGCCAACATTCTTTCGCACAAGAACTGGACATACCTATTTTTTCATACAAATCTTCCTGAATAAATAATTTATCAAAGACAATTCCTGTCAAATTTATATGGAAGTTAGGTTATGTTATACTTTCAAGCTGCTATGTATTTCTATAATGATGCAAATAAAATGCACTGTGCAGCAAGAGCTAGCGGGAGGGTATAGCTCCCTCTTGCCATGGGAAGGAAAAAGGTGTGAGGAATAGAAGTGGGCATTTTTTTCTATATCATGCAAATGCAATAACATAACAACAAAAAGCTTAATTTTTTAAGTACAAACTAAATTTAAAACTTCCAGATTATATGGGGGAGAAAATATAAATACATCTCTATATCAAGCAAAATACATATTAGATAAAATAAATAAGATTTTAATATTAATCTTATCACCAAAATAAATATTTTATAATAGTAATTAATAACACTAGAATGTAGGGAATCAGAGAAAAGCGATTAGTGTTTTCTAAAAACATAGGTAAGTAACAAATAAAAAAAAAGTAAAAAAACGGCTGTTGTTAACGTAATCATGCACTACTGCTACGAATACGAGTATAACACCTCCAAACCACTTCAAAAAAAGGAAGAAAATCCGACAAAAACACACGCACAAATTAAATACTCTACAATGCACCATAGTTCAGTAATATCGTGTCGATTTAGTACCAATCCGTGAAAAAAAATGCGGAAGTTTTTTTCTCACCCTTTCTTTATGTATTATGGGGCGCTGATTCCGAATATGAACTTTGCACCCTAAAAAAAGTACCGGAACATTAAAAAAATTAGCAAAATTACCCAGATTTCAGGTTTTTTGCCCATAAAAAATAAACAGTGCAATTCCCGAAAAAATGTTTTACTACAAAAATAAAATATACATCATTGCCTAGAAAATTGCCGAATATAATTTTTTTCTCAGACCCTCAGTTTGGGAGCTACAGCTCGTAAAAGTACAGGCCATTTTTATCTTAACAAAAAAAGCATGTATCTAAGTTTCTCTATGATGATTTTCTTTACTTTACTATTTACATCATTAACAGTTTCAGCAGGATTCACAATATTTTGTTTGTTGCAACTCGTTTCCCCTATCCACCGGCCAACCAAACACGTTTTTTGCTGCCTAAAGCAGATATAAAACAACTACTGGGCCTGTCTACACGCGAACAAGAACAATATGAAAACCGTTTTTTTAGAATAGATTCGTGAAGAGCAAGGCAAGGAAAAATTCAATTTGCGTATAAAAAGCGGTTTTGATCTCGAGTTTCACCGACTAAAAAATATATTCAAATAGAACACTATAAGGAAACTTGAGCGACTTTGTTTATCGATTTAGTCTTTGGGCGAAAATTGCCTAAATTTAGCAATGCTCTAGCTTCTAAACTACAAGTCAAACAAAAAACTAGGGGGCTTCGCCCCCTGCTCGCTACGCTCGCCAACCCCCGAGGGCCGAGGCTAATTTCGGGCGCGGCCGAAATGTGGATACCCTTCGCTCTCCTTGGGCTAAAAGTTTTTTTGGGGGTACCTATGACTTGTATTTAATCCCCCTCCTCATTCTTTTTCTTCCGTCTTGACAAAAGTTTCGGGCTTGGTTGAAATAAGTGGGCAAATAAAAATATTTACTCGGAAAATTTTATTGGGGTTGCGGAAGCATGACCCCACAGTACAATTCCATTCGTTTTTAACTTGTTTTGTGAAATTGGTGCAATTATCCATTCTTCTTAGATATGTTTTGTGTCAGAAACAGAAACACATTTGTGTGGAATTTGGTTGAAATTGCTGCACAAATAAAAAAGTTTTTCTCAGAAGAACCTAACTTGTTGGGTTGCACTTGCATGGCAGCCCCATGACCCCATGGTCCGATTTGATCCATTCTCACATATTGTTACGCTGGCGCGTTCCTCATATATTCCACCTAAAAAGAAACAACAATATTATAGAATTAGATTAGTTAGCTAGTTAGTTTGGCGACATTTAGGGGTGGCGTACTCACCTACTCTAAGTCGGCAATCCATCGTCCTGTGGCCGTCATCGCCAGTCCTGTTGACATCCGCCCTGTAAGAATCCACAAAGTAACGCACTCTAAGACAAAAGACATCAAATATACTTATCTGAAAACATCTTTGCTGCCGTCGTCACTTCTACAGTCCGAATGGCAAGGAACTGGAACATCGGACGACGAATCTTGCATTCACGCTCTGTTGCTCACTTGGTTGAAGAAAATATCACAACACTTTAAATAATGTTGACAGTGACATTTGTCAAAAAAAGAAATTTGTCAAAGAAATGTCAATGATACGTCAAAAGCACATAAGACTGTATAACCGACGTAGACGGATTCACATAACAAGTTTGCTGAAATAACTGGCAAAATTTCCCCGTTTTCATCAACTTATAAAAGCGGGTGAAAAACAACGGGAACCCTCTTTGTTCAAATTTTCATCGACTTCAAAGGTGGGTTCCCGATTTATATTTTTCAAATTGTGGATAATTCCTAATTGCTCTTTGTTCAAATTTTCATCGACTTCAAAGATTCTTCCGAGGAGAAAACCTAACGAGAGAGAGAGGCTGAACGAGTCATTCAACGAAAAGCTGAAGATCGGTTGCTGTCCAAGGAGAAGTTCGCTAAGACGACTTTCGTGAAGAAGAGTGGAGTTCTCTCCGGGGATATTTCACGAAGCCAACGGCAGGTGTTTGTCCACGATAAGAAAGCTGCAGCACGGCGAAGATGTGTGTCGAGAAATCCCGGGTGACAAGTGTATAAAGGCCAGAGAATTAGTAGAATGTCAGCGAAGACAAGAATCGTGAGTAGAGTCGCCATTTAGGCAGGTTTAGTATTAAGCTAGATTTTTAAGTGTGAAAGCTCTATTTTCTTTCAAATATTCTCATCAATGAATTCACGTAACGTAGAATCGCGAAATTAAAAATTATTGTGAAGAGTAAGGTTTCCCCATACAAAAGTGATCGATTAGAATAAAATCTTGTTTTCCGTGAATCGAACCGTTTTGTTCTTCTTTGTTATCTCGCGCATAGTGAAAACCGTTTCTCGATTCGTACTTGCGGGAAACGGTCGCGGACGGCCGAATGCAAGTACGTGGCGCCCACGACCCCTTCTTCATTGAGCTGGTCGGCCGGCCGTATACTTTGAACGCGTACAACTTTTCGTTGTGGAAAAGTGTAACAATATATTGTGTGTCATCAATAGAAATACATTTTTGTGAAATTTGGTTGAAATTGATGCACAAATAAAAAAGTTTTTCTTAGAAGAAACTAATTTGGGGGGTTAGGTTTGTATGGCAGCCCCACGACCCCATGGTCCGATTTGATACATTGTTAGGTATGTTTTGTGTCATAAATAGAAACACATTTCTGTGAAATTTGGTTTAAATTGCGGCACAAATAAAAATGTTTTTCTCAGAAGAACCTAATTTAAAGGGTTGGATTTGTATGGCAAATTTGGATACCCTTCGCTTGGGCTAAAAGTTTTTTTCGGGCGTACCTATGACTTGTATTTAATCCCCCTCCTCATTCTTTTTCTTCCGTCTTGACAAAAGTTTTGGGCTTGGTTGAAATAAGTGGGCAAATAAAAATATTTACTCGGAAAATTTTATTGGGGTTGCCGGAGCATGACCCCACAGTACGATTCCATTCGTTTTGAACTTTTGAGTTGCTTTGATAAAGACATATTAATTCAAGGTTTTGTGAAATTAGTGTAAAAAAATGTTTCTTAGAAGAACCAATATGGGGGGTTTGGTTTGTATGGTAGCCCCATGACCCCATGGTCCGATTTGATTCAATCTTACCACAGATAAGAAAAACTACCAGATGTCTTATCGGTATTTTGGAGCTTAAAATTCTTCAGCAGTGCCATCTAAGTTGGAACAATTCAATTAAAGTCCAAAAGCTCGTTTAAAGCAATGGTTCGTGTCTACAAACCATACTATCCACATCAAAAGCAGCCAACAGATGGACGACATAGAGCCTTTACGAGCTAACCTCTTTCTGAAATTTGTGTTTTGTCGCATGTACCTACCTAGAGGTAGAGGTAAGCGCTTCTCAAGAAGCGGTAAACATGTTTTTTTTTTACGGAACTGCTTTCCAAGAAGCACAATCGCGAATGGCACGTCTCTATAAGCGTCATTGCAAATTAAAAGAAAGCGAAGCAAAGCTGATACAGTGGGAGCGCTTCCCCAGAAGCACAATTATGAATAAAGAGAAAGCGCTGAAAAACTGTTTCTGGGCGAAGTGCTTCCAATTTTTCCGATTGGGATGAACGTAGATTTGAATTTCAAACTAAATCCCCGCCATACATTTACCATTAAAAGATGATATAGCACCGGAAGATGTCAGGGTAGTAAGTGGATTGAGTATTTGGATTACAAATAAAGTGGAAAGGGTCTTTGCTGAAGAGCTTTGAAAGAGACTTTGGTTTGAATCACGAAATATCCAATATTGGATATTTTGCGGTATGCGTCCGGGGTTAATATTTTGTATGGCGTGAGAGATATGGTAGTTATTAGTATGTGATCTTACATATGTTTTGTATCATCAATAGAAATACATTTGTGTGAAATTTGTTCGAAATTGGTGCACAAATAAAAATGTTTTTTTTTAGAAGAACCTAATTTGGGGGGTTGGATTTGTATGATAGCCCCATGACCCCATGGTTCGATTTCATCCGTTCTTACATATGTTTTGTGTCAACAATAGAAATACATTTGTGTGAAATTTGGTTGAAATTGATGCACAAATAAAAAAGTTTTTCTTAGAAGAACCTAATTTGGGGGGTTAAGTTTGTATGGGAGCCCCATATCCCCATGGTCCGATTTGATCAATTCTTGCATATATTATGTGTTATGTATAGAAACACTTTTTTGTGGAATTTGGTTTAAATTGGTACACAAATAAAAAAGTTTTAGTTAGAAGAACTCAAATTGGGGAGCTAGGTTTGTATGGCAGCCCCATGACCCAGTGATCCAATTTGGGTGAATCAAACATACAAACAGCCTGCAACAATAAGAAGCACGTGTGCAAAATTTCAGCTTGCTAGCTTCAATACCCGCCGAGTAAAACGCGTCGCAATGGACAGACAGACAGACAGACGGACATGCTCCACTCGACTCCCCAAGTCATGCTGATCATATATGTATACTTTTTGTATGGTCGGAGATGCTTCCTTTAATGCGTTACAAACTTAATGACAAAGTTACGAGACCGAGTTCTAATCGTGCGAATAGCACGATGAGTGTATACCCATGTACAGACCTAGAAGGCACGCAAAACCCAAAATATTCAATTTCATATTTTTTGTTGGGGAGGGAGGTGTAGATGGGTCGGACATGACACATCTTTATTACCTTGTCAAGACATCGAACGGCTACCATTTGATATTAATTTGAAGTTTTTCGTGACATTCTATCAAAAGATATGACTGAATATAACTTTGTAGGGGAAGTAGGGGTAGGGGTAGTCGGACCTAATCCACTTTCCATCAACTCAAAGTATATGTCAGAATGAGACATTGATCAAAATTTCAAATCGATAGCGATATTCTACCGAAAGTTATGGCCGAATTAAAATATCAAGGAGGGGTAGTTTGTATGGGAGGTAGGGGAACCCGTGGTCCGATTTGGCCCATTTTCAATACCGTCCAAGATTTTAGCAAAACAAACATTTGACCAAAATTTCAAACCGCTAGCTTCATTATTTCGGGAGTTATCGTGCTAACAGACAGACACACGGACAGACAGACAGACAGACAGACAGACAGACAGACAGACAGACATGGCTTATTCGATTCAGGGACCGACCCTGATCATTTATATATATACTTTGCCATACCTCCGGTGGCTCCTTTGAGGTGTTACATAATATCGGCGTAACAAAAACAATATACCCTTTCACTCTATGAGCGAAGGGTATAATAACTGGCGCGACAATCCAGCATTGGACTAAGGCCGCAGGATGTGTTAGTGACATCCTATTTCCAAGATCTTATCTGCTTTTTGTTGAGGTAATGAGATCAGCATCACGCTCAGCAGTGTTATTTATCCCCATAAATGGGTACTCGTTTAACATCTGAGTGAGATCATAGTCCGTCACAAGCTCGTGAGTTCGAAAAACACCATGGAACACGGTGAGATTCGAACTCATGAGCCTGTGCACCGAAGGTTCGCGCACTAACCGCTAGACCAGCCAGACTACATACATACATACATAATTATTCATAGTTCTGAGTATTGATTACCGAAACTTTCAGCGTGTGCTGCTCACTGACTAAACCGCACGTCAAAGAACTAATACAAACTTATAACCCGGTTAATCCTTTCATGCATATATTACACCCCATATATTACCTACAATCCATTTAAATTTGATATGGAAATTTACTGTATCCTTCCCATCAGTGCCCCTCATTATGCAATTTCGAATTATGTATACTCGTACATTGCCTCCTGCTATGAAAATGTCGAGTGTAGTAATTGCTAATTTCTGCCAAATGTCCTATGGCCAAATTCGAAACAAACGCGCGGCGTGCTTGCTTAGTCAAATCATGCTCAAACCAAACGAAAAACTTATTATAGTAACTGCGAGCCGAGAGTATACAAAAGTGTGCCAACAAAGTACCCTCGAGGATATTTAACTTGTGTTTCGGCACATTCCTCGATATTTTCATGGAACACGCACATGGATCGAAATCGACGGCAGCCGCCGCTAGTGGCGGCTACGATGATGACGGTTTTTCTACAATATTATTGAATTCATTTGTAATTAGCCCATGAAAAGATATGAGTCTAGGTCACAGGCCAAAGGCAATGAAAGTTTTCCTTTTTTCACTTTTTTTTTGTGTGTGTCATGATACTACAATTTGTATTTGTATAGTTGAACACGCAACAGTTTTTTCTTGTGACTAATTGGGCTTCCCATCAGCGTTTTCGGTTGTTGTAAAGCAAAAAGTCATCCACAGGTCAAAAAAAGGAAGGTTGGCCTTAAGAATAGGTTGAGATTGAATATGGAATTTAAAGCAGTTATTCGTGCATTAAGGGTGTTTTTGGAAACTCACCCCTTTACTGACATGGCACCGACTGGGTTTTTCTAAACTAGAAAATTAAATGCCATCATGATCGACCATCAAATGCATCCATTGATATTCCCAAATACCTAGATGCGCAAAAATTGATAGTTTTTATGAGTTTTTTTTTTTACGTAAATCTTAAAAAACATTCTCCTGTTTCTAAAGGAGGTATTACACTATCAAATAAAATTTGACCAATAACGCAAAAAGTTTGTCCCACTAGTGTAATAGCAAAATAAATTAACACAAACGTGTTTGATCAAAAACGAATGACCATCGTGGTCATTCATTTCAAACATATGAACTTAGTGTAATATCAAAACACATCTTTGGTCAAATTTATTTTGCCGGTTTTGGTCATTCGGTCATTCAAAAATTACTAAATTTCTGTATGGCCCATGGTGGTTATTTGTAAATTTGGTTTTACCTTTAGGTAACTGTTAGATATTGTATCTTTACTACCAGATATTCGATCGCAATAAATCGAGAACGGAGAAGTGAAACTATCGTTGTCGTTGGCACTCTTAATGTCACGTTCCCGTGCTCCAATTATTTCGCTCATGATGGTAGCTTTTTTTTACATAATGGTCGAAGGGACTCACAATAAAATTATGACTTGAAACTAGTCGCGATCCAACATATGTGGATATGGGTTTGGGGGTTCCGAACCCCTCCGAAATTCAGCGCCCGCTCTAGCACTTACGCCGCCCCGGGCAAGAGGACAAGTTGCCGGCCCTTAGGTGAAGTACCAGGCAGATTGATAGTAGATAGCACATGTTATGTCGTTGTTGTTGTAGAAGCGATTTAAGAGACTTTTTATTCTTGAATCGAGTGATTTTGGCAGTTCTTGGTCGTTGTAACACATCGGTTTCACGATGGCTGCCGTAGTATCACATCAACACAAAAATTCATAGTCACAGTGGGATTCGAACCAACGCTATACATAGTAATTCAAAGAATAGAATGTCTACCCACAGATCATCATTCATACTCTTAAGCGCAATTCAGCTCAGTTCAGCAAGGCCTTCTAGAGAGCTTGTTTGAAATTCCAAAATTAAAGCTAAGTATTGAATTTCCAGAGCACATGCTATTCACCACCGGCAAAAAATATAGAGATGTCAAACCTTGCGGAATTTAGAATGACGTAAGAGATTGAAAATTAATGGGAACATTTGTCAACACGACAACACATTTTAGAACACTCCGCTCTCGAAAATGGTATGCCAAAAAAATGGTGGAGCGGATAAACATAAATTAGCCGGGTCTCTTCGTGGACGAGTTTCTTCAGTGGTTTAAACATGGGTGGCTTATTTTCATAATGGCATCATTTTGCGAGTTGTTATAGAGAATAAGGTTAGAGCTAGCTAAATCGGCGGAACCTAGCCAAATCCCGATATTAGCATGTAGGGAGGACTGCTATTGCGGCTCTGGCAATGTGTACATCCCTCATTTTGCTGGAGTCCAAACTACCTAATTTTGACCACCTAATTCTTGATGAATCGTGAATTAAAGTTGAATTGCTGCCAAATCCGAAAAGAAATTGTGTTGAAAACGGTGCATTTGGGCAAGAAATTTCTCATAGAAGATTTTTTTAACGCTTTTATGTGCTGAGTGTATATGCACTACTTATTTCTAATTTCTTATGGTTTCTCCGGAGCAGTGGCGTAGATAGCTTTTCGGAGAGGGAGGGGATCATTTTGCAAGATTACTTATACTTTTACGGTTATCAAATGTTGAATTTCAGAATAACATTTTCTATATTTATTACACTTCAAATTAGCAGTTTTTTGAGGAAATTTTGGTGCAAAATAGATTGTAATTTTGCCATACCAGTCCGAAAAACTGAGTCCTGAAAAGAATCCATCGATAATTTTGGGTTTTTTTTACTACGGTGATTGGATCCACAGGGAGACCGGGGCTGGTTCTAACAGGGGCAGGTATTAACAGGCTGATAGACGCCAAACTATCAGGCTGAGAGATAAATAAATCATGATTGTCCTGTTTGTACACAATGCTAAACGTGTCAGGACTCGTCAATTTAGTCTGCGCCGTCGCAGTAACGAGTTGTGTGTGGTGTACCCATATGAACAGGTAAACGATCTTTTTTTGCGTTTTATTTTCTTGATTTGCAATCTTAAGATAAATTTCAAAGATGTGAAACTTTAACTTATATAAAAAGTGTTTATTCAGCTATAGATGCACTCTAATTACTTGCTGCTAAATTACGTACTTATTATAGTGCAATGTGATTTCTGGAAAATTGGGCCTTGGGGTTAGTTTTAACAGAACACATGGGGTAAGTTCTAACATGTTAACACTTACCCAATCGCGAGTTAAGTTCCTGTGTTAGGATATTAAGGCTAGAGTTCCATTTTTTTTAATTACCTGTGATTTTTTCAAAGAAGATGTTTATTTAATTTATTGAGTTTAAGAAAACTGCTATAAAAGCTAAAGTTTTGTTATTTAATTATCTTTAGCATTAAAATATCACTCAGTACTGAATATGATGATACTGATCGTTGTATTTAATTAATATGAGACTGAAAAAAATACAGGTTGATTTTGTAGATTAACTGGTGTTTATATTTGCAAAAAGTTCAAATTCGATGATTACTCTTCCTGTTAAAACTTACCCCAGGGCTGTTAGAACCAACCCCTGGCTGGGGTAAGTTTTATCTCGTGAGTTTCTTAGGAAAAAACCTTATTATTCAGAATATAATACGTTTACAATAATTTTGATAATTTCTATTTAAAGTCCTATTAATTATGAATTATATGGCAGAAAGTCATGTCTCTAACGCAAAAGGTTGGGTAGCTAAGAAGTTATGTTTAAAATTTGTTAGAACCAGCCCCTGTCTCCCCTATTCCAACTTTCGTATAAATTTTCGCTACTGTGATTGGAGTATCAGAGGTTTATATTGGGTTAGATGAGTGGTTCCCAAGCTTTTTGGAGTCACGGATTACCTAGCATCGCAGCTTTCCTGGCCGGAACAACTCAAAACAGTTATAGTATAGTTAGTTATATGTCCAGAAAAGGGAAATTGTAGAGAGGAGAGCTCGATGGGAATGCCCAGTATATGTGGGTAAGGTACAGCTTTTGTTTTTAAATCGAAATTTTCCGATAACTCAGAAATTCGCGAGTAAATATTTCGAAAATTTTCAAATTTGTAGGACACCGTAGCAGCTTCATATTTTCGAGGCGCTAGCTATCAGCCAATTGTTTGAAAAGGATACCAAAAATGTGACTAACATACAATTTGAACTGTTAAAAATTCGTTTAAAAAAATCGTAGCAATTTTTTAATTAACACAAATTTAATCCTCTAATTTATTAGCGCCGTAATTTAAATCCCCCAAAAACTCATCACAACCACTGTGGATATGCTTTATTTTCTAGTATACGCTACCTGGTTTTCCATTCCATATAGTAGAAAGTTGTAACAGAAAATTTTTCCTATTTTTTGGATATCTTCGCGAAACCCCCGAGAGATCTTCACGGAACGTTAGGGTACCGCGGAGCTCTGTTTGTTTGTTAATTTATTTTTCGAATTACAGCCTGCATAAGACTATTATATCTTTAAATTTTCTAAATTTCTACATTTTTTTTATAGAAGATTATAGCCTTTAGAGTTTTTTGTATTTTAATCAATAAAATTGCGGTTCTGTGGAAGCGTTCAGCGTTCCACATTGTTTTTAAATTTTTGATCCGAACATATCCATATCCAATGTGAACAATTAGATGAACGTAAGGCCCTTTGCTGCAGTGTTTCTATTCTATCGATACGCTCCTATAATACAATTGAAATTTTAGGAAGAGCTAAATTTTCTACTGCAGTTCTGAAAATGGTTTTACGTTTCACACGTTAATTCCAGCAAAAAGTTTACTTTTGCTTTGTTTTACGTACATAAATAAAAAATAAAAAATGTATGACCGAAAGGGGGGGGGGGATTGATCCCCTTGATCCCCCCCTTATCTACGCCACTGCTCCGGAGGTTCAATATTTACTTAGTGGATGAGATCTCCTTTGACGCAACAGACTGAATAAAAATATTAGGCCGCAACCACACACGGGGTTTGCAAAACCGCGAACAAAACATCAAAGTTGTGGACAACACACGCCGGGAGGGACAGAGACTTTGGGAAGATCAATTTTGTCATTTTTTCGGTTCGGTCAACTGATAGCAGTGTGGTTGGAGGAATCCAATCCGATCTTGGGAATATTTATGCTATCAGCTCTCGAAAGAAGAACTTCGACACTTTCTGCACCTTTTAACGAACATGTAGCGAAAAATATCAGAAACACAAAAATTCTCCTTATGAGAATGGATAGCAGTCCAAGCCATTTCAAAATCAGGAAGCCCTTCCCTTTGACAAGAATTAGAGATAATGTAAGCAAATCCTTAATTCTGATGAAAAGAAGAGGAACTAATTTTCAATTGGTGGACGAAATCAGCACACCATTCTTTTTAAAGAAGAAATTAATTAGCACATAACTTTGCAAGCATCACAGACGTAAAAATTAGGCAAATCTCACTAAACATTTTAAGATTCTAAATGCAGTACTTCGTATCAATTGTATGGACTCTTCAAAGCCTAGCAAGAACTTTGCATCTTTTAAACACAACTTTCGAAAAAGAACTAATGATACTGTTGATAAATTTAAAAAGTAACGCGTTTCCTAAAGAAGCAATTGTTGTGCTTCTTTACTTAAACATAGTCTTATTTCTTATTTTGTTTCACCCCTTTTTACTTCACTACCCTTTACTACACTAAATCCAAGTTGATATTGAGTTCTTACTTTTGGGTTTTCAATTTTTTCATTCGTGTTTTGGCCAAAAAGCCGCCCCTAGAATTTGACGCCCCGGGCGACCGCCCGGCTTGCCCCCCCTTAGAGCGGGCGCTGCGAAATTAGGTGATGACGTTTGGATGAGAAATCGGGTCAATATAAAACTCGCACCCCACCTTCAAAAGAACAGCGTCCAAATTTCGAGTCGGCATACAAGTAATCTGTAGCAACCTCACAGAGAGCAAGAGCAAGGGATACAATATCCTCTTCGGTCCCGAGAGCACATTATTCGAAAAAACTTTGTAAAAACGTAATTAGGGTGCTTAGATATGTATTCTGAGATAAGTTTAGAAGATTTGAAAAATTTAGCTATTCTAGATCATTAGATATAATTTGTACACATATGTGTACATTAGGTCTGTAGACGCACATAGCGACCACCTGCAAATGTTACGTAGATACAAAAAAAGCTGGGAATTACATTTAAAATATATATTTCAATGTAGTTTTATACAAAAATATAAAAATAACATTATTATTCAAAAACAAAAACAAAACAAATTAATAATAACAAACGAAATTCAATGATGCAAAAGTAAGAATTTGAATTCATTCCTTATGAAAATTCAAAAAGCAGTTGCGATCTTTCAGAACACACAACTAACACAAAGAACTCTAGTTCTTCCTGTGCATCCAGAATCCGGGTAATTGTGCCCATTTATTAATGAATTGAATTAATGAAAATTATTTTTTTTACAATTTCAAGCTTCGCGTAAGAAAAAAAATCCAAAAATCCGCATCCGCACTTCTATGTATCAATGGGGTTTTACTGTACAACCAAATAAAAATCATATCTGGTACAATTGCTAAGAATCAATGTGCATTTCTGTACAAGATAATGTAATCTCATTTATGGTATTGAGACCTAATGTGCACATATGTGTACAAACCTTTTTCAATCACCGTTATTTAAACAATAAAAGACCAATCGATGTGAAAACAATTTACGGACAATAAGGAACTAGTCAACTTTAATTTCTGATTTGAAATATCGCGATATTTGTCATCAACGTTAATTTAGTAACGGAAATCGGAAGAGAGAGCGGCTGTGGGTCAAGTCGCAATGAACTGCAATGAAATAATTTGCATTCCTTCAACTTTTATCGAAGTCTAGACATTATAACTGTTTTGATAACACGCAATCATTGTTAGAGAATTGAAAAAAGCATGGTTATAAGAAAAAAAATATTCTATCATGAAAATTAACAGTAAGAAATATTTGTACACATATGTGTACGTTGGGTCCGAAGAGGATTACATGGATGATATCAAGATGTTTTTGCTGTTTCAGAGGCGCTTCCTCTCTCACAAAAATTATCACGGAATTAATTTCCAAATTTTATTATGAACCACTGGACAAAGATTGATTGTAGGGTCTCTCAGGTTAGAAAGGACAACTGAAACTACTTCCCGTGTTTCTAAAATCTTCCCCTAGCTTGAACCTAAGATCCGCAGTTAATTTTGAATTTTGTCTTTCGGTAATTTTAGATGGGTGGAGAGAAAAAACCTGATTAGTGGCTAGAACCTCCAAGGGACAACTTTTAACGTTTTCTTTAATACCCGCCTACTAGATTAAATCGTATGTCATTAAATTCAAATTGCATCGTAGAATGTACTTGCATTATTCAAATTGCAGTCCAATATGGTACAACTGTCAACTAAATCTATAGGATTTAGCAAATCTTGTCGATAGTCTTAACCGCCCCTTAGTCGCTAGTAAGTTTAGTAAAACGTTCGCTTTATTGATTAAAAACAAATACTTTTTTTAGAAAAAAAAGGGGACCATATTTTTTAAGCTACAAACGAGAAGGCGGAGAACATTTTTTGAAGGTTGAAGGATCGGATGATCCGTATAACTCCCAAAATAATTTTCCAGTGCTCTTTACTATAAACTCAGTGATTTGTATGCACAGAGCAGTTATAAAATATGAGCACCGTCAACCTTATTCCTAGGACCCCTTTCGAAATATTTTCTAGCGTTCGCCCCTGCATGAAACACACAGACAATTTGTGAAAAGAGCTGGCTGCATCTCTAATCTGTTTCTAACATTCACGAACACAAACTTTTCTTTTTATTCTCCCGGCGGCCACTTTCCGTTTTCTAGCAAAGGCGGCCAAAGCTGGAGATCGAGGTGCCACCTTAATGAATGATGAAATAACACGAGACCTTTTAAATAACAAGATTACAAGATGACGCCTTCAAGCAAAATTAAACTGATTTTCTATTATTATGAAATTTATTGAACTAAACTTTTGCAAATTCGACAAAGAAATGAAACAATGCCAAATAACCACTAAAATGCATATTGAATCTAATAGGGGATTCACATTATGAATAGGATTTACTAAAACCACTAAAGTAATCGAGTCAACAACCGCCTACTAGATTAAATCGTGTGTCATTAAATTCAAAATGCATCGTAGAATGTACCTGCATTATTCAAATTGCAGTACAATATGGTACAACTGTCAACTAAATCTAGGATTTAGTAAATCCTGCCCATAGTCTGAATCGCCCCTAAGTTAGCTTTAGTCATTATACCCTTCGCTCATAGAGTGAAAGGGTATACATATTAACTTTGTCATGAAGTCTGTAACGCATTGAAGGAAACATCTCCGACCATAGAAAAAGTATGCATATATGATCATCAGCATGACGAGATGAGTCGATTGGACGATGTCCGTCTGTCTGTCTGCCAGTCTGTCCTTCTGTCCGTCTGTTGCAGCGCGTTTTTCTCGGCCACTATAAAAGCTACAGAGCTGAAATTTTGCACACGTGCTTATTATTGTTGCAGACTGTTTGTATGTTTGAATCACCGAAATTGGATCACTGGGTCATTGGGCTGCCATACAAACCTGGCCCCCCAATTTAAGTTCTTCTAATAAAAACTTTTTATTTGTGCACCAATTTCAACCAAATTACACACAAACGTGTTTCTCTTGATAACACAAAACATATCTAAGAATTGATCAAATCCGACCATGGGGTCATGGGGTGGCCATACAAATCCAACCCCCATTTTGGTTCTTTTAAGAAACACTTTTTTATTTGTGTACCTATTTCAACCAAATTACACAAAGACGTGTTTCTCTTGATGACACAAAACATATCCAAGAATTGATCAAATCCGACCATGGGGTCATAGGGTGGCCATACAAACCCAACCCCCCATTTTGGTTCTTCTAAAAACCATTTTTTTTACGCCAGTTTCACAAAACCTTGAATTAATGTGTCTTTACCAAAGCCACAAAGAAGTTCAAAACGAATGGAATCGTACTGTGGGGTCATGCTCCCGCAACCCCAAAAAAAATTTCTGCGTAAATATTTTTATTTGCCGACTACCAAGACCAAAACTTTTGTCAAGACGGAAGAAAAAGAATGTGGAGGGGGATTAACTACAAGTCATTGGTACGCCCGAAAAAAAACTTTTAGCCCAAGGAGAGCGAAGGGTATCCAAATCTCGGCCGCGCCCGCAATTAGCTTCGGCCTCCGGGGTTGGTGAGCGTAGCGAGCGAAGTTTTTTTTTTTTAACGGTCATACTAGTGTGATAGGCAAATTCGCCTTGGTTGCACAAATGACCCAAAACCCGACTGACTACGTCGTTGTCCAAACTAATTGGTCATTTGTTTGTTGTATAGTGTAATAGGTCTCGAAAAACACTTTTCGTCATTGCAAAAGTTGGTCAAATTTTTTTGTGACCCACTGGACGAACTTTATTTGATAGTGTAATACCACCTGTCATAAATTTTAATTTATAGATAACATGCATCAAATCGAACAACTTAAACGCAGTCCCGCATTTGATTTCGGAATACTGAAATGGTCAATAGGATACGTTTTTAGAACAAACGCCATCAATAGAATTAAAAAAAAATTTTAGTTATCATAATATTTGCCTCGTTTTTTGTTGAAGTCGAATTAAATCAGTCAAATTGAATTTTGCCACTCACCTAATCAACTAATAAACAGTTTGACTTCAGTTTCAGAAACTACAGAACATTTCGTAAAAACTGTCTGTTTTGCAGTTTGAAGTATAGGCGTGGCTGTCAAGGTACACTATTTCAAATTTTAGATAAATCTCAAAACGGAATTTTCGATTTGGTGAAAACTACACTTTTGACATTTCGTAGTCTCGAGTTTTCTTTAGAGCGAATAAAGGTAAATTTCTGTTAAAAGAGACTTTAACATGTAGTTCAAATATAATGACATAGTTTGACATTTCCATACAGAAATTCGCTTGCCGACAATAAGTATAATGTACATCAATAAACCACGATTTCGCATGATCCATGTAGGCATGGGTGTATTTCCGTATATTGGATATTCTGTAAACAGTCGAAATTGAGGAAATTATTTGTCGTGATTATAACCCCATGCCTACTTCGGACATGCAAAATTCTGGTATACAGGGTGGCCCATTAAAAATGAACTAGTGTAAATCATGCATAACTTTTTTATTTTTTAAGTTGCTCCCTCGAGATCAACGATTCGCAGAGTTGTTCGCCGTTTTCGAGGACAAGGAACCGTTAATAGCCCTCGACAAGCCCGGAGACGACGTGCAAGGACGGACGAAATCATTGAGCGGGTGGAAGCCAGCGTCGAATCAGATGCAACAACATCAACCCGAAGAAGGTCGTTTCAGTTGTGAGATGCTCAACAATGTTATTCGTCTTTTTGTCCAAAACCAACCAGATATGTGGTTGCAGCCAGATGGAGCGCCTTGCCATACCGCTGCAGTCACAATGAAGATTTTAACGGACGTTTTCGGCGAAAGAGTCATTTTCAGAGAATCTGCAATTAACTAGCCGGCAAGATCTCCAGACTTAGCTCCACTAGATTTTTTCTGTTGGGATACCTTAAGGAGAGAGTCTACAATTATAAACCAAGGACAATTCAGGAATTGAAGCAAAATATTATAACAGAGATCCGAGGTTTGCAGCCAGAAATATTGTGAAAGGTACGGGAACATACCGTAGAACGATCCCTTCTTTGTGAAGCCGACCGGCGCGTTCATTTAAAGGATATCATTTTTCGAACATAGTGTAAACATATCTCCCAAGTGTCTTTTTTTATGTGAAAATTTCAAAAAAATCGGTTTAGAAATAAAAAAGTTATTCATTGTTTACACTAGTTCACTTTTAATGGGCCACCCTGTATATTCTTGATTAGTGTGGTGAGAGAAATCGATTGAGCCATGTCCGTCTGTCTGGCCGTCTGTTTCAATACAAACTAGTCCCTCAGTTTTGAAGCTATCGGACTGAAATTTCATATACAAGTTTCTTTCAAGTGTGCGCTGCCATGACGGGGGCATGGGGCTGCCATAGAAACCCAAAATCCTAAAATTAGGTTCTTCTTTTTTGTTTATGAACCAATCTTAACAAAACTTTACCCAAATGTGTTTCAAGTAAAGCCTCAAAGCATATCTAGGAACGAATGAAATCGGAACACTATATAATGGGGCTGTCATACAAACCAACCGCTGGAAATTAGGTTCATCTAAGAAAAACTTTATTCTTTATAAACCAATCTTAACGAAACTTCCCGCAAATGTGTTCCTAGTAAAGCTTCAAAGCATAACTAAGAATGGATGGAATTAGAGTATTACGTCATAGGGCCGTCATACAAACCAACCCCCAAATATTAGGTTCTTAAACTTTTTTCTTTTAGAATCTTAACCAAAATTTATCCAAGTGTGTACCAGGATTAGCCTCAACGCAACCAGGAACAGATTGAATCGGAACACGTCATAGGGCTGCAGTAAAAATTGTTAACACAAAAAAAGGTTAAGTTTCATTCATATGTTACGGGTATTCAAATTTCGGCCGCGCCCGCAACTGCCTACAACTGCAGTTTCAGCATAATTCTGCGGATGATAGTTTCTAAGTTTTCCTGTCTCAGAATATCCGAGACTGAAATATTTTAAAGATTGTTCATTGAGACTAGGTTGCAAGTGATCTTCTCCAACACGTATTGTAAATGTAAATTTTCGTGAAATGCTAGGTGCCAAATCCGCATTTTTACGCTCTCAAGAAACGCAGTGCATTGATTTTTATGAAGCAGTTTTGCAGTAAGAAAAAAATGTACCGTGATCATCGGCCCGGAGGGGAGTGTGCTCAAGCGATCCTCCGTGCAATCCCAACTACTACTACTTTTTCACTAAATGAAAATCAATATTCAATTTTTCCTTTTAGTATTTTACATCTTTTTATTCGAGTGCCAGGCACGAGTGCCTTTCCGCGAAAATTACCGCACCGCCTCCCCTTAGAGTGGGCCCTGAATACTTTCGCGCCAATTATCAAACTTTACCTCGTTGTTCCATATTTTTTAAAATTTCTATATTTTCGGCGTAATAGTAAATTTTTAAGGACACTGTTAATACTTGGACCATGGCCAGGGACTTTAACTAGAGCTCCAGATTATCCTAGCGGCATTATTTGCAGTCGGTTCCAACAACCTTAACGAATTTTAATTGCTTAGTCATAATTAGTACTGGTCTGAATACGGCCGCCAAAAATTGTTGATCTGTGAGGTCTAAGCTCAACGCATTTTTTTTTATATCTGCTAACAGATCCTACTGTCCTAAAAACATGAAACAGATGCCTACGAAAAAGGTTTTACTTGTTTGACAAGGCTTCGCTTGCGAGCCTAGAGGATTTGTTGCTTTTTAAGAGAATTACTTAACTTTTGAACTTCCCTACTGGTTATGGTAGCACCTGAAGAGTAAGGCCAATCGGTTGTGAATAATTTTTGTATCGATATTTGTAAATGACTGGTAAATTAAAACATTAGAGGAAATGATAATAAAATGGAAAAAATATCCTGTAATATCGTTCAAGAATATGTATTTAGTGGTAAAAACGAGTACCCAACATTTTTTCTTTCACCATTACGTACTTATGCTCTCCTCTTGGTAGATGTCAACAAACAATGTTTACACTACATTTTATTGTCCCGTCAACTGATATAATTACAATAAACATTCGAATTCTATTAGCTCTTTAACGTGGGGCGTCAAACAAAAATAGCGTCCGTTTCAATTATTGCTTCCTCGTTGGTATCTTCTATTCTTGTCACAAACATAGATATGAAAGTCGGCGTGACGATGGCTATTGCCACTATAAATAATCAATTATATCGATGTCTAGTGTGCCAATCACATTCCCCAATGCATTTTCTGCAGTACTATCATTAAGATTCATGAAACCTAAATAATTGATGAGAGCCCGTTGAAATATCCTGTGTCAAAGAAGAATTTTGACCTTTACGTCGTATCAGTTGGGCATTTCGTATTGAACGGTGGCAGTGGTGTCGATGTCGACTAATATTCCTGAACATTTTTTCAAAATCCATCGTCGCTAAACGATCTTTTAGGAGTACAGTCACTCCTCAACTTACGTAAGCATTTCGTTCCAAAAGTCTATACGTAAGTCGGAATTTTACGTAACTCGAAATGTTCCTACTACGCATATCATTCTTATTTAAAATACCAAAAAAGTTAACAAATGTGTGAATTTTAGACTTAAATTACATGTGCAAGGATTTTTCTTAAATCTCTATATTAATTTTGGAAAATACCTGGGATTTTCTCTATACATAAATTCATTTAATTGGATCATCCAAGGACTTTTCATGGGTTGTGGCTTTTACGTAAGTGCGGAATTACGTAAGTCCGCCTCACGTATGTCGGGGAGTGACTGTATTTAATGGTTCAATTCAAAGTCTTTTTAATATCCTTATGTTATATCAAAATTGTGTTTAGCCCAGTTGAAATTATACAAATCGGAGAAATATTAACTCCTACATTATTAAAACCACTTAGTTCCATCCATCATCATTTAAATCCAATTACAGTTTTTCGTTCGTTAGTGAATGATATCATCTAATAATTTTTATTCTTTTTCATTTCAGATTATCCACGTATCAAAATAATGATAATAACTGAATAATCCTCGGAAAATCATATAATGGAACGGCCTAATACAATTTTGTGTACTTCATTTAAGTGGATTTAGTCTTTTTTTCTTCTTTGGCGAAAAGACCCGAATCACACTGAGAAACGTGGATAACGGCAAGTTCATTTCATTATTTCCCAGGACTCGGCATCATCATTATTGAATTTTGCGGTCGACAAGGATGTAGTCACGTGAATGGCGGACGAAATGTTCGGGATTTGGTCAAAAGCCAATCAAGAAGAATTAATGTTGTCTTCAATGCTTTGTCATATTAGTGGTGAATAGCCCGAAAATCGATTATTGGATTATTTAGACGTCTCGTTTGAGGCAACGACGCACATTCGTTCACCTGACTAACGGATAGAGAGCGAGCTAACACAATTTCAACGACAATTGCATTTTCTTTTCTTCAAACGATGTTGACTGATACGTTTACAAGGCCATCAAGACGACCCTAAGCATAAAGAAATAGACAACATTTAGATACAACACCTTTTCGGTAAAACTGTACACTATTGTACTCGTATTGCCACCCCATCCCATCGATTGTCGCCCTATCGTTCTATTAACTATCCCCTGGTTGGGGACCAATCAACAACACCGCCCCCCACGAGGTGATACAAAACGACGACACCACTGTAATTGGATTATGTGACGTAGTCGACACGTTACGCCATCTATTTCTCAATACGTTGAAAATACCTTTTCTATTGTTATCGATAGAATGTTTGTTGTTTGTTCGGATGAGTATACCGGCGCGCGAAGTCCTCCAATACCTATATCGTTGTTGTGTGTCTACGGGGTTGAAAATTTGTGTGGTCGCATTTTAATCGGTTTCTTCTTATTATTAGGGTGAAAGTTGGACGTAACGTGAAAGCGTATAAGAAAAAAGAAAAATAAATTGATTTGGCCGATTAAGCAGATGCGCGAAATGTTACGGAGTTGTGTTTGTTTTCGTCGCACGAAACGACGTAGCTCGAGCTTCGAAGATTCGTCGTCGTGCCGTTCGTCGGAAATAGAACGCGGCGGTATAACCGCGGCTGATATCACGCCGCACAGTGGCAGTTTATTAAAATTATTCCGTACGAAAGGTTGGTATCGGCAGTGGCGTAAACCTGGACGTGGATTGAGCATGACGAAAATTGAAAGAAGTGAGTATCCTTACGTGCTATGTTTTTCGTTAATAAATTAAAATTAGAAAGATAATTAAATCGAAATAAAAAAGTGCAAGGATGTCTTAAGGGACTTTAGTGTAAAAAGTGACGATTATATAAGAATTTATTGAAAATAGTGGAAAAAGTGATGACTAATTTTAGAGGAAGCCCTAGAAACTCCGTACCTGTAAAGTGTCGTACACAACACACCTCTATTAATGCGCTCTATTTTTACATGAACTTGAGTGTGTTCCGTCGGACGATAGATTTTACAATATTCGTAATTTCTAGGAGTATTGTTTAATAAATCCATTTATAGCAGCAAACCAACTTAGCAAAGTTTTTGTGCAACTTATAGTACTATCTTTATAATCTTAAAGTCTGCTTGAAAAATTGTCCTCACCCATATTAATATTTTGCGGCGCAGTTTCAATTACATATATTCAAAGTGACTACAGAAAAACTATAAAATTTAACTACGATTTTAATTTCGTTCGCGTCAATTCAGTTTGGAAAAAACCTCTATTTTCTATTTTTAGTTTTTTCTTTAGTTCGTACTTTTCTGGAGAAATCTTTTCGTTTGATCCACAACGAGAAAAAGTTTAAATAACGGGGAAAATGGGAATGTTTGATTTTTTTTTGCATGACAGCATGAGCATGTTTGAAGTCCCTAGAAAAGCCTTGCAAATTCGTTCAGGCTAATTCCAGGAGAACTCCGCCAAAATAGTATATGTACAGTGAAACCTGTCTAAAGAGACCACTATCGTTTCTCGGAAAAAGTGGTCGCTATCAGACGTGGTCGCTTAAAAAGGGGAATGAACTTAGGGAATAAACTGTCGACCATTTAAACAGAAGCATTTTGAAAGGCTTGGATACTTCACCGAAACTTAACGAAATTTACAGAATTACGCCGAATTGGCGAATGCTTTGCAAAACAACCCCTTATGTTAAAAAAGGGGACATTTGGACATATGAAGATAGTGCATCTGTTCCATATTTCATTCAATAATTCTATTCTGCTCACACACGATAAAAACTTAAGTCTGTTCTTTTATAAAATAATGAAATAATTTTTGGGTTCTACCAATGGTAATATGAATGCGTTTTAGTGTTTTCAATTCTTAGTTTTTTTTTCTCCATGAAAGCGGAACAGCCTTATTGAATGAATTCGTAAACAGAATCTTCTCCATGTATGACTAGACACGAAAACTGAACATTTTTCAAAGATTCGAGAGTTCCCATGATGTTACTACTCTAACCTAGTCACTCAGCATTTAAACTTGAAAATAGGTCAAACCTGGAACGCATTAACAGCAAAATGACAATTTATCAAACACACATTGGTCTTTGATGAACAACAATGAAATCAGAAGCTGTATCAGGACCGAATGATAACTATAGAAACTAAATGCATCAACTTATTGGATATTTTTGCTGTTAATGCTGCATACTGCCTATAATCTATTATTCGCGCAACTATAAACGACTTAATTTTTCTGCGACCTTATGCTTTTTTATTAGTTAATACCGTTAATTGTTAAACTTATTAAGAAAACTTGCAAAAAAGCATAAACAACTTTAAAGATAAGCACGCGTGCTTGCCTATGGTCGCTTTATAGTACTGTCATTATGTATTAGCATTTCAAATAGAAAAAAATAGATTAAGGCTAATTTTTGTTGTTTTTGAATCAGTAGGGTTCCAGGAGTCTAAAACTCATTTTGCTACAAAAAAATTGGATCGGCCCCAAAAAGGACATAAAAGGACACTATTTAATCCTTGGCCGGAGGTTGGCATGCGGTGTATTATATGAAAGGACACTCAACGGAAAAAATCGCGTTTGAATGGAAAATTTTCGTGTTTCCCGTAACTTATCATCGGTATCTTTCCAAAGCCATAACTTCGCGAATAATTCAAGTTGTCACTATTTTTTTTATTTTGTAGAATCTATAATAGCTGAAGATTCTACGATTGAATTGCTAAGATTTTTTTTTTGGAAAGCTTTGAAAAAGGACATAAAAGGACACTAATTAATCCTTGATCGGCTTTAGAAAGATACGCATGATAACTTACTGGAAATACGAAATTGTCTCCTTTTAAGGTCCTTGAAACAAGTAACATACGCCGGATATGGAATGTACTAGACGTCTCCTTTGATATGACATCCCGCATGCCCACGTTCGATTAATGATTATTTAGTGTTCTTTTACGTCCTTTTTCAGAGGTTTCCAAAGAATTTTTTTCTTAGCAAATTTAATGGTAGACCCTTCAGCTATTATATATTCTAAAAAATGAAAAAGGTAGTGACAACAAGTGAATTATTCGCTTAGCTATTGCTTTGGAAAGATGCAGATGATAAGCTACGGCACTGCCTTCTAGATAGACAGGCCAGAATACAGAAATTTGTTCGTTCACGAGTGGACAAAGTGCGTTCGTGACCAGCAGTAGCGTAACGTACGGTGTTCCATGTGTGCAGTGGAACACGGGCCCCCAAGCCAAAGGGGCCCCCAAATCCGAAATCATAACGAAATTTTGTTTGATAGACTCTCGGGTAACTGTTCTTTCAAAATACATTCATTTTTACTAATATGCCAGAAAAATGCGTAAGTGAGCTATATAATTTTGGGTATGGTCAAGCTGGGATCTCTAAGTATTATACTCTGTTTGCACCGGAGAGGCGCAACTTAACTCAACAGTCATCAGAACAATCCATAAATGATAAAGGTTTTTGCTTATAATGCTCTTTGAAGGTTCTTGCGTAAAATTGGGCCAATAATCAGCGCACGCTCTAGGGAGGGGCGGTGTTTTGGGTAGTACTTCATAGACGGAAAACTACATTAAAGCTGAAACTTATTTCCGGTAAAAAAGATGAAACACTATTAAATTAATGGTAATTAGCTCGAGGGCGTTACTGACAAAGGACTGCAACTCTATAAATTGCAGGAATAAAACTTTATTTTAAATTCCATGATAATAAAATTGCTCTTTAATCGGTGTTTATTGCTTTCGCAACAAAATTGTTAGGTGCACAGTTTTTTTTTAAAGTTGTGTTCAATGGCCTTTGAAAAATTTACCAAAATCAAAAATCAGCACCAAACGTTTTTTGTAAAGCAAACAAATCACACGAAGGAGTAACTGTGTCATTGTATCGTAACCTCAACTAGTCGTTAAGAACCTCAGGAAACAGATAACATTTCAAGAAGCTAGAGTCTGAAGTGAGCAATTGTCCAGGATTTATCAACAAGATTTGTTGACTTACAGTCTGCTTCTTGGCATACCCTGGTTTCTCGTCTCAGTTCATTTCACTCAGTAGTATTCCGTCAGATTACCGATATTGAGGCACTATATTGGCATTACTGCAATCTTAGGGACGTAAGCTGTCCACCTTTTGGATTTGTCAGTAATATAGTGTTTCATCGTTAAATCTTTTTAGGCGCATTTCTTAACGACTACTACATCACCAATACGTCTTCCTCGGGAAATTGCAGTCTAAATTCACGTTCTCAAGTTCATAGTGATAAAAAAGTTTACATTCAGCACTCGATGAGCATAAAGTTTGAGTTGGATAGGAACGACTCTTCTTTTCCGGTTTCTTTTCTGTTTTCGTATGGAATCTTAAGAATGGAAAACTTATTTCTAGGTGGGATTCAAATAACTCAAAATGTGTCAGAAAAGCATCCTTCCTGGTAAAATAAAGTCGACACATCCCATGAACATTTTCAAAAAAAAAAATCTTAGGTGCGGAAGTTTTGCCCGGGGCGGCGTAAGTGCTAGAGCGGGCGCTGCCCATAATCCAGTTATTGAAGAGTATTTAAATATCGATTGATTGCTCAGCTTAGAAAAATATGTTGACAATGTTGAATAAAGGATATAGGATGACCTATTGATCAGAATGGCTAACCACAGTTACTAAGAACATTCAAAAAGGTGTAAATGAGGAAACCTTTACTTTTTTTAACTGGGACTCAAGAAATCAAGTAACAGATGTCTGTCGACAAACTAGCGAGCCAAGATACGTACATTATTTGCCTTTGGAGCATCTCTATCATGAATTTTATTTCAGTCGATTTAGTTTTCCTTGGTTATGGATGTGATCCACATAGCAATCAGTTTTAGTCTAGGATCAGCGACTCTTACGAGGTAAAAGGGCACTCCTAAAGGTTGTCTTTCGCGGCGACTCTTGGTTTTTGTGATAAATAGATGATTAGATTATTCTAAATTCAATTTTGTCTCAAAAAATGAAAAAAAATTTAGAAAATGATTTTCGTTGCTTTTGTTTATAATGTAGACTGCTTTAAATGTGGGTTATATTCTATAATTTTTTTCTGGTGAAAAAAATCGAGCGTGAGGGGCCCCCATTTCCATCTCGAACACAAGAAAATTGGGAAACGTTACGCCACTGGTGACCAGTCACAGTTGACATTTCTAAAGCTCACAGTGCTACTGAACCCAAAAGTTTAAATGTGCCGAGCGTTTATTACGAAACAAAGGTTGTGGTGCGCTTCAGTGTGTTTTTGATGTGCAATTGATAAAATAGTATAAATAAATCAACATCGTACTTACCATATTTATCTCAAAAATCAACGCACTGGGTGTATAATAGTGACAAGTGACACGAAATGACAGGCTGACAGCCACTGATATTTGGATTGTGGACAATTTGTGGATTGTACTGAGCGGTGCTTTGGCAGTACTGAGCGCGGGCCATGACTTACCATGGCAGTATTTGTGTTGCATGACGACTGACAGATCAGCTGATAATCCGGCCTGTCTATCTAGATGGCAGTGGCTACGGGAAACACGGACGTTTTCCATTCAAACGCGATTTATTCCGTCGAGGATCCTTGAAACAGGAAACAAATACCGGATATGTAATGTACCCGTCGTTCCCTTTGATATGACACCCCGCATGACCACCTCTGTTTAATGATTAATTAGTGTCCTTTTTGGGACCTTCTCGATCAAAATTTTTTTTTAGCAAATGAGTTTTAGATTCCTGGCACCTTACTGAATCGAAAACAATCAAAATTGGCCTTACTCTATTTTTTTCAATCTGGAGGTCTGAATTGGGATATTTTGACTGGACTATTATACGGGCACATCACATTTTTTACGGTCGCTAAAGGTTTGTGTTCGTAGAGACGACTCATGGGATGATCGGTCAGTGATCGTACTTTAACATCCAATTCCGAGCCCTAATTAATATTTTTTTTAATGTGGCAACATTCCTTGTATCAACTATGGCCCTGTCGGGATAGAAAATATACGCATAAAATGCCAAGAATCGATAGTTTAAGTGCGATCGCTGAGCTATCATCACATGAGTCGTCTCTACGAACACAAACCTTGATAGAATTGGTCGCTTAACAAGGGTAAAATTTGTATGGACAAATGGCTATGTCCACACCTGTGCGTCGTTCGTCTTCCTTATCGTTTTCAAGTTCCGTTGCCTCTTTATACCCTTCGCTCATAGAGTGAAAGAGTATATTACCTTTGTCATGAAGTTTGTAACGCATTGAAGGAAGCATCTCCGACCATATAAAAGGTATACATATATGATCAGCATGACTTGGGGAGTCGATTGGGCGATGTCCATCTGTCCGTCTGTCTGTCTGTTGCGACGCGTTTTAATCGGCCAATTTAAAAGCATTGAAGCTGAAATTTTGCACAAATGCTTCTTTTCGCTGCAGGCAGTTTGTATGTTTGAATTGGTAAAATCGGACAAAAGGGTCATGGGGCTGCCATACAAACCCAACTCCACAAATTAGGTTCTTCTAAGAAAAACTTTTTTATTTGTGCACCAATTTCAACCAAATTTCACACAAATGTGTTTCTGTTGAGCACACAAAAAATATGTAAGAACGGATCAAATTGGACCATGGAGTCATGGGGCTGCCATACAAATCTAGCCCCCAAATTAGGTTCTTCTAAGAAAGACTTTTTTATTTGTGCACCAATTTGAACCAAATTTCACCGAAATGTATTTCTATTAATCACACATAACATATGTTACAATGGATCAAATCGGACAATTGAGTCATGGGGCTGCCATACAAACCCAACCCCCCAAATTAGGTTCTTCTAAAAAAACTTTTTTATTTGTACACCAATTTCAACCAAATTTCACATACGTAAGAATGAATCCAATCCGACCATAGGGTTATGGGGCTGCCATACAAACCTAACCCCCCATTTTGGTTCTTCTTACGCCAATTTCACAAAATCTTGAATTAATGTGTCTTTATCAAAGCAACTAAAAAGGTAAAAACAAATCGAACCGTACTATGGGGCCGTGCTCCGAACCCCCAATAAAATTTTCTGAGCAAATATTTTTATTTGCCCACTTATTTCAACCAAACCCCACACAAATATTGTTTTGTCCACGCAACGGAACTTTTCTGAAGACAGAAGAAAAACAATGGGGGGGGGGGGGATTAAATACAATTCGTAGGTACGTCCGAAAAAACTTTTAGCCCGAGGGAAGCGAAGGGTATCCAAATTTCGTCTGCGCCCGAAATTAGCCTCGGTCTCGTTCAACATTGAATTTGTCATTGATTGCATCAAGTGAACACAATCTATGAATGCCTCGTTCTGTCCATGCTTTTTTTATACATAATTGAGTTTTGTATGAAAAGCAGTAGATTCCGCAATACTAGTGTTAATTTTTGAAACACACTTTTCTCATTTCGCAGTCATAAAGCCACACACATAAAAACGATAGCGAACCCGGTTTGAGTGGTCTGTGCGTTCAACATTGAATGCCTTACTTCAATAGCGCAGACATTCCAAGTTTCAATTGTCAAATTGACATAGACGAGCGACTGAGTGATGTAGTTGAGTTGAATGGAAACGAGTTCCGTTCCCGAAAAAATCGGTCGTTATGAAATACATAAATAAATAATACATAGGTGGCCTTTTAGAAAGGTTTCACTGTACTATCGAGCGCCAATAACCTTTAATTTTTGGCAGTATTATTTCAGGAGTGGTTGTCTGATCAGGTGAAAAAGTTTAGAGAAAATGTTAGTTGCTTAATGATATTTTTTTTAATGCTAAAGCAGGGCTAAATATTCTTTGAATGAAATAAACCTTTCGTTGGGAGTTTTTTTTATTGGTGAACTGAAAATAAAATTGATAAAATAGGATAGGTATATCCATTTACAATTTGCGACCATAGCTTTAAAAAAATCAAAGCTGTGGTAAGATAAAGCGCCGCGCCGTTCACCCTCACCAAAGTCAGCTCAATCGGATTAAAACTGAGGGTCAGTGTTGCCAATTTGCCCATTTTTCGGCTTAATTTAGCCAGCAGAAATTTCTAATTGCGGCCGGCCGGATTTTTAGCCGGAATTGTTTTTTTTGGGCCGTTTTTCTGGCTAAAACTATTTTATGAAGTTTTAAAATCTAATTTACTTTGGAAATAGAATAAATGGCGAATCATTCAATATTTACAACTGTAAATATTTATTCATCGTCGCGAAAATATTTCTACACATTTATTGTCTGTATAAGCGCCATTAAAAGTATTAGCGGGACGATGAAATATATGGTTAGATAGAATTATAAATCATTTAATTCAAGAAAAATATTGTTTTCGCGTGGTCTCCCAGACTAGCATGTAATTAACTGCTAACAATCCGGTAAATAATTTGCAAAAATAACAGTTTCGTAATCAAATTCTTTCTTGAGTGAGTCTACATCCTAGAGCATGGAATCTTCTACAGAAGTGTGCGGAAAAAATATTTTGGGAGGGTTTTAAGGAAAATTTTAGGGGTCCAGTTGATATGCGCAGCAAAATGACTGAAATGACCAGGACACGAAACAAAGTTTATTTAATCAATAGCTTTAAAAGATAATCAACTCAGTTGTTTGTTGGAGGCAAAATAAGTTGTTAAAAAAATTATTTGTTTTGATTTTTTCTTAAAGCGACTTCCATGATTTGTAATATTCGGTAACGAAGCATCACAACCGATTCCTGTTGCATTGAATCAAAACCGATCAAAAATTAGATATTGCTTTGTCAATCTTTTTAACTTAAAGCTACTGCTTAGGCGCCTTTTTTCCTCTAATTATGTTAAAGGACCGAAGAAGTTAATTAAAAATTAAATGCAAGGTTCTCGTTCCCAATCTGAAACTAGTGGAAACATTTTTCATTTTGTCGCTTTTACCAATAATGAGGGATAGGCTTTATACAAAACCAACCTTTTTGTGGTGACCTTCGAAATAGCCGAAATAGATTTTGGCAATTAGTTTGGCAACTTTTCTGTTAAATCTGCATTGGTATGGACATTTTGTCATCCAGACATAATGTTGCTGGTAATAACTTGTTTAAAATATTCTTCTTCTTCTCAGTTACGTATAGTCCCGCATGTGGGGCCATGGTGCGTTAACTTAGCCGTTTATAGTAATTTCGAGTCAACGTTACATGGCATATCATTTCGAAGTGTATATAATGTTGCACGCACTATATATATCTTATCTGCACATGTGCGGAAATTTTGGACCAAGCCGAGATTCGATCTCCGGGCCTCTAGATTACTAGCATCGTAGAGTGCGACTCAACCAAGTGAGTCACAGAGCGGGTCGGGTGTTTAAAATATGAATGCACGGAAAAACTTATACGTAGGATCGCCAAAGAGCAACGACATTGTAAAAGATCGCAAATAAGGACAAAAGGCTTTGCATATTTTCGTTAAAAAAAACCTCCAATTTTTTCTTAATAAATTTAAACTATTATATTTATTAAGAAAATTTTTTTTAACGAAAATTCATTCAAATTTGCTCATTTGGGGACAAAATCTTTCTGCAAAAGAAAACAATTTCTCGCACAATTTGTTTTTTTTTTTTTTACGATACAATTTCAGGCCTATTTTATTGACAGTTTTAGCATTAGACCATGCCCAAAAAATTTAAGTGTCGTCTGTCGCTTATTGACAGCTCAAAATACTGTACGTCTGGTCACCTTATCCTATACCATCCATCAAAAGGCGAAATGTTGCTAAACTGGACCCATATTGGAAACAACAAGAATCCAATGCGGGAATGGAGATGATTGGTTGATAGTGAGGTTTTGAGTGCGGCTTTCTTGGAATAATTGGGCAAATAAGAAAATATTCTCTTAGAAAACTTTATGGGGGGGGGGGGTGAGCGGGGTTCATGATCCCATATTACAATTCCATTTGTTTTTAAATTTTTGTTTGTTTGTTTGACACGTTAATAAAAGGTTTGGTGAAATTGGTGTAGCAAATATTGTTTCTCAGAAGAACCAAAATGGGGGGAGGAGGGTTTGTACGACAACCCCATGGCTTCTTTCCATCCATTTTTACGTATGTTTTGTGGGATCAAAAGAAATATTTTTGTATGAGGCTTGATTGAAATTTGTCGACAAATAATAAAGCTTTTCTTTGAAAAACCAAATTTGGGGGATTGGGTTCGTATGGCAGCCCCATGACCCCATTGTCCGATTTCATTCCTTTTTGCATATGTTTTGTGACATCAATAGAAATACATTTTCATCAGGTTCGATGTAAATTTGTGCCCGAATAAAAAGGTTTTTTATTAGAAAATCCCGGGTTTGCATGGCAGCCCCAATGACCCAGTCATCCAATTTGGGTAATTCAAACATACAAACAGCCTGCAACATAAATAAGCATGTATGCAAAATTTCACCTCTGTAGCTTTCATAGCGTCCGAGAAAAACGCGCTGCAACAGACGGAAAGACAGACAGATGGACATCGCCCAATCGACTCACCAAGTCATGCTGATCATAATACTGTACTTACTGTATACTTTTTATATGGTCGGAGATGCTTCTTCAATGCGTTACAAACTGCATGACAAAGTGAATACATATACCCTTTCACTCTTTGAGCGAAGGGTATAATGAAGTGGTCAGACCTAAAGCCGATGGCACAGAACGTGATGGAAAATAGTCTCCATTATGGTTAGAACTAGGTTAAAATTAAGTTTTCTGAAATTTAGATTTTCGAATGTCTACTGTATTGTGAAAAAATAAAGCGTTTGCTGGTCACATAAAATAAACCATCACGCACTTCTTTGTTTGGGATACTTGCTAACAAGCCTCAGACAATGACAGACCTTGAGAAGAATATCGGATAGTGGAATGCAAACATTTATTACCGGAATCCTTGTGGAAAGCCATGGAAATGCGATGAAACGGAAATAGATGTGTATGAACACAGGCGGTATTTCTGTGCACTGGTTATACTTGCAGGGAAATTCCTCTCAAATATTACTCTTCAAATATTTTTGTGCACTCCTGTACCCAGGATTGAAAATATGGAGCCTTTGGCTCCAAAACGGTTACATACTTCGAACAACCTAATTTTCAATGCAAACTCTGTCCAATTTTGGTTATCCCGTGTAGGTTTGTGTAACGAAACTTCATATAAAAAAATGACAGACAGACAGACAGCTGGCATTTTTTTTTATATTGACAACACACCTAATGTTACGTTTTCTGGTCCTGTCATGGAACCAGTGAAACGGAGCCATGGAGTTTATCAAGAAATCTTAAATTGACTCGAAACACTCATGAAGGTTAAATACTATCACATTTTCTGAAAATCCCTAAGCTAGTATAGTTTCACGGGTCTGGCATATTGGCGACGATATATTGTACTTAAAGTCGCCTTACAAGTATGGTACACATTCCCGCTAAATTGCACCACATTCTCTGTTTCTTCATCTTCAAAGCTAATACTTGTAACGTATACATAATGTACATATATAAGCGGGAAATCGATGAAATTCAAGCACACACAACAGCATTTAAGCACAGCGCCGCGGCATGCTTGGAACAGCTTCTTGACCTTTCTACATTTTTATAAGCTATTTGTATTCGCTAGAGTTAACAATAGCCGATAGCATTCTTTAATATTATAAAACACATCACTCCGCAAAAAAAAACGAAATTCCTCTCTTTATTATTCTTGTGGGAACGACGACGTGTGTGCCTCCGTATAATATGAAAATGTTCCACAAACAGAACCATACAAAAAAGAAGATATCGGAATTTCATTTTTATCGGACGACTAAGATAAAAAAGGATAAAATGTTATGTTAAGTTAATCCCGAAATTTCAGAAATATATTTTCGATATTACAACTTTAAAGACGTATTCTGGAAATAAAACATTTCAAATTAGCATATTTCCATAGTTCCTTTGACCTATTCACAGAATTGTGAATTTTTCAACTACCCACACGTCAATCCAATTTCGGAATTCACGTAGTCATCATTTGTCTGCCTTACTGGGTAAGGATATTCGTTATTTTCGTATTGTATATGACTCATAGTTGGAGTTGTTGCAGATACATACATATTAAATTTGATCATGAAAAAAAAAGTCTCAGACCTCCAAAAAAAGGATAAGCTTCATTTAACAAGTTACCAATTCTGACAACATGGTACGTACAGGATACGAAGAAAAGGTCAAGTTCGTCTGTACTAAAGTAAATCTGATGAAAAATTTAAGGTCGCATCTTTCATCTATGACGTTACTCTCGTTCTACTATCTCCGGGTATTCAACCCAAAAAATGCTCCCATAGTTCGCAGCATTGACTATGGTCCCTGGTTGGTGGTTGTTGGTCTACTACAAATGTTCGCCGGATAGCTCAACCGGCAGACGACGGCATAGCATCTTACAAATTGTCCGACCATAAAAGAAACATGACTTTACATTTTGCCTGCCTACAGAATTATATTTCGTGAACGATTCATGGTTGTCGTTTTTTCTTGTCCCATAGCTTCGCCCAATTCAAAGGATGTACTGTACACATGCTGTATCCAATCTATGCCGGTCGACGATGATGGGGAAAGTTGCTCGAGTTGTAGGATATGCTGTGGCTGTCCTTTCTTTGGATGATATGGGAAGTTTTGTCGAGTCATCGTTCTGTAGTCTTATTTTTGGTTTTTTGATACACAATTGGATGAAATGAAACTTTTGTATTGAAAACAGAAATTTGTAATTGGTTCAATTTATAGTTGATTCGATTTTCGTGTGGATTTGGAGGGGTGGTGTAGCTTCCTCATATCTTGATCGAAATCAAAAGATCGATTGATAGTATTGAGTTTGAATGTGCAATTTGGATAGTCTCGAAATTTCAGCAACTAATTGCTCCCAGCGAGCTCTCGGTCGTCCACGTCCAATTTGGCTCCGTCCAATCGTTGTAATTTCACAATTTCTGACGCTTCTGTAGCTCATCGTACAGCTGATACAAATTGTGAGTTTACCGGATGCGCCATTTATCTCACTTACGAACGGCAAAAAAAAATCTCCGAGAACCTTTCGCTGTGCATCCAAAATATTTTCGGAGGGTTGGGTTGGGGTCTATGCTTTGCCAGTGCCCGCTCTAGCACTTACGCCGCCCCGGGCAAGAGGACAAATTGCCGCCCCTTAGGTGATATACCAGGCAGATTTACAGTAGGTGAAATGTACGTCGTTGAAGTAGATGAGTAGTTTTCCATAACATCCTTGCAGACTGCGCAGCCCATAAATTCCAATTTGCTGGATTACTTCAGTGTGGAACGTGCGTGGTTTATTTTCATAAATACGACATCTTGAGAATCATAGACGTAGCCCAGGAGGTTGGGGAGGCAGGGCAAAGAGCGGGGCTCGACCCTCCCTCCCTCTGGCTGGCGGTTGATCAAGGATACATTTTTTTCTTACTGCTGTACTATCTCATAAAAATTCATGCTCTACGTATGAAAATTTCAGTAGGTACTACAAATCTGCGTGTTGGTGGTGTTCAGTTGGCGCATGGCCTCAATCGCAATTTTAAGAAAGATTTCAGTCTGGTGGTCTCGGTTATCTCGGATATTTTTCCGATCATGTTGCCCAGCCAACCTAATTCAAGAAAATATTTAGCCGCCAAAAAGCCCATATTGTCCGTGTTTCATCACTACATGACTTCTGGGTTTAAATGTGTACTGTCCGCCATGATTTACCGTTAGAATAAAGAATTCCTCACGTGAAGTTTTCTTTGGGAAGTTAATGGACTTAAAAACATTTCTTCTGCAAGGGATAAATTTTGTGACAAAGGTCATGTGATGTATTCAAGAGTAATACTCATGTAGACGCTCTGGATTTACCTTTCTTAAATTTTTATTAATTTTTCTAAAAATATTTCGATATTGACAAAATATTTATGTCTTGAGGAAATCCAGCCTACGCCCATATTGAGAATTTTTATCAAGAAGAAGTTCAGAGCTAGCTAAATCGGGGGAATCAAGCCAAGTCCTTATTTAGCATGTCCGAAAAAAGGAAGTACTGCTACTGTGGCTCTGGTAATGTGTACTGTGATTCCGAATTGAAGTCAAATTGCCGCTAAAGGTTTATAGAAGTTTTCAAAACTTCTGCATGGGTATGAAATTTCTCACAGGAGAGTTTGTTTTAATCGCTTTATGTGTTTAGTGTTTATACGACTTATTATTACTCAATTAATATCAATTTCTCTGTAGGTTCAATTTTTTTCTCAGGGGACGTGCTCTCCTCCGATTCAATAGACTAATATAAAGTTTTAAACCTTAAGGCCTGAAAGATAAAGAAGGGTTACTGCTTGTTACTGAAGAACAGCAGCTTCAGAGATGGAAAGAGCACTTTTTTGAGGTCCTTAACAACCGTTTCGGGCCTGCAAGTGCATCTTCATCGGCAGAAGAAGACGTCCCTCCAGTAGCCAGTATTAATTCCAGACCACCATCTAAGACGGAATTAAAGCGGGTTATCGAATCTATGGACGCCGGTAAGGCCCCGGGGATAGATGGAATTCCGGTCGAACTATTTAAAGCGGATTCGAATGCTACAGCGGATATTCTGCTTCCCATCATCAGAGAGTGTTGGGAAACCGAAACTCTTCCAGTAGAATGGAAAAAGGGCGTAATTATTAAAATTCCCAAGAAGGGTAACCTTAAGGATTGTAATAATTGGCGCGGTATTTGCCTACTTCCAGCTGTATCCAAGCTGATGGCTAAAATTGTTTTGAACCGGATCAAGGATGAAGTTGATCGCACTTTAAGCAATGAACAGGCTGGCTTTCGTGAGGGTTTTTCATGTAGCGACCATATAAACACTCTCCGAATTATTATTGAGCAATCCGGCGAATGGAGATCCCCATTACACCTCATGTTCATTGATTTCGAGAAGGCGTTCGATAGTGTTGATCGGGAGTATATTTGGAGAGCTCTTCGTAGGAGGGGCATACCAGATAAAATAATTTCCATCATCAAGGAATCTTATCAGGGAGCCCAATGTCACGTTTTGCACAAGGGTAAGCTTTCAGATCCTTTTGAGGTGCACAGTGGAGTGAGACAAGGTTGCATTTTATCACCTATTCTTTTCCTCATAGCCATTAACGATGTACTAGTGAGCGCGCTTCAAAACCAGAGTAAAGGTATCAGATGGAAAATGTTTGATTACCTGCAACACCTGGACTATGCTGACGATATTTGTCTGCTTTCAAATAAAAAGGAGGATGTAGCTCAAATGGCCGATGCTCTGCATTGCGAAAGCCGTAATGCCGGGCTCAAGATAAACGCTGCCAAGACCAAGTACTTGAGCTCCCATCCTGGTGGACAAAGCGGAATTTGTGTTTCGGGCCAGGCAGTCGAAAAAGTTGACGAATTCTGCTACCTCGGAAGCATAGTCACAGCAGATGGCGGCGCGGACGCTGATGTACAATCGCGTATCAACAAGGCTAGGGCAGCCTTCTTCACTTTGACTCCTTTCTGGCAAAATAACAACATTTCCAGGCGCACCAAAATCCGAATCTTCAATTCTATTGTAATATCTGTGCTTCTTTATGGCTGTTCAACTTGGAAGGTGACCAACGAGATAACAACTAAGCTGCAAACTTTCGTAAACCAGTGCCTACGGCGCATCCTACAAATCCGCTGGCCGGAGATTATTTCCAATGATGATCTCCTGAGTATCACAGGCCTGGATTGGATAGGCACTTCTGTCAAAAGGCGAAAGTGGCAATGGATAGGTCATACTCTCCGAAGAGGGCCAACAAATATTGCAAAGCAGGCCCTAGATTGGAACCCTCAGGGAGCCAATGCTAGACGCCGTGTTGGACGGCCAAGAAACACGTGGAGAAGATCGGTTAATAGCGAGGCTGCTTCATTAAACAAACAGTGGTCAGACCTAAAGACGATGGCACAGAACAGAACGAGGTGGAAAGTAGGCGTAGTTGATGCCCTATGCCCCACAAGGGGTTAACAGGAACCAGAGAGAGAGAGAGACCTTAAGGCCTGGATAGACCTCGAGCGGAATGAGAATGAAATTTTTGCTCGCTGTGATTTTTTCAATGAAAATGTCGTGGAATATTTGGCAAGGCTGGGGAATTCCATAAGCTACAATCGAAAAACGGTTCCATAATTTTTATCGGCCATTTTATGTATTATTTTTCGATTCCCCGTAGTCCAGTACAATTGGTTCAAAATAGCCCCAAACCTAAACATCCAAAAAGAAAAGAAATTTTTGATGCCAAATTGTGGAATACACTGCCTAATATACGCAGTAAAAAGTTACACTAATTTGCGCCATGGGTTAAGGGGGGAGGGGGTGGCAAAGGGGTGAAAATTCAGTTCCTTGCAAATATCTGGAAAACTATGAGTCTGACCTTAAAATGAGCTGAGGACAAAACAGACAACATAAAATTACCTTTGTAATGATATGTAACACTCTAGACATTTTCTCAGAAAATTATACCCTAGACCCAAAAGTATTATAGTGAATTTGGATTTTTCGAGTTTTACATTTCGCACTGTAACTCTTGATAGAATAGACCTACTGTATGGGCAAGATCTTATGATCTTGCCCATATATTGATAACAAAATTTATTTGATTCGTACCAAAAATTGGAGTGCTCCGACCATCACGCCTCTTAACATTTTTCAAAAAGGCATGCCTGTAGCTTCTTTTTAAACTGAGCCAGGCAGATCAAATTTGGTGGGGTGCCTAGTCTAAGCTCCATTATGCTCCCTACCAAAAATTATTACCATCCGATCAAAACTAAGGGTACCCCCCATACAAAGTGAACGAAAATTCTAACAAATTTCACATTTTTTCATTTCTAAATTCTATCTAAAACGGAAAAATTAAATTTATCTCTTAGAACGTCATTATAACAGTTAATTGTAGTCCTCTGAATGTATGTTCAAAATTTTGCATCAAAGCGTACACTACAAGTATCAACAAATTGTGTTTGAAAGTCATTGGTACTAGTTCAAAGGCTAGTTCCGAATAAATCGAGTAACGTGTACTAGCAACCTTCAAACAACATTTTTCGTACTTGTAAGGCACGCTCTGGCACAAACTTTTGAATATACATTTACAAGACTACAATTAACTGTTATAATGACGTTGTAAGAAATAAATTTTATTTTTTCATTTTAGATAGAATTTAGAAGTGAAAAAATGTGATTTTTTTTAGAATTTTGGTTTACTTTGTATGGGGAGTACCCTTAGTTTTGATCGGATGGTAACAATTTTTGGTGAGGAGCATAATGGGGCTTAGACTAGGCACCTCACCAAATTTTATCTGCCTGGCTCAATTTGAAAAGAAGCTACAGGCATGCCTTTTTGAAAAATGTTAGGAGGAGTGAGGGAGGCGTCAATGGTCGGAGCACCTCAATTTTTGGTACACACCAAATAAATTTTGTTTGTAATAGAATGAACAAGATTTCGTCACCCTAGGTTCTTTTTATGAAGAGTTACAGTCCGAAATGTAAAACTCAAAAAATGTAAATTCTCTATAATACTTTTGGGTCTAGGGTATAATTTTCCGAAAAAACGTTCAGAGTGTTATATAAACACTCACAATTTTGTGTAGTTTGTTTCGTCCTCAGAAGATTTTAAGGTCAGATTCATAGTTTTCCAGTTATTTGTAAAAAAGTAAATTTTCACCCCTTTGGGACCCCCTCCCCCCTTAACCCATGGCGCAAATTGGTGTAACTTTTTATTGCGTATATTGGGCAGTGTATTCAACAATTTGGCATCAAAAATTTCTTTTTCTTTTGGATGTTTGGGTTTTGAGCTATCTGTACTAGACTACCGGTATAATGACCGGGGATTGATTGGATTGTAGCTTATGGAATTTCCCAACATTTACCATATATTCCATGACAATGACAATAAGTATGCATTTTCATTGAGAAAATCGCAGCGGACAAAAATTTCATTCTCATTCCGCCCGAGGTCTATCCAGGCCTTTACTTCTGGAAATTAAAGTGCGACGTTCCGCATATAAACTCAATAATAAGATTACGTTCTATAATTTCGTCCTCTATTTAAAAATTAGGTGGATCTCCCCTTTGGTAAGAACAAGGGATCATGCATAAAAAGATCAAATATAATCTTTAATGCTGGTCAAAAGAAGAGGTATTAAATGTTAAATTGGAGGACGAAATTAGCACATAAATCTCCAATTTCTGTTTTTAAGTAGAACTTGAATGGCGCATAACTTCGGATTGGGGCGGGGGCTAGCATCACAGACGTTAAATTTACGCAAATCTTACTCAGTAAATCGTTCTATCAATTGGGGACTCTTCAAAGCCTCTCAAGGGCTTTGCATCTTCGAAACACAACTTTCAACTTTTTATGTCATCTGTAGGTTTCGTTTCCACTTAATGGAAATGGATATTGAATTTTTCCTTCTGGCTTTTATAATTTTTTTTATAGGTACCAGTGCTAGCCAAAAAGCCGCCCGTGCTTTGCAATTGCAGCTATAGCACAGGACGGAAGATCGTTTTCTACATGTTGAGCTTCGTGTTACTTACTACTCGGAAGAAAAACCCCTTCCAAAAATTTCGTTCAGGACTTTTTTTTCAAATTTGCAATAAAATTGTTATTTCGAGCTAAATTTAATTATTTTCTGTTATCACCCGCACCTTTACGACTGTTGAACATAAAATAAAAAACAAGAAACTACATAGTTGACTTTTACTGGAGATAATCTATTTTATCCTACTATGTGCGCTTATATTCATTCATTTCACTTTATGGTTAAGGCGAGGCCAACAATCAAAACATGTAGCCAACAAAACCTTCCATTTTATATCCATTTTACTGCTTTTCACATAAAAGAGGAGCCTGATCTGAAGCAGAGTGTTTGACGATAATTTTAGGTCAATCTGTTTACACATGCCTCCATTCATTTGTCCTGAAAGCAAACAACTTGCCCATACAAAACTGAGTCCTACCTATTACTCATTGCGTCTGGATGCCTCACTCAACTCAGTAGTTTTTTGTTTTATTTGTGTTTTTTATGAACCGATAACGTATTACACTTCCACCCAATACATTATGCATTTTGTATACTCTGATGAAGAAAATCGCCTAAATACGCCCAATCAATCGTCCTTCATTTCCAATGTTGTATGCGACGTAATCCATCCAATGCTTTAGCATGGGCGTAGCCAGGACCTTGGTCAGGGGGGGGGGGTGGTCAATCTCGAGTTTTTTTTGACATTTTCTCGTTGAAATTATAGGTCACAAAAATATAGTTATGCGCATTTTAGAATAGTCTGACTGGTGTAGTTTTTACTGCGAGCACCTTCGGTGCACAGAGTCATGGGTTCGAGTCTCACCGTGAACGAATTTAGATTATGGTGTTTTTCGAACTTACGGCCCATATGACGGACTATGATCTCACTCGGATGCTAAGCGAGTACCCATTTATGGGGATAAACAATATTGCTGACCGTGCTGTTGATCTCAACACCTCAACAAAAAAGCAGCTAAGAACTTGGAAAGTGGAATTACACATCTTTGACCTTGGTCCAAAGATGGACTGTCACGCCAAGGACAGTCGAGATTAATTTTCTACACCATTTAACGAAAAATGACTCTGCGCGTGTTCAGACATTCACTGGTGATTCTGATTACATTCCACTAGCCTCCAATTGCTGCGTTTTAGACCGTAGTTCGTCTATATTCCGTGCTATTTTTGTCTGTCGGACTGCATATTTAACTTGCTAGATTTAAATTGCATTGCTGGTATGATTTAGCTACAAAATGAATCTTGATTAAATAACTTGGTTTACACGGTCCCTAACTGGGCAAAGCTGTATAACATTTCTCACTAAAATCCCTTCAATTCAATTCTATTCAACTACCTTTCCGGAGCGACTTCATGTGACAGTTAAAATTGTATTCTGCAGCTAAGAAAACATGCAATGAAACGCATGAAAATATGGAATGATCCTCGCAAAAGAAAAAGATTCTCCCTGAAGCAGTATTTCCCAAACGGTGGGGCGCGCCCCCCTAGGGGCGTGACGATCCGCAGAGGCGGGCATGGGCTCAGCTCGAATGATGATGTGATCGATAATATTACAACAAAATTCCACAAAAAATTCCAAAAAAACACAATAAAATATATTAGCAAGGAGTCCAAAGTCGTGTTTAATGATGATCGCTGAAATTGTTTTAGGAATAGAGACCGAGGGAAAAACCGGGAGTGCACAACCTGTTAAACAAAAATGAAATTGAAATGATGCTTCATTAAATACATGTAGTCACTCCAATGAATTAAATTTTGCTGAGCCAAAAAAAAAATGGCTCCGTCAGGAAAAATTTGTTTTTGGTCTAAAATCGGCAACATTTTCAGCGCGATTGTCGAGCCAAATTTCGCTCTTCGGCAATGCCCAATTCAGTTGTACCGTCCTCTACGGCTGCTATGTTTTCTTCACTTCGTAGCAGTCAAATTCGAACACTGCCATGCTCGCCACAAATTACCTGCTCGATGAAGCCATGTTTCATATACTTTAAGTGTGGAATAAATTCAATATTCAAATGAGTTAAATGTAACCATTGAAGCTGCTTAAATTTAAATTGCGAAAATAGAATCCAAGCAAATCGAATTGGTCCAAAATCTGTATGAGATTGTTCCAAATGATGGCAGATTTTCTCTCATTATTTGTCAACGTGACGAATTCTTATCAAAAGAAAAATGATTTCCTGAATAATTCCTTATACCGTTCATAAGCGAAACTTTCTTTGGTGGGCACCAGATTCTGCTAACCTTGCATGGAGGCAGGGCCGGATTTCCCATATGGGCGACCTGGGCAACTGCCCGGGGCGGCAAATTTTGGGGGGCAGCATATTTCATATTTTCATAGCTTTGATTAATTTTTACTTTTAAAAGACGCATTTCGAGATATCTCAACTGAAATGGATGAAAACGATTGCTTTTGTCAGTACCAGATATACATATTATGCTGCTAGTAGTTTTTTTTTAATTTTCTGCCCTCTACAAGTTTAAGCTATACCCATAGTCAAGGCCGGATTTCCCATATGGAGAACAGCCCGGGGCGCGGCAATTCAAAGATCGGCAAATTTTTGAAACTTTGGATCAGCTGACATTAATCATAAAAACTGTTAATTCATTCCAGTAAGTTGTATATTTCAATGCGCCCAACAGCATCCTCATCTCATATTGTAATGTAACTCCGCCTTCAAAACATTATCCTTAACCCTTCTGTCGGCACGAAGGTCTGGCCAGACCTTTGGCACTATATTTTGGTGTAAAAAGCATAGAAGATGAAATCGCAGCGACTTCATATTTCATGATATCCTAGAATAATATGTTTGGAAGCATTTTGCAAAAATTTGAAAAAATTGGTTGAAGTTTTGAGTATGTTTTTGATGATTTTTAATTTATAGTGCTTTTTGATACCCAATAGGTCTGGCCAGACCTATAGTTATTCCCCCCCTTTTTCTCTTGAAGTAACAAGTGCAAATATTAAATTCTGTTATTTATGATGTAATAATGTCATTTAAACTCAATTTGAACTATAAACGATAAAAATGTCTGAGATTTTTCTATAAAAAGCCGTGAAGTTCGGAAAATGGGTATGCCTAATTTCGTCACATTTTATAACACCACCTAATCAACTGAGATTTGATCCTAGGAAATTTAACCCAGTCTTATTTCCTTTGTAATAGTAAGGACTAAGTATGAGTGACTTGCAAACGTCTTTCTAAATAGATTTGATCAACAAATTTACGAAAAATTTAGAATTAAATGATTTTTGCCTTGAAAATTCCCTATTTCTTCCCACTTATTTCCCTAAATCTGCAGACTAATATCGAGGTAAAATCTGCCAACAAAGTGCTTAATATTTCCCCAAAGATATTGGAATTAGAAAATTCGATCGAAATATCTACTAGATAAACACAATGTAAATAGCGAAGCAAAAAAAGAAGAAAATAAGGGAGAAACACGTTTGTACTAATACCACCTCAAAATGTATCTACTTAAAAACGTTTGCAGTATATCTACAAAAATTATTTTGATGCTTTTATTTTTGAAAAATTGCAGTAAAGAATGGATAGAATGATTTTACCGATAAAAATTTTACTTTTTCTAAAAAATAAAAAAAAATTTCTCAGTAGGTCCAGCCAGACCTATTGGGTATAGAATATGCATATTGTAGTAGGTGCCGACAGAAGGGTTAAAGCAAAATTAGAGGATTATAAAGCATCTTCGTAACGCATTGGCTTCACTTTAACCAAGGGCACAAATATGTCATATGCTTCTATATCTATTTTTATAGGAAGCCTAGAGAAGCGTTTAGGCGTAACAATCAAAGATCTCCTGAACATACATTAAATATGGGACATGTTTTTTTGAATACATGATAGGCCAAATAGGCCATGACTCGCTAATTTCCCAACTGCAAGCCTCCTTAAATTTCCCCAGATTGGAACAAATGAAATCGATGCTTCTGTAGTATGAATATTTCGAGCTTATACGGTTTTTCAGAACTTCCGAGGTGACAACAAAAGGATAAGTTTCCTCAATCAAATCATTTTTGAGAACTCACGTATTCCAAGCAGTTATTTAGAGGGTATTGAAGCTTATGCTATAAAGAAGTTCTACACTGGCCGCCTCACTATTAGGCTGCACACATACGGCCAATCCAATCCAATTGTTTGAAAATTTCCGACAATTGGACTTTTTTAATTTTTAACCAATTTTTAAGTTTGAATTATCAAAGTTTTCATATTTTTTGCAGAGAAAAACTGAAAACTCCATGGCTAAAAAAATCATTTAAAATTTATGCGTCGAATGACATTTTCTGAATTATATACTTCAATGAGGCAATTTTTTTAGGTTTTTCTTTTTTCGGTCTTTTTTTCACCGAAAACAAAAAAATCTCTCGAACTCGAGGTCAGGCTGATACTAAATTTTTCGAAAGCCCCACATGAAGTCAAACTGTTCTATTCCAAATGCTCCTTAAGGTACGTTGTCCTAGACACGACTCCAGCGGCTCTAGCGACAGCGACTCGCAAATTCCATATAAAAACTCGTTTCTCTCTCATTTTAAAAACGAGTTTTTATATGGAATGAGCGAGTCGCAGTCGTGCGGCCGCGTCTAGCACAACGTACCTTTAAGCTTTCGTTTAATCGAGTATTTGCGTCAAACCGCAAATTTTTTTGTTGAGTTTATTTGTTAGATCGACAACGAAACAATCACATCAGAAATTTAAGTTTTAATAATAAGTGTGCATCCCAAGGGTATTATTGATGTTGCCTTTCCAGACCGCTCCCCTGGGGAAGGAACATATTTTCAAGCGAGCAGAATTTATCGATTCCTGGTAAAAAAAAAGCGCTCGCGTACGCTTCCTATTTACTAGCTACTTTTAAGGTTTACCAGTGGCGAAGGGCGGCGATTCTGGGTACTGCCCAGGGGCGCCAAAAAGGCTAAATCCGGCCCTGCATGGAGGGCGGGCATTGAAAAAGGTTGGGAGCCCCTGCCCTAAAGGGTAAGATTTCTGATCAGAGTTGTTCGAGTTTTTTACTTTACATTTTTTACGTAGTTTTTTACATGTAAAAAATTCAATTTTTTACATGAAGAGTTTTTTACATTATGTAAAAAAGTGAAATGTAAAAAACTACATCCAATACAATTTTTTTCACTTTCTGCTATCGGAATCGGATATACAAATTCGTCACCGATTTGGAGTGTGATTGATTATTTGTAATTAATGATGCACCAGAAATATATATGACAGCATAATGGCTGCGTTTTATTGGATCGAATACAGGACAGGATACTGTTTCAGCTATGCAGCCGGGCAGTACATTTTTATCGTGCGTGCGTTCACATGTTTAAAGTACGACTTTATGCCTGCACGTAGTGGCGATCCTTGGTAGGGGTTTTGAGGGTTCAAACCCTCTCTGAGTTTTGTTTTACGAAATAAAGTTATAGACATAGTGATTACAAGTGTTCTTCTACATTTTGGAAAGTAGATCGTCTTAATAGAAAAGCAGGACATTAATCACTACATTCGTTTCAATAGACGAAAAAAGAGAACATTTCGCACCTGGCATTTGATGAATTCCTCAAGCAATCTAACTGACATTGAGCAAGGAAACGTACTGCTAACATGTTTTCTGCTATTCAGATTCCAGTATTAAAAAAAAATTGCAGGTAGATTTTTTGATCCGGCTATGAATCAAAGTGTCTCTAAGTGATGTGGTCACACTTAGCAGCTATATATACTCGCGATGAACCTACACGGCCAACATCGTACGCCCCTGCCTGCACGGAACGTGAGCAACAGCATAGAGCCCAACAAATTACCGGGATCAAATCGGTTTCAGAAGTTTCCACATTGTTTTCGTTTGCACTTTCCAGACTCCGTTATCGGCACCCTCCCGCCTTTTCAGTGTTTGTACAACGCTTTCTGAAGGAAAATTCGGCATAATTTACTGGTAAAGGGCTGAATTAAGCTCGAGAGTGAAATTTATTCCGCTGCGATTTTATCAATAAAAATGAATACTTACTATCGTGGAACATGTCACAAACAATGGAGAATACCATAAGCTACAATCCGAAAACAGTTTCATAATTTTTCTCGGCAATTTTATGTAGTTTTTTTCGATTCCCCGGTCATTTGACTTTTCACGATGAAATGACCGGGGAATCGAAAAAAACATAAAATGCCAAGAAAAATTATGCAACTGTTTTCGGATTGTAGCTTATGAAATTCCCCACCATTCCCCACATATTCCACGACAGTAAGAATACATTTTTATTGGAAAAATCACAGCAGACAAAAATTTCACTCTCGATGCCAATACTTATCAAACAAACAAAAAACGCGGCCGAGGATAATTTCGGGCGCGGCCGAAATTTTGATACCCTTCGCTCTCCTCGCGATAAAAGGTTTTTTTCGGGCGTACCTACGACTTGTATTCCCCATTCTTTTCCTTCCGTCTTCACAAAAGTTCAGTTGCGTCGACAAAACATTATTTGGGTGGGGTTTGGTTGGAATAAGTGGGCAAATAAAAATATTTACTCAGAAAATTTTATTGAGGGATGCGGGAGCATGGCCCCTTAGTACGATTTTATTTGTTTTGACCTTTTTTGTTACTTTGATAATTACACATTAATTCAAGGTTTTTGTGAAATTGGCGTAAAAAACGTTTCTTAAAAGAACCAAAATGGTAGGTTGGGTTTGTATGGCAGCTCCATGACGGTCCGAATTGATCCATTCTTACGTATGTTTTGTGTCACCAAGAGAAACACATTTGTGTGAAATGTAGTTGAAATTGGTGCACAATTTTTTTTTTTTCTTAGAAGAACCTAATTTGGGGGGTTGGGTTTGTATGGCAGCTCCATGTCCCCATTGTCCGATTATACTGATTCAAACATACAAACCGCCTGCAGCAAAAAGAAGCATTTGTGCAAAATTTCAGCTTCATAGCTTTTAAATTGGCCGAGTAAAACGCATCGCAACAGACGGACAGACTGACATCGCCTAATCGACTCCCCAAGTCATGCTGATCATATATGTATACTTTTTATATGGTCAGAGATGCTTCCTTCAAACTTCATGACAAAGCTTTCACTCTATTAGCGAAGGGTATAATAAGAATTTACCTATGTGTAGACAGCCGAGAACTTGCGGTGTTTTGCAATACTTTGTGGCAAATATTGCAAATACCTTTTGCTTATAACCCTTTGAATTTCGTGGTGGTTTTCCTTCATTTCCTGGGTTCATTTTTACGGAATATTTATCACAAACGCAAACGGCAGCTTTACGCACAATAATACAAACGAAACTGTACCACGTAGTAACAGTTGGAAGACGAAAAATAGTATTTTTACATTTTTTTCCATTTTTTCCATTTTTTACGTGCTTTTTACATTTTTTACATATTTTACCTATTTTTTACATTTTTTTACAGTAAAAATGTAAAAAATTGTTTTTTACATGAAAATGAACAACTCTGTTTCTGATCTACTTATGCTATCGATTCGTGATACTCACACGTAGATATCCCTGTTCTGGATATCAAAGGCCTGAAAACCAAAATATTTTCAGTTTTCTACGAATGAAACGTATGTATTGGAACGCAGCCTACACTAGGGATGTCAAAAACCGGCCCATAACCCGGTTTTCGGTTTTTTCGGTTTTTTTGCAAAGCCGGTTAGACCGTCCGGTTTTAACCGGGCTCAAAGTACCGGTTTTCGGTTAACCGGTTTTTCATTGAATTGCTTAGATTTTTAGCAAATTAATGCATACACACTCGTTAAGCTGATGTTCGTATAGAAATATGACTGTGTGATGAGAAACATGTTGAAAAAAAAGATAATCAAATAAAATTGTCAGAAGTATTCATAATGTTTCAAAAATAGTTAACTGAGTTTTATTGCTAGACAATGCATATAGTGCAGTCAAAATATCCCATTTCAGGCCTCCAAATAGAAAAAAATAGAGTAAGGCTATTTTTTGTAGTTTTTGAAACAGCGAGCTCCCAGGCATCTAAAACTCATTTTGCTAAAAAAAAATTTTGATCGGAAAGGTCCCAAAAAGGACAAAAAAGGATACTCTTTAATCCTTAGCCGGAGATCAGCATGTGGCGTATCGAATCAAAGGGGACGTCGAGTACATTACATATCCCGTGTTTGTTTCCTGTTTCAAGGACCCTCAACGGAATAAATCGAGATTAAATCGAAAATTTTTGTGTTTTCCGTGTATCTTTCAAAAGCCATAACTACGAGAATAATCCAAGTTGTCACTACGTTTCTCACTTTTCCAAATCTATGATAGGTTAAGATTCTACCATTAAATTTGCCAAGAAAAAAATCATCAGAAAGCTCTGAAAAAGGAGATTAAAAGACACTAATTACAAACCTTGATTGAAAGTGAGCATGCGGGCTGTCATGTCAAAGAGGACGTCGAGTGCATTACATATCCGGTGTTTGTTTCCTGTTTCAAGGACACTAAATGGAAAAATTCGGGCTAAAACGAAAAATTACGGCTTTGGAAAGATACATATACGAGAAACATGAAAATTTCCCATTGGATCCCAATTTTCTCCTGTGAGGGTCCTTGAAACAAGTAATAAATGCCAGATATGGAATGTACTCGACGTCCTCTTTGATATGACACCCCACATGCCGACCTCCGGTCAAGGATTAAAGAGTATCCTTTTTTGTCCATTTTGGGACCTTTCCGATTAAAATTTTTTTTAGCAAAATTTGTTTTAGATTCCTGGGAGCCCACTGATTCAACAACCACAAGAATTAACCTTACTCTATTTTTTTTCTTTTTGAAATGCTAATATGACTGCACTAATAGATGATGTAGATGTTGAAGTCTTTGTGGACACGACGGATGTTGAAGTGGACGCGGATATCGATGTGGACGCGGACGTCGTAGCAACTGCCGATTCGTCTTCCTATAACAATGAACTCTAAATGCACTGATCTGATACACATATATCTGCCTTGGAAAGGAAAAATGCAAGGAGCGGTAGTTTGACGAAGCGATGGTTCTTGGAATAATAGCACTAAGGAGAGTGTTCGGATATACGAAATTATTCATAGAAGACAAGCAATAGAATTACAGACTGACAAATCAAGAAAATATAAACATTTTATGAATTTGGAAAGTTTTTTTTTTCGGTTTTAACCGGATGGGCAAACAACCGTCCGGGTTAAAACCAGGAGGATGAAAAAACCGAAAAAAACCGGTTAACCGTTTTGAAAGTACCGGTTTTCGGACTAACCGTCCGGTTTTTGACATCCCTAGCCTACACACCCCCGTCAGTTACGAGTGGCCACTTGCTGCTGTCCATTTGTCCGTGTCACCTGGCTGGAAACTTTCACGGTCATGAATTCCGCGGTAGTATATGGAGCGGCAAAGAAGGCGTCTAGTTAGTATTCCAGACTACAGTCAGCAGAAAATTTTACGAAGTGCCTGGAATCAAACTCGCATTTTTACGCCTTCAAGTGTATAGTGCAGTGATTTTTTTTAATACATTGGTAAGGATTTTTTTTTACCATAATCATCGGCCAGGAGGGCGACCGCCTCTCTGATGCCCATTTTGGACTAATATTTGAAATAGATTACAAGCGTCAGCAACAGCATCGGCAGAATTTCATAGCTGACAAATATGCTGAATGCCAAGTCTTCTGCTCAACATTTTTGTCAGCAATGTAAAATGCATTTGGCTTGACGTTTGGCGATGCCGATGCTTCTGCTGACGCGTCTAATCTATTTCAAGCATAACGCATGTACATGGGTTGCTACGCTTTCTCTAAGCCCAATTTAAATTCGCTAATTAAATTTTCTCAATGACCTGTATTCATTTTGTATTTAGGTGGCAACAAACAAAAAAGCGCATAAAGATAAGCTACAATGAACAAACGACGAGTTCCTATTGTTCTTTACACCACAAACGAGACATTCACTGAAAACAAGGACTACGAAAATTTGAAAAACCTTTTCTTCTTCCATGTTTCATTCATATACTTTTCAGGAGCACTTACCCAAACTTGCTGCCACATACTGTTCATGTACTCGTACATGCCCATTTCGGAGACAATTTGCAAGCTACATGTATGCATAAAATGTAACACTCCGCTCACCCTGCTATGTCTTACAGATGGCTGCTTTTTTGTTTTTACCGAATTCTGTGTCACACTCCTCTGAACGTGTCCTTTACAGTATGATATGAGGTCAATTTGAAGGTCTTCTTAGTTTCGATTTGAACTTCCTGACCGACTTCCGAGCTCATCAATCGTGACGTGACTATACACTACGGTGGTGCGGTGTATGGTATGTCCTTTCGCGATCTTTTGGATTTGCTTGTGTTTGCCTATTCCGAAGCGGAAGTTGAAAGGAAATCGCCTATAGCATGGATAAGGCAAATGTGTAAACGAAATTAAGAATGTTGTGTTGGGGAATGATTGGTGCGCCTCCCTTTGAAACTTAATTCTGTTAGCGAAAGAATTTTCTTGTGTGAAGCTCCGTATTTTGTATACGGGTGGAATTTGCATGGTTGTGGGGGAATAAATATTGCACTTGACGAAGTGATAAAAATTCACTTCCTACACGGTATAGTTTAAAGGAAATTCATTAAATGCTAATGGGAAGTGAAGATAAGGACATGAGTGCGACGGTGTGGTTGCATTTGGTGTTAACGTTTGAGTGGTGGAATGTTTTAAAAGATTTGGTACCAACGTATGCACAACTTTATTTCGAGCTCGAAAAATTCTTTCTGCACATTTGTAAGGCTTTATCGTTTTCTACAAGAGATAAGAATTTGTTTTACAAGTAAAAAGCGTGTGGTATACAGTCAAACCTCTCTATCTCAATTACGATTTGCCAAGACAAAATGTTCAAGTAAAGAAGAGTTCGACTAATAGAATTAAACTGTGAATCCATCTAATGAGAGTTTTGTAAGTTTATAAAAAAAAAAGTAATAATGCAAAATTATAGGTATGTTAATTTGTACTCCGGGTCGGGTTAGTTTATTGCACTGTTTGCCACCAGGTGGTCCGCGGACCGGAGGTGGTCCGTGAGACACCCATAGGGAAACTCAGTACACTTCTTTCAAAAAAGTTATATTTTCTTGTGACTAATTAAAGTCACATGCCAAACACGCGCTCAAATTATCATGTAACAGATTATCCAGTAAATACTTTGCTACTAGATCTGTAATTAAATTATGGACGTGTTAAACTTTTGGAGTCGTTTTCATCAACTTGCTTCCAATTACCCCGGCCGAAAAATTAATATCTTCGGTTGGCTCCTTATTATACCCGTCACTATGTGAAAGGGTATATTAACTTTGTCATGAAGTTTGCAACGCACAGAAGGAACCACCTCCGACTATATAATTTATATATATTATTGATCAGTGTGACGAGAGAAATCGATTGAGCGATGTCCGTCTGTCCGTCTGTCTGTCTGTCTGTCTGTCTGTCTGTCCGTCTGTTTCAATGCAAACTAGTCCCTCAGTTTTAAAGCTATCGGGCTGAAATTTTGTATACAAGTTTCTTTTTAGTGTAGGCTGTATATATGTCGGAACGAATGGAATCGGATCATGGCATCATGGGGCTGTCATACAAACCAACTCCTAAAAATAAGGTTCTTCTAAGAAAAAGTTTTTTCTTTGTGAACCAATCTGAACCAAACTTCACCCAAGTGTGTTCCTAGTAAAGCCTCGAAATATGTTTAGGAACGGATGAAATTGGAACACTACGTCATGGGGCTGTCATACAAACCAACCATTGAAAAGAAGGTTCTTCTAAGAAAAACTTTTTTCTTTATGAACGAATCTTAACCAAACTTGACCCGAGTGTGTTTCTAATAAAGCCTCAAAATATATCTAGGAACGGGTGAAATTGGAATACTGCGTCATGGGGCTGTCATACACACCAACCCTTGAAAAGAAGGTTCTTCTAAGAAAAACTTTTTTCTTTTTCAACCAATCTTAACTAAACTTCACCCAACTGTGTTCCTAGTAAAACTTCAAAACATATAAACGCGAACGCTTTAAATTCGAACACCACCTCATGGGGCTGCCATACAAACCAACCCCCTAGAAGAAAGAACAACTTTTTTTTATGAACCAATCATAACCAAACTTTAAACAAATGGGCTCCTAAAAAAGCTTCAAAATATATGCAGTATCGAATGGAATCGCTATGTCATGAAAACTAACCCACCTAAATTAGTTTCTTCTAAGAAAACTTTAGAAATACTAACCAAACTTGAGCCAAGTCTAGCGAAACCATTAGGTGGAAAAAAAAACACCAATTCATAAAGCCGTCATAAAAACAAAATCTCCAAAGTTAGGAATTTCTTTTTATAAGAAAAAACCTTTACTTTAACAGTTTTAGTACCCTAAGTGCAGAAAACTAGGGTTAATTTTGTCGCGATTTCGACATATTTTGAATAGATTTTACCAATTGCACATATTAAGGGGCAGTGTGAATTGAATTGTATTGAATTCGAGCTAAAATTAACCCTAGTTTTCTACACTTAACGTATAAAAACTGTAATGGAGCTACATTCAAATGATGCAAGAAAGATATAATTGTAAGACTATGCGCCAATTTTTAAAAGAATCGTACAAGCACCTCAGCTTGGCAATAGTTGGATAAAATTGAGATAGAAAAAAAATTGTTTTTGGGTCAAATCAGGCAAATTTGACTTTGAAGCTCTGTAAAAACAAAACCTTTGATCCGATTTTAGTGTGGTTAGTTTTATTTTATAGGTAAATTTGTTGGCTGTAATAATCATTTTATTTCACTATTCTGGCTGGTCTAGCTTTAGAGATATTAGGCTTTAAGTCGTGCAAGAAAATGATTTTTTCAAAAATCTTTAAATGCCTGTATAGAAATTTTATTATATATATTTATTGTTAGTGAAGAAGACTCCATCATGGTGGCTATATGAGGTTTCATATGTAGTGGCAATAGAACGAGAGTTAGAGTTATCGGCAAATATCCAATCAATTTGCGTACAATGTTTCCTACACGGAAAAAAAGGAAATGTACATGTGGCCAACGACGGCGGTATCTATAACTATTTTGAGGGTGAAATTTCAGCTAACCCTCATTTTATGTTCTCAAAATCATCAACAAATGTTAAAACGAAAATGTGAATAAAACAACGTAAATGTTCTAAATACTATTGTTTTGTATATACCAAATTACTAAATTGTAATAGTAACAAATTGATTAGTTGTTGGTACCAGCTAAAAAGTAAATAATTATTGAAATGTCTTTACGACATTGCGAAATGTGCACTGAACCATTGATTATTTTCTATATTAACCTAACCATTTTACCCCATGATTCTCAGCCTATCATGTCATAGTCAGTACAAATATGAAACCTGGTTGATTTTTCACTTGATTCCAAAAAAAAATATAAAATTTTTTTTTTCGCGAGTACACAGAGCGCGAACGCTGGGTTGGTGAGCGTGGCGAGCAGGGGGCGAAGCCCCCTAGTAACTCATAAATCATATAATTCATTGACCTCTTCTATATTTCATTTAACTCTTTACGCTCTAAATTGCATAATAAATTACCGCCTACCTACAGTGGGATTCGATCCCGAGACCCTATGATTTGGAGACCAACGCCCTACCTACTCGACCAACCAGACTCTATGAGTGATGAAGTTTGTAATTTATACCATACATTGTGAGACATCGCATAAAAGAAATAGCAAAAATAGCGAATAGCGTCGAGGCAACAAATTTTCGGGTAGAGGAAACTAATGGCTGGGTAGCAAAGTTAACAAAATGTTTATTCTACATTTTTATAGGTAGTATTCACTGTAGAAATACTTAATAACTAGCAAAATGTATTTAGTACACTAAAAAAGTATTTATTACATTTTTGCATGTAAACTACGATTTTGGTGTTAACTAGGACAATTTATATGTTTGTGATACATTGGAAAATTAAGGTGTTATTACATTTCTTAATGTTGGAGAGAACATTTCATTTCAAAACAAATATGTAATAGAAACATATTTAAATATACAAACTACAAATGTTTTGTTCGTAAGACATATTTTTAATAACATCTGCAAAATGTTGAATATACATTTCCTTTTTTTCCGTGTAGTAGGTACATTTAGAAGAGATTGCAAGCCTAACGTATTTAGTGCAGTTTCTAGTCTGTCAGTGCCCGACGAACGGCAAATGTTGAAGTCCCCCACTAAAAAAATTACTGATTTGACTTGAGGTACCATATTTATAGATTAGTAAATAATTTGCTTCAAAATCATTTATTTTGCGTTCTTCGTATTAGAATGTGCGATGTCGTACACTTCTAAGCTCGACTAAGATACAAGTGAAACATTGAATTTATGCTTAGCTGAGAATTCAATTTTTCCAACAACAAAACACTCTAGCACTGTGACGCGCAGTAAATTTTGTAAAAGAGAACTATTTAGCATCTATAGCGTAATGCCAGGATGTCTGAAAGTGGGAAGCACAATTAAACCCCTCAATTCTTAGAAAAAATAACTACCTGAGTACACGAGCTCATTTGTGCATTGTACATATGCAGTAAATATTTACACTCGTCATTATGTTAAAGTGTGGAGCTATCGGGCTGCAATTTGGTATAGAAAAGAAAAGAAAGGCTCCAAAATATATCCAGGAATGGATGCAATCGGAACACTGCGTGATAGGGCTATCATACAAACAAAATTCCAAAATTTGGTTCTTTTAAGAATTTTTTTTCCTTTATGAAGCGATCTTAACCCTTTCCCGGACAGAACGTCTATAGATGTCCAATTTGGAGCATTTGACATACAAATCGTGTCAAATTTTGGCGTTGTGTCCGGCAATGAGTTAAGCAATCTTCATCCAAGTATCAACACATCCAGAACTAGATGGATATGGAATCGGAACACGTCATAGGGCTTCGGTATAAACTATTACCACAAAAAAGCTTATGCTTCATTCAATTGTGACGGGTATTCAAATTTCGGCCGCGCCCGAAATTAGCCTCGGTCTCGTTTTTTTCAACGTTTTATTTTCATAAATTAGTGATTAAAAGGGTCCCAAGAGAATAAGGTCAGAGCTGGTTAAATCGGAAAAACGACTGAGACGTCGTCGAATCCTGATATGAGCCTGTCGGAAAGAAATTCGCGTAGGACGGCACGCTGGTAGCGTGTGTAAGTCAATATGGTGCTACGCCAACAAAAAAAAAGTTTTGTCCTAATTGAGATTAAGGAAGCATTACAAGCGCTAAATACGTTGAATATAAATGGAAATATTTCATTCGCATCGTATCCTAGGATACCTTAATTTAAGGCAGAAAAGTTGGATGCAGTCTTATTTCATATCAATCGACTTGCTAAAACTCCCTACTGAATGGGTGGTTTCACATTGCAAGACGAAACCGGACGGCTAATAGACGGACGGCGAGAGTTTTTGTAGTGGCCAGCAGACAGGCATTGTGCATTTCACATTGTAAGAACGCGTCTTACGAAAGAAAAAGATCGTGACGCAATTGTTTTTCCTTCGTAAGAATCGTACGATCGATTCGTAAGAATTTGACGACCGATAGTTCAGGCGTTCTGCGACGACAATTAGCGTGTGTTTTACTTGCATTTTAATCTTGTCGACTCGTCACTTCATTGTACACTAACTTTGGAGCGTGCATGGCAACATTTATACATACTTGCTGTGTGATTATTGTTCGCCCGTCCGTGTTTTGATCGGATAGTGTGAAATAAACGTATGTTTGGTTCTTGTCGTGCAAGTTTACCCGTACGGTCATTTTCTTATGGTTTGAATTGGCCCAATATTGACGCATAAACACGGTGAACTGAACTTAACTGAAAGCTTTCAACCAAGGAATGCTAACTGCTCCAGTCTCCTGAACTATTGGTACCGAATTGAATTGGATCTGCTGCATAAAGTTTAGCGAAGATATCGAAAATATCTCCAAATGTTTAGTGATGTAAACGAAAAAAAATTTTTGTTGTACAATTTTTCAGAGCGGAGTTTTTTTAAATCATCTACTGTGCTGATTGTTTTATTGAAAAAAAGATGTAAAATGAATTTCCGGTATTTTAGATTTTTGCCTGAAAACCGTCAGGTTGAGTGCAATGCGTTAACGGTCTTCCAAAGGAGTCTTGTTAATTTTTTTTTACTTTTAAGCGAATTTCCGAACTGCATTCATATAATGGCCCGTATGAATAAAAAGTAGTAAATTTTCAAATTTGTAGAGACTACTCAAAACTAGATACTACATGTATTCGTATGAATAATAATTTTTTTCGGAAATAATAAAACTACTACTTCGAAAATGCAATAGTAGCATCTGCTACAATTCAAAAAGTAGGCGCATGTGGGACATGTGTCATAATTAGGCATAAGTTTTCCTTCCGTTTCAGGTGGATGGTATAAGTGACGACTCAAAAATGGAATCACAACGAGACATACACCAACGTGCCACCGATGATTTAGCCGACGCGGCCCCAATCAATTTTGGATGACTTTATAAAACGCTTCGAAAATTGAGTGATCATACATAGATCGATGTCAAATGAAAACTTAAATGTATTTGATTGAGGCCCGCGTCGGCTAAATCATCGGTGGCATGTTGGTGTATAGGAGGTATTACACTATCAAATAAAGTTTGACCAATGACGCAAAAAGTTTGTCCCACTAGTGTAATAGCAAAATAAATGACCAAAAATGTGTTTGACCAAAAATGAATGACAATCGTGGTCATTCAGTTCGGTTCAAACATATGACCTTAGTGTAATAACAAAACACATCTTTGGTCAAATTTATTTTGCAGTTTTTGGTCATACGGTCATTCCAAAATTAGCAATTTCTTGTGTGACCCATGGTGGTCAAACGAAATGTTTCGATTGGGTGCATTTAATGATCAATATAAAAAATAACGACAATTTTATACTTTTTTTGCAAACTGTGGGATATTGGAAAATTCAAAATTTAAACGAGACCGAGTTCTAATCGTGCGAATAGCACGATGAGTGTATACCCTATACCCATGTACAGACCTAGAATGCGCGTAAAACCGAAAATATTCAATTTATTTTTTTTTAAGGGGGAAGGGGTAGATGGGTCGAATCTCGCACATCTTTAATATCTTATAACGGCATCCAGCAGCTATCATGTGCTATACATTTCAAGTTATTCGGGACATTCTATCAAAAGATATGGCGGAATATTGCTTTGTAGGGGATGTAGGGGTAGGGGTAGTCAGAAATTCTCCACCTTTCACTAACTTCAAGCATATGTCACAATTAGGCGTTGATGAAAATTTCAGGTCCCTAGCGATATTCTGTCGAAAACTATGGCCGAATTACACTATCACGGAGGGGTCATTTCTATGGGAGGTAGGGGAACCCATGGTCCGATTTGACCCATTTTCAATACCATCCAAGCTTTCATCAAAACAATCATCTGACCAAAATTTCAAAACGCTAGCTTCATTATTTCGGGAGTTATCGTGCGAACTGACAGACACACGGACGGACAGACAGACAGACAGACAGACGGACATGGCTTATTCGATTCAGTGACCGACCCTGATCATTTATATATATACTTTGCCATACCTCCGGTGGCTCCTTTGAGGTGTTACATAAATCGTCGTAACAAAAACAATATACCCTATACCATCTTATGGGTATAGGGTATAATTAATCTGTGGAATTACATCGACGAAAATGTTTTTAATAAACTTTCAGTAATAGCTTCGACTGGAACAATCTGCGTGTTCAGGACACAACTCTAGTTTGGAGATCTCATCTCTATCAAAAAATGTTGGTAGATGCACGCCATTTCAATCATTTTCTCGATTTTTTTCTGGTTCTGAAAGTTTATTTTTTTCCTCAAAAACTTGGAACCTCTTGGCCATAGTCTCAACATTAAATTAAATTGCAACTAGTAATTAGTAATCCACGATTTATAAATGAATTTATCTCTTTTTCCGGTGGAAACACATATTTCCCATTAAAAAATGTGGAAAAAGTTGAAAGGACGAAAAATATTGATTTATTTGTAAATTTGGGTTTACCTTTACACGGTTAAAAAATTGGTATAAACTTTTTAAATTTTGGTATACATATAGTTCCATAGACTTTCTGTATAAAAATTATACCAAGCTTCTTTATTAATCGAAGTTATCAGTTGAAGCTATACAGTTCATGCTAATCGCGTATAAAATATTTTTATAAGCTAACAATATGAAAATAATCCGAATAAGGTGTAAATAGTATTTATCCAGATATATGATAAAAACTATACAATTTTTTTATTCAAAATTAAAAAAAAAAACGACATTCATTTACATCTGAAGGATAATGTATGCCTGCAGAAAACCCCTTCTGGGACATACTGTTGCAGGCACTATACTCGTATATTTCCTATCCGCACATACAGAAATTTTTGACCACGCCGAGATTCGATCTCCGCACCTCTAGATTACTAGCATGCACTCTCAACCAGGTGCGCCACAGCGACGCACGAAGTCCACCTTTCCAAATGCGAATGCAATGATTTTTTTTAGAAATGTACAATATAGGATAAACTTTACTTCACTTTGGTATAAAATTTTTCTATCAGTTCAATATTATTAAACAAATTCTCGATTGGTATGCAAGTTATAATTTATAGTATAAAATCAATAACACGTTCTGATAAAAGATTCATATAAATGCTGCATAATTTTCATTAGTATTTTTAGATTAATTTTGTAACAGCTTCGTATAATTTTTAAACAAACATCTCGAATTCAATATTTTAATACAAACCTCGGATAAATTTAATAAAAATTCATATAAACAAAATTTATAAATCGCTTTTGTATACAATTCATACTAAAAAATGTATACATGAGCTTTATACCATCAGTTGGTATAAAAAATACACCAGAATTTTTAACCGTGTAGGCAACTGTTAGATATTGTATCTTATTACCAGATATTGACAGATATGTACCAGATTAGGCAACTGTTAGATATTGTATCTTATTACCAGATATTGGCAATAAATCGAGAACGGAAATATGAAAGTATCGCTGTCGCTCTTAAAGTCACGATAAAAACGTTCCCGTGCTTCAATAATTTCCTTCAGGGTGGCAGTTTGATTTTTTACATGGTCCAAGGGACTCACAATAAATGACTTGAAACTAGTGTCGATCCTACATAAAGGTTTGGAGGTTCCAACCCCCTCCTAAATTTGGTGATGATATTTGGATGAGAAATCGGCTTAAAACAAAACACGCACCGCAACTTCAAAAGCAAAATGTCCAAGTTTCGAGCCCGGCATACAAGTATGTAGTAATCTGTAGCAACTTAACAGTAAGCAAGAGCAAGGGATATAACAATACATGGATGATAGCAAGATATTCTTCTATTTCTTCTTTCACAAAAATTATCAGGTAATTACTTTCAGAATTTTTTTATGAACCCAGGCTGATCATTGGAAAAAGATTTATTGTAGTGACTCTCAGGTTAGAAGTAGGACAACTAAAACTACTCCCCGGGGTTTCTCATTTTTTCCACTAGCTTGAGACTAAGATCCGCAGTTAATTTTGAATTTGCCTTTCCGCAATTTTAGATGAGACGGGAGAAAGAACCTGATCAGTGACTAGAAGACCCCAAGGGTGGTCTATGTACTATGAAGCTTTGCAGCGCTTTTAATGCTTTTTTCACAACCGTATAGAGCGGTGAAGTTGCTTAGTAAACAAATATTACAGAAAAAATCTCCAATACAAATTAAACGAAAAGAAAATCGAATACTAATTTCGAGGATCACGGAATACGAAACACTTGATTTTTACCTTTACCAATAAGTCGCTAGTATATAAGTTTAGTAAAACCTTCGCTTTATCGATCAAAAACAAATATTTTTTTTTTAGAAATAAAAGAGGACCATATTATTCAAGCTACAAACGAGAAGGTGGAGAACATTTTTGGAGGTTCAAAAATCTGATGGTTCCTATAACTCTAACGATAATTGTGTTCTTAAACTCAGTGATTTGGATGCACTGAGCAGTTATAAAATATGAGCACCACCAACCTTATTCCGAAACCCCCTTTCGAAATAGTACACCCCTGTATGAAACACACAGAAAATTTCTAGAAAGAGCTAGCTGCTACTCTAATTTTCCCTAAGTTCTCCGTACACCCCTTTTTTTAATCTAACTTTTTTTTCATTCTACGCGGTAACTTTTCGTCTTCTTAAATTTTAAATCGCAAGAGACAAGATTACGCCTTCAAGCAAAATTAAACTGATTTACTAAAGAAACATTTATTCAACTTAACCTTTGCAAATTCGATAAAGAAATGAAACAATGCACAATGACAGCTTTCTTTCGGTTTATCCTCTGATAAAAAAAGATTGTGATATATCCAAATTAGTTTCAATCAGTTTCGGTTTGAAACTTCCTCATGAATATTCGAAGCAAGTGTTTTGTGCCAACTTCTGGCCCAAAGGCGTCAACATATCACCCTTCAAATTTTCAAAAAACGACAAACGCCAAAACAGTGTCCAGCAGAACACATAATTTCCAATTCATTTTTCTCCGTCTATTATCAAAATGTTGGCGGTCTTCGTTCAAGAACAAATGACTTTTACCTTGCAGCTTCACAAGAAGATTATGCTGCCATTTGCTTAACCGAGACTTGGCTTCACACAGACATTTCAAATGAAGAACTTTTCATAAGAGACTATGATGTCTATCGTCGCGACCGTTATGAGGCTTCGACTAAGAGAGGAGGTGGTGTTTTGGTAGCTATCAAAACAACATTCCCATCTCATGAAGTTGAGCTTTTTCATAAGGACGTGGAACAGATATGTGTTTCTATCAATGTTTCTCGCAGCGAAAAAGTATATATTTTTAATAGCTATTTACCACCTTTGAGTCCAGTTGATGTTTATAACAAACATGTAGATAATATCTCCAAGCTATTTGCATCTTTTGAGGAAAAAGACAAATTGATCGTTGTTGGGGATTTCAATCTTGGTAATATAAGTTGGTACTGGAACGACGACGAGAAAAAAATTCTGCCGCGTGATTTACATCTTGAGTGTGAATCTGTTCTAACAGATTGTTTGTTTGCAATGGATTGATGCAAATGAACCTTGTTAAAAATTCGATTGGTAGAATTTTAGATCTAATTTTTGTTAGTACTTGCTTGAATGCTTCTGTAATTAAAGTAGATAAACCAATTTTGCCCAATTCAATCCATCACAGTGCTCTTCTTCTTGAGTTTGTTTTTTATGATTACATTGAAGAAGAGCCCGAAGTTATTCCTACTAGAAATTTTCAAAAAGCCCAATTTGAAAAACTAAATTCAACATTTTTTAATATGGATTGGGCTCCAGTTATATCGAATAGTAATCTTATTGAAAGTTATACAATTTTTAATTCAATTTTAAATAAATCTATTCGCAAGTACGTTCCGTTAAAAAAGAACAAAATAAAAGCAAAAAATCCTTGGGCTACCAAAGAATTGTTCAAACTTAAGAGAGCAAAAAATAAGGCCCATAAATTATACAAGAAGTCATCCTCTCTTGCCAATAAAGAAAATTTCTTTAGATTGAGAAGAGAGTATGAATTAATGAATAAAAATCTTTACAAACAGTATATTGCGAGAGCTGAAAATAATATAAAGAATGACAGTAAGACATTTTGGAATTTTATAAACAGCAAGCGTAAGAATACGGGAATCCCAAAAAATTTAGAATACAATGACAATATTCACAAAGATGTTCAATCGGTTTGTGACGGATTTGCTAGATTTTTCAGTTCAGTTTACAAAGTGCCCGACTCCGTTTCATCAGAAATGAATGCTAACATCAATGGAAGTCAGAGTGCATTGGTCCCTCGGATAGCTCAGGAGGACCTTACGAGTGCTCTTGAGATTTCTGAGGATGACCTATTGAATGCTATGCGTGATCTTGATGTTAGTATTCAGGCCGGACCTGATGGCATTCCTAATATATTTTTGAAGAATTGCATGCAATCGTTATGTCGTCCTTTAGCCTTTATTTTTAATTTGTCCTTGACTTCAGGTGTTTTTCTTGATGAATGGAAAGTTTCATACATAACGCCTGTACACAAAAAGGGTCCGAAGCATCTTATTGATAACTATAGACCCATAGCTAAAATATCTGCAATACCGAAGTTGTTTGAAATGCTTATTAAAAATAAAATAGATGTTTTAATTAGCCGTTTGATATCGCCATGTCAACATGGATTCCTGAAAGGAAAATCAACTTCAACAAATTTGGTATCATTTACTAAATTTGTTGCTGATGGTATCGAGCAGGGAATGCAGGTTGATGTGGTATATACCGATTTTTCGAAGGCTTTTGATAGAGTAGATCATAATATTTTACTTACAAAACTAGAACATTTAGGAATACAGTCAATTTTTCTAAGCTGGGTGAGATCCTATCTAACGGATAGGACTCAGTTGGTGAAGTTAAATGGCTGTATATCTCGCTCTGTTATAAAGTGCTCGTCAGGGGTTCCGCAAGGAAGCCATTTAGGACCACTTTTCTTTTTAGTTTTCATAAACGATATCATCCAAAATTTTAAATTCGTGCGTGTATGGCAGTATGCCGATGATATGAAAATCGCTATGAAAATACGCAACATTGATGACTGCCTTAAGTTGCAATCCGATTTAGAAAAGCTGCAATTTTGGTGCCGCGATAATAATTTAAATTTAAATGTTAGTAAATGTAAAGTACTTAGCATATATAAATTGAAAACTCCGGTCTTCTTTGAGTACTCCTTAACAGGTAGTGTTCTTGAAAGGGTTGCCGAAATATCAGATCTTGGTGTAATTTTCGACCATGAGCTTTCATTTCTACAACACATTGATTACATTATTTCAAAAGCGAATAGTATGTTAGGATTTGTTAAACGTAATGCGCGCGAATTTAATGATGCTTTTACTTTAAAAATATTGTATGCAGCTTTCGTTCGTTCGCACCTGGAGTATTGTTCTATTGTGTGGAATCCGTTCTATAAGGTGCATATCGAGCGTATAGAAAGAATTCAACACAATTTTACACGGTTTGCCATTTATCAAATTGGCTGGCGTTTCAAGCCAGATTATAAAACTCGCTGTTCCTTATTGGGTTTACAATCCTTAGATTATAGAAGAACATTTTTAAACGCTATGTTTATAAGAGACCTGTTTTGCTCTCATATTGTTTGTGAAGATATATTAAATAACTTTCAAGTCAGAAATATTCCTCACAATTTACGGCGGAACAACCTTCTTGTTCAGCCTTATCATAGAGTAAACTATGGGCTTAATGAACCAATTACAAGGTCAATTATTCTTTATAATAGTTTGAAAGACTTAGTTAATTTTAATTGTACTAACAAACTAATTTTTAAAAGAAGTTATTGTGATAAATTTCCTTATTAATATATTTTGTTTTCAGTTTTTTTTTACGATCTGCTAGAGTTTACACTCGATTGATTGATTAGTCACTTACGTACGGATAGTAAGTAAAGTGATGCCGAGAAGCTTAGTCCCGGGACAAAAGTTTCTATGAGGCAAAAAAAAAAAAAAAAAAAAAAAAAATAACCATTCTAAATACATACTGGAGCTAAGTTACCTTTGGTCATTTTTTTCTGAAACGGTCATACTAGTGTGATAGGTAAATCTGCTTCGGTCAAACAACTGACTTGAAACCTGACTGACTACGTCATTGGCCAAACCAGTTGGTCATTTGTTTGTCCCGTAGTGTAATAGGTCTCGAAAAACACTTTTGGTCATTGCGAAAGTTGGACAAATTTTGTGTGACCCACTGGACAAACTTTATTTGATAGTGTAATACCACCTTATGTCTCGTTGTGATTCCATTTTCGAGTCGTCACTTATACCATCCAGCTGAAACAGAAGGAAAAATTATGTACAATCTGTTATTTACGTATTTGTGTACTTTTGGCTTATGAATGGATGAATTCACGTACGGCGTACTTCAGTGGAATTTATCGAATACTATAGTCTCAGCTGTAGCTTCGAATTAAGATTTGTCACTAAGTTAATTGTTTTTTCAAAATGGTGGTTAAAAGATTCACCAAAAAAGCACAATTCGTTCTCGTTATAAACAACATCTTCCAATATTTTCCACTTTGAAGAGCAATTCTTTTTTAAGTTGGCTATTTAACATTAGCCTAATCGTTGTGAAAGATATTTTCAATGCAGCTGTGCATACAGTATGGGTACATGTAATGCATATTTTCAAGTAAAACAGGAATGTACCTAAGTCCGCCTCTTTGATTCTGTGCCAAATGGTTGGGCATCTTTGCTCTAATCTAGACTTATCAGACTTTTTTAAAATTATTATTATCCACAATTTCGAAATACGATTACGACAATATCGGTTGTAAGATATACCCAACCTGATTGCCTATAGTTTCTCAAAGACTAATAACCGCCTATAAGCAAAACAAGCCTAGTGATCTTTAGGTGTAGTCACAATTTCCAATTGTTTTTTTTTAGAGACTAGAAGGTTGATAGTAAACATCGGAGAAAGGTATGGGAGCTAGCTATCAAGGACGACATGAAGGAATCGTTGCCGAAAAAATGATTGGCCAACCAATCTACATTTCTCTTTGTAAAGCTATACAGAGATTTGAAATTATCGTCGCACATCACATCGTTTTAAGTAATTTTTCGTTTTACGTGGTTCACTTATGTTTAAAAACATTTTTAAAGAAATTTTTTTGCCTTGTTTGATTACTACAAATCTACCTACATATTTGTAGTTTGCAAATTGTTACCTACATGAAAACTGTAGTAAAGCTACTTTTATTCATATGAAATCTACTAATGTTTCCCCTTTGTAGTATGTTCGAAAGTTGTAGTGCAGTAAACGTCATTTTAATCATGGCAACAATACTAGAAATCTATGTTTACTTCAAAAAAAGTAGTAAAGTGCAATTTACTACTTTTTATTCATACGGGCCAATGTTATTTTAAACTCAAACTCGATCTTTGCATGTCGGCGGAAAAGCAATCATTTCAGATATAAAAAAACAATATCCGACCAGTGTTCATCGTTATATGCAGGGTCGGGCGGATTCACCCTCTGTAGTGCCCCTGGGCAGTAGTCGAGGTGTACAATTTCAGGAGTAGCAGAACTTCAGTGAAAATGGCAGAATTTACTTCTTAGAAAGGTGTTTGGACTGAACTTCTAATCAAAGTTAATGTTTAGAAGTAAAGGTTTAGGTACTCTATTTAAGGTGGAATTAACCTTCCGGCGGGCGCAATACTAATCCTAACACGATCGGGCGCAATGCATCTGACAGATTAAGTTCAGAAAATAGGATGAAACTAAGTTTCTGTATATTCTACACTCTTATTTATTGTTGAATTATCCCTTTGAAACAGTTCTACGAAATTTTAGAAACAAATACTGGCTCACAAAGTTTGATACCCTTCACATTTTTAATTTTTTAAGAATATTCCGCTTTCAATAGCCTCAATATTTAAAAAACCTCCGACAACTCGACCGCTTAACAAATGTGAGCTTATTTTACTAAAAACACACTATTGAACGATTTGGTGAGCCTAAAAGTCACCGCAACGTTATTACGCAATCTGAAGAGTATAACACGTGGAAATTTTCATAGAAAAGGAATAATAACACAATCGGGCGCAATACATCTGAGAGATTATTTCACCCCCTCCCGCCCCTAAGACATATGGTAGATAGAGACTGAAAACTGCTTTGAGTAGTTGATCGATAAAGATTAAGCTACTGTGAGTTTCAGATCTCTCCCTTTTCATATCGCTGATTGGCGCAACAAAAACTGGTCACTTAATCTGTCAGATGCATTGCGCCCGCCCGAAGGTTAAATGCTCATGGAGGAGCAGATACTCCTTAGAGCTCATAACAATATTTTTAAAAAAATGATGAGTTTACGCATTGGATGCATAAGCAACCCCTACGACTGCCACAAGATGGGAAATAAATCGATTCCTTAGAGCTGGCAATATAAAACTAAACATACATCGTTGCCAAAAAGGAACACTTTTTTATTCCATACAAGATGCGAGAGCTCGCTTCGCTCGCTCTCACCCCTTGTGCTCACTCCGCTCACTTCAACCATCCCTTTAAGCCGAATAATAATCTCTGGAGAAACTGCAGGATCTTGACCAGACTTATCAGACAGAATCGATTCTCGGGACATACTTCTCGTCGAATTGGGAGACCTGGAGGAAGCGGTCAATTTCAACGTTTTATTGGAAGCTCCCAGCGAACTTCGTATTGCCCATGAAATAAATTTGTAAAAACTTGTGTTCCAAATCCGATTGTGGCAATAAGGACCCCACTAAATGTTATACATATATATATTTGGCCCTGCATCTAAAAGTGTAATTTGATATGCCTAAACTACATTATGTAGGTATACCTTCATTGAATTACCTTGAAAGTAAGCATCAAATTATCACGTACAAATGTGTGTTGCACCAAAACAAGTCATTTGGAAGCAATTGTTGTACTTTTGTATATTTGTGAGGAAATGAGCCAAGTCTCTTGATGTTCCAGAGACTAATGAGCATAGACGTTCTGGTGGATGCACTATTGGTGGTAATTTAATTTTTCCACCAGCACAGCATTCCTTGAGGCTCGCCGATGAACTTCAAGCCCTTACAATACCGGCAAATAGTAGACATGCCTCCAATCATAACTGCTATATCGGAACTATAATCGATTTCAAGATTGTAGTTAAAGGCAGCTCGTTCTAGGACTACCGAAGTTGCAGTTGTACGGAATACATCATGTTGGTTGTTGGATGTAGCATAGTGGTTGGTTATTAATCGTTGCCTAAGAAAATTTGTATGACGCTTTGGTGGCTGACTGCAACGACCTAAATCTGGTCGTTTTTTTTCGATGGCATTAGTCTAAAATAGGTATATAAGAACTTGTTGACAGTGTACTCCAGCACTCGTTCCAAAAAGGCAATTTGTCGACTTTCGAAGCTATGAAATTTTAATTCCTTTTGTACAGCGTACTGTGTTTTTGATATTATACATAGTTTCAGTGACAATTTTCCTTATAGCTTTACTAATGACTCAATATTTTTATTTAATTCAAATGTGATCGATGAAAACATAATTGCGACAGGTGACTCTCATACATAAAGGAATTTCGAATTGCCGCCACATCCTTTGAGATTTTTAAAATTTTCTCGGTGTTTAAACCTTATCCAGCGTAAGACGGATTTAACAAAAAAAATAATCATATAAATCGGTCCAGCGGTATTCGAGTTTTTGCGTTACAAAGAAATCATTTTCTTTTTTATATATAAGAAGATTTATTATTTTATTATCGCGAAAGGTATTGTCACCCTTGCAGGGGATCTAAAATCTTTTTATCCGGGTGACCCTGTTCTTCCGCTGCTGCGGGAGATTGTTTTCAGTACGGGATGAGTTTCCCTAAAGTTGAGTGAAATTGAAAGGTCTCGATTCCTAAACAATGGATATTAAGTCTTTTTCTTTTACAACCGTTCTCCAGTTGCAGCCCCAGGAAATGATCGTTTTCAATGCTTAACGAAACCAGCCCGCAATTGCAGTTTCCGGAAGAAGGAGGTGGCGTATGCTATACCAGGAGAAAGAAAGTGGATCCAGGGAACAGATCTGTTCATTGGTGGTCAAGATCTTTCGTTATAATATGGAAAAAGTAAAACAAAAGCAAAAGTGTCCGGTTTTCTTGATTCTGAGGGTATGATACTTCTCCCGCACGCGCGATTCCCAAAGCTATAGTCGTCAACTAGCAGGCTGAAGCCTACGGCATTTTGAACGCTCCGTGCACAGATAAAAAAAATAATAGATCAGCGATTAGACTTTATTTCAATTTAAGAAATGTTTGCGCAATTCGTTAGGCAGCTATATTGAAACAATTTGGGAGTCGAGGATCAATCAATTAATCGTTGGATTGTCAAAATAAGGTGCAAGGTAGCTAGGACAGCAAAAATCAAAACGTCTACTGACGTCAGATATGTAAGTCCGCCACTGACCAAAGGAACGATGCAGAGAACAACAGAGAACAATGCAGATTTTCCTTTATTATACCCTTCGATCATAGAGTGAAAGGGTATATTAACTTTGTCATGAAGTTGAAGTTGAAGGAAGCCATCTCCGACCATATAAAAAGTATACATATACGATCAGCATGACTTGGAGAGTCGATTGGGCAATGTCTGTCTGTCTGTTGCGACGCGTTTTACTCGGCCAATTTAAAAGCTATGAAGCTGAAATTTTGCACAAATGCTTCCTTTTGCTGCAGGCAGTTTGAATCGGTAAAATCGGACAATGGGATCATGGAGCTGCCATACAAACCCAACTCCCAAATTAGGTTCTTCTAAGAAAAACTTTTGTATTTGTGTACCAATTTCAAACGAATTTCATAAAAATGTGTTTCTATCGATAACACAAAACATATGTAAGAATGGATCAAATCGGACCATGGGGTCATGGGGCTGCCATACAAACCTAACCTCCCAAATCATGTTCTTCTCAGAAAAACTTTTTTATTTGTGCACTAATTTCAACTAAATCGCACACAAAAGTGTTTCTCTTGATGGCACAAAACATATATAAGAATGGATCAAATCGGATAATGGGGTCATGGGGCTGCCATACAAACCTAACCTCCCAAATTAGGTTCTTCTAAGAGAAACTTTTTTATTTGTTCACTAATTTCAACCAAATTGCACAGAAACGTGTTTCTCTTGATGACACAAAACATATCTAAGAATGGATTAAATCTGATCATGGGGTGGGCATACAAACCCAACCCCCCATTTTGGTTCTTCTAAGAAACATTTTTTGCACCAATTTCACAAAACCTTGAATTAATGTGTCTTTAGCAAAGCCACAAAAAAGTTTAAAACGAATGGAATCGTACTGTGGGGTCATGCTCCCGTAACCCCAATAAAATTTTCTGGGTAAATATTTTTATTTGCCCACTTATTTCAACCAAGCCCAAAACTTTTGTCAAGACGAAAGAAAAAGAATGAGGAGGGGGATGAAGTACAAGGCATAGGTACGCCCGAAAAAACGTTTAGCCCAGAGCGAAGGGTATCCAAATTTCGCACTATGGGGCCATCCTCTGCATCTCCCAATGAAATTTTCTTATTAAATATTTTTACTTATTTATTGCAACAAAACCCCACACATATGTATATTGTTATGTCGACGCAACGGAGTTTTTCTGAATACAGAAGGGAAAGAATGGGGGCGGGAGGAATTAAAGGAATTAAGTCGTAGGTACGCCCGAAAAAACTTTTAGCCCGAGGATATCTAAATTTCGACCGCGACCGAAATTAGCCTCGGTCTCGGTTTTTTTCCTAATTTATTTAAACTGTCTCCTAAAATATCGAAATGTGTATATTTCACAGAACATTAATTCAATGGAACGATGAAAGTTGCTTATGCGCCAACTTTTGTAAACTTTGCAGAGTTGTTACTTCAATCTACCGTTAGGAACTATGGGTTTATGTTTAGCATAAAAATATGAATAGAAAATCTTCGAAAAATTTAAATAGTTATTTATTGTAAATTTTGTGTACGTTCTGAAGATTATAATAAGAACTTGTTTCAGTTTACAGGGAGTGAGAAAACCTAAGTTGCCGCGCCGATTCAATGAGTATTTCCCCTAGAAAATCGGGGTTCCAATCTGTGACGGGGTACCTCAAATTTCGAATCAGCGACCCAAATTTTTTTTAACGTTTTTTCAAAAGCCGAGCAGACGAGTATTTCTATGAGAAAATAGAGGTGCCATTCTGGGGCGGGCAACCCCAAACATTTTTTTCTTGCTTTTGACCTCAAATTTGGAATCAGCGACCCAAACTTATTCTTCAGTGTTAGTGTTTCTTGTCACGCCGATAGGACGGGTATTTCCCCAAGAAAATTGGGGTACCTTTCGGAATGAATGAAGTCTTCAAACAGATGTAAAACGAATCGTGGCTAAAAAACCTGAAAAAAAAACGTGCTAAAATGCGGTACAAAACAACCTAACAATCAGCTCATTGGGTGTAGGTGCAAAGAAAACCTGAAAAAAAGATACTGAAAGATGTTAGAAAAACTGAGAAAGACCGGTACTGAACAGATGCTGAAAAACCCTGCAAAAAAACGGTACTGAAAAGGTACTAAAAACTTGTAAAACCGGTTATGAATAAAAAACAGAGACCGGCCCATGATTGAAAAAATCGCGATATCGGTACTTCAAAATAATAGTAACGGTTGTTGATTCAACACTGATTTTAATCCGGTGTATACCGGTGTTAGGAACAGGCCTACATATACTGCTTTTCAGTACAGAGGATACTGTTATCAAAATATTTATAAAAAACTGTTTTTGAAGGTGTTTGATAGGCATTGATCAAAATTTCAGGTTGCTAGCGATACTTTGTCGAAAGTTATGGCCGAATTAAAATATCAAGGATGGGTAATTTGTATGGGAGGTAGGGGATCCCTTTGTCCGATTTGGTCCATTTTCAATACCGTCCAAGATTTTATCAAAACAAAAATCTGACCAAAATTTAAAACCGCTGGCTTCATTATTTCAGGAGTTATCGTGCGAACAGACAGACAAACAGACATGGCTTATTCGAATCAGTGGCCGATCCTGATCATTTATATATGTATATACTTTGCCATACCTCCAGGTGCTCCTTTGAGGTGTTACATAATATCGGCGTAAAAAATACAATATACCCTATACCATCTTATGGGTATAGGATATAATAATTAACATGCGCGACAGTCCAACATTGGACTACGATAAGGTGACTAGACTCCCGAAGGCTCAATGCTGTATAGTGCAGTCAAAATATCCCAATTCAGGCCTCCAAATAGAAAAAAATAGAGTAAGGCTAATTTTTGTTGTTTTTGAATCAGTGGGTTCCCAGGAATCTACAACTGATTTTGCTAAAAAAAATTTTGATCGGAAAGGTCCCAAAAAGGACAAAAAAGGATACTCTTTAATCCTTGCCCGGTGGTCGGCATGCGGGGCATTAGATCAAAGGGGACGTCGAGTACATTACATATCCGGTGTTTGTTTCCTGTTTCAAGGACCCTCAAAGGAATAAATCGAGCTTAAATGGAAAATTTTCGAGTTTCCCGTGTATCTTTCCAAAGCCATAACTACGAGAATAATTCCAGTTGTCCCTACTTTTTTCACTTTTCAGAAGCTATAATAGATGGAGATTCTACCATTAAATTTGCTAAGAAAAAAGTTGATCGGAAAGCTATGAAAAAGGACATAAAAGGACACTAATTTCACACCTTGATCGAACGTGGGCATGTGGGGTGTCATATCAAAAAGGACGTCGAGTGCATTGCATATCCGGTGCTCGTTTCCTGTCTCAAGGACACTAAATGGAATAAGTCGGGCTTAAATGGAAAATTATGGCTTTAGAAAGATACAGACACGGGAAACACACAAATTTTTAAGTTGAGCCCAATTTTCTCCTTTGAGGGTCCTTGGAGCAAGTAACAAATGCCGGATATGGAATGTACTTGACATCCTCTTTGATATGACACCCCACATGCCCACGTTCGACTAAGGTGAGCAATTAGTGTCCTTTTATGTCCTTTTTCAGAGCTTTCCGATCAACTTTTTTCTTAGCAAATCTAATGGTAGAATCTTCAGCTATTATAGATTCTGGAAAGTGATAAAAGTAGTGACAACTTGAATTATTCTCGCAGTTATGGCTTTGGAAAGATACACGGGAAACTCGAAAATTTTCCATTTAAGCTCGATTTATTCCGTTGAGGGTCCTTGAAACAGGAAAAAAACACCGGATATGTAATGTACTCGACGTCCCCTTTGATATGATACCCCGCATGGCCACCTCCGGTCAAGGATTAAAGAGTATCCTTTTTTGTCCTTTTTGGGACCTTTCCGATCAAATTTTTTTTTAGCAAAATCAGTTCTAGATTCCTGGGAGCCCACTGATTCAAAAACAATAAAAATTAGCCTTACTCTCTTTTTTTTTCTATTTGAAATGCTAATATGACTGCACTAGTACACACACATACTTGCTGAATTCAGTTTTCAAGCAAATCCTCCTACTTCCAGGTTTGAAGTCCGAGGTTTAAGTCGCAAAAATGTTGGCAAATTCTCTGATACGCGACAGACAGATAGAGGTCTGAGCGCAGCGTAGGGTAAGGTACAGGATTTGAGCTCACGTATGGACGAGCCAGAGGTGTAAATCCTACAAATTGCCTTCCATAAGCTCACCGCTCGCTGGACTCACCTTATCCTATTTCCCGGCAGCGCTACGTATCTAAAATGTTGGCGAATTCTGAAAAGCGCGACAAACAGTGAAATCTGACCGGTGCGAAAGGCGTGCTAGGATCTGAGTAATCCTAAGGACGAGACAAAGGGGCAAATCTTACCAATTGCCATCTATTGGCTCACCCCTCTGCTGCGATCGCACCTCGGCTTATCCACTTCCTACCAGTGCAAAGCCAAGGGCGAGCCACAGGATCTGAGTAAATGTTTTGACGAGCCAGTCATCCAAATCTACGAATTGCCGTACATTGGCTCACCACTCGCTGCGCTTGAATTTCGCCTTATCCTACTTCCTTAAAAGCAGACATGACTGATCACATGCCTCGTCGAGAAGCTTATTATGTAGTGAATTATAGGTTTTATTGTGTGACATGGGAAATGCTGTACATTTTGCTGTACATTTCCCAATGCTGTACGACAGGTCAAAATGCTGTACGTCTGGTCAGGTTAGAGTACGACCGCAGACGTGTTAGTGACATCCAATTTCCAAAATCTTAACTGTTTCTTCGTTTAGGTGTTGAGATTAACAGCACGCTCAACAATGTTATTTATCCCTTTAAATGGGTACTCGTTTAAGATCTAAGTGAGATCATAGTTCGTCACATGGGTCGTGAGTTAAAAAAACACCATAAATTAAATTGGTTGACGTTGAGACTCGAACCCACGACCCTATACGCCGAAGAAGAATTGAGTGTTGTGGCTCTTGCAGGGGAAAATCGTCCTTGGAAAAACGGTTACAATAGTTACATAAACGATCAAAAAGGAAGCTATTTGAAAAAAAGTGATCGATGGCCGCATGGAAATGAAATGGTTAAATGATCATTTGCACACCAGGTTAAACAGAAAATTGGTCGTGGTTTATGAATGGATTTATAGAGCAAAACAATCTTACTCACTCTCTAATGCCGCCCGCCTACAGGAAGTTCGACTGTATACAATTTACTTTTTTCATTCGATCAGGAGACATTGACCACAAAGAAAAACTTCATAGTTGACAGCACGAAATCTATTTATCCTTTCTACTCTAAGTTCTACGTCAGTAAGATAATGCTCAACGTGGACTCGTGCGACAATGATAACAAAATATCTCTTTCGCAAAAATAAAATCACAATCAACCCTGATAACGACAGTTTAGGAGATTTACAATCAGTCCATTGCGGTCGTCTCTGAATCCCATTTGCTTAGTCAATCCTACTCTTTGTATCATCCACAGCATTTACCACTTAATAACCATCATGTCCCACTAGCAGCAAAGATAAAAGCTACGCAAATGATTTTTCAGAAAAAAAATTAAATGTCGAGTGGGAGAAGTGCTTTCTATCTACATACTATCGTTATCATCTCTAGGACTTCAAGTAATGTCCTTGTGGGTCTTCCTGGCCCGCCCGTGTCCGAAAAAGGAGAACCCCTTAGTAAAAGAAAAATCAAAAATGATCCCCGAGTATCATACACTTGACTTTAGTAGAGTATGTAGTTTAGTTGGGATACGATCCGGATACTCTAGAAAGAAAACCCTAAAAGCGTATCACTTCAATTTAATATTCAACTATCCGCTTTGTTAGAAAATATTCAAATTAAGTCCCGACGACAAGGAGTAGAAGATACCTATGGGATGATGGGATGGTGATGGGTTTGTCGTCAACAGCACCCCTCTACAAACCAAAACCAATCTTCTTCGCTGTGAAGCACTTTCACATGGATGAGAATTGCTGTCGGGGATTTTTTTTCCATGACTATACACGACATTGCTCTAAGGATATTTGCATTGTCACAGCAAACGTTTCGAGACAGTGTGGAGGATTTCGAATGGATGTAGGTTAAAAGCAATGTCGCAAGCTTTGTGATTTTGTTACATTCGTAATCTGACGAATAGTGTGTCCTTAAAGACGGGATACAAAACGGGAGAAGATTTGTATGTATGCCCATTGTTCAAGAGATTTTTATGTCGTCCATTCATTCCGTTGAGATTAAACCGTTTGTTATGGTCCTTGAAATGGACTTATCTGCTAGTGAAATTTATCCTGGTAGGGCATCGGAGTGCCTGGAGAAGAACAATGTAATTATCCTTAAGCGATGAGTTCTTTACCGCTATATTGAACTTTGCAGACATTTCACATAGTTTTATGCTATTTATTCGTCTTTATTTTTTGAGATTCGCCCCAAACGCACTGTTACATAAATTTTGGCACTTGACACATCTCATTTTATTCAAAAGTGTATGTTTTCTCCACACTCTCTACAGTTCAATTCCATCTGCAACTGACTATATCGAGGTCAATTTAGTCATTTATTTGTCATCCTGCCTGAAGGTGCCCTATTAAATGGAAATTTTATTGAGTTCGTTATAATAGTCCGAAAATAGCGGAGTGAGTTCATTAAATTATGCTTATGTGCGGTAGGTCGTCATTTCAAAATGATTAGGGGTGTGTTTGTGTTCTACAGACACAGGACATAGGCATGAGATTATTTTGGTATTTTGTGGCTATGATACGCCGTCATTGTTGGGCTTTCACATTTGTCAGTTATTCATCCATATTTGTTTTATACTCTTTTTGTTTGTTTGTATGTTGACAATTCGTGACGATGACTATAATTTTTTGTTGACAAAGACTTGTGGTAAATATCCATTTTGGGATGATTTAGTGACGAGCCGAAAATTAGTGTGTATCGAAGGACTAATACGTAAAATATAATTTAAGTTTTAGGAAGCGGTAGAAAATGTAATAATGTGTGGTTTTAACTTCGATAAATGAAGCGGTCTATAATCAAATAGGATATCAATGTACTTGGGAGTCCCTTACCTCCCTGTGACGATTCCCTTAAAATTTTACCAATCCATACGCGCGACTACTGATCACCGGATGTTGAAAGTTTAATTTAATTTCTGCCAGAGCTTACCTTGTTACTCAATAGAGAGAAAGAGAAAGAGAATGAAAGTTGAAGCATTAGTATAATTATGGTACTATGAAAGTAAGTTAGTTTCCCCAATTAAAGTAATTATATATGTAATTTACCCTAAACCTTCAGGACTCAAACCGGGATAGTCTATGAATCGATTCGTACATTACACATGTATCAGTTGCATTGCATTATGTTACCTTTCACTACAAATGTAAATTTCTGGCTTTTATACATTTTTAAAGAGAATGAGAATGATGGTTATAGTATATCGCGTGATGCGTATACATATACTGACACAGTAAAGATCCTTAAACGTTTTCTTCATGGCAATATGCTTGTTAAATACTAATATGTACTCGTACGTATACTTTAAAACTTTTATTTGGTTTATGTATGACACATTTCCCTTTTTATGTGTTTTGTTTCAGTGACTTTATTTAAATTATTGCGTCGAATATTTGGAGGCAAACCAAAAAAAGTGACGCTTGAAATCGGTATGTACATAAATGTATAAATAATGTAATGTGAATTGTATGGGTTGTTTTCACATACATACCTAGATATTTTTGTGTCATTAGAACTTAGATGTTTGGTTCATTCGATGGCTAGAATAGCCATAGCCATTAAGCGTTTCATAATTTTGTAGCGTAAAAATATTATAGAGAACCGTTTTTAAAATATATAAAATAGAATTTTCAATAATTTTATAGGTTCCATTTCTGAGGAAAAACCCTCAGGATTCGCCCTCAAACTTTGGCACATGGATAAATGTAACCATATCGTAAAAGTTCAATTTTTGACATGCATTTGCATAATGTCTTTGCGGAGGCTATCTGGAATACTGGGGGGTTTTATTACGTTACAAAATGTAACATTTTGTAACGTAATAAAAACGTAACAAACCTTAAAATCGTTCTTCCCGTGGTTCGAACTTCACCAAATTTGGTATACATTATCCTTCGATGGCTCTGGCAAAGAATCGGTGATGACAATTTTGCTGAGCGTCGGGAATAGCGGTAAATTCACCATTGAAATGAACGAAAAGGTATCCTTCAATTAATGCCCCTGGCTCTCCCCGTGGACGGATTTCGATGAAACTTGGATGGTAGTTAAGTGGCGCGGTCTTTAATATTTTGGTATCGGCACTTATTATGTGAAAGATGTCCTTGGACACAAAAGGTACTTTTTTCTGTGGGCGTGCACTATACGAGTAGACGATATGGATATAAAAATACAGGATTCGTTGAGACGAGTCCTCCAAAATGACAAAACGTTAATTTTCAAATCAAATCAAATTCTTTATTCAACCAATGATGAAAAACTATTTGTATCACAAACAAGATAGTAAAAATAGGGCAGAGAACGAGTACTTACTCTTACAACTAACAAAATAAAGGTGATGAAGTAGTGTAGAAATTACAAACAAAATGTGACGGCTTAAGTACGATATTGAACAATATAGTATGTAGATAGTAGGTAAGAGGAAAATCGGGACTAAAAACCTCTTATTCAAAATTAAAAATTAAACTTATATCTAATTTAACCTAATTGCCTTAATGCTAAATTACCTAGGTCTAATATTGTGCTTGGCACGATTTAATCAATAGAGCTTGTGTTAGATAAAAAAAAGCGGATGTAGTGTTGCAGATACACAGATAATAATAAAATAAATTTTAGGAAACATGGTGCATATATTAAGCTAGTCGATTTAGAAGCGGATTGGTGGAGCTAGAGCAGGATATGCTGAAATTAGCTCTAAGTAGGGAAATTTTTGACTGTAGCAGCGAAACATTAGCCATTGAGTGCAGTGCGGACGTAGAAAAGAACGAAGGTAGATCAAGCATAATTTTTAAGATTTTATTTTGTTTTATTTGCAACTTATCCCTTTGAGTCTTAGCGCAAGTTCCCCATGCAGCAGCCGCATACGTTAGTGTAGGTTGAAAGATCATTTTAAATAATAATAATTTATTCTCAATTGACAACGACGATTTCCTGTTAATCATTGGATAAAATGTAATTATCTGACTATCAGCTTTTTTGATTATAGCATCGATATTTGCTTTGAAAGTGAGTTTTTTGTCATGCAAAACTCCTAAGTATTTTATAAAATCTACTTTCCAATCTACAATATTACCACCTAGCAGAAGTGGCGCGGATGGAAGGAAACACGGTTTGCGTTTTCGTGTGAAGAAAATTGCTTCGGTTTTTGCGGGGTTAATTTGAATTTTCCATTGTGTGAAATATTTTTTTAAAGTTTCGAAACCGTTTGAAAGTGAATTCGTGGTAACATCTGGACATGAGGAGGTACAAAGGAGGGCTGTGTCATCAGCAAATAGGCAGATATTACAGGATGTTGGGATCGGAATATCACTTGTGAAGATGTTATACAGTAACGGGCTGAGTGCCGATCCTTGTGGAACTCGAGCTGGAAGCGAGAACAGCGATGACTTAGACCCATCGAGATTTACATAAAAAAATCGATTAGTCAAATAATCTATAATTAATTTCGTTATATATAATGGAAAACCATAGTTATGCATTTTATAGATAAGTCCATTATGCCAAACACTGTCGAACGCCTTTTGTATATCCAGAGTTAACATCCCAGTAGATTTTTTCTCGTCAAAGCTCGTTTTAACAACAGACTTTATCCTCGCTATTTGGTGAACTGTGCTATGGTGTCTCCTGAAACCAAATTGCTCATGAGGTAGTATATTTTTCTGTTCCATTATTTCAATAATCTGATCTTTAATTATCCGCTCAAATAATTTACCGATATTGCTAAGCAGACTTATTGGTCGATAGCTATTTAATTGGGACTTGGGTTTGTCAGGCTTAGGAATACAAATTAGCGAAGCTATTTTCCAAGCTTTTGGAAAATATGCTAATTTGATATATGCGTTAAAAATTTTGCATAAATAAATGCATGATTTTTTGTGCATATTTTTAAGGAGGGACATAGGGATCAAGTCTGGACCAGGAGCTTTATTTGATTTTGAAAACTTTAACCCATTAATGCCTGATGTTACATATATGTAACAATAAGACATCCTTCGTTTCAAACGGCTGCTAAAGGAATAGGATATCAATTCGGCACTAAAAAGTGTTTTATCCTGTACTGGACACTATTGGCAATTCGTAGAAATCAATTTGGCTTAATTTTATTCACTATTGTGGAAGTTATAGAGGTTTCTTTCTGATGGTTTTTTCGATGTTGACGAAAATCGTCACGATGGCAAAAGTAGTAGAGGAATTTTATTTTTATATTTAATTGTATGAAAAAAATTGGGAAAAAATTAATGGTATGTTATTACATGGTCTTTTTGAAACAATACAAAAAATAAATGAAATCAATTTTGTCCGTAGTTTACGTTTTATAAGTACTTTTATAACACTGTTACATATATGTAACATCCGTCCTGATATGGGGAAAGTGCACTCCTCGTATACGAGGTGTATGAGTATGTACTTTTTTAGTGTTTTTTTTTTATTTTATGGATTTTTTACACTATTGACGCGATAGTCTGGATAAATTATAAAAAAAAGAAGTCCGGATTCTCAAAAAATCCGGATTAACGAAAATTCCGGATTTTAACAAGACATTTTTATAGAGGAAAATAGCATTATTAGTCTTCATAAATGTTAAAATTTAGAAGAAAAAAATGCTATTATTTAGGTTTTTCCTTAAAATTAGTCATGTCACATGATTTTCTAGACCCTTGTGCCTTCTTGACTGGCAAATTGGGCGGCCATATTTGGCATAACATACCAAAAATATTAAGAGTCGGAATTGGAATTGCTCTAGAAATCCGAAATATTGATACAATAGTTGTCCTATGTGGATTAAAATGATAGCCGGATTCAAGGGTATCCGGAGCAAGGAGTCAGCTTTATTTTCATGAGCCCAAGGATTAGTTATTCTATTTAATTCTGCTAATATAGTATTTAAAAGGATATATTTTGAGCTACGAAAGAAGAAATGGTATAGACAATTCTAGACAAGGACGAATTATAGGCTCTATATTTAGTCTTTTTAGACGAATTGAGCGGATGGACAAATTGACAAAAAATTGAAACAATAATTTTATAATTTACTGGCAAATCTTCCATAATCGTCAAAATCTGTATTGGTAACTACTGTAGTTCTATAAACTTCTTTCCCATTCACAAACTGTAAAATCTATTAGTTTTGTGGGTGTTCAAGAAACTTCTCAATGAAACAACAGCAACTCCACATGCAAAACACATATGTAATAAAATAAAATAATACAATATTTGACATAATATTTTTGTAAGGCTGCTCAATTTTCCACACATTTCGTATTATTTCTACGTTATTGTTGCATTATCTACATTCCAAACTTCATGTAAAATATCGGCTTTCATATATTTTTCGCTTTATTAAAAAATATTTACTAAAATGTTCTCTTTTTGAAAAAAAAATCAAAATATACTTTGAATACACTTTCCCCGTATCATGCCTGATGTTACATATATGTAACACCCTCAAGTACTTCGAGTGCCTGATGTTACATATATGTAAGAGTGCCGGGAGCCTGAACCCGGCATCCGGGGAAAAATTGTTTTTCTACAAAATGTGTTTTTAGCCATTTTAAGCCGACGTGGAAAATTTCAGCTCAATCGGTAAGATTTTAGGGTCTCGTCGTTAATGGGTTAATGCGTTTCTAACGGAGGCTAAGGAAACAAATGGTTTTTCAAAATCCGATACATTCTTGATGTCATTAATGGTGGCATCCACCAGAACGTTGGTCTCGTGATCACCCAAGTGACTAGTAGCGAAGTGTTGCCGGTAGAAATGCTCTGCAAAAGCCTGAGATTTTTCTGCATTTGTAATTAAGATAGAGTTCGTCTCATAAATTGGTGGTATCAATGTTCTGCGGAAAACGTTAATTTTGAGTTTTCGAAAAAGAATATTATCACTTAAAAGGACATTATTCTACCAGAAAACATAGTATGGGCATAATGGATGTCGTTCGAAAGGCGATGTTTGGGGTATTGTATGTGATCGGTTTCAAAGGATTTTTTTACTTCTGGAGTGACGGGATAACGGTGGAACCTCGTTTAAATGAACGTACGTTTGAACATAACGTTCAATGAACATCAACATAACGTTAACAGAACGTTAGAAAATGATTTTTTTTATAAAACAACATGCGGTTTAGTATGTATACAGTATAATGACCACTAAAATAATAATTTTTTTTTGGAAAATGTAATAAAAAGAAAATAGAAAGAAAAAAATCTGAATTTTTCTGGCGGTTCGAAACCTTGTCCAACCCAATCTACTTAACTTGCCACTAAATCCACTCGGCTCTATGCTGGCTCTTATCGAAGTTAATAACCTTTGTCTTTAACAATATCGTCACCCAGTCTTTTGTTCGTACATTTGGATTCTAGTAATTGCATAGCACATAACAGCCTAAGCACAGAACAGTATGGATAGGAGCAGAAGGGCAAGGCAAAAATTATTTTGGATGCACAAGACGGACGGTTACGAATGAATAAAATTGAATGCAATTGAAAATGGCGAACAAAATTTTAATTGAATATCCGATTACATCCGTCCGTTTCTATAGTCTATAATCCTTACAATTAGTATTCTGCCATTAAGGCTAACCGGGGCTGGCCCTAGGGGTAGGCGAACTGGGCGGTCGCCCAGGGCCACCACATTTAAGTGGCCACCAATCTCACGGAACCTTTACTTTCAAGGGCCACCACTCTGAAAGTGGATCACTCAATAGGGGCCTCCACGCGAAAGATATGTGCTCGAACTAAATTAGTTGTGAAGTTAGTTCTAAAGTTAATATAAAGCGAAATAACGATGATTCAATTTTACTGCATAGGGATAAGACATCGTTCCCTCTCTCTCTTTTTTTAAACAAATTGCAATATCTGCTCTCCAACGTCACCATTGATGTCTTTGATGTTTGTTAAAAATATCAGTGACGGTAGCATGGTAGGAAAGAAGTTTGATTTTTAGAACTTATCGAAAAAATTTACCAATATCCAAGCTCGATAAGGTACAGGCTAAGCCTGATATTATACCATGAAAATCCGGTAGTGATGACACAAGAGGCCACTACTTCACGGATCGGTATAATAATGGAAGAAAGACGGAAAATAAACCTAGATCAAAATTTTCGAATTACGGTATTCGGATCCTTGAGTTTTTGCTCTCTTAAAGCAGACCACGTCCAAAGCTTAGCATTGCTGCCATACAAAAATCTTAAAATCGTGATTAGTGACTGGAAATCTCATACTTTTTCTTTATAAGATGTGGCACCTTTAGGTTAATTGAAGTTTGAATTCGTGTTTATCATGCATAACATTATGAGGATTGGAGTTTTCTGCACAGAAAACCGGCCGAAGTATTATTTATAGAAACACGATGCACCGCGTGTATAAAATTACGGTCTAACGCAGTGCTTCCCAAACAGGGTTTCGTAGAACAGTTCAGCTACAACTTCTCAAATATAGGAAATGAGTAATGTAGAGATTACTTTTGATTGAACAATTTAAGGAATAAATAGAAAAATTCCACAAAATGTTATAGTATTAAAATTCTAAGGTTTAGGCTGCCAACTAAGCACTCCGGTGAATGGCAATAATTAACAATAATTACGCACAGTTATGAAACTCATAAAAACCAAATTGGCAAATGAAAACCCGTTACACAGCTGACAAAAATTTGCAGAATGTCAGTTTTGTTTCCAATTAAAAGAAATTGTTGGAAACATTTCCATTTAATAATAAATTTGCCTGCGATGACTGAATGCTAGAAATATGATCATGGGAGAAGATTAAAATTCCGCAGGCTCTGAGGTGATTAAAAACAGCTAAATGCCAGTGACAGCATCTCACAATTATTTGCGTAAAGCGCTAAAGAGTTTTTATTAAGCACTCGTCAGTCGCAGAAAATACTGATCTAACGTATGGGGAAAACATTCAGCCAATCAAGATAAGATGCGTTTTGTTTGTGTATTAGTAAGGGAGTGGGGGCCACCATCATCCCTTTCGCCCAGGGCCACCAGAGTGCTAAGGCCGGCCCTGAGGCTAACTAAATACATTACACATCTCATCACATCAGACTTAAGATTTTGATTTACATAATTTTTTAATCTGATGACCATTTATTAAAAGAACCAGCATAGTCTAAAATCTATTGACGTAAAAATCAGAAAAGGTAGTTAACCATTTTCTTCTGGAAGTCATCGAACTATAGCAAAAGAGCACTGAATATTTGCAGAGAATAGTATACTATATTCCAAAAATGTTCGCTACAGCACGCAAACACACAAAATGACTTCACAAATCACAATAAAATAAAAACAAACTGCTTGCGGAAATTTATTAAATAGAAAAAAAATCTGAATTTTTGTGGACTCGAAACCTAGTTCAATCCAACCAATTACCTGTCACTTCGGGGCGGATAAATCTAGCAATTATCACATGATCATGTTATAATATGTCTAACAAATGACAACGACCGTCAAACACGCTGTCCGGATGGTAGCATCCGATGCAGCATGGACTAGGGCTATTCGGCTCTCGTTCCTGTGTTCCAATGATGTTGGGTGCACTGATGCCAAGAGTAGAATGCTCACTTCTCGGGGCTGTGGCTCGCCTTTTATACTCTCGTGCTGTACCTTGGCTGTGTGCTGGTGAAACGGGTATCGCTGTTTCAGTGTTGCCGTGTAAGCTTAGGTTGAGTGTTGAGTGCAGGGTTGCCGCTGTCGATGTTAGTCGATGGTGTTACAAAACCAATTTGATTTCCTTTGTATTAGTAAGGACTAAGTATGAATGACTTGCGAACGTCTTTCTAAATAGATATTACCAAGAAATTTACGAAAAATTATAATGAAATGATTTTTGCGCTTGAAAATTACCAAATTCTTTCCCCTTATTTCCTGCCAACAAAGCGCTAAATATTTCCCCAAAAGATATTGGAATTGGACAAAGCGATCAAACTTTCCACTAGATATACGCTATGAAAATACAAAAGCAAAAAAGTAGAAAATAAGGGAAAAACATGTTTGTACTAATACCACCTCAAAATATGTCTCACTCAGAAAGATTTCAATGGCAAATCCCATTAAACTAATCATTTTGTCCCATTATTTTTAGTCAATAGGAAAAATCAGATTACTTTAAAAATATAGAAACTATTACTTTCACTCGATAAATATCCGTTTGTTTTGATAGTTGACACATTTAAAAATAAACACATGGTCTAGTTATTTTCCAATAGGATATATCTTATTAAATTAATAGGATCAATTCTATGAAAAAAAAAAAAATCGTTTCACTCGTAATCTGATCGAACTATTTTTTTATAAGGCCCATATTATTTTACCATGGACACTACGTCATTGTGGATTTTTTTAAGGATCACGATATTTGGCCAGGCCGAGTATTGAACATGCGATTTGCTTGTGCTCTTTAAAACTAACCAAGTCACGGGGAGGAAACCAAACGAACTCGACTACGGAACATGATGTTAGTTATCTTGCAAAATACATCTTCTTGCTTGAAATTCAATTAAAAGGCCTATCCCATTAATGCAATAGGGCGTTATATAAAACAATGCAGCTGGTCTATTTTAGGAAGAAGTCTTGTCTTTTGCCACTCTGTGAAGATTATGCCGCCGAGACATGCCTTCTATTCACTAAATTTAAGATAAAGTTGCACTCGCGGTCTGGTTGATTGTCAATTGCATCTTTTCACCGTGAAATAAAGTGCAACTGCATAATATTTGATGGCGAAATGTCAAAAAACGGTGTCGTGACTTCCATGTCAAGTCAGTACAACCAACCGATTGCGATTTGTCGATCAGCAAGACATTGACAGTATTTGCATGGATTTCACGTGAACTGACGATGTAAGTACCTACTCTAAAAAAGATTGACAGCTTGTTTGTCTCCAACAACAACGCATTGGTCTCGGCGATGACACGATCCAAGATAGAGCTGCCTGTAGAAATATGCTGAGAAATTATCGCCAAAACGGGCGATGTGCCTACACCGCAGGTCGAGCAACGCGGAACCATGGAGCGGTATAAAGAACGAGGCAAGGAAGAAGAAATTTTCTGTCTCCATTTGGTTGCTAGTGTAGATGCTAGGTGGCAACCAAATGGCTGTTCGTGATGCCAGTTTTTGGACGCGCAACAACAATAAATTTGGTGATCAGTGTGGATGGACCTTTAAAAGAATAAAACTTCACAGAAGATTTATTTACACCTCAGGATAATAGGTCGTAGGCAACGACAGAAGAGTTAATAAATAAATTCGCGGACCACACAGCTTATATGGGATGGCAGCTTTATTATATTTTAACAGGTGTGTACGTTCCATGTTCTACTTGTTCCAAGGCGACGTTGACAATTTCGTCGAAATAGTCAAATGTATGAAAGTTCGCCGCGGAAGTTAGTCAGGGCAGACTTTAATAACTCCTCGGTCCTTGCGTTTTCAGGACGTAAAAACGCAAAAATCAATGCACACGAGATTTTCTATCGATTGATGTCAAATTTTTACACAACGGACCATATTTACAAAATGGCGCGCTAAGTTCACATCCCCTGCTCACAATATATCACTCTTTTAGTTGAAATAGATTACACGCGTCAGCAGCAGCATCGGCAGAATTTCATAGCTGACAAATACGCTTCTGCTCAACATTTTTGTCAATATAAAATGCATTTGCCTTGACGTTTCACGATGCCGATGCTTCTGCTGACGCGTGTAATCTATTTCAACTATTAGTTAAGATTTAAACCAGGCGGGTTTCTATTTAATTACTCCTGTGTCCTTGCGTTTTCAGGATGCACAAAACGCAAAAATCAATGCACAAACGATTTCCGATCGAATAATGCTAAATCATCAGCAATGCTGCATTTTTGCTGATGTTAATGTTCAAATTGACTCTACTGTACAGAGTGTCCCATTCATGGTGGAGAATATTTTAATGGTAGGTAGTGTGGCTCATTTGGAGAAAATTTATGTACAACGGGAACCCTCTATTTTTAACCGTTACAATGTAGTAGCATTTTTTTGTCAAAATGCAAACATTTCATCCGAAATATTACTTCACATTCTGAAACTACATAAAATTTCCAATAAAACGACACCTCGCTCGTTACGAAGTTGCTCGAATCTTCCGACATACCTACACTCGTTCAAACTTTAAAGAAATTTTAAAATTGTATACGATTTTACCTATATCATCTGAATTTTTGATGAAAAATCAATTTTCACATTTCTTTAACCCTTCTGTCGGCACATAGGTCTGGCCAGACCTTTGGCACTATATTTTGATCAGAAAAGTATAGAAGATGAAATCGCAGCGACTTCATATTTCATGATATCCTAGAATAATATGTTTAGAAGCATTTTGCAAAAATTTGAAAAAATCGGTTGAAGTTTTGAGTATGTTTTTGATGATTTTCAATTTATAGTGCTTTTTGATACCCAATAGGTCTGGCCAGACCTATAATTTTTCCCCCCATTCTTCTCTTGAGGTAAAAGCTGCAAATATGAAATTCTCTTAAAATTCTCCTATTTATAATGTAACAATGTCGTTCAAATTCAATTTGAACTATAAACAAAATTTCTCAGATTTTTCTTTGAAAAGCCGTAAAGTTCGGGAAATAAGTGTGCCTAATTTCATCACGTTTCATAACATCACCTAATCAACTGAGATTTGATTCAATGAAATTCAAACCAGTTTCATTTCCTTTGTAATTGTTAGGACTAAGTATGAGAGACTTACGAACGTCTTTCTAAATAGATTTGGTCAAAAAATTTACGAAAAATTTAGAATGAAATGATTTTCGCGCTTTAAAATTCCCTATTTCTTTCCACCTGCTTCCCTAAATCTACAGGCTAATATCGAGGTAAAATCTACTAACAAAGCAACAAATATTTCCCCAAAGATATTAGTATTGAAAAATGCGAACAAACTTTCTACTAGATATACGCCATAAGAACAGAGAAGCAAAAAAAGATGAAAATAAGGGAAAAACATGTTTACAATAATACCACCCCAAAATATGTCCACTTAAAAACGTCACTAGTGTATCTACAAAAATGATTTTAATACTTTTATTGTTTAAAAATGGCAGTAAAGAATCGATAGAATGATTCTACCGATAAAAATTTCACTTTTTCTAAAAAATAAAATTTTTTTCTCAGTAGGTCCAGCCAGACCTATTGGGTATAGAATATGCATATTGTAGTAGGTGCCGACAGAAGGGTTAAAGTTTGAGCGGATATATATCGGAAGCTACGAGCAACTTCGTAACGGGCGAGGTGTAATTTTATTGGAAATTTTATGTTGTTTCAGAAAGTGATATCTCGGAGGAAATGTTTTGTGGTGTGGCAAATTTTGATTTAGTTCAGCAAGTCGGGAATTTTGACGAAAAATGCAATAACAATGTAACGGTTAAAAATAGAGGGGTCCCTTTGTACACTAATTTTCCCCAAATGAGCCACACTACCTACCATTAAAATATCTTCCACCATGAATGGGACACCCTGTATACGAAATATTTTCTTTTATGCATAATGAACCTGTCTGTTTGAACTTTCCATATACTATAAATTAACCGCATGAAAATGTTACAAGAACTTTAGTCTTGATCCTGATAAATATGCGGTAAACATAAATTTCAAAATTTTCATGAGCACATACCAGAATTACATGAATTCGAAATATACCTCAATCTGTTACATGTGTATGCACGAGTACTTCATGCATGCTGGTTTAATGCAAAAGAGGATATTTTAAGCAAACAAGAAGTACAACCGCAGGATGTCTGCATATTACACATTGTTATGTATGGGTATCCATTCGAAAGTTCTCGTGCGGTTACAGAGATACTTTCAGAAGTTAATTGAATTTCTACTAAATGTTGAGTAATCTAGCTGTTTAGTGTGTTTATCATTTAGACACAAGAAGGCCTGATTAGAGTTAATTAAGTTGTGGTGGAGATCAAAGAGTATTTTATGACGTTCACGAAAAAGTTATGATGGAAAGCCATTTTATTATTTTAGAGATCTAGTCTCTGCAGTCTATGTCTATTTCCAACCACTCACAACACCACACCACTGCAAACTTTCGTGAAACAGTGCCTACGACGCATCCGACGAATTCGCTGGCCTGGCCTGAGTTAATATCCAACGACGACCTCCTTAAAATTAGTCGCCAAAATGGGATAGGCATCGATATCAACAGGGGAAAGTGCCTGAAAAGCTTAAGGCCTCAGCTTTACGTTTGTACCATTTTAACAAATATTTGGTGAGCACTTTTAAAATTGATGCTCTTTGAACGAAATCGTAGCGAAAATGAGCAAATATGAAAATGGTTTTTGGTTAGGTTTTTTTTGCAAATAAACCAAAAACTGTTAGAAAATAAGTTAAGTATTTATAATTTTAGTATTTGGTATTGCCTCCTCTTGCTCTAATAACAGCTTCAGTCGATTCTGCATTGATCTGATCAAGTTGCTGATGGTATCTTGAGGAATATCGTTCCACTCCTCTAATTAGGGCTGCCTTCAATTCTTCAGTGGACGAAGGGACTGGATTTCTGGCTCGGACTCTTCTCTTGAGTTCATTCCATAAGTGTTCAAAGGGATTGATGTCGGGACTGCGTGTAGGCCAGTTAAGTGACGACATATTGGCTTCATTCAAGAACTGCCGAGTGAGGCGCGATGCATGACACCGAGCATTGTCATCAAAGTGAAGTTCTCGCCAATGAATGCTGCATAGGGCACAACGTGGACACGGAGAATATCGGTAACGTATCGCTCAGCTGACAGCCCTCCTCCTCGGCCTCCTGCGGGCACGAATACGAGATCCGTTTTTCCCTCCAAGGAAATGCCAGCCCACATCATACAGGAACCGCCGCCGTATGCAACCGTTTTAGTGAAACAGTACTGCGCAAATCGCTCAGTTGAACGCCTGTATTCTCGACATTTTGTGTCACTGCCATGCAGACACATTCTCGACTCGTCAGTGAACAATACTGAGCTCCATTCCGTATCGCTCCAAGTAAGATGATCTCGAGCAAATAAGAGGCGCGCTTGTCGGTGTCGTGCAGTCAATTTGGGGACCCTGGCAGGCGCCGTCTTGGAGTGATATTCGCTTACCTTAATCGTCTCCTTACTGTCCAGACACTGACAGTTACTCCGCGAACACGCCTCAGATTCCGCTGCGCAGAAACACCCGTGAGGAACCGATTTCGTAACGTCTCTCGAAATCTCCTGCTAACTCTCGAGACAGCAGACTGACGCATTCCAAGACGGCGAGCGACGGTTCGCTGACTATGATTTTCCGACAATAGGGCTACAACTTGTGCCGCCTGATCTGGCGTCGTATACATTGATGACAAAACAGTGTTTGAAATTACTTCAGATTTAAGTTACATAACTTTCCTGATGCAACTGATAATGAGAAACCGACTACGCGCTCTCTTATAGGGGTAGTTTACCTGACCTGACCTTTACCTGAAATTTTAATTTTTCTGGGTTTTTTGTTACAAGTGGCAATAATTTAAAAAGTGCGAAGCAAATATTGATAAAAAGGGTACCAACGGGTCGCTAAGGTTTCAAACTTTGAAACGACATACGACTTTTATGGATAACTATCATAGTTTCAAAAAAACACGTACAAATACACTCGCTGTTAGGTTAAGTCGATAGTTTTGCACCCGAGTGTGTATGCAAACCGTGGGACCAGCTGAAGGCGATGGCTGCTAATAGGCAGAGGTGGAAAGAAGCGTAGTCAATGCCCTATGCCCCACTAGGGAGTAATAGGAACCAGAGAAAGAGACACCACACCATCACAAACACTGGCCAAACCGCAATTGCATACATGTCCTTTCAAATCTTTCGTATGTGAAATGTTCAACCTTTTTTTATGTAAAATCATCAACCTCGCGATACGGTTACTATAAGAACTAAGAACAACAAAACATAAATGTGAGATGGTTTATTCAGTGAGTATTTTCCACGATAAAGCGCAGTATAGACCTCGGGCGGAATGAAAATGGAACTTTTGTCCGCTGCGATTTTTTCAGTGAAAATGCATGCTTACTGTCGTGGAACATGTCGGAAATGATGGGGAATTCCATAAGATACAATCCAAATACGGTTCCAAAATTTTTCTCGGCCATTTTATGTTTTATTTTTCGATTCCCCGGTCATTTCATCGTGGAAAATATCTAATGACGGGGGAATCAAAAAATAATACATAAAATGGCCGAGAAAAATGTTGGAACCATATTCGGATTGTAGCTTATGGAATTCCCCATCATTACCGACATGTTCCACGACAGTAAGCATGCATTTTCATTGAGTAAATCGCAGCGGACAAAAATTTCATTTTCATTCCGCCCGAGGTCTATTCAGACCTTAAGACAAACAAAAGAAGGAGTACATTACATACAACAATCAATGTCAGCAACACTCAGACCAAGAACCAAGTAGATTTCTTGATTTTATTATTAAGGTACATTAGTTTCTAGATTTTCTGCGAACACGACAAAAGGACCAGTGCTCGTGATAACGGACATACGACTCGACAGGATTAAGACCATGCAGACTATTCTACTTTAATGATTATGACTTGTCATCCTTTTTCCAGTCCCGGCCTTATTCCTTTCTGTTTTTTTTTTGTTGTGCAACCCACAGCACGAATCAGATTAATTTCCTTTTGTTACGGAGATACATTATGGTCTTGTAGCTTGCGGTTCGGCTAGCTGGTTGCTGGTAGAGCTTGCCTGCCATTATTGTTGCCGCTTCATTCGTATCTATTGTTTTCTTAGGTTGTGGACACACTTCGTTCATCATCATTTCCCCGAAGTCGTTGGCATTTCGGTTTCGGTGGGTGGTTATCGTCGTATGACATTTGTAATAATAAATGGTGATATAAATTGAAAGGATAATGGGATTCACTCGTATCCTTGGTTTTTTTGCTGTCTGCTGTAAAATTTGTGAGAATGATATGCCAAAGGTTGGAAAATGGGAAAGGCAAAATTTTCCTTTTTGCTAGAACGCTATGCACAGACCTGAATGTTGGTTTTGCATGAGAATATGGCTTTGAATTGTGGTTATAGTTATTATAGTATAACTTTCTTGATTGGTGCAATCAGAAAGCAATTTGCGGAGAGACAAAGAAATGGATAAAGTTAGGGAATTTATTCGTTTTTGGTGGGGTGAGTTACTTTTTCCATTAGCGCAGTTTGGCATAGATCGCATTTAAATTCGTCTTGTCTTTGATCGAACAAAATCTCACTGATGCAGAACTCCTTGGGTATATTGATGATCGAGACATGCAATGGTGCTTTTTGCAAAGAGGTCGGCCAAGGGACTTCATTACTACAGTGGCAGATCTGGGAATTTGTCTGTGAAGAAGTCCTAAAACATATGGCTTGCAATTGAATAAGCCATGCCATGACCAATAAGTTTGTTAAGAAGAAGAAAATACGATTAAAAAACTCAGTGTTCGGCGATGTTGATAAAAATTTTAAAAACGAAAGAATTTTAGGGTTATGAGTGAGTTTTGAGTGAGGTCTAAAACATGAACTTCTGCCTGAAATTCGATTTCTGTCGCATTGGTCCCACTCCTCTATGATCCATACTGCAGCCTGGAAACGACTATAGATAGACATTAGATCTCCTTTGCAAGTTTTGGTCATAGAAAATTAACAGAAAAAGGCTATACTGTTCTTAAGGTAACTATACGCCAATCGTTATGCTTTGCTTATTACCTAATGGTCGTATCCGACCAGTTTTTGGCAGGACAGCCCTGCGAAAACGTAGAAATTCCTGCGTCGCTCCGGCTTTGTCCTGTTTTTGAACGGTGAATTCGCATCTCATCAATCTGGGAAGTGTTGCTGAAATCTGAAAGACGGATAAAGTTTATGCTGTTTTTGATCAAGGTATAACTCTGCTCGAAATGACGACTCTCTCTTTGTGTTTCGTTACTTTTCGCCCCCATAGAGGGATGAGGCCTTAAAATCTTTTTTTACATCTCCCAATAACCAGCTATCGCTTTGAGCTGGGTCTCAATAATTTTTCATTACTACAGCGTACTGTCTCCATATTTTTCTGGGTCGACCCACACGGCCACTTGCAACCAGCGCCCACACTAACGTCGGATTTTGACATTTCGCCAGCGAAAACAATGCAGTTGCACTTTATTTCACAGGAAAAAGGTGTCATCGGCAATCAATCAGGCCGCGAGTGCACATTTATATTAAATTTAGAGAATAAAAGGCATCTCTCCACGGCACAGTTTTCACGGTAGACATAAATGCAAGTTTTTCGCTCGGTGAACATAGTACTTACCTTTAAGCGCAATTCGCTTCAGTTTAGCGAGGCCTTGTAGAGAGTTTCTTTGGAATTCCAACATGAAAGCGTAGCAGAGAATTTCTTGAGCCACACTTTATTCACCACAATCAAAAAAAAATATACAGGCAGCAAACGGGCAGCTTTTACACTGATTTGAGAGATCAAAAATTAATCCGAAAAAAAAACTCCGCTCTGAAATATCTTGTGAAAAATAATGGTGTTAGTTTTCATTACTTCTAAAGTAGTTTTCGATGGCTTCCTTACACAGTGCCCGCAATCGACAAACTTCACTTGGCCGCATCTCCTCGCGGACGGATTCCTTCGGTGGTTTCAACGTGCGTGGCTTATTATAATAAATACCTCGTCTGGAGAATTATTATTACAAAGAGTAAGGTTAGACCTAGTTAAGTCGGGGAAACCTAGCGAAATCGGATATCAGCATGTCCGGAAACAAATTAGGGAGGGCTGCTATTCCAACCCAAACTATACCTTGTCTGAAATTGGCGGGATGAATCCATCCCAGAGGAGATCGAGCGAATTAAGGCTGAATTGCTGCCTAAGGTGCGGATGGAATTTATCGAAAATGACTGAACAAAAATAGTAATGAAAATGTTGCGCCTTTGGTTATGACATTTTACACAGCAGATTCCGACTCCTTATTTCTCATATCATACGAATTTCTCCGGTTGGTTCAGCATTTGCTCTGCTGTGCTTCAATAGTGTCAGCAAAAATTTTAGACTTCATCTTCCGGAAATCAAATTCCGTCATATCGCATCCCAAGTAACAATTCGTATGCTTTAAAGAAGCACTTCACCCTGTAGGAATCATATAGTCACACAAAATCAGTTTAACGTGTGACATCGCTTAGATAAGTATTTTGATCCGATAAATAATTTTTAAAACGTTTTCCGGAAAGCTACTAACATGCATCTCAAATCAGATGGTGCTATAACACTTCGATAACACTTTCTCTAACCGTTCACCTAAAAAGATACTCCATTAACTTCTCTATAGTGTTTATTCGATGACATAACACACACATGCAATAGTTTCTCTTAAATTAACACATGCAATATTCTTCTATAGCAGAGAATCGGTTGTGTTATTTCATCTTAACAGTGTGACATTCGTTTTGTTATCCGATAAATTGTTCATCATAGTTTTATAGAGAATTTTTTAAAGAATTGAATTGAATTGATATATAAAGTAGAAGGTTGATTGCAGAAGATTCGATAGAGAATTGTTAAGCATTTCTATAAAAGCAACTAGTAATCATTTGTAGTGTTTACGAGCAATGTAAATATGTGAGGTTAGTCGAGTGGTTAGCGCGTGGGACGGGCAATATGATAGCCATAAGTTCGATGCTGGCTGCGGGATTTTTTTTTTAATTTTTTTTGTTTTTGCAAACTCGAGAAAATGACAGAAAATGATGAAATATGGCGCCAAATGCCATTATCGGACTATTATTCAGCGTTTACCCCGTAAAGTATCCCTATTATTGTTAGAAAAAAATATTCTATGTAGTAATATAGGGATAAAATGGTTACTTCGGATATAAATTTAGTAATAAAATTAAAAGCAATAATTTCATCCTCTATTTAAAAATTAGTTTCCCTTTGGCATGATTTAGGGATCATCCATGCAGAAGAGGAACTAGATGTTCGATTGGAGGACGAAATTATCACAATGATTTTCTTTTTTAATGAAGGACTTAATTAGCACATAACTAGCTGAGCGATTTGCTCACTTTTTTCAGAATTAGAGTGGATGCTAGCGTCACAGACGTAAAATTAAAGCAACTCTTACTAAGCATTTTAGGATTCTAAATGCAGTACCTACTGTACCTGCGTAAATTTAGGGCTCTTCAAAGTCTAACAGAGATTTTGCATCCTTAAAACACATCTTTCGAAAGAGATATTGAATGATCCAGTTGATCTGTACAAAATTATCGCGTTATTTAAATAAGTAATTGATGTGCTTGTTTACTTAACCAACGTTTCTTATTTTATATCGCACTTTTACTTTCATCTGCGCTTTCAATCGGTCAATACTGATACAAGATGGAAATAGATTCCTTTCAGTGTCCCCACCACCCATATTGCCTGAGGAGACTAGGCTTCGAATGGGCACAAAAGCGACACTGTCTCTTTAACTCACAAGTAAGTAAAGTGTGGCCCGCCGAAGCATCACTTTACTCTGCAAGCTACCCGTGGAAAGCGTCCGATTACATACATTTTAGAGATGATAATTGACGCCTTGATTAGCTTCTCCCCCAATGGAGACCCCGGGGCATAAACCTCTATTGTAATACCAGGGACGGGGCAATAACAATATGACTAAACTACTTCAGTTTAGGTTTATGCCCCGGGGTCTCCATTGGGGAGGAGCTGATGAAGGTGTCAATTATCATCTCTAAAGGTACGTGTCCGTTGTGATAATCGCTCAGCGATCGTATTTTTGCATCCAATTCCGAGCCATATTTGCATATTTTTTGAATGGTGTTACTTTCCTTGTGTCGACTATGATCAAAAGGAACATGTCTGTATAGAAATTATATATAGTGTACAGTGCTTAGAACCGGTGGTTCAAGTGTGATCGCTGAGCGATTATCACATGAGCCGTCTCTACGAACACGTACCTTAAAACCTTTGTTATCGGACGCTTTCCACGAATAAAGTGCGGAGCTGCGGAGTAAAGTGTTGCTTCGCGGGCCACACTTCCCTTACTCGTGAGGTAAAGAGGCAGTGCCGGTCTTGTGGCTCTCGGAAGTTATGTTTCCAAAGGGAGAGGTTGGGGCCCTCCTATTGACCGATTCACAGCGGTTAGGTGAATATCTGCGACGGCCGCGTGGTACACTGTGTCATCAAAATTATCGGGTGCTACCCGTTTGTATCTCTAGACTTAAGGGCGGATGTTGCACCATTTTCCAGGGGAGTAGATACATTTCAGAATCTAATGTTAGAATCAGTCATATACTATAAGCTGTAGAAGCTGGCGAAAGAGAGAGAGAGAGAATTTTATTCGCCTGATTCAACAAAGTGATAAATCCACCTAGCTTCCGAAAAGAATAGCTGTGTTTTCACAGTATTTAATCGAACTATTGACAGTCAATTATAATAAGACGGCGACTAAACACATACTTAACTTTAACGCCCACAATTTGCCGTCGCCATTCTGAACAGGATGTCATTGATGAGGCCATAAAATCACCGAAACTTCCGTTTTATGCTAACACTACTTTGTCTACGCCATATACACATATGGCCAAAAAAATAAGTACACCCATACTAATTAATAATAAGTACATGTCAGTTAATTTGATTAAAACTTTTTTTAATTAAAATATTAGGTTCTGATTCGACAAGAATTTAATTTATTTTATTATTTAAAAGTAAATAATCCATTATTTTGAAAGAAAAAAAGGTTTTTGTTGGCCCTCTGGAGATAATTCTTATGGCATGTTCCCATACATCCATATATCCAGTTACTTCCAGGAAATTCCGTAATTGGTCCGTTTTGTGAAAACTGTGTTTCTGGTTCATTAATTCAACTCTCTCTAAACATTCCGGATTTAGTTTAATTCTAGTAGCAAGGTGAAAAGCCACCCGATTTGGTTGAAGCGGATCCTTGACCATAGTTTGTGAGGTATGGTTAGGGTTAATATCCTGCTGAAATCCCCATTTAAAGTGTATGGGTTCATCAGTGAAATATTCTAGGACTCTCAACTAACATTTCTTATATGAAAATTGCCTCAAAGTAACGGTTATTAGGTCTATTTGAACGAAACCAAACTATGAAAATTAAACCATATACCATGTTTTTTTCGCCTCCATGGGAAATAGCCAGTTGATGTAGCGTATATCATAATATTTTTTCCTGAATGAAGAATATTACGATAAGATTAGTTCCCGATCAAATTTATTGCGATCTCATAAATAAAACAGAATATTCTGTGAAGTTTCTATTGTTCGGTCTGGAACAAGAAGAACTATCCCTTTCAAATTTTCTTGAACCGTCAACACTTTTTAACGTCGCCATGAAAAGCTCTTAACTTTTTGTCAAAACTGCTTTACTTTACTTGTATTCTTCGATTAACTTTTTAAAGGGATTCTATGTTTTCAATATTTGCCGCGAAAATCATCAGTCATGTCAAGATCACTTTTCTCGTCATAGTGATAATGAGACCGACAGTTGTCCTTAAGGCCCTTACATGGACTTAACCGCATTAGAAACTGCTTTTATTCACTTTTTAATGAATTACGCAGTAAATACAATGTTTAGCTGGTTTATTTCGTTATTGAGAGAATATTTATTCCGCTATTTCAAAGTTTCGAACTTAAACTTCTTTTTTCGTACCTGCCCTGCGTTTTTCGCTTCTTAAGTATTTTTGTTTGTTTTTAATTTAACGCTTCTTGCATACACCATACATGAATAAAAAAACAAATCCTTACGGAAAATAGCAACTTGTTGTCAAAAAATTAAAAAAATATTTTCAAATAGCCCTTTTCTTTTTTAAACTTCATTTCAGCTTTAGTTATGAATTGTAAAAAAAAATTTAATTTTTAATTTTTAATTTTTAATTTTTAATTTTTAATTTTTGATTTTTAATTTTTCATTTTTCATTTTTCATCAGCTTGCGTACAAGTCCGCAACTCAGTGGGACATTTTCATTCTTTCAACAAATGCTAATGTACAGTACTGATGCAACCTCGAAATGATTTATACAACCTAAGTTGAAAGTTGCACTTTTTGGGTCGTTCAACAAAAGTTGAACGAAAGTTGAACGTGAGTTGAACCTAAGTTGAAAGTTGAATTGAAGTTGAATTCGAGTTGAATTCAAGTTCAAATCGAGTTGAATTCGAGTATAATTCAAGTTGAACCCAAGTTGAACCCAAGTTGAACCCAAGTTGAACTCAAGTTGAACGTAAATTGAACCCAAGCCCAACCTGTGTTGAACCATATACAAATAATACATATATGTCCAAAGCTCACTCAAAATCGGGTACACATTTTTTTGGCCATGTCGTCTGATCTTGCACCCAATGTCACAAATACGACCATACAGATACACGTATACAGGCTATTAAAGCTATTTGCTCTTTTGCTACACAGTTCAAGTTGAAGAGAGTTTAGATACTCTGCCAGAGCATGTTTTCGTGCATTTGTCGACTTCATGAGTGTATCTTCTTCCACTGTCCCATGCCATGGGTCGGGGTGGCTTACGCAAAAGTATCTGCGCCTGCGAAAACTGCGTATTGAAAAAACACGAAAGATGATTTGATGACAATGCATTTCTTGAGGTTGCGGAACAGGTTGCCATGCGTTCATTGACCTCATTAGTGCATTTCGTAAGGTGCATGCCGCGCTGTTAATGCAATGTAGTGGTAGCATGCGGTAGAGTGAGTGGATTTAGTGCACGACAAGGCAACACAACTTACATACATATTTCAAAAAAGATATATTTCTATACAGAACATCAACTGAAAATTTGTATGCAAGTTGTTCTGTCCTGTTCAATTCAATTGGAGGGATATGAGTACGAGAGTGAGTTGTAGAGTATTGATAAAAAAAATACGATATTTGATCAGCAAAAATCCTATATCGCTGTATTTTTGCAGGATGGTTGGAATTATGGATTATGGAAAAAAAGTCCCCAACGATTGGAGGGCAACCTTGAAAAAGGGGATAAGGGAGTATTTTTTTTACTTTTTAGCAAACATTTCAAAACCGACCAAATATACAGAAAAATGGTCTGAGAACGAAAAAAAATACATAAAATTACCCTTGTAATTGTATATTGTATATAATACATTAGGATTTTAGTGAAAAATTTGGCGCTAGACTAAAAACTAAATTAGAATATTTTCATTTTAGACTCTTTTAAAAACCTCCATAGCTCTGAAAACGCAAGTACCCCTCCTCCCTTTTCAAGGCTGCAAACCTCTAATCTATTGGGACTTTTTTCCCATAACCAAAAGGCCATCCCCAAAAATCCATCGATGTAAGATTGTAAAATATGGTCATCGAACGACAGATGACCATATTTTTTTTCTTCGGCTATAATAAAATCATATTGATTTAATTGTTTGAAACAAATGAGAATGCCCACTTTTGTATGAAAGCTGGTTAACGAAATTTGTGTCAGAAGTCTCAAAACGCAAAAGTCTCTATTAGAGAGCAACGAATATATGAGTTTCAATTTTGGATCGATTTTGATATAATTTGAATAAATTTTACCAAATTGCAGATCTTTAGGGGCAGTTTTAGTTGAATTGAATTGAAATAGAGCTAAAATTAACCACAGTTTTCTGTACTTAAGGCATTAAAACTGTAAGAAATACGGAAGATAGAATAAAATGATTTAAGAAAGAAATGATCTTTGGACTATTCGCCAATTTTGTGAAGAATTGTACGAACACCTCACCTTGGCAGAAGTTGCAGAAAATTGAGATGGAAAAACATTTTGTTTTTGGGTCAAATCACAAAAATTTGACTTTGAAGTTCTGTAAAAACCAAACCTCTTATCCGATTTTAGTGCGGTTAATTTTATTTTTTGGATAAATTTGTAATCATTTTGTTTTGCTATTCTAGCTAGTATAGCTTTTTAGATAATGACGTTTTAGTCGTCAAAGAAAATTTTTTTTTAAATTTTCAAATGCCTGTGGCAGCTAAAGGGTTAAGCTTTTTTTTTACTAAAAATCAATGAGGAATCACAATCCGGTGCGTTTATGCGGCAGACACCCTGTATATTTTCCTAACTTACGACTAATGAAAAAAAAAACTATCGGAAAATTGGTTTTGATACCGAAATTTATACTTTTAGGCCCGTATTTATAAACATAGCTTAACTCAAGGCGACCTTTAGTCAAGTATACCGAAATTCAAAAAAATAGATGTAATTTCCAGTAGTTTATATTACAAGTCAATTAAGTCATTTAAGGCGAAACTCAAGGAGACCTTAAGCTGTTAACACAATTGTAATATAATAATAACTCAAGGTAGGTAACTAGCTACATTGACTTCAAGTGAGGTGGACTATTGCAAAATTTCAAAGTTTCCTTGAAATCGCCTTAAGTCAAGGATGCATTGACTCGAGAAATTAAATTATTTCAATGAAAAACTACTGGGAATGGCATTTATATTTGAAGGTAAGGTATGTTTAAAAATACGGGCGTTAGTTTTGGCTAATTTTTGCTATGATTGTTGCCACGGCCGGTCAAGAAACAATACTATGTATACTATAAATTAAAAAATCTACAGCTGTCTAGACGGGAATGCATAAATGCAAATTTAGAGAAAGTATTGAATAAATTGGTCGCAGCATGCAGGAAGAGCTTCTTACAAAAATCATATGTGCAAAATTTGAACTTCCTTTATTCTGTCAGAAGTTATGGAGTGAGTAAAATGCCCGAACTGAATAACAAAGAAGGTATTTTTTCAGAAACTCCATGTCTATGACCCTAAAACTCATACCTACATTTATATTAATTATTATCGTCTCCATTAGAGACTTTTCTTTTTGACACCAAAGCCTTCATAGCCTGCTAAATATCTCCCTTTTCTGATTATATAAAAAATATTGATATGTATGTGCTAATATTTTTGTAATTTCTGATTATTTACTTTTTATTTTAATAGTTAATTGAACAGAGTTAAATGTAATAATTAATGCATATTTCACTAAAATAAGGTAAATTTAAGAATAGACTTCTCCTCACGCAGTGTATAAAAAGAGGAGAAGGCAGACAATTTTTCTGTATCTCTTACCTTTTTTGAAATAATCGCAAAAAAACGAAAAGAGTCCCCCTTTCCCCCTTTTTTTAAGGTTGCGGATCACTAATCGGTTGGGACTTTTATTGCCATAATCTGGGGACCATCTCCAACCATAATTCAAAAAAATTTCCATCTAGGATTTTTGCCGACCAAATATGCCATTTTTCTTAGACTTGTCGCATCGCTTGGGTTGCTTGGAATTGACTCTCAAATATCATATTTAAATATTGGCTCAGATAATCTGAACTTCAAAATATAGATACACACGCCACAGACGAATTATAAATTTCGTAGGCGCATGCACAACGTGTTCTCGTGTCGTTTCCTTCGCGCCGCGCCGCGGTGCCATACATCGCACACCACACAAGAAGCGGGCGGGACGTGGCAGTGAATGAATTTCATAATCATTTCTGTGTTCATAACATAACATATTGTCCGCAACGGCAACTTGCCCTCTTCCTCGGACCCACCCGGTCCACTTGTCATGCGTCACGGAGTACGGAGATATCCATCTCCATCACACACCACGGAAGTCGCAGGCAATGGCAAGCGATGAGTGATTCTTAAAAGATACTATAAAAAGAGTCTCTTGACTCTCTTGAACTGGAAAACGTTCTCTCAAATTGACACGCACACAGGCTCATGCGATTCGCTTGAAAGCTCTAGGAAATTTCAGATACATTTTCATAGGAACAACATTTTGTACCAATTTGGACATATATGTCTTATTTGTATATGGTTGAACCTTGAATGGCACCCAAAACTCACAGGGTACCTGTAATGCCAAAAACGTAACGCTTTTTCGTTGCAATTTTCGTGACGATTTTCGATTTATGTGCCAGAGTCAAGACATAAAAATGTCAAAAACCGATGGTGAACTTATTATTTTGACCAAGCTGAAAACCCACTTCAAAGCTAATATCGGGAGGGACTAAGATAATAGGGGGATACCATTTAGTTTTTCGATTCCTTTGGCATTGTTGTATCCTAATTGTTGTAATGGCTATCTATTCGGATTAATTCAATTTTAAAAAGTGTATGCAAATTTGGCATAAAAAGGTACATGAGGGATGTACTTATTTTTTTGTCCATATGTGTATACTCGTACGCCTACACAAATTAGTCCATTGATTTCATCTTGTTGATTTGACCTTTTCGTGTTACCTTACTATGCTTCATATACACCTATACACTTGGACTATGTCCAATAGACGCCTTTTACTCTACTACGGCAAGACTATAAAAAATTCAATTAACGTCAATTTCCTTGTCGTTTCATTACTGTCACGAAGAATTAACTACATATAATAGGACCCATCGACAAACATGTTCGACACTTACCATGGGGGCTTCATTGTAAACTCGATTACGAGTTACGAGATAGTATACTAAAAGAAATCTTTAAATTTTTAATTGGGCCACGAGTGCGTGGAGATACTGCACATAAAAACGACAAACTAGGTTAAGCACGAGGAAACCGTACAAAGGACTTCGTCCTGAATGTCAGATTGTAACCATTTTCCATGATCCTAGTTGAGATAGCTTTTGAAGCAAAAAAAACTTTTATTCACTTTAGTCCCTTATTACCGCACACGATAAGAGGATTTAAGAAGGGAAAATTATATAAGGCTAAATGTGAATCTTCCCACGATGCCGTTGATTGTTTAATTTGCCTTATCCAAAGGATGGATGCTTCTGGCATCATTACAGCACATCACTGCAAGGCGTCTTAGGAATACTGTATTTATGTAGTTTCATTATGCGACTTAAGGCCCTGCAGTCAAAAGCATTAATCTAGGTCAAGTTTATTGGAAAGTTTTTATCATCGAAAAATTGAGGCAAGTTCTTTGTTAGTTTGAAACTTTCGAGATGACAATGCACTGTACTTAATTTTATACATTTAAAGTTAATTAATTAATTTTATACTTTTACAGTTAATGATTTTTTGCCAAACAGATTTAACTCTAATTAAAATAAATCAAATAGTCGAGCACTTAAGGACTTTTCTGAAATCAGAAAATCGTCTCGATTTATATTCGTACATTAAAAAAGGTAACAAAAAGAATCAGACGAATAATTTTTATATGCCAGTCCTCTCGTTAAAAAAAAACACATTACCAATTTTATAGGTTCACCTAATTCTCATGTACATTTTTTGCGTACCCTACTGCGTCCATATTTCTATTTCTGTTGAAGTTGTATTTATATCCCTGCCAACAAAAGATTTCATTTTTCCGTACAAACATTTTCAGTCTAGCCGCATGTATAGCGTACCTGAGAGCCTTAAATATTCGCAAAAAAAGAGAACCCTAAAAAGCAGCAGAAGCTAACGTGTGTCCTTGAGGGTATAATAAAGAAACGGCGAAGAAGGACGTTGCGTTAATGGGCATTACTGATAATGACAATGACGCAATGTGGTTAACGCGTGGGTTAGAAAGCATCTTGGTGGATTTTACATAACGACTCTGGGACAAACAGATTAAGGATTTTACATACCTCTATCCCTTTGACACTTTGTGCGCGACGGCCGGCGGCTGATCGTTGCTCGGAAACGTTTTAAGAACGTGCACTTGAAAAGGCATCTGTTTAAATTGAGTTTATGGATGATTTTAAATATTAGATAAGCCTAGCATAAGCAAGCGAGCGGGTTTCAGCATTACTACCAAGCAGTGGTATATGCGTGACTTTGATTATATCTATGAACTATGACCTCATCTGATTTATAGAGAGTAGACGGGATAAAACGAGTGCAGGGAATTCAGGAGGCTCAGTTTTATGGCACATTAACGTTTAGCGAGAATATGAAAATGTCGTCACTATTCCAGTCGCGACAAAAGGATTACCATTTAATTCTAAATGATATAGGATTTTCTCGAAAATTTCTCTCTTTCTCCCACTTGCTCTTTTCTGTGACAAAACCTAAGGTAAAATCATATTGTGTTTAATTTGGTGTCTTCGCTATCAATTGATCTTCTCCGCGTGTTTTTTGGAAACCTCGCACGGGGTTTTCCATTGGTACTTTATGGATACCAATCGAGGGCGTTTTTAGCAATGTTTTTGGCTCTTCTTGCCATAACCAAACCAAATGTCCATATCCTAACCTGGTGGGTAATTGTAAGTAGGTCAAAATGAAAAAGGATAACTTTCTAGGTAAAAAAAAATAAGTAGGAGATTCACTACATACACAGGAGAACAATTTTAACACTTTTTTCTGTTTTTTTTTTGAATCTTGCACCTAATTTATAGTAAAACGGCCTCGCTAATTCCAAAAATGCAGTCCGTTTTTCCCCTATACGTCAGGTTTTTGAGATAACGGGGTTTTTTGAATTTTACGGAAAATTACAATAGGCCCCCTTATATAACAACTTTTTTTAAAAGCTACGGGGTTGCATCCTTGTGCAGGACCTTCTAGTACTTGTATACAATAAAATTAAATAAATAAAAGAAAGTAATTTGTCGCGACCTGGATTTTTTGTTAAAAGTTGTGAAATTCTTCGGCCATGTTTAAGTCTTTTTTAATCAAAAAAGTGTATTTAAAAGCCTCCGTTCGAGTATATAACCCTATTTTTGTGGTCTTAACTTGTGTAATGGAAGCCTCTACTATCCCTTGTCGAATGTGTCTCAATACCCGGAGTCAGTTTGCTATATATGTGGCAGTTATACATTTCTAAGTCAAAGGGCAAAAAATAGGCCCCTTTGTCCACCAGGCATATCATATGTGTAGACCTCAAGATGGTTCTTCCTTCTCGGTTAGCAACGTGGATATACAAAATATCCGTGCTTTTTGTGTATGTGGGATAGCAGAACTCGCGATAAACATTGGATACAAAGGAATTGGCCCCCGAGATCTGATCTGAAGGTTGGTGATCAAAATATTGTTCATGAACCGCTTGTGGATCGACAAAAAACATTTTCCCGCTGTTGCATATAAAACTAGGCCTGGCGAAACAATTTGTAAAAGCCTTACCAACAGAAGGAAATTATTTTAAATATATGCTGTCGGCCCTTTCTGCGCTATCATACGAGAAAATAAAGGCTGGAGTATTTGAAGGTCCACAAATTCGGCAGCTTCTCAGCGATACAAATTTTATGGAATCAATGAAAGAAAATGAAAAGACAGCATGGCTGGCATTAGAGAATATAGTCAACAACTTTCTAGGCAATATAAGTGCATCGAATTATGCGATAGTAGTCGAGCAACTATTGGACAGTTTTCAAAGGCTTAGCTGCAACATGAGCATCAAAGTTCACTTTTTACACAGTCATTTAGATGAATTTCCGGAAAATCTTGGAGCTGTGAGTAATGAGCAAGGAGAGCGATTTCATCAAGATTTCAAAATCATGGAAAGTCGATATCAAGGCAGATGGGATGCGAATATGATGGCGGACTATTGATGGGGCTAAAAACGGGACTGTCCGGAAATTTAACACTCCAGAAAAAGCTACAAACGAAAATTTTTGCCATAATTTTTTTTTTTTAATTCTTAGGTAATGTTGTTAAGATATAAAATCAATATTTACAAACAAAAAATTTTTAGCGAGTTTCGTTTGTTTTGATTTCAATGAAGGGAAGGTTTGTATGGGGGCCAGAATTTGAGCCCCCTGTATCTCAAAAACTGTACGTATAGGAGAAAAACGGTTAGAATTTCCGGATTTTACGACCAAAAATTAGCTAGAAATGAATATCAAATCTAAATAAACAAAATGCTGTTCCCCTGTGAATTGATATTTAGCGACCTTATAACAAACTGGGGAACTCATACATAAAAAAAAATCTATTTTTTTTTGTGGAATATATTAATCAGAATGTAACTGTTTCCTTTCATTTCTTCGTATTAAAGTGCATTACATTCTGGCTGCTGGTAAGATTGACGACTGTCTTCGCTGTCTGGTGGTGCAGACATCGAAGGTTACTAAAGGGTCCGCCAATAAGCGCGCTCGAACTTTAAAATGAAATAAAGCAAGTTGTGTGAGAGGTATAAATGAAATTTATTTTTTGTTTGAAAGAGTATTCGAAGGCATTATGTATGGAAAATAACATCGTTCAAGTGGCCAACTCGGCTTCGCTTGGTGGCGCGCATACGAGAAGTCCAATTTTCAATGACTCTGGCGCACAAATCGGGCTGTATTTCATCGATGGCGTGGCGTATGTTGACTTTGAGGTCATCAGTGTTTTGTGGTTGGTTTGCGTAGACCTGCGATTTAAGAAAACCCCACAATAAATAGTCTAGTGGGGTTAAATCGCACGATCTCGGTGACCAGTTGATGTCGCCTCTGCGCGAGATAACCATTCCTCCGAAGCGCTCGTGCAGAAGATCCATTGTGGCGCGCGCTGTGTGGCTCGTACCGCCATCCTGCTGAAACCACATATCCTTGACATCCATATTGTCGATTTCATGCCAGAAAAAGTTCGTTATCATGGATCTGTATCGTTCGCCGTTTACCGTGATGGCCACACCATCGTCGTTCTCGAAAAAATACGGCCCGATGATGCCTCCGGCCCAAAATCCACACCAAACAGTTACCTTTGCTGGGTGCATTGCGACCTGGTGGACCTCTTGTGGATTGTTCTCGGCCCAGTAACGGCAATTCTGCTTGTTGACATTCCCATTTATCCAAACATGTGCCTCATCGCTATAGATGATTTTGCGCGCGGAACGTTGCTCGAACCGATGAATGATTTTCGTAATAAGTTTTAATGATTTGCACATGTTGCTCGCGGCTGAATTGGTTCATGGTGATTTGTGAAGATACACTGAATAATAGCAACTAGGTTTGATAACTCTACCACAAACAACATGGCCGCCATGAGCTGTCAAAGATCGAGCGTCCCTATTGGCGGACCCTTTATATCAATGCAGCACTTTGTTAGTGCAGCTTATACACAGTATAATGTGAGCGAACACGTCAATTTTACGTATTGTTAGTAAATTAGGGCTAACCCTACTGCTTCAGTGCTGCGAACACGCCCCTCCACAATCTCTACACACATGAATGCCGCATGCTTCACAATGAAATTATCGCAACGAAAAATTTCACAAAATTTTTCTGCTTTTGACTGAATTTTACACCAAATTTACTACAAGGAAAAGATTCCTTAATTTTAAGAAAAAAATTGTTAATGATATTATCTTGATACCATAAGCTGTGCCTTGCGAACTTGTTTGAAGAAATAAACTGTAAACACTTAGCTTGTTATCGTTTAATTTACTTCTCAGTTATCACCTACTTATCTTTTTGACCTTATATTTCTTATCTTAGTGTAGTTTAAAATTATTGCACAACTTTACAAAACGTCTAAGATGCGTATGCGGCTCTTTTACTTTAAACAATTTTTCACCAATTTCACGCAAATGTTCTTCGTACGATACCTCTCCAATACATTGCATGCCCAACTTTCGAGCCATCACATCCGTATAACCACTTGAACAATCAATAAAAATCACTTCATATCCTTTGGCAATAGCATAATCCATAGCATACTGACACAATTGAAATCCAACCGATTTTCCCCAAAATTCGGGCACTACACTCAAAATGTACAATTCAAAAGCCGTCACACCGTACATTTTCACAACATCAAAGGGTCCTTTTAATTTCGCCAAAAGACGTTCTACTTCGTAACCGGCACGATTATCTTTCGGATCGAAGACCTTTTCGTCGACAAAGGGCTCCTTTTGGATATTACATATGAAGAAACCGGCCAGTTTCTTTTCACCGGAAGAGTAGATGGCTTCGGCGACAAAGGTTATGCCGTAATTGGGTGCCGGGTATTGTTCTTCATGCGGTGGCTTATAGTCCTTTAGATAGGCGTTCATCGGTTCGTTTTCAAGGAAATGTTGATTAAATGATGCACTGATGGCGTCCTGGTCATCATCTGTGGCTAATCGAATTTCGATAGTGAATTCGGACATGTTACGGTTTTTTTAATGGAGCGTTTTTAAGTGAAGAGTCTGAAAAGCTAAATGAAAATGTTAGTATTAGGTGTTGTAAAAGATAAACTAATCGCTTATCATTTATGTATTTACTTTTTAGTAATGTGTTTTTGTAAGTCCATTACTAATCTTTAGTTAGAAATAAATTCTTGTTGACTTATGCCCGTGTACTTCTCAGTTCTCACAATGAAATGCTGATTATGGCTGAATCGCATCTATGTGATATGTGCATTGTGTCCTATACATAAACAGTACAGTACATCAAAAAAGTTTTGTACAAGGCGACGTGCAAATAATATACATAGTACACTTTCCTTCACTTAACACAAATACGGGTACAATTATCGCATGGGTCCAAATTACTAAATTACCATTAAAGTTGTGAGTACAAAATGGGACTACATATTATGACTTGACTTAGTTGAAATAAAAAAAAAAATATTCATCGATTATTTGATTCTTTAACATGATAGTGTTACGTGTACTAAAAATTGTTGAACCTACAGTACTCAGACTTTTACGCGAAATCACTTGTTCACAGTTGAGTAAATAATTATACATCTTTCAGTTAATAGTACTCGCACCATCTCATTTGATTATACATATTTATTTCTGGTTGAGAGCTACATGTAACGTCATAAGAAAGTATAATGCACGATCAGTATTAGATACTTAAAGGTATGGTTCGTAGAGATGACTCATTTCATGATCGCCCAGCGATCGCAGCATATATTTATGCGTATATTTTCTATACAGACATGTTTTTTAAGGTTATAGTCTAGACAAAGAATGTAGACACATCCAAAAACTATGCAAATATGGCTCGGAATTGGATGCTAAACTACGAGCGCTGGGCGATCATCACTTGAATCGTCTCTACGAACACAAACCTTAAGGGCTTAACTTGTCATAAGAGCACATACGATTCATACGATTGAAGGTGCTACTATACGGATACGTACAAAAGGCTAATACTGATCGAACATGTTATGTCTTTCGATTATACCAACCATGCTTTTCTGCTCAAATGTATAAGAAACCATGGCCGAAAAGCGCTGTTTAAAAAAAATAATTAATAGCTGTAAAGTTGTGTCTGACCATTGACCGCGCGCCGGCTGTAGTTGGTTGGCCTTGACTTATAGGTTCCGTTGCATCGATAAATAATAATTTATAAATGAAATTTGTATGCATCACAAACTAAAAAGAAATTACTAAAATAGATCAAAGCAACTAAAGAAGTGAAAACAAATGGAATCGTACTAATGGAATGCTCCCGCATCCCCAATAAAATTTTCTGAGTAAATATTTTTATTTGCCCACTTATTCCAACCAAACCCCCACACAAAAATTATTTTTTCGACGCATCGCAAATTTGGGAAGACAGAAAGAAAAGAATGCCTGAGGGGAGCGAAGGGTATCTAAATTTCGGCCGCGCCCGAAATTAGCCGCCGTCTCGTTTCTTGTTTATGTTTTATGTATTTTGAGGTGCTGCGCACAAATTCGTAGCTTCCCACTGAAATTTCGTTGCGAAACAGGGTTAAAGTCGCAAAAAATCACAAAATATGACTATCAATTGCAATGATACCGCTTAATGCATTTTACGCGTTCGACGCGCAATCATGTTTTCTTTGACATATTCATGGACAGCTTTTCGCAGAAGTGTACAGTTTCCCAGGGATACTTATATAATTCCGAAAAACAAAATCCCCTCCGTTCATAATCCCGCTTTTGACAAAAAATGCTGCTTTACATTAACCCGACATTACTAAATCTCGCCATTAAAAAATTCCGCCTACTAAAAACATCGCCGTTTTAAAATCTCGCCATTGGATACATATGGGCGTAGCCAGGGGCACATGCCTTAAAAACCGTTGTTGTTACAAATTAGAAACGATTGGGAGAGGGTTTTGTCAAACGCTCAGAGTTTATAGTTTCACCACGGGTTTAGTTTAGTCAAATTCAGTTTAGTCAAGTTTTAAAGTTTTCTTTTATGGACGAAAATATAAGTACTTGCTTTAAATAGATGAGCCGCTGATATCTTAGGCCGTGCGCATACTAAAGGCGTATTGGAGCGTAGATTAGCGTAAAACCTGTCGCGTAATACAAGCGTTGTATTGGGCGACGCTACGCTACGCTCCAATACACCTTTAGTCTGCGCGCGGCCTTATAGTAATTATACCAACACTTTACTTCGAAAAGCTTACAGGAACCAAAAAGTACAGTCATTTAAGATTGTGAAATCTGATTGATTTTATAAAAAGGTTACTCAAGAGAAATTCGAAAATTTATCGGGAACTGATGAATATAATTTTATCAGGATAAATAGGATGGTGTTATTTTCAAAAATGAGAAAAATTTTAGTTCATGTGGTATCAACAACGAAACGCCAGAAATGTCGTATGTTTCATTCAATCTAAAAGTTTGTGTTCGTACTGACGATTTATGTGATTATCGCTCAGCGATCGCAGTTAAATCACCGGTTCTAAGAAGTATATGTGTATTTTATTTCTATACAGACATGTTCCTTGGTTCCGGACTTTAATTATATTTGCTTTCTTCGGTTGATTGCTTTATTTTGTTTATAACTTCTGAAAGCTGTCAAAATACGAAGGCATGATTCGTCAAAAATTTGAGTAATCATACTCTGAGCTTCACTTCTACACTGAACGAAAAATGTACGTGATATCAACGAAAAAGTACGTCAAAGTGAATATTTTTTAATTGATTTTGCTCCAACAAACGAGTTTATCAAAATAATAAATTGGTGTTTATTGTTGAATAATTTGTTCATTTAATAATAATTTTGATCATCAATGAACAAATATCTTTCATAAAATCCATGAAAGCATTTTATCAATCTAATGAATGTCATTAATTGATATAATATTTGAGTTCATCATTTTTTTTTTTTTTTTTATAAAAAAAATCAGAGGCACTGAACCTAGAGTTCTTATTGTGTTGACAATATTTTATTTACTTCAGGGCGCTCTGAAAAGCAAATTACCTACCTATAATGAGATTCGAACTCGGGACCCCATGATTCGAAGACCAACGCCCTACCTACAAGACCAAGCAGACTATTCGTGATAAGCGTTTCTAAAATACACTTAACGTATTGGTAGAGCTAATGAACAACGTTTATCAAAGTGATGAACAAATTATCAACATCAATGCTCTTTAATATGCAAGACAATGAATTGGCTCATATCTACGCCAATATCTACAGTCAAGTAAATATATAATAAAGACTTTTTATTGTACTAAGAAACGGTTGATTATGTATATCCATAAAAGTAAATTATTAATTTGACAAATGATTGATCATTGATCATTGATGTTTCGAGAAATATTTTTTTAACATTTTTACTTGATTTAACCAACAAATGCTGTTAGTTAATAAAATGTAAAAATGATTACCCGATTTATTAATATCAATAACTTTGATTATTAAAAAAAAATAATTCGTATTTTTAATTAATATTATAAACAATTTCGTTAATGTAATGAATATTTTCACAATATTGATAAAAAATGATCATAAAATATTAATAAACACGGTTTTCTTATATTTACGACACGGTCATTATTTAATAAAACTGGATTTTCGATATAATAAAAATATACTTTAATCCAACGAAAATATACTTTAATCCAACGAAATGTAAATGATAAACAGCGTTTATTAATATTACGAACGATTTTTCTTTCTGTGTACCTTTGCATCGTCTAAAATCATCAAATCATTCTATTAATATGCAAAACTTCGTCGGAAAAAACTCTTAATTTTTCGACTTTTTTTCCTAAATTATCCGAGTTTATTCAATTGATGAATTACTTTGATTTTTCCAATTTTTCGACTTTTCCGGAGGGTTTTCCCAAAGCTTTCTTTCGTAGAAACCTTTTCCTGGCAATTGCAAACAACTGAAAAAAATTGACCTAAATCAGCCCAGCCGTTCTCAATTGATGAATTACTTCGATTTTTCCAATTTTTGGACTTTTCCGGAGGGTTTTCCTGAAAATTTTCTTTCGTAGAAACCTTCTCCTAGTAATTGCAAATTTGAACCAAATCGACCCAGCCGTTCTCAATTGATGAATTACAATACATTTTTTTCGCTCCATTTTTATAGTAATCATCAATTGAGAACGGCTGGGTCGATTTGGTTCAATCTTTTTTCAGTTGTTTGCAATTGCCAGGAGAAGATTTTTACGAAAGAAAATTTTGGGAAAACCCTCCGGAAAAGCCGGATAATTTAAAAAATCGAAAATTTATTTTTTTGCTTGCAATTTTGTGAGCAATTTTTCTACAATAGCTTTTCGAATGAAAAAATATAAAATTCTTAGTGGAAGTAGTCTGGCTGGTCTAGCGGTTAGTGCGCGCACCTTCGGTGCACAGGCTCATGAGTTCGAATCTCACCGTGTTCCATGGTGTTTTTCGAACTCACGAACTTGTGACGGACTATGATCTCACTCAGATGTTAAACGAGTACCCATTTATGGGGATAAATAACACTGCTGAGCGTGATGCTGATCTCATTACCTCAACAAAAAGCAGATAAGATCTTGGAAATAGGATGTCACTAACACATCCTGCGGCCTTAGTCCAATGCTGGATTGTCGCGCCTGTTATTTATTTTTATTTTTTACTTAGAAGAAAACTCGGAAAAATCGGGAAAAAAGTCGAAAATTTTTTTTTTTATCGACGAAGTTTTGCATTTTACCGAATGATTTGGTGATTTTAGACGACGCAACAGACGGACAGACAGACGGACATCGCTCAATCGATTTCTCTCATCACACTGATCAATAAATATATACATATACTTTACATGCAGCAATTATTTATCACTCCGAATAACTACCGAAATACGAGCAAAATTCACTAAAAGCATAATAATTATGAGAGTTAACTTTTTCGAATCTTTGCTACTATCTCCTGAAAGACCAAGCGGATTTCGGGAAATTTGCACCACGATCCAAAATAGTTGTACGACTTAAAACCTGGGTTGAATTCATGGAAGAAGTAAACTCAAATTTGAGGCGGTATGTAGTTCCAGAAAAACGCGAAGAAACATTTTGCATTTTATCGCATAGTTTGACGATTACAATTATGAAATTTATTATGATAAATTCTATAATTTTTTCATAAAATAAGTTTGTGTGTAAAAAGTGTGGTTTTTCAATTGTATAGTGGGCATTCTTTACGAAAAATTCATTCCGTAAGTTTTTTTAAGAGATTTTTTTTTTATTTTTAATCGTTAAGGGCCGATCGACTGGGCAATCGATTGCCCACAATCGTTCTGCCGCCCGTACAGCACACACACTAGGCAATTTATCGGGCAATCTGAAATTGACAGTCTCGGGGTCCACAAGACACAATACGAAATAGTGAAAATTATACCATTTTTGGCGATGGAAGATGGACATCCATTGCTACTTTGATGGAGAATGACCGCCACAACCACAGCATGAAGAACGACCACAGGTTTATGTCAGCAATTGAGAACACATGTTGTTGCAGCACTTTTTGCACATCAGCATTCAATGTGGCACATGCCTTATCGGAATGGTCTTCACTCCGAATTACTACCGAAATACGAGCAAAATTCACTAAAATTCATTCATAAATTTAAAGAAGTGTCAAGTTCTGAATGAAGCGAACAACACGAAATTTTCTGCACTTCGTAAGACGGCGCGAGTGACAACCTATACCGAATCTGAATACTCAGGACCAACCAGGGTCGGAGCTACAGAGGTCCGAAAACCCGTACTTGTTCCGTCGTGTAAACATAGTCTCAGACGCTTTTCACTTTTGATTTGCCCAAATTTCTTCTTTTTTCTTTGGCGGGCGGGACGCTCCCGCGTCCCTAGATTAGAATTGCTCTCATACTTCAAGAGCATGTACACATGTATCTTCTCATTCAATGTTAAAACCAATTTTCACAGACGCCTGAAATACGCATCACGTCTACGGACTCTACGCAACACTATGTAACAATCGCAGTGATTGCTCACTGATTGCATTGTAATGCAGTAATCTTATTCAATAAGAATTCAAGAAATTATGTCGCCTTTATTTAATTTCATTTGAATGCTTTAATAGAGCAATATATCCCTGCTAAATTTTAGACTCCCTTTGTCGGTAATTATAATCGCATTCATCTATGTGGTTTAGGTTTACAGTCTATATAATTGGCCGAACTTAAATCAAAACTGGAACTATACATTAAAAATGATTTAATTTTGCTGTCTAGTGTTAATCATCTGCGAAACAAAATTTCAACTATACGCTGCTATTATGCATATCCGTTAAATTAACTAAAAGTCCATGGCCTGTGTTTATTTGTAATATGTATAAGTATATGCACTCTCAAACTTTTCGATTAACTACTTTCACAAAACGTCTTAAATGAGTATGTGGTCCGGTCACTGCAAATAAATGCTCTCCAGTATTTTCATGTTGATATTCTTCATAACCGATTTCTCCTATGCATTCCATTCCAATACGTAAAGCAGCGGCTGCACTAAAATGACTTGTGCAATCCATGAAAACAATTGGATATCCTTTCGTTGCTGCCAAATTCAATCCTGCTTCGCACAATCGTCTACCGATGGATCTTCCACGAAACTCATCCGCAACACACAACACCAGCATATCCATGGCCTCTTGAACATTGTACAGATCAAAAATATTAAATCGCCTATCTAACTCATTTAGCATCTTAAATATTTCGTATCCAACTCGATAGTCGGTTCTTAGTACAAAATTCTCAGCAGTCACCGGATTATCCGCACGACAAACCGAACACATTAGGAATCCAGCAAATTTTCGATCACTAGTCACAGGATCTCGCACTTCAGCGACTAAAGTCAATCCTTCGTTTGGTAAATTTTGACCATGTTCCAAAGGAGATTTATATTTCCGCATATAAACGTTAACTGGTTCCGAGCGTAAGAACAGGTCGTTGAATGCTTTGTTAATGGTGTCGGTATCCTTTTCTGTTGCCAGGCGAACTGTAATTTCCTCTTGAGCCATTGAAAACGTTTTGCAATAAATCTGAATAGTGCACGCGATATGAAGATAATGGAAGAACTAAAATTGTTTAGATAATGCAATTTGCTTTTAAGTGTACGCGGAGAAAATTGCAATTCGTTATGATCAAATAATAGCTGTTGGGACATCTGCACATGGTTCAACCTAAAGTTGTATTAATTTCAAAAATTAAAAAGATTATCAAAAAAGTCGCTCTCTGAGGTGAACTGCACACCAAAATACATAAAAATCTTCAAAAAGTCTTTTCGTACACACTCTCGACCACAGTACGGCGGGCGAAAATTGTGAGCATGTGTGAGTGACTTTAAAATAAATTTCGTGATAAAAGCATTTTGCTAGCCTTTTTTGCAATTCGTCAATCTTTCTTCAGTTAAGTAATAAAATACAATGATAAAACACTTCAGATTCGTTTAAGTAATATTTTAGAAGATAGTGGCTGCATGATATTGACCATAATGTGATCGTTGTGGTGCATTATTTTATATTTATAGTCTAAGAAAATTGGACCAAAATATGGCCATCGAACGGCAAAAATCCTACATCGGAAATTTTTTTGATTATGGTTGCGGATGGTCCCGAGATGATGGCATAGAAAGTCCCAACCGATCGGGGGTCCGCAACCTTAAAAAAGGGGGAAAGGGGGGGCCTTTTTCGGTTTTTTGCGATTATTTCAAAAACGGTAAGAGATACAGAAAAATGGTCTGAGGACGAAAAAAACTACATAAAAGAATCTTTGCAATTATATATAACACATTAGAGTTCAATTGAATATTTCGGCGTTAGAATAGAACATAAATTAGAATATTTTCCTTTTAGACCTTTTTTAAAAGCTCCATAACTTTTGAAAGAATGTTAATTCAGCCGTAAAATTTTGTACAAGTATTAACAACAACTTTAAGATAATTTTAACATAAACGCTGAGTCGCTCCGGTCAAGGACCCCTATTATCCCCCCATTTAAATTTGTCAAAACGGCATGTACATAACTCCCCCCAAAATTGGAGCAGAGTGCTAAATTTTGGTTTGTTGCGATTGGAGGTCATAGTCACGCCACCCACCAAAAATCAGCTCATTCGGATAAACACTAAGGGTACCTCCCATACAAAGTGACCCATGACAACTTTGTTCTACAGTTTATAAAATGAGTAGTACGTAGAACAAACTCCTGATGGGTCACTTTGTATGGGAGATACCCTTAGTTTTTATCCGATTAAGCTGATTTTTGGTGGGTGGGGTGACTATGACCTCCAATCGCAACAAACCAAAATTTTAGGACTCTGCTCCTATTTTGGGGGGAGTTATGGATATGCCGTTTTGAAAAATGTAAATGGGGGGATAATGGAGGTCCTTGACCGGAGCGACTCAATGTTTACGTTAAAATTATCTTAAGCTCGTTGTGAATACTTATGCAAAATTATACGGCTGAACTAGCATTCTTTCAAAAGTTATGGAGTTTTTTAAAAAGGTCTAAAATGAAAATATTCTAATTTACGTTCTATTCTAACGCCGAAATATGCAATTAAACTCTAATGTGTTATATATCATTGCAAAGATAATTTTATGTAGTTTTTTCGTCCTCAGACCATTTTTCTGTATTTTTACTGTTTTTGAAATAATCGCAAAAAAACCGAAAAAATGCCCCCCTTTCCCCCTTTTTTTAAGGTTGCGGACCCCCGATCGGTTGGGACTTTTAATGCCATAATCTGGGGACCATTCCTAACCATAATCCAAGAAAATTTCCGGTGGAGGATTTTTGCCGACCAAATATGCCATTTTTCTTAGACTATTAAAGCAAATCTAATTCTGGACTAAAAACTATTGAATTGTTTTTGGCGTTCATTTTAGTAAAGACCTTCTACGAAATGTGAAAGTGTTTATTGTACATATAACATATGAGGAAAAAAATGCATATACTCGTATTGCGGTTGCGACAGTCGTATGGGCATGTGCATGTATTATTTTGGCAACATTTGTTAGCACTAACGGATTGCCATTTTGATATTTATTAATGACTGAATGCAGACGAAAAGCCTTGAGTAGTTAATGACATGATGCTCATAATATGCAGCCCAATCTTCTTTCGACGTGATGTTTTGATTCATCCTCATTATACCCTATACCCATAAGATGGTATAGGGTATATTGTTTTTGTTACGCCGATATTATGTAACACCTCAAAGGAGCCACCGGAGGTATGGCAAAGTATATTATATATAAATGATCAGGGTCGGTCACTGAATCGAATAACCCATGTCTGTCTGTCTGTCTGTCTGTCCGTGTGTCTGTCTGTTAGTCAAATGTTTGTTTTGCTAAAATCTTGGACGGTATTGAAAATGGCCCAAATCGGACCACGGGTTCCCCTACCCCCCCATACAAACTACCGCTCCTTGATATTTTAATTCGGCCATAACTTTCGGTAGAATATCGCTATCGACTTGAAATTTTGATCAATGTCTCATTCTGACATATACTTTGAGTTGATGGAAAGTGGAGTAGGTCCGACTACCCCTACCCCTATTTGCCCTACAAAGTTATATTCAGCCATATCTTTTGATAGAATGTCACGAAAAACTTCAAATTAGTATCAAATGGTATACAAAAAAATATGAAATTGAATATTTTGGGTTTTGCGTGCCTTCAAGGTCTGTACATGGATATAGGGTATACACTCATGGTGCTATTCGCACGATTAGAACTCGGTCTCGTTTTTTTATAATTTCAAATAAATCACATAAAAAAATTTTTGGTGGTGAAAGTTCTCTGTCTTATCACCCTTAATATACCAGGAAATTTAACATTTCACTTCGGAAAAATTAGGGTAAAGCAGGATTTTTGTACGAGCCTTCTTTTCGAGGTCCCCGTCTGTTTAAATGCCGCTAGCGACCCTCGACAGATTTTTCTAAATATTTCGATAACGGTAACATGTGCTGCTGAAAAGTGGTATATGGCAAATTTGTAGCTCTTGTGGGTTCTGAATAAAGTGTCAAAAGTCGATATTGATTCGTCGCTCCTAACGGTGCCAGGAGGTCAAACGGTATTTTTAACAAAATTCGTAAAAATCTCTATACCGGTAACTCTAGCTAAAAAAAACTTTGCACTGCAACTTCATAGCCCATACGGTTCTGAAGACAGTGGAGAAATTTCCTATCAATACGTGCACCCTTAAGAACGCTACGGAGGTTCAAACCTTAGAAAAACGGGAGATTTGGGGTTTTTCCTGAATATCTCTTTAACGGAAAGTATGTATTTGTACACGGAGAGAAAAATGTGCAATGAATTCAACAAAATCATACAATGAAATTCACAACATACAATTTCACTAAATTTGTAGTGAAAGTTATTAAAATGTAGTGAAATTGATTAAAATTCAGTTGTTTTTACTGGTATTGGTCTATTGTGAAAATGATTGCAGTGTAATGACAAAAATCATTGCATGATATTAGTATGGATAGTTACATTTATTGCGTTTGAGGTAATTTTCACTAAGGCGCTAGCCTTTCATTCTGGAACGCGTTTATTTAGACCAATCCAAAAATAGATTTACAGGAAGCATTTCATTAATGTTGTGCACAATACTTATTTATTGCTTATAAAATATATGTACAAAAAATATTCACTATGCATTAAAATTCTAAAAAACCCTCGTATTGCGGGCGCAGCCCTCTGTACGCCGGTATTTTTAAATATGGGTCGGAAAGGTATAGGTTTGGTATCAATCGAAAGCCAGACGTTTGTTCGTTTTGTAGGGCGTTTGTTCATCCTGGAAGCGGAAGGATACAGGAATTATTAAGGAAAAAGGGTTTAGTTGTGACGCCATCTACACTCGACTAGCGAAAATGGAGGAAAATTGTTTGGTTTTATACGAAATGGAAGTTCCGGGAATGGCATAATTTAAGTTCTTGGATTTTAAAGCGAACCATTTGTGCACATTTCCGGGATTACTTCTGTTTGCAGTATTTAAAACGCAAATCGATGCCGCACAGTTTGAAGAAGAGTCATGCCCAATAGTGTTCATAACAAAAACAATATCAAAACAAATTTTTTTTTTTCAATTTCAGGAGTATCTGCAGAATGCTTAGAAATTGTCTAGGGCCCGTATTTATGAACATTCCTTAACTCAAGGAGACCTTGAGTCTGGATGCCGAAATTCAATAAATTAAATGTCATTTTCCATACTTTTTCGTAGAAATCACTTATATTCACGAGTTAATGCATCCTTGATTTAAGGAGAAACTCAAGGAGACCTTGAAATTTTCTATAGTCAACCTCACTTGAAGTCAAGGTATATTGAAATATAATATTTCAAGTCTATTGAAAACTTAAGGTCTCCTTGAGTTTCGCCTTAAATCAAGGATGCATTGACTCCTGAATATAAATGATTTACATATATGAAAAGGTATAGGAAATGACATTTATTTTATTGAATTTCGGCATCCTTGACTCAAGGTCTCCTTGAGTTAAGGAATGTTCATAAATACGGCCTTAGACAATTTCTAAGCATTCTGCAGATACTCCTGAAATTGAAAAAAAAATTAAATTTGTTTTGATATTGTTTTTGTTATGAACACTATTGGGCATGACTCTTCTTCAAACTGTGCGGCATCGATTTGCGTTTTAAATACAAACAGAAGTAATCCCGGGAATGTGGACAAATGGTTCGCTTTCAAATCCAAGAACTTAAATTATGCCATTCCCGGAACTTCCATTTCGTATGAAACCACCGCCGGCCGGCCGTCTCTATATTAAGGCCGAAATGTAGAAATCTTTCGCCTACTGGTTGCACTGTTTTGTTGTTACTTTTAATGACGTCATATGCTTGTTGTTGTTGTTTGTTCGTGTAAATCTAAAACTTAGTAGGCAGACTATGACGGCATGGAACGGCTGAGTTACGGCCTTGATGTATCTAGATGGCGTTGATGAAACCAAACAATTTTCACCCATTTTCGCTAGTCGAGTGTAAATGGCGTCACAACTAATCCCTTTTTCCTTAATAATTCCTGCATCCTTCCGTTTCCAGGATGATCAAACGCCCAACAAAACGAACAAACGTCTGGCTTTCGATTGATACCAAACCTTTCCGACCCATATTTAAAAATGACTGGCTAAGTTCACACTCACAATTTTAAAGTTGCTATAATTAAATATGTGATTAGAGAAGAACAAACGATATTAATTGGCGAACAATCAAGAACAAACGTAGCCGCAGTCGAACAAACGGTTCACCGAGCAAAAGGGCGTAATTTAAAAAAATGACTGGCTAACTTCACACAGCCCATGCATTCCGTGTGTGTGCGGCCTTAGCTCAGTGGCGTGCACTCCATATATGCCAATTAGCAGTGCAAACCGTGTGATTCTCTTTAAAAAAAACATCATTATTCATCTTTGTCCAATTACTCATTGATTGTAATGTTCATTCAATTTACAATTCTCTATACGATTCAACTTTCATTCAATTTTCAATTCTCTATACGATTGCTAAATAAGCAACATCTCTTTGGGCTTCTATTTTACCCACAAATCGTATGAAATTCGCACGCACTCCAACGCACTCCATCGCATTCAACCCCTGCTAAATGTATTTACATGAACGAGAAGCACGCATACCCTGGCGAACAAAATTTATTTACAGAGCGATGTGTAGCACGAACGAGCACGAGCTCTAGCCCTCTAGCTGCTGTTTCATGTGCATGTGATGTGCTGAGCACATGACGTCGTGTTGGGGCAGAGAGCGAAAAAGTAACTAAACAGTAGGTCGCAAAAATTATTGCGTTTCACTTAATCATTTTTTCTTTCGTTTTAGTTATTGTAGAAAACAATCATATTAAAAAAATCTAAAATTATTAATAATTTAGCAACAGCGGTTAGTGTTAGATATAAATCAGTATACACGTTTGGTACGTATAAAATATTGAAAAATTTTAATTTATTAGTTACAGGTTCTGTAGTGTGAAGTGTGAAAGAAAGTATTCACATTGGGGAAAATGTTATATGTAATACTTACTCTTCGATGAAAGAGAAGAAAGAGAGACATTTTCAAAGTATTTATGCAAAATTTGCCATTACATATATACAGAATTGTGAAAAACGTACAACGGATGTTATAGTAGATTTCACCCAGAAGAATAACGTCCCTTAAAATTCAACCGATATCGCTTTGAAATCGAGTTACATTCCTATTATATATAATGCTTTCCTTTTAAATAGATATCGGTTTAATTCAAATTCATTCTTTTTAAATTAATGAGATATCCCTTCAATCCAAATTTTCAATGCGAAATCTTTTTAAAATGAAATGAAATCGCTTTGTTTACATAGAAAATTGTCATTTTTGTTTTGTTTTTGTTTACACTCGCAGTCGGTCCGCTCGGCAGTAACTGGTAGAGCGATGTCACAATGTATGGTATAAATTAAAAATGTCGTCCCGTATAGTCTGTGTGGTTTAGTAGGTAGGGGCGTTAGTCTTCAAACCATAGGGTAGCGGGATCGAATCCCATTGTAGGTAGGTAATTTATTATGCAATTTAGAGCGTAAAGAGGTAAATGAAATGTCGCCAAGACCTATAGCGAGCGAGGTCAGTTATACAAAACTCATTTATGAGTAATTTTCACAGGGAAAGAACACCCTGTGAAAATTACTCCTTTTAGTGTTTCTGAGTTGGGAAACATTGCTCTAAGCATTATCAAACCATTTACATAAGGATATGAAAAGGTATAATCTTTTTTTTCAGGCATTCGTATAACTTATTAAAAAGCTATTGTTAAATCTCTTTTAAAGGCTTAAATAGTTTTATTATAAGGTAAAAGTAACGTATTGAGCTTAAACCTTATCCCCTATGACATGGCCTGTGCTTCGGTAAGGTATCTGACAGGTTAATGCCTTTGCAACGCGTAATTCCTTACCGAAGCTTTCCCTTACTTCAAAGGTATACAGCGTATGGATACAAACCTTAAATAAGCCTTCCATTTATTGCTGGGCCAGCAAAATCGGAAAGTTTTATATAAGTCTTATATTCGAACAGAATAAGACTTACTCAATAAGAGATTATTCAAAAAAGTCTTAGTCTTTTACAAGAGGAAATCCTTACTAAAAGGCTTACCTTAACAGGGGGCATGTCATTGGCGGTAAGGTTTAAAGCTTTGAAGCTTCCAAATCTTGTATATACACCTGATTATAAGAATTATTTCAGAATTACAATAATTCTTATTTAAGGATTACAATAATTCTTATTTAAGGATTACAATAATTCTCATTTAAGTATTATCGCAAGCATTATCTAAGGCAACTAAAATATATCCATTAATAGAAGGTTGAAATAAGTATTTTTTTTCTGTAACTCCTTGCTGGGCGATGGTGCATTCACTCAGTAATTTGTTTAATTTATATTTGTTTATATTTCCTATCCGCACATGTACTTTGACCACGCCGAGATTCGATCTCCGAACCCCAAGATTACTATCATCGTAGAGTGCGACTCAACCAAGTGAGCCACACAGCATGTTATAAATAAATATTTGCAAACTGCCTTATGCCACCTGCCCGAAATGGCATTTATATACTTACTAATAAGGCTTTTATAACAATATAATAAATGCCTTAAGTAAAGTATATTATAAACCTTATAAATAACTTTTCTTTCATTGATATATAAGCTATAGGACAACTGGGAGCTTTCAAATAGTGTGTGCAAATGGAGTTTGAAATTTTGTCTTACATTTTGCTTAGAAGTAAGTCTTATACATATAATGATATGAATAAGATCTAATCACGCAAAGCTATTTCAGCTTACTGAATGCTTACAGTTCAGTACTAAGTAAGCCTTTTCTAAGTCTTACTTCTTCATAGACCTTACGGAAATTTTGCTGGGAAGATTCCACTTACCTCCAAATCAAAAGAGCCCAAGCACAATCAGAAAATTAGAGAACACTAGACTAGAATTTCACTGCACTTCTCAAATAGAAATCACAGGGTAAATTCAGTGAGATCTGCGTACGCACCACACGTCTCTTATCAATATGGTAAGTATTGTAAGCAGATACAAGGCAAAGTGATCGAACACTATACAATGTATGTGCTGAGAAAACCTCCTTTGTTACATATGAGTCATCAGATTTGTCTGTGACCCACGTTTGGGAAATAATGCTCTATAAGTACCTAATTGAAAAGGTCAACTTTCACAGTTTTTACGGCGAATTTTGTACCAGACATATGTACGTATGTAGATAAAAAGAAAAAAGGGCAATGTGAAAAATTGTCCAACTATAGAAAACCCCAGAATTTTACAAATTTAACATGATTTACAACATACTACATACCATGTTTGTTACTGTATAGTTTTTTCTTACAGACAATACATAATATTCTTTATATGTAATTTTTGTTTGCTTGGAAATGTAAATTTCGAACAAAGCAAATGTAGCGCACAATGACTCCTCGTCAGCAGCAATCACGTCTACTCGTATAGCGTACACTATTCCATTTTTTGAAAGCAATATAAATTCAAAACGAGACCGAGGCTAATTTCGGGCGCGGCCGAAATTTTGATATCCTTCGGGCTAAAAGTTTTTTCGGGCGTACTAACGACTTGTATTTATTATTATTATTATTATTATTATTATTATTATTATTATTATTATAAGTGGGCAAATACAAATATTTCCTCAGACAATTTTATTGGGGGATGCGGGAGCATAGCCCCATAGTACGATTCCATTTGTTTTGACCATTTTAGTTGCTTTGATAAAGAGACATTAAATCAAGATTTTGTGAAATTTGTGTAAAAAAATGTTTCTTAAAAGAACCTAATTTGGGGGGTTAGGTTTGTATGGCAGCACCATGACCCCATGGTCCGATTTTACCGATTGAAGCATACAAACTGCCTGCAGCAAAATGAAAGATTTATGCAAAATTTCAGCTTCATAGCTTTTAAATTGGCCGAGTAAAACGCGTCGCAACATACAGACAGACGGACATCGCCCAATCGACTCCCCAAGTCATGCTGATCGTATATACTGTACTTACTGTAAACTTTTTATATGGTCGGAGATGCTTCCTTCAATGCGTTACAAACTTCATGACAAAGTTAATATACCCTTTCACTCTATGAACGAAGGGTATAAAAAGAACAAAACTATATTGGCTTGAAGAAGACATCTCGATAAGGCATAAAGAAAACTTGTATTGTAGCTCCCATTTCAAATCGATTGGAATCTTGCAGATATAAATTTCAAAACAACGCACAAGTACAATATTCTGCTCAGCCAATTGTTTCATCCAGACGCTTTAAGGACATCTGTTTCGACGTCTTGTTGAAATGATAAATGGACGCCTTGAATGTGGGACGGTTTCTGTCTGAAATGGAAAGAAGGACACCCATACATTCATGATGAGATTTCTGATTCAATTCTATGTATGATGAGCTGCAGATTTTTTTTTTCTCTTTTATTTATATGTCTATGCTTCATTTGTCTTTCTGTCATTTCTTAACGTTTCTCGTTTTCTTTAATCTCTGTCATGCTCCAACCGTACCCAGATTACCTGCAAGTGGTATAAGATTAGAAATGAAGAATTGGTTCCTTTCAGACGAAATTCCATTTCCAATACGTATACATCGGGCAAAACCGTCAATGATCCCTTGTCCCCAAACCAATTGTATGGAACCGAAAGCAATTATCATTAGTCTTTGCGGTTTTGGCATAGATGGGAAGGATACGCATACACAGCACACAGTACACAATCATAACATTTGTGTTTCTTCTAGTCCTTGGGCATGTCCTAATTGTGTAAGATGATTACATATTTATGAGAGAAATTTCCCACGATTGGAAAATGGGATGGTAAATGATCATTAGTCAGGACGTTGAATTGTTATAGCAATCTGGATTACAATCCTGGCTGTATTAGGTATAGGCTCGTAATAAGGAAATTATCGAATACATTTATATAGATTTCGTCTTATACGAGTATGTACACGTACTCCTGTTCGGTATGTAAGGATGTGTGTTTGAGCAATAATTACTTTTGTACAGCAGAAGGTATGAGTTTAGCTCTAGTATTATCGTCAGCATATTGAAGCTATGGTTCAATTAGGACTCGATTAGGTAGTAAGTCAGAAAATTAGTATTGAGGACTATCGGGCTGAGTGTTAAAATCAGCACAATATCCTAATTAGATAAAAAGTGTGAGGAAATTTGGTTTTCCAACATACGTAATTTGAATCGGAGTAATTCAATTGATGTTTCGCGGAATAACTCCGTGTTTTGTATTCAAATGAATAGGGGAATGGGTTTTTTTTTTCGACTTTACGTATTTTGCGAGTTAAAGAGTTTCCACTGTATGTACATTAGCTTAAAGAAAACATTCAAATTCTATCCATCAATATTGGATACTACCTCTATTTATGCGTTTTTTTTGGGTATATATGGGGAATTTTGCATAGATACTGCAGGTCGTGTCGTTCAAGCATGCCTACCGACTAAAACTAAACACCGCATTCGTCACCGCTTGACCCTGCGGGACCACCTTTCAGTATTACTTCCCAGGGTCAATTTAGGCTAATCAGCCATCACCACGGGTAGCAGACTCGCGTCTACGCTCCTCCCTCTGTAACTCCATGTGAACCGCACAAATTCCCCTGCTTATACTGAATCCCAGTTATTTGCTGATGGCAGCATCAGACCCACTAGGTTCTCGGGGCTAATGTTATCTCCCAGTTCCGCTTCGAGTTCACTACAGATATCTCCAAATCTGGGACAATCAAACAGGTCGCATCCTTCGCCACTCCCTTGCATCTCGGGCATTCTGGTGAGAGTTTCAACTTAAATCAATGCAAATATTGTCGGTACCCCCCGTGGCCCATTAAGAATTGGGTCATGTAAATGTATCTCGGTGTTTTTGGTTAACCCACATGGCTATGTCTGGGATAAGGGTATGTGTCCATCGGACAGCAGAGGCCTCATTCCATCGGATCTGCCACCTTCTCATTGATTCAAGCCTTTCAATGTTTCTACAACCTGAGTGCAACTCAGGTATTACGCTTTGGTGACTGCTGTACAGCCTGCTGATCTCTTTCACTAGTATCGGCAAGGGCATCATTCCAGATATCACGTAGGCCACTTCATGTCATGTGGTGCGGTACACACAACACACTCTCAAAGCACACCTACGACAGATCGTGTTTATTGGTTTCGCGTTACTGGCAACACGCAATGCACTGGCGCAAACTGGTGAAGCATATATATGATTATTGATGTTTCCACCCTCGACAATAGCAGCCGCCTACTTGTCCTCGGGCCACCTATGTTTGGCATCATTCTTGCTATGGCCGACGTGGCAATTGCCGCCTTATCGCCCACATACTTTAAGTGCTCTCCAAAACTTAGTTTCGAGTCAATCATAACCCCCAAATACCCAACGGCACGCTCAGAGGTTATGACACACTCTACGACTCTGATTTTGAGGCAGTGTAACCTTGCTTATCAAGACCGCTTCAGTTTTCTGATCGGCGAGGTCTAATCCAACGGTTTCCAGCCACAGCTTGATGATTGTTATCGCCTCGCTTGTATACATTTCGATCAACTCCAGGTCTCTTGTGACAGCTACGACAGCTATGTCGTCAGCAAAACCTACCACTGTCACTCCTTTCGGCATAGCGAGCTCCAAGATAGCGTTGTACATAATAATCCACAAAAGTGGGCCAAGAAAAGATCCCTGCGGTACTCCTGCTGTAACCACGTATTCCTTTTGTCTCTCACTAGTGTCATCTCATAATTCAAGACGCGCTATGAGAGGTAGCTCCTAATTATCGCCGCTAGGTAGTTGGGTACGTTCATCTTTTGCAGAGCGGCGTGAATACACTCTCAGTTCGCAGAATTGAATGCGTTTTTGACGTCTAAAGTCACAACAATGCAACAAGAACTTTTACATAGTGATTCCGTCGCTATATTAGTTACCGTGGGTATTGCGTCTACCGTAGATCGCGCTCGTCTAAAACCGGGGAAATAAAGTAGAGATAATATCTTTGAGCAGTGCCGGACATTTAAGTTGGACGAGCTCTCTGTCCAGTTTCATGACTACCCTATACGCTGTTTTGTGTTCGCGTCACAGAGCTGTTTGAAGCAGTTTTGTTCGCTCCTTTTAATTCCTAGTTTTAGGGGTCTACGGGCTGCTTTATAAGCCTCGAGCAAATCATTGTACGCTGTCCTTTGTGTCGAGCGTTGGCAAAGGCGTCGAGCTTAAGCATTCTTCTGCTAGCGATCTCCTCGGTCCTCCGATAAGAGATATAACTCTTTCTTGGCATTGAGGCGTCGCGTGCTACTGATAGTTGAGCAGTTAATTGCAATGCTTTCTGTTCCGCTGATCCGTTAACTGTACCTATATCAGACAGAGTTTCCATGAACGACACCTCGTCGAAGTGTCTCGTAGACCATCCCACTATCGAAACTGTCGTTATGCCCACATGCAATCTATCCGCTATTGAGAATAAAATTCCGTGATGGTCGCTGTGCGTATAATGCTCGCTAACTTGCCACTCCATGGCTCTAACCAAAGAACTGCTCACGGATGTGAGGTCAATTATGGACCCCGTATTTCCTGTTCTAAAGGTGTTGATTTTCCCCGAGTTCATTAGAACAATGTCAAGCCGAGAGAAAGAATCTAAAACCGTCCGTCCACGCTTATTTGTTTCGCGGCTGCCCCATTCCCGTGCCCACGAGTTGAAGTCTCCCGCAATTAGCACGGGAGTGTGGGTACTCTCGTCGTGCACCAGTGCGTCCAAAACCCCTCAAAATATGTATCATTCCACCGTGGTGGCGCGTAGCAGCTATACACGTGTACACCGTTGATCTTCGCTCTGACCACTCCGTTTAACCCTTCCGATGTACCTTATTGGAACGCATAACGCACGCAGGTCGAAATTGCTACTTCGTTGTCCTTATCTGCTATCCAAACCGAGCTACGAAAATTTGTATATTGATCACAGATAGTTGCAACGTCGATCTTCTTCTCTTTGACCGTCTGTGATAGCAGATCTTGTGCTGCCTGGCAGTGGTTCAGGTTCAACTGCAGGAATCTCATTTAGATATTAGTTTTATTGCCTTCTGATACACTGCGCACCTAACTCCACCAGTTTGGTGCTTATAGTCAGCCCTAGCTGCTTCCTTACACACAATGCAATTAGGCTTAGGCCTGTTCCAAAAACCGGGATCCCGGTACAAAACCGGTGTTCACTTGGTACCGGACCCGATATTCTAAAGTACCGATATCACGTTTTTTTTTGGTACCGAGTTAAAAAAACCGACCGACGAGTCGGTTTTTTGGTACCGAGTTAAAAAGAACGATTCATTTCAACCATGAGCCGTTTTTTTCAGGTTTTTTGGTACCGGTTTCTAACCCGGTACTCAAAAAACCGGCTTATGGTTAAAAAAAACCGTCGGTACTGAAAAAAAACCTGAGTCGGTTTTTAACCCGGTACTCAAAAGACCGGCTTATGGTTAGAAAAACCGTCGGTACTGAAAAAAAAACCTGAGTCAGGGAAACCGCTTGTGGTACCGGGTATTGAAAAAAACCGAAACCCGGTACTGAAATCTCGGTACCGAACAGGCCTAATTAGGCTCATTCTCGCAGGATGCCGCTTTGTGGCCATCCTCCCCGCATCTGAAGGACATATTTGATCTATCGTGCTGGCTATGGTAGTCTTTCGCAAAGTGGCCAAATTCCAAACACTTAAAACATCTCTTTGGAGACAATTGCCATTTCAACCGACAGATCGTCCACCTCACCTTAACTTTGCCTATTTCCATTACCTTGTTGGCCATGTCTGTAGGCAAGCTTATGGTTGCTCTTTGGGTGCCACCGTACGCCTTCCTCAACGACTTCCAGTTTCTAAACGAATGCCGCCCGGACACCATCCCTCGTTGTGACCTCGTCAAGATCAAGAACCTCTATTCTCGTCTCCTGCCGTAAACATTTTATATTAGATGGATTCAGTCCTAAGAGGCTTGTAACGATTACCTTGTATCCATCTACCGAATCTCCACCGCGGGTTTTCATTTGGAACAAGAGTTCTCCGTTTCTTGTTCGACGAATTCGAGAGACGTTATCACCCACCTCTTTCAACCGTGGTTCGGACTTCACTCTCTTCAGGATGTCGGCATAAGTCATCTCTTCTGACTGAGAAATGATCATGGTATCAGGTCTTGTCCTCAGCTTCTTAAATTTAACATATTTCTTATTTTCCCGCTTAGTTTCCACCCTGGTCCAGGGTCCCCGGTTTTCCTCTAATGGAAGCCTTCCAGTTTAAGCCCTCCCTCCTGTCCATCCACCTTTCTCTTTTTTGGAGACTGCGCCTTCGTCCTTTTTGAGGTTTAAGCTACCCTTTCCTCCATGTCCCGCATGCACTTTAACCGTTCCGGCCACGACACCTTAGGAAGTCGCGGTGAAGTCTGGACTTCTTTGTTTGTTTGTGGCTATTTGGCCTTTTTACCATATATCTGCTCCGTGGCTCCATTTCATAACGCGCGCGTTCCTCGGCTTCTCTTTCACAGTGCCATGCATGTAGGGTTTCGACTCTACAAACTCCATCGCGTCGATAATCAGTTCGCCCAGTTTTGCGAACATGTCTCTTTCGACTACTGGCGTCTCTTCCGTCGCGAGGGTTTTTTTTTTAACAACGGCTAGAGGCTGTGGTTGTGGAGACCTCGAGAGTTTAGAGTTCTTTTTGAATGGGTTCGCTCCTGTTGGGGTACCCACGACCTCAATTACACCTACATCCGAGTCTGAGGCTGCTTCTTTCGGATAGGTCTTAGTGTTTGTGTTTGTTTTTGTTGACTTGCTCATTGGACTCACACCAGTAGCTAGGGAAATAAAGGTCCTCTACACCAGATCCTCGCATGGTGCAGCAAAGCTAGATTTAACCGGAGGTCGCCTGGTATATCCGGCAGCCCCATTAGTGATGTCCAATTGTGTACCTGGGCATCTCCCCCGATGGACACGGGTCGCATAACACCCCGGGTATTTAGGACTATTTTTTGTGTAGCTTCGTACCCATTCGATCATAATATACGTGGAAATGGGTAAGGAATGGATGGAAGATTTTCAAACATATATGATCGAATGTGTACAACGCCGAGCTGATTTTACTATCGTGCCCGTCTAAGTACTTCCCTATGCGAAGACATTCAAGTCCCCTAGCCGTTGGACGCGGAGACTAGAATATCTTCGCATAGGGAAAAACAATGAAACTGGAGATTGACACTTTCCAGAGAGTAATTTTTTTTTATTAGCTTATTACCGATTTGATCATGTATACGCGAACGGGTGAAGGATGGGAAAGGGAATCCCTTTGCGACTCCATGGTCCAATGTGTACGATGCCAGGAGAGTTTTCGTCTCTCCGCGTCTAAGTTTTCCTTTTCCTAGTTCGCCTAGCCGTAGGACGTCGCAGTGGCGTGCACAGCGATTTCATGTAGGGTAGGCAGTTCAAAATCCTTGAAAAAACAATACCAAGTAGAGTCATCATGGAAAATGTATCCTATACATAACAAGTTAAACTATCAAATCATGGCACTGCTCCACAATACATTACAAGTGCTACAATTCCTATCGCTTTTATCAGCATTTACGCAAATATTCTCAACCGAAAGTCGTAAAGTAATATTTTTAATATGAAATACAGTTCCCCCTTTTTATATATTTGTAATTTTTTGATCATAAAAACTTCGTTTTATTGGCTGTTACATTTAATTTCCTATGAAAAATTTGTCATTAAGACCTTCTATTCAATTTTCATTTTCTTTTAATATGAAGCTACTCAAATTACACGGGATGAAAAAAACACGTATAATTGTGGACTTCCGATCTAATTTATTATCGATGACACCTTTTCAACTCGGAACTAAATACAGATTTATTTTCGTACAAAACGATTAAAAAAATGTCCGAAGACATTTGTGTGAAGTGAATACCAACTTCCGAATCCTGTTTGGCGAATGTTATTTTTGTTAATTTTATAATACACAAATCACACCACTGAAAAGAGCGTTAAAATAGATACAACTCAAAAACATACATACAGATTCCAATTTATTCCATTCCATGTATTTCCGCATTTAAAACAAAGGTTTAGATAATTTTACCATCTACTGTACGTGTTTGAAGTTCATTCACAAAAATACGTTGTCTGACCGGCAATACGTGCTAGGTGTACGGGCGACTGGTGTTTCCGTGGACATCTCTTTATGTAGCAAATGGCCAGAAACATGCTAGGAAAAAAATCCAAGCAAATTCCCATGCTCCCCTAAATTAGTCGGAGAAAATGTTCCGGCTGCGCATCCTCGTCTCCTTCACTCTTTTAGTTTCAGCCATTTATCGTTAACTCTTTCCGGGGCAGTGGTATACTTTTTATACCACATTTTAAATGTTTTTTCCTGGGTAATAGGGGCACTGGTATACTTTTAATACCATGTTATTCTATGCTATAGGCCCTTATCACTGCAACGAATTTTGCCGTTTTCTTTTTCGAATTCGACTTTTAGGTTTTTTAGAACCGTTACATCGGAGAGAGGGTCACTTGTTGTGAATGTTTATTTGATTCGTTTGTTCTAGTGAGGATAGTACTCGCAATAGCGTGATAAGTGAAAGAGTCTGTGTCCGAAAGAGTGAAAATTCATTTTTATCATTAGTTTCAGTGAGAGGTTCAGTACATCGTTGATATTAGCATTACAAGGACGTGGTATAAAATGTATACCAGTGCCCATTACAATGAAAATTCATCTGAAGAAAAATATTTCAGGAAAAAGAGAAAATGAAAAGGGAAATCTCACTGATGATGAAATACTCCAATTTTTGATAGAAGACGATGAGGATTATGTTGATATTCCTTCTGATGGTGACTCCCTTGATATTGACAATTACGAAAGTGACTCAGAGGAAGGAGGTTCGCCTCAGTCCACGTACACGGGGCACAGAAGGCTGTTATATGTGAGTTATTATAAGTACAAAATATTAATACAAATAAGTAAATTTGTGACCAGGCTTCCAGAAACAGTTTTGATGAGAGCGATGAAATACCCTTGTCGAACGTGAACAGTTGCGGTCAGTACGACCTCAATGTACTCCCACCTGGACCAAAAATGTTTCTGTCGATCCGCCGAATGAATTGACTGGCGTCAGTTTTTCGAATCATCAGCGTAGAACGAAGTGGAAGTGTTCTTTGTGCAATGTTCCACTCTGTATGAGTGGCAATAAAACATGCTTCTAAAGTTAACACTCTCAGTAAAATGGGCAGTGGTATAAAAAATATACCACGTCCTTGCAAACAATCCTTCAATGAAAAAAATTTTTTTTTTAGTTTTTTTTACTTAGCTTGAAGATATATATGTGAAACTAAACACAATTTCTCAATAATCAAGCTGTTTTTATTTTGCCCCGGAAAGGGTTAATGTTGGTTGTGTCTCTACTTCATTGCTGCTACAAAATTTCCCCTCTGCGAAAATCAAGATACAGAATAGATAAGAGACTCGCCGCACAATTGAGTGTTGTTGTATGATGGTCCCATTCCCATATATGTAATGAGAAAACAGTGAAAGAGTTTGGGGCGAAAGGCATGCTTACTTTTCCATATAGTTTATGCTGCAGTCCAATTGTCATGTGTATGTAAATTGTCTATCCGTACGCAGCTTTGCGTGTCATTGTATGGGTATATTGAAGGCAGAAGCAAAATGTGCCTGTTCTGGCGACTTGAAAGCTTGGAGTAGGTGCAGAATTCGCTGTCTCTTTATCAATGAATGTAGCATTACAGTGATGCACAAGTTGAATAGAATGTCGGACTTTACATTGGGAAACGTTTTTGGGAAACTAATTTTTCTTTTTTTAATAATCTCACTAGGGTAGGCAGTGCCTTTTTGCATGTATGGAGTGCACGCCACTGAGGACGTGGTAGCTTGAATATCTCCGTATGAGAAAAAAACTATTAAACTGGAAGTCGACACTTTCCAGAGTTCCCTTTAGTCGTCTTATACGACGAGCCGGGAATACTGTGGTTTATTCTTTCCCCACATCACAGGGGTTACTCGGATAATGCGGGAAAGTAACGCCCCGTAGGAATTGGCCGGAGCCGTTCAACCTCCTGCATAGCTAAGGGTCCGCAGTTATGCCACAACTGAAGAGGATATTTATGTGGGTGCTGATTATCGTCGCCCAAAACAATCCGCTTTTCATTTGATGTAAAAGCTGCCTACCTTCGCAAGCCCAGCATCTGGCCATCGTCACCTACTTACTGATGGGTACTTCCAGCAAGCTTTTCACGCCCTCGTCCACTCGTTGAGCGTTAATCATTTACTTCAGCATGCGATTGCCACCCATCCGGTCACAATCCTAGCAGCTTCGACACTTCCAGCTCACGGTACAGTAGCCACAATTCGTGATGGCATCAACTGAACTGGTGCGCCATTTGCTTGCGAACGGTCCCGAAAATTATTCGAAGGACCTTTCGCTCGAATGTATTCAACAAAGATTTAGAGGTTCTGGTCTATGTCTTGCAACCATGGTGTAGGCATTAAAACCATTTTTTAAATGCCTAGACCATAAAACAATTTTGCATACATCAAATATTATGTAGGTACTCAATAAGCCCTTAAATCCACCCATCCAATTTCGAAACCGTCTCGGAAGCCTTACGTTCACTTTCATACTTGTAAAATATTCTACATGTTCTCTCCATGACAAGCCGCAAAATACGCCAAATATATTACAATCTTCTTGACTTTATGGTTCACCAGCAGATGCTAGGATAAAATTGAATTTTATCATTTACCATTCTCCTGAACGTCATTTCACATACCATCCGTAATACCTCCTTTATTAGGTTAGGAAAATGTATTAAATGGCGCACGCAACCCACGAACATACATACATCTTCTCACCATTAGGAATATATTTCGCGTATCTCTTTTATCACAATTTAGAATTCCAACACACGAAAGAATGTTCCCTATCAAATTTAATCTAATTAGGTAAACCGAAGAATGTCGATTCCCCCCGCAACCGCAAGCCACGAGACTCGGGGAAAACAAACATTTTTCATACATTTTTGATTTTCAATGTACGACAAACTTTTACATTTAAAAATTGTATTTCAAAATCAGGAAAAACATTTTTTTTTTGTGTGTGAAATCTTATTTCTAGGACTTTTCTGGTACTTGTTTTATTGAATTGTCAAAGTTACGCGATCTCACTCAAAAACCAAATATCGATTCCATTAAAATCATAAGTTTTTGTGACAATTTAAATAACTTTCTCTCCCCCGAGGCTCAACGCCAGACTTTTCACTGTGCGTTGATGTATACACAGAGCAGGGTAGGAAAAGTTTGGGTGAAAGTTCTATATCAATTTCGGAAAAGAAAGTCTCAATATGCTCGATACTAAACTATGTGTATCTTTTAACCCATTTGAATTACACTTTCTCACACAAGTATTCGACTGTACATAATATTGATTTAGGTAGAAAACTTCTTACCTTTCTTTTCCCTGAGGATATTTGATATTCTGTGTACACTTGAAAAGTTGTTTTAAAAGAGGAGGGGGCAAGTTAAAGTATGTTTGCAAAATATGGTTAAAGAAATCAGAAAACTTGCGGAGGACAAGCCACAAGCGTAAACTTTATTTATAATCAAAAGAAATTTTTGTGTAGAGGTTGGTTATAGAAGTCGTTTAAAATACCAAAGAAACTTGTCACCAGCTGCATAGTATGCTTAAAGTTTTCCCTGAACTTTCCACTAAAATGTTCTAGCCGGAGGATGGAGTGTCGTTGCCTTGAGATAATGTTTGACTTTGACTAAATCAATCGAGTGATCCACTTTGCCAATTTGAAACAAACATAAACAAGATTACAAATTTGGTCGCCCCGGGCGGCCTAGTCTCGTAAATCTTTTGTCGGTTGCACCTTCATTATTAACGCCTTAACAAACATCGTCTTCCTGGTCTGAATCCATAATTAAGATAAACGCGAGTGGATTTTCTAATCCGATAACCAATTTTCTCGTTCAATTCGGTACCTTTCTTCATTACGAAATGCGGAAACTCCGTGGAAAGAAGGAAGGCGCAGTAAGGCGAAACTTTTAACCAAAAATCTCAATTGAGTTCTTGATAAATCGACAAAGCCATTTTACCTTTTCCCGTGAAGTGTATTCGAATTGACGGTTCAATTTGCCACTTTAAAATTCAAAATCGTGAAATTGAATGTTACGTAGGTACACAGTATGTACTTTCTGTGCTTGACAGGTGAATGTGAAAGAAAATGAAAACGAAAAAGCACGTTCGGTAAAATTTGTGTAAATTTCAGCAAAAAAAAATGTTTTGCTGCGTCTATTCTTACCTCACCAAAAACAACAAAATTGTAAAAGTTACCCCGCCAAAGAAAAAATCATCTGCCGCAAAAAGAATACATATCACTCCAATCCGCCGCTCATATGTAATTTTTATTTAGGTGTAAATGCTGGAGAAGTTCAAATGTACAGGACTACTTCTTAAAGTAATTTGGTGGGAGCTTGAACATTTTATTCAGTGCCACGTTGAAGGCTCCCACCAAATTCCTTCAAGAAATAGTCCTGTACATTTAAACTTCTCCAGCATTTACACCTAAAACAAAACTACATTTATGAGCGGCGAATTGGAGTGATATGTATTCTTTTTGCGGCAGATGAATTTTTCTTTGGCGGGGTAGCTTTTACAACTTTGTTGTTTTTGGTCAGATATCATATATTTTTGCATATTTAAATAGCCAACTGATATTTTTGTTTTGGGAAAAGTGTCAATAGGTTTTTGTTCAGCATATTCCATAAATGAGATCTCATCAATTTAATATCATAAGCTATATTCACAGGGTCTCCTTTAAAATAAATAGATACTGCAAACGCAATTGCAAATATGCCACTATCTATACAGTTTGGCTGTTGCTGAGCTTTTTTAAAAAATAATTTTGGGATGAAATGTTATACAGTTGATAAACATTTTGTGCAATATAAACGTACGTACTGTAAATACTGCTTAGAATCTATTAATGATTAGAATCTCATAATATGATAATATAATTAAACAAAGACGCCCTAATGTCAACGTTCTGTTGTTGATATGTTAATAGCCTGTCGCAGATGTCAAGTTATCTCTGTTAATCCTCAGTTAACGTTCTGTTAATGCTTTGCTAGAATTCTGCTTACGCTCTTCGTTAATTCTGTTGGTGTCCTCTTTCCTACTAGCGATCTTGTTAATGCTCTATTAACGTTCTCTTAACACTTTATTATCTTTTCGTTAATGCTCTGTTAACGTTCTTTTAATCCTCTGTTAACGCTCTGTTGATGTTCTAATAACTCTCTTTAATCATTCGGCTAACGCTCTGTAAACGATCTGTTTCCTTTCTCTTATTACTCGATTAACGTTCTGTTAACGTTCTGTAAACGATCTGTTAATTTCCTGCTTTGTTAACGCTTTGTTACCATTCTGTTACTGATCTGTCTTAATGCCCCACTGACCGAGTGTCCCACTGACCGAGTGTCCCACTGACCGAGTGTCCCACTGACCCAGTGTCCCACTGACCCAGTGTCCCAATGTCCCAATGCCTTAATGTACATTGTCCCAGTATCCTAATGTCCCAATTTCCTAATATCCTAATGTGCCAATGTCTTAATATCCTGATGTCCCAGTGTCCCAATTCCATAATGACCTTATGTCCCAGTGTCCCAATTCCATAATGACCTTATGTCCTCATGTCCCAATGTGCAAATATCACAGTGGTCCAATGGCCTAATGTCCGAATGTCCCACTACCCTCTCTCTCTCTCTTGATTACCGTAACTCCTAGTGGAGCATGGTGCGTTGATGACTACCGTGTGTAGTCATCAACGTTACAAAGACAATTGAATTCGGAGTGTGATACGGTTGTCAGCCATACCACTTCCTAGTCGCATTGTTAGTTTATTATTCTTCTTCTTCTTTATGGCACGATAGCCCGACGTCGGGCCTTGGCCGCCTGGATTGAAGACCTCCAATTGTCGCGGTCACGCGACCTTGTCCTCCAGTTCCGAAAGCCTAGCATCTGGTGGGCGTCCTCACATACAGAATGCTCCCATCGGGCTCTCGGTCGTCCACGCAATCTGGCTCCGTCCACTCGTTGCGCGTTCATCACCTTTTTGGGCATGCGATCGTCGTTCATCCTTTGTACATGTCCCGCCCATTGCAGTCGCTGCAATTTCACGATCTTCGACACCTGTAGCTCATCATACAGCTGATACAACTCAAGGTTGTACCGGATGCGCCATTCACCTCGTTCACGAACGGCCCCGAAGATTCTTCGGAGAACCTTTCGCTCGAATGTGTCCAACAGGTGTTCAGAGTTTTGGGTTAGGGTCCATGCCTCGCAGCCATAGCATAGCACAGGTCGGATTATGGTTTTATATACGTGGAGCTTCGTCTTCCTGTGCACCAGCTTCGAATTCATAATTTGGAGGACCGCAAAATAACACTTATTAGCTAGTTGTATTCGTCGCTTTATCTCATCTGTTTCGTTGGCGTCCTTTGACAAATTGCAACCCAGGTAAGTGAAGTTGTCTACATACTCTATATTGAGGTCCCCCACTGTGATGCTTGAATTTACTGGCGTTCTAGTTTTTGATTGCATCATGACCTTGGTTTTAGATTCGTTGATATGTAGTCCAACTTCTTTGGCGGCGTTATTGAGATTAGGCAGGAGGATTTCTGCATCACCCAATCTTCTAGACATGATGTTGATGTCGTCGGCGTAAGCTACTAGTTGAGTCGACTTAATGAGTAGCGTTCCGCTGCTGTCCAAATTCATGGCTCGAATTACATACTCCAGAGCCAGGTTGAAGAGCGTCGGCGCCAGCCCGTCGCCTTGCATGAGTCCAGTACGAGTTTCAAATAGGTCAGTGAGTCTGTTCTGTACTCTGACCTGCGAGACGGTATTAGTCATCGTCATCCTTATGAGTCGCACTAGCTTAGCTGGTATACCAAAATGCAGCAGAATGTTGTACAGTACACTTCGATCGATACTGTCGTATGCCTGCTTGAAGTCGAAAAATATTTGGTATACGTCGATGTTATATTCCCAGCACTTCTGGAGTAAAAGCTTCGCTGTAAAAAGCTGATCTGTCGTCGAACGACCAGGTCTAAAGCCGCCTTGGTACTCGCCAATGATTTCTTCTGCGTATGGATTAATTCTATTTTCTGGAATTTTAGATAAAATCTTATAAGTCGTACAAACTAATGAGATGCCTCTGTAGTTCTCAAATTTTAACTTATCCGCTTTTTTGTGGATTGGGCAAATTATACTTTTGCGCCAATCTTCCGGGATTATTTCGTCGTTCCATATTTTAATGATAAGTGTGTGTATAGCCTTAACAAGGCTCTCCCCACCATGCTTTAACAGTTCAGCTTCAGTTTATTATTCTACGATAAGAATATTTCTTATCATATTCTTCTGAATAATAAACTTGCGACGAGTCGTGCCGAGTTTGGAAACTCGTTTCTCTATGAGTGTCTATTTCACAGAGTGGCGACCGAACGATCACGGCCACAGAGCACGACACTACCCTAGTGTCCCAATATCGCAATGTCCCAGTCTCCCACCTAATGTCCTAATATCCAAATGTCCAATTGTCCTAATGTCCCAAGGTCCTTATGTCCCAATTTCCTAATATCCCAGTTCCCCAATGCCCCAAATGTCCCAGTATCCTAATGTGATAATATCCTAATGGCCCAATGTCCTAATGTACCAGGGTCCCAATGTACAAATGTCCCAATATCCCCATGTCCCAATGTCCCAGTGATCAGTGTCCCAATGTCGCAGTATACCAAGTGTCCCAAGGTCCCAAAAGCCTAATATCCGAATGTCCGAGTGTCCCACTGTCCCAGTGTTCCATGTCCCAATTTCCCCAGTGTACCTAATGTCCCAGTATCCAAATGTCCCAGCGTCACAATGTCCTAATGTCTCAATGTCCAAATTTCCCAATGTATTGTATTGTTTATTCGTAAAATTCAACAATTTGAGCTACATAGATTATACCACACCTATATTAAATGGGTATATTAAGGGCTCCATTACACAGTCATATTTCTATTATAATATCTATTATGAAATAGAAATATTATCATATATATGACCGTGTAATGGCATTTCATAATAGATACACTGCGTTTCACTTGAATAGCACATTCCGTTTTTTCATTGTAATTTACATATATATCAATATTCTTATGACTTTGCTAATAGTTTTTTTTTGTCTTCTTTGTGTGGGCTCCCCGAAACAAAAATTTTGCTCTTGAAATTTACCGTTACCTTTTTTTGACCAATTTGCTTCAAAAGAGAGCAGATTTTTTGTTTCACTAGAATAGCACAGTTGGGTTTAAGCTTCACATACGGGGTGCACGTGGTCGCAATATCACAATCTATAGTCGTTTTGAGTATTTTAAATACGATTCATTGATTTTAGAAAAATTTGGGTCGTGGTAAAGCCTTAACAAGCGAAGAACAAGTTAAAATAAAAACCTACAGGGATTGTGACCTTTCAGTGACTAAAATATCGGAAAAAACTGGAAAAAGCAGAAACGTGATTGACAATTTTATTAAAAATGGTGAAAATTATGAAAAAATATGAAAGGTCGAGTAAGCAGTGTACTCTCTAATGCAGTTAAGCGATCTATTTTGCGTGAAGCATCGAATTCACATAATTCTGTGGACAAACTTCGGTTAAAAGTTGGTCACAGTGCGAGTAAAACAACTGTATGGCGTGCTAATTCAAAAGCTAAACAGCTTAAGCGTCTAAAATTAAAAAAAAAACACCACTTAACCCCGCTCGTAAACAAACTCGGTTGACTTTTTGTCGTACCAACATGTCATGGACCAAAGAGTGGTATCGCGTTGTTTTTTCTGATGAGAAGAAATTTAATTTGGAAGGGCCCAACGGATATAACTGTTATTTTTATGATTTAAGGAAGGAGACTCACCAGTTGGATCGTTTGCACAGTCGAGTTGGCGGCGTTATGGTTTGGGGAGCCATATCCTACTACGGCACTTGTGAGCTCCAATTCTTAGACACCACTATGAATGCTAAGTCGTATCAAGGTGTTTTAGAAAAGGCTTTTGCGACATTCGAAAGTCTCTTTGGACCATTGCCGTAAACTTTCCAAAACGAGAATGCACCAATACACACTGCCCGTGCCGTAAAGTAGTTTATCGAGTCCAAAAATGTTACTCTTTTGAACTGGCCACCATACTCGCCGGATCTAAACATAATAGAAAATGTTTGGGGATGGCTGGTCAGAAAAGTTTATGAGTCTGGCAAACAGTTTTTAACCTAATTGAAGCCATTCAGTAATCATAGGCTACAATATCCCTTGCTTACATCAAAATTTTGTACGATTCTTTGCCTAATAGGATCTAGGAGGTTATTTCAAAGGGGGGAGGCTCAACCCATTACTAAAATTGCTGATTTTAACTCAAATTGATCTCAACTTGTATTCTGAACAATAATAAAAAGTTAATTAAAATAAGTTTTAAAAAAAGTGTGCTATTCAAGTGAAACAGAATTTATGTGTTTTTTCATTGGTGTTTTTCATTTTTTTTTTCTCTAAGATTACATGTTGGAAAAATTCGATTTTTTTTTATTTCAAATTAAAGCTAATTAATCAAATGACAAATAAAAAATACAAAATATCTGTTGTCTTCATTAAAGTTAAAGGTGCATTTTTTTGTGTTTTGGGCTATATCTGGAAAACGGTGAGTCGCAGAGAAAAAAGTTGTGAGTAAGCATTGAAGCTTTGTAAATGTCCTATTTATTTGTCCGTACTTGCTAACGGTTCTTCCAATATTGTTTATTAAAAGTCGAAAATTTTAATTTTTTTCAATTTTCTCTATTTACAAGGATAAAGACAAACGCTGTGATAAAGAGGGAGGGGAAAGGGGGGGGGATGTGACTGTTTTATTTCATGGATCCATAATGGATGGTTCGGAGTAAAACATACATAAACATACATAAACAATATCTGAAGAACCGTTAGGAGTTTTGCATATGTATGGGCAAATAAATAAGACATTTAGAAAGCTTTAATGTTTACTCACAACTTTTTCTCTACGCCTCACCGTTTTCGAGATATAGCCCAAAACACAAAAAAAAATAGCACTAAATTGCACATTTAAACCCCCCTCCCCGCGTTAGCACACCCCTCAGCTCCGAGTAAAATTAGTAGCCTTACCTCCTGACAGCTCCTAACAAAACACTGAAGAAAAAAATCGTCCTCCTTCGATGTTCTCTACACCCGCTTTTTATGCGTTCATTGTTTGGCCTAGAAAACAAATTTTGTATTTGAATTCAAGTGTCAAAAACAATAGATATTATGATATAAATATCATGTAGTGTAATATGTAAAAATTTGATTTTCCATGATAGATATGATCATATCTATTATAATAGATATTATAATATAAATATGACTCTGTAATAGAGCCCTAACTTAGAAAATTACGAAAAAATAGAACATTTTGTATTCCGAACTATTAAAGTGTGGGAATAGTATTAAATGTTAATCCAGTTACAACTATAAGTTTAGAATTCAAATTACATGTGTGTAGGGTATTCAGTAATTAAGTAATCTAAGTGACAAGTTATGTATATGAAAGCTTGAGTGTACAAATTTAGCAAAGCAAGAAAGAAAAAAAAAAAGAAACAATTCAAGGTTTATCACTACAGTTACACCAGAATGTTAGAATATAAGGACTCCAAGCTCTTGTGGTCCGATTCGAAAAGCCATTCCTTAACACATTTAGCAAATCTCCCAGCAGCTGTTATTGATCTAATTGACAGCGGAAGCATATTAAATATTCGACAGGAAGACACAACAAAGAATCTTCGAAACGTAGTAGTGCGAAAAAAGGGAACCGTAACTATATACTGAAAATTTCTCCGAAGATTATATTCAGACCGTAATCTAAAATTAAGCTTACCTGATCTCGCAAAAAATATGTTCAATACTTTAGAAAAATACAAATGACGAACCGGAAGGATTTTCAATTCACGGAAAAGAGTGAAGCTAGAATGTCTCCGGCTTTTCCTGCAAATAATTTTCGACACGCTTTTTTGTAACATTAAAAGAGGTTACATTTTGTTAAAATAGGTGCCTCCCCATCAAGCGATTCCATATCGCAGTTTAGAATGGAATATTGAAAAATAAATAACTCGCAATAAGTGGTTAGAACACACATTTCGTAGAAAATAAAATTATCTGAGGTAATTCCGAAAATATTTACCTAGCTCTTTCGTATGTTTAGCAAAACTCAATTTAGAGTCAATTGTAAGATCCAGGTACTTAAAAGTATTTACATTTTCGATTAGAAAACACTTATCGCTGCATTGATAGGTTTCGCTAAACATTATATCATCTGGAGATAAAGAGCAGTAACAACCATTTAATTTGAAACGCGAACAATCTGGAGAATGGAACCAGAACTCGCCGTAGGATACACTTTTTGACGATAAATTGAAAAACATTAGCTTCGTTTTAGAGCTGATTATAAGTCTATGGTCGGAAAACCAGGCTCGCAGAAAATTAAGGTCCCAGTTTATGTCAGCAGTCAAATCCAAGGCACTTTCGGAACCATAGGTACATCCTATATCATCTGCGAAAGCGGTTACAGACCCTTTGAAATCTAATTGAAATAAAGAGTTGATGTACACAAGAAATAATATGGGTCCCAAGACAGAACCTTGTGGTACTCCCAACTTAAGAAATTTTACCTTACTTCTTATTTCTCCAATCTTTACTTTTTGAGATCTATTTTCAAGATAAGATTTGAGCCAGTCCAGCATAAACCCACCAAAGCCTATTTGTTCAAGTTTCCTTATTAGAATATTATGATCGACCATATCGAATGCTTTAGTAATATCCACAAATAAACCAGCTATGCACTTTTTACTATCAACATGTGTAAAAATTCTGGTGGAAAAATGCAGTAGCGCATCTTCAGTTGACTTTTGTTCCCGAAATCCGAACTGCAGTGGACTAAAGAAGTTTGACATGTTAAGAAAAGAAACAATTCCTTTTTTACAAGTTTCTCAAAAACTTTGCTGATTACGGGTAGTAACGAAATAGGCCTATAGTGACAAACATCAGTTTTCACCCCTTTTTTGAATAGAGGAAAAACGTCGGCTAATTTAAGGGCATTGGGAAAAATTCCCGAAAAAATGCTTCTGTTAAAAATGACAGATAATATGTCTGCTACAAAGTACGCTATTTGCATCACAATTTGAAATATTATCGTGGCCGCAAGCAAGGGAATTTTTTAGGGATCTTATCACTCTTATAATTTCTAGTGGCGTTATCGGCTCAAAAGCCAAATCAGAATTGCTTCGAATACCAGCGATGCTGCTAGAAGCTTCACATGTACAACCGGATGTTGAAGGAACTGTTGGAGTACACCCTAAAGAAATGAAGTACTTATTAAAAATATTAGCTACTAACAGCTCATCTGAAATCAACGAGTCATTAACAACCAAAGGACTACTATATTGAAAGAAGACTTATTCAAAATGCCATTTATAATTTTCCACTCGTCTTTTAAATTACCTTTTGCAGACTCAAAACGGTTTTTATAATAGTTTTCTCTACAAATATTTACATCCTTTTTAAGTTTAGAGCGAAGTTTTTTTACTTTATGCTTCAAATTACAGTTGTGTGGATGTTTAGATAGCTTTTTACTAAGCTTATTCTTTAAATTTACCAACGATAAAAGTGAATCGGAGATCCAAGGCTTCAATTTTTTATTAGTATTTTTCAATGGTAGAGTGAGAGTACATTTTGAAAAATGTCCAAACAATGATGTAATAAAAAGCTCATAAGCTACTGAGGCATCTTTTTCCGAATAAGAATTAAAAATAAATAACAGGCGCGACAATCCAGCATTGGACTAAGGCGAAGGCCGCAGGATGTGTTAGTGACATCCTATTTCCAAGATCTTATCTGCTTTTTGTTGAGGTAATGAGATCAGCATCACGCTCAGCAGTGTTATTTATCCCCATAAATGGGTACTCGTTTAACATCTGAGTGAGATCATAGTCCGTCACAAGCTCGTGAGTTCGAAAAACACCATGATCCACGGTGAGATTCGAACACATGACCCTGTGCACCGAAGGTGCGCGCACTAACCGCTAGACCAGCCAGACTATATAAGAATTACTCCAAGATTAAAAAAAACAGCAAAGTATTTAACCTTTTGAAATCAATTCTCTTTCGGCCTTTAAGATTACTTTTAGACTTAATTACTTTCTGGAAACCTAAATTTACTAAGAGCCCGGTCATCGAGCGATCGGAAAGTTCAAAGTTGAAGATACATTTTTGACATAAGTTAAAATCAACTAAAAAATTATCTAATCTTACGTAAAAATGGTCCAAGCAGGTTCCGGAAGCCAATCTCGTACTTTAATTGAAAATGTTCGTTAGGCCGTGAGAATCCAGAAGAGTTACATAATCACTTTTCTGATTGCTGTCATCTAACAGATTGATATTTAAGTCGCCAGCAATTATCAAATTGCTACTCTTTATGTTCTTCAATAAATTACTAAGTTCATCAATGTCCTATGTCCCTATGTTCCAATGTCCCAATATTCCAATATCCCAATGTTCCAATGTCCTAATATCGCAGTGCCCCAATGTCCAAATGACCCAATATCCCGATGTCCCAATGTCCCAATATCTCGATATCTCAGTGGTCCCTATGTACCAGTGTCCCAATGTCCCAATGTCCGATTGTCCCAAGGTCATAATGTCCCAATGTCCTTATATCCCAGTGCCCCAATGTCCCAGTCTCCCAGTGTCCTAATGTACCAATATCCCAATGTCCCAATATCCCAATGTTCCAATTTTCCAATGTCCCATTGTCGCAATATCCCGATGTCCGAATGTCGCAATATCCCGATGTCCCAACGCCCCAATATCCCGATGCCCCAATATCCCGATGTCCCCAACTCCCAGTTTCCCCAGTGCGCCTAATGCCCCAATGTCTGTCCCAATGCCGCAGTGTATTTTAAAAAATTGTCAATGCGATGAGCCGAAAGACGCAATTGTTGGAAATCTTTTTTAACTTTACTTATTAATTTACTGTTATTCCATCCACTAGTGTTCCGATTCCATCCGTTCCTAGATATGGCTTGAGGCTTTACTAGGAACACACTTGGGTTAAATTTGGTTTAGATTGGTACATAAAGAAAAAAGTTTTTCTTAGAAGAACCTAATTTGCAGAGGTTGTTTTCTACGGCAGCCCCATGACTCCATGGTTCGATTCCTTCCCTTCTGACATATACATGGTGTCCCGCATTAGGTGGTCAATTAATTTGCAACCCTCCTGACTGAAGTTTTTCCTGTTGTCAATATTATCGCCACTTTTAAGATACAGTTACTCAAACTTAATAGAAATTTTAAAATAGATTTTTCATCGAAAATTCAAACAGTAATTTCATAACGGTGCTTTATACGTACAACTCTGCAAAGTTGATAAAAGTTGCTTCAACATGTTGGCTTCCCAACGGTATATTACTTTTAATATTTACAGCATAACATTTTGTTAAATTAAAATTAAAATCTAAAACAATTTCCTTTGAATATGTACTGTAAGCAATGTGTACATAGGCAGGAAGATACGATAATCGAAGCATTCTGCTTAACATAGCGATTCGACCTCTTACTTAACTGCGAAAAAAGTCTACTCATAAATACACTTGGGGACTAAAAAGATCTTGATCCCAAATAACAAAAAAATACGAAGTCCTTTTCCCCTAGACCACCCACGCTCTCCCGCTACAGACCGCTAATTGACCGTTTTCATTACTGGATAAGACCAAGTTGCCGTAATGCCTAGTGAAATTGTTGTCAATCGAATCGAAAGGTCTCAACTCCCAATATACTCGTATGGATCTGAAGTCATTTTCCCAAAAATCATACCGCTGTCCCCTGTACTTAAGTAGGTATACCTAAAGACTACCAGTATTTACAACATCTGCTAAAAAAATATCACTTACTCAACAAAGCATCAAATGTCAAGTCCCTTAAATACTCATAAAAACTTTCAAATTCACTCTCATTTATATTTTGCCAAAAGTTACTCTTAGATAGCGGAACGAAGTGAATTTTCAGCTTGATTGAACTTCAGTGGGGTACCAAACACTATTAAATCTGCTTCTGCTTCTGCATGTCGGGAATATGCATATTTCCGAGTAGCGAGTAACAAAGTAGAGTAAAACTTTGGGTAAGGATTAAGTGCCATCATATTCGCATGCCTGGCAGTTTAAAGTTCCGTATAGGATGGCTATTTATCATGGTTGAATTTAGTATCAAAGTTCAAATTTCTCTACGGTATTCAGTTGTACGATAGATACATACATATGTGTATTTTGTACTCCCACCGAAAAATGCAATAGGTAATGGTTAATTTTTGGCTATTTGTGCAATGAGTGCGTTCTTCAGAGTGTTTTGGGGGTTGAGTACAACATTAAGTTAAGACAACAATAGTTGCGTTTTTTTGCTATCAAAATTTTTCTTAGTAAAATGGGTTTTAGATTCCTGGCACCTCACTGATTCAAGAACAACACAAATTAACCCTACTCCATTTTTAGGGTTTTTTAGAATTTTTTTTTTCAAAAAACCCTTATGAAATCGATTTTGTCCGTCCGTCCGTTTGTTCACTAAATAACTCGCGAACTGCTCAACCGATTGTCATGAAATTTGATAGGAATGTGTAGAATGGTTACCGTCTTTGGCACAAATACCTTAGAAGTTGGCAGGAATAAGATAGCAAGGTCTCCTGAACGTTTGAAAAAAGTCGACTTTTTTAGTTTTTATCGGAGATTGACGTTTGGGTATTTAAATCAAAGATCTAAACGAGTACATCTCATATCAGTTAAAATTTTCCAGTTTCGAGTAACGGTTAAAAAGTTATTGCCGTTTAAAGTTAAACTTCCTTTTCGACCTCCGTTTTTCTAAACCGTTATAGGGATCGATATGAAAGTTTGCACAAAGATTGGTCAGTATGGCCTTATATACGTTAAATATTAAGACTGTTGACTTTTGCTTAGGAAAAGTAAATAGCAGTAAATTTGTAAAATTTCAATTTGTTCGTGAGTAGCCCCTCTTAGGTTTCCAAATATGAAAATTCTGCTAAGGGTTTTTAGAAAATTACTTAGGGAATATGACTACGAATTTTCATTCGAAGAACTGTATCCAAACCGGAAATATAGCCAAAGTTAGTAAGGGCTTTTCACAATACAAGGGAAGCCTCTTAAGCATTTCTTCAATGCATATCTTTTAACTTGATGAAACAATGAACATGAAATTTGGTGGAAATGCATAGAATGGTAATAGTGTTTGCCACAAATATTTTTGAAGTTTGTAGGACCAAGTTAACAGGGTGTCGTGTCCCTGAATAGCTGCAAAAGTATACTTGTTCAATACTCATAGGAAAGCTTGCGTTAGATCTTATGTCAGAGGACACAATGGAATCATTTCATATAAGTTGCTTTTCCTTGATTAAAAAAAAAACAGTAGCAGTAGATTTACAGCTAATAATTCAGTTCATATATAAAGCCGTTTCTCTGAGTTTCTTTTTGCTCAAAGGCCATCAGAAATCTTAAGTCGAAAAATGCCTGCAGATTTGCCTTGGAGTACTTTTATACAAACTGGGTAAATAGTAAATTAGATTGGTCTAATTAAAGGTGGAACGCGTTTATTTAGTTTTAGACCAATCCAAAAATAGATTTACAGGAAGCATTTCATTAATGTTGTGCACAATTCTTATTTATTGCTTATAAAATATATGTACAAAAAATATTCACTACGCATTAAAATTCTAAAAAAACATCGTATTGCGGGCGCTGCCCTCTGTACGCCGGTATTTTTTTTATTTGACATGCTAAAATGACTGAACTACTAACAAAATCTGCAATTACCAACATAATGTCAACTGCTCATAAATGCCCGAAACTCAATTATTTTAACTAAACTCAAATTCAAAACCTGAATAACATAGAAGCAAACAATTCAGCAGAGCTTTTTTTATATTATTCATTCCTAATTAATTTTAATGATCACTTCGTTGACGGTTGGTTTTATTAATTATACCGTCGTATAAACCATCGTTATCGCCAGCCTATTTATTGATTTCTATGCGGATTATTTGAATTTATATTAAATTAGACGCCAACACAAGGCCTCCATGCCAGATCCTGCATAGCGTTAACGGACGATCCGCATATCCTCCAAGGAATCAATAAAATCGCGTGTGTCGTATGTGTGTGCTTTGAGAAAAGCAAACATCATATAAATCCCGTTTTCGACTAACGTAATTAGCATCAACCGCATGGATTCTAATTAAGTAAATACGAATAACTAATAGCAATGCATACTCACGACACATTTGCACACAATACAACGCCTTCTACCTTATTCCTGAAGTGTCTGTACTCCCCAAGTATCCTTATACCGTCAGCGAGCATACTTCTTCGTCGCTCTTCTGTTCTACCTCTCAAGAAAATCAACACAAATTGAAATTATTGCGATGATGCAAATACATCAACAAGTTGTTGGTATGAGAAAACTAACTAAAGAAAATGTCAAGTATCCTGGAGACAAAATGCTGAAAAGAAGAAAAAACAGGAAAAATGTAGGAACGTAATAAGAATTTGAAAAGTGGGCAGGGCAAATAAATTGGAATATTTAAGGAAATATCCCAAGGGCTTAGCATTAATGTTGTGTATACACTCGTCAAGTTGCTTGTTGGTGTCATGCCGATGTAGCATGGACAAGACACAAGACCACGAGCCAAAGGAATAGGAAATGGTCGGATTATCGCTGAAATGCAGAAGTGTTTGTCAAACAAGTTTAATAAATGTTTTAGGTTTTCGCGAGAAAACCTTCAGGAGCTATTGAAATGAAGGAAATTGAAATTTAATTGTATTTGGAAAGGTAAAGAATAGATAAAACGAGACCGAGGCTAATTTCGGGCGCGGCCGAAATTTGGATACCCTTCGCTCCCCTCGGGCTAAAAGTTTTTTGGGGCGTATCTATGACTTGTGTTTAGTCCTCCCCGCTTCCATGCTTTTCCTTGAATTTTCACATAAGTGCCGTGGCGAAGATTTGATGGGGGAAGCGGGGGTTTCTTAGAAGTTTCTTAGAAGAACCAAAGGGGGGGAGGGTTGTACGGCAGCCCTATGAACGCATGGCCTTTCCATCAATTTTTACGTATGTTTGTGGCATCAATTAAAACAAATTTCTATGAGATTTGGTCGAAATTGGTGGATATATAAAAAAACTTTTCTTCGAAGAACCTAATTTTGGGGTTGGGTTTATATGCCAGCCCCACGACCCCATAGTCCGATCTCATTTATTTCCACGTTTGTTATGTGGCATCAATAGAAATATAATTTTCTGAGGTTTGATTGAAATTTGTGTGCAAATAAAAACTTTTTTTTTTTTTAAATTTGATTTGGGGGGCTAGGTTTGTATGGTAGCCCCATGACCACATGGTCCGACTCCATCTATTCATACATATGTTTTGTGTCATCAATAGAAACACATTTGTGTGAAGTTTTGTTGAAATTGGTGTATAAATAAAAAAAAATATCTTAGAACTTAATTTTGGGAGCTAGGTTTGTATGACAGCCCCATGACCCCATGGTCTGATTTGGTCAATTTTTACATAAGTTTTTTGATATAACTAGAAACACATTTGTGCGAAATTTGATTGAAATCGATGAGAAAATAAAAAAGTTTTTCTTAGAAGAACCTAATTTGGGGGTCTAGGTTTGTATGGCAGCCCCACGACCCCATTGTCCGATTTGATCGATTTTTACATATATTATGTATCAGCAATGAAAACACATTTGTGTGAAATTTTATTGAAATTGCTGCCTAAATAAAAAAGTTTTTCTAAGAAGAACCTTATTTTGGGGGGTAAGTTTGTATGACAGCCCCACGACCCCCTTGTCGGATTTCAGCGATTCAAACATACAAACTGCCTGCAACAAAAAGAAGCATGTGTGCAAAGTTTCAGCTCCATAGCTTTTAAACTGGCCGAGCAAAACGCGTCGCAACAGACAGACAGACGGACAGACGGACAGACGGACAGACGGACAGACGGACAGACGGACATCGTCCAATCGACTCAGCTCGTCACGCTGATCATATATATACATATTTTATATGGTCGGAGATGCTTCCTTCAATGCGTTACAAACTTCATGACAAAGTTAATATACCCTTTCCCTCTATGAGCGAAGGGTATAATGAAATAAAGTGCATACTTCAAGGGTCTTTGACTTGAAGAGACTATTCAGTATTATAGAATGTGACACACTTTTGGGGCTTTCATTAAAGTGGTGGATAAAAAAAAATGGAAGTGATTGTATTATCTTTGAATCTTTGGAAATAGTTGCGTGGAGCTAACTTTGAAAATGAGGACACCATTTTTATAATTTAGGTTCTGCACTGCAAAGCAATATCATCACCCGATTCGATTCAGCTCAATCTGAACGCTCCCCTTAACTATACATGGATAAAACATATCTAAAACTACATTATTTGAAATTGCTGAGGAATTTATAAACACCCCCGCAAACTTTTCAATCTCATCTTCCCGATTATCATGCCCACAGTAAACAAATAATAAATCAATTGTGTCCATATTGTAACAAAATATTTATGCATCCAGGGCCGGCTTTAGGTGAAACGGCGCCCGGGGCGAACTTGAAGGAAGCGGCCCCTTATATAGTTTCTATACCCGAAAAATTGCAATTGAATGGAAGTAACAAAAATAAAAAAAAAAAAAAAAAAATAAAAATCCTTTGACCTAAGTTTGTATAGAATATACACTGGTCGGCATATGTATTTTGACATCTCATACTCTCCAGCCCCGACACTGGTTTTGTTTAACTAAAGCCAATAACGGTAAATTTCTTTTATCAAAATTGAAGCACATATCGACAGCAATAAATATGCTTAATATTTTTCCTGTCCTCTTTCGGACTCTCAAGCTATAGAAAAGAGAAAAGATGGAGGCGTAATTCTGGTGTGCCATAAGTATTTTGACAACATTAGCCCGTTGATTGCACCCATTTTTTTTCGCACGAACTGATGCACAAAACATATTTTTAATAATTTTTGAGTTCCCCATATTAATTTTCAAATAAAAAATATCACCAGTGGCTCGAAACATAAACAAAAATCAGAATTTCGAAGATTGGTTTGAGCATCGATTGATGCAAGCCTTAGTCCTGGTTTACACATTGAATACGCTACTATTGAATTTTATTTTATACGGTAAACTGTTTATTACCAAACAAAAAAATGTTTTAAAACAAAATAAAAACAAATCTTGGCGCTCTCTGAAAGAAAGCGAAAGTTATCCCCGACTGATGAGTGAGCCACGATGAAGAACTCTAAGAAAGAAGTGAAATTTAAACCAAATTGTGCCGCAAAAAAAAAACGAATATAACTTCCGACGATTCAATGACGACCAAAAGAAGCTTTGGCCATTAAAACAATGATTTGAACTTAAGCAGCCTAGGCCATTATAAACAATACAGTCGACTCTTGATAATTCGAAGCCCAAGGGACAACGAAAAAATTTCGAATTATTGAGTGTTCGAATTATCGAAAAAGGGGACTATGTAAATAAAATAATTTATTTTACAATTCAGCAAAGCTCCTCCAACCGGAAATTTTTTCGCGACACTGCCTCAACCATTTTCAAGGCTTTCCTTCAACAGTGTGCTTTCACCTGTAATTAAATTTCGTTCCAACATAAAGTGAAAACTATTTTTCAGCACTAGGTAGATCCTAAACGTATCAAGGGATTAAATAGTCAAACTAAAGTTAATTTATGAAAAAATATCGAAACAATTCTTGTCCTTATTTTGTGATCGACTGGAGATACACTAAATTTAATGAGAAAATAGTATATACCTAATCGCATTATTTTGCGTTTTTTTAATGTAATGTGGTTTCCAAACTTCTTTTTATTTTTTTGTTTTAAAATGGTAGTAGATGCTGAAATCATAAAATTCGTTGCCATATCTTTTTTTATCACTATTTTTGACTGCCGCGATAACTTGTCTTTTCACATCTACGGATATGCAAGTGTACTTTTTCGAAATCATTTTCACTTGAAAGTTAACACTAAACTGAAGAAAATGTGCAATCTTTTCACAATTAGCCGTAAAAGACAGCAACAGAAACATTTCAGGAAAAATTCGAATTATAAAGAGTTTCTAAATGCAAATTTCGAATTATAAAATGCTAGCGATCACTCAGTTGAACGAAATTATTTCGCTTTATCGAGTGTATACAACTTCATACAAACTTGACTCTTTTTTTCGATTTATCGAAGGGACAGGTTAACTAGTTCGGATTATCGAAAAATTCGTATTACCGAGGTTCGAATTAACGAGAGGCGACTGTATATCCCTGCATCATGAGAGAGCCTCCACTGTGGTATTAATTTTGATAACCAGGTATCCGTTTTTCCACATAAACTGGGAATTTTCTTTAAATATTGATTTTTTTTGTAAAAATGGAATAAAATAACGAATATTAGCTTTTTCCGAAAGTTACAGTAGCTTGAACTTTTTCCTTAGTAACAGAGGTGTGCTGTTGGTATGGTTTTTAAATCTTTCTTTGGTTTCACTTTATCTGCGTATGCATGCAATTTGCCTTTTTTAGTTCTAAGCCGAAGGTGGTCGTCATTATCTCTGCCTCCAATGGCACATTCATCATATTCATAATATCCTTTGGTTAAATTAGGACATTTTCCGTAAATATATGGAAGATTTTTCGGTAATGATTCGATATACACATCCCATTTCTTTGATGCATGGAATAGTTTTCCATTTCATTTCTCTTATTCAATTCTGGTGTTTAATAATAAACAGTCTACCTTATGATATTAAATTCAATTGCAGCGTCTCCAATCTTTAAACCAGGGTTGAAGTTTGCCTCTACGGAGGCTTAAACCAAACTTCGAATTTCTGATTTTTTCCAATGTTTCAAGCCACTGGACGCATTTTCTGCTTGGAATTCAAAATATAAACACAAATCATTAATAAAATGATGTTTTATCATTTTTTTCCCGAGAAGTTGGTGTACAATCAAAGATTTAAATATTGTCAAAATACTTATGTCGCATCAACATTTCGCACCAATCTGTTCTCTTCTTTATAGCAAGAGAGTGCGAAAATGGACAGGAAAAATATTGAGCATATTTATTGCTGTTGATATGTACTTTGATTTCCTTATAAGAAATTTACCGTTATTCGCTCTAGTTAAACAAAATCAGTATCTTGGCTCGAGAGTACCAGATGTCAAAATACATATGCCGGCTAGTGTATATGCTTCCAGTCCTGGTAGCCCGTTGTTGATAATGCAGACTTCGCTCGCGCCGAAAATAGCTGTTTTTGAATTAACTAGCCAGCTTCGTCTTGATATCTTCGCCATTCTCTAGATTTTTTTTTAGTTAATTTTAACGAAAAGTGTCTGTCTTGACTGCCAAGTGGAAATTACGATTCTTACATTTCAGTTGGTCGAGTTTCTACGACAGCTTCTATAAACTGAGGGCAGTGCCGGATTAAGCATGCGCGGGGCCCGTGGCAAACGTTAGGCGCGGGGCCTACGAAACTTCGATTAACCAAACTAATGAAGTGGTCCTAAAAATAATATTTCGGCTTTATTGGTCATTCCTCAATTGGGGGTAGGTTAAGGTGACCAGACTCCCGAAGGCCCAATGCTGTCCACATTGCTGAATTCGGTTTTCAGGCAAACCCTCAATCATACTATTCCCCCCCCCCCCCTTTCAAGCCGATTTGGAGAAAGCATAATACCTATGTGACGAGGCTACCACTATCATGCGTGTCATAAAACGACCACATATTCTCCTTCCTTTCATAAGTGATATCTTCGTAAACAGAACTGAGGAAGTAACCGACATTCTGGGAAATATGTGATGTACCTTAGGAGAACCACGTTCTGTTCACACTATACAGGACCCATTGAGAAGCCCAAAAGTTCACAGGGTCCTCATTAATAAAACATCATAGCATGTGAAGAAAAAATGTATGTTTTAACACTCAAAGCTAGAACAAGCAAGGGCGTAGAGTAGCTAGGAATGTTTAGAAGGGGCAAGACAAAAATCCTTTCAACACCATGAGCCCGGAATTGCTCCATTTTGTTAGAAAATATGTTACAAATTGTAAAACCTTATTTTAGGAAAGGACAATTGAGAATGATGCTCGTTACATTTTAACGATAAATCATTTCAGTGTTTGTGACTGCAGTCTTAGCAGCATCGTAGTTCAGTAATATCGTGTCGATTTAGTACCATTCCGTGAAAAAAATACAGAAGTTTTTTTCTCACTGTTTCTTTATGTATTATGGGGCGCTGATTCCGAATATGAACTTTGCACCCTAAAAAAAGTGCCGCAACCTTTAAACAAGGGGGGAAAGGGGGGCATTTTTTCGGTTTTTTGCGATTATTTCAAAAACGGTAAGAGATACAGAAAATTGGTCTGAGGACGAAAAAAACTACATAAAATTATCTTTGCAATGATATATAACACATTAGAGTTTAATTGAATATTTCGGCGTTAGAATAGAACATAAATTAGAATATTTTCATTTTAGACCTTTTTTAAAAGCTCCATAACTTTTGAAAGAATGTTAGTTCAGCCGTTAAATTTTGTATAAGTACTCATAATGAGTTCAGGATCATTTTAAGGTAAACATTGAGTCGCTCCGGTCAAGGACCCCCATTATCCCCCCATTTAAATTTTTCAAAACGGCATGTCCATAACTCCCCCCAAAATTGGAGCAGAGTGGTAAATTTTGGTTTGCTGCGATTGGAGGTCATAGTCACCCCACCCACCAAAAATCAGCTCATTCGGATGAAAACTAACGGTACCTCCCATACAAAGTGACCCAAGACAACTTTGTTCTACAGTTTATAAAATGAGTAGTACCTACTCGTACGTAGAACAAATTCCTGATGGGTCACTTTGTATGGGAGGTACCCTTAGTTTTTATCCGAATGAGCTGATTTTTGTTGGGTGGGGTCACTATGAGCTCCAATTTCAACAAACCAAAATTTAGCACTCTGCTCCAATTTTGGGGGGAGTTATGGATATGCCGTTTTGACAAATTTAAATGGGGGAATACTGGGGGTCCTTGACCGGAGCGACTCAATGTTTACGTTTAAATTATCTTAAACTTGTTGTGAATACTTATACAAAATTTAACGGCTGAACTAACATTCTTTCAAAAGTTATGGAGCTTTTAAAAAAGGTCTAAAATGAAAATATTCTAATTTATGTTCTATTCTAACGCCGAAATATTCAATTAAACTCTAATGTGTTATATATCATTGCAAAGATAATTTTATGTAGTTTTTTCCGTTCTCAGACCATTTTTCTGTATCTTTTACCGTTTTGGAAATAATCGCAAAAAACCGAAAAAATACCCCCCTTTCCCCCCTTTTTTAAAGGTTGCGGCACGTTTTTTAGGGTGCAAAGTTGATATTCGGAATCAGCGCCCCAAAATACATATAAAAAAATTGAGAAATAAACTTCTGTATTTTTTTCCTGACGAAAATACGATATTATTGGACTAATCGTGCGAATGATGAGGATGACTCTTTCTCTGTCTCTGCCAATCCGAGAGCCTGAGACAGGAATCATGTAAAGGGTTTGCCAATAGGGACGCTTGATCTTTGAAATGAAAAAAAAAATACATGTAGGAGAGATATTTGCCAATTTTTTTTTTTATTTGAAAGGTCCATCGACCCCATTACATATGGAATATGACATCATTCAAATGACCGCCACGGCTTCGGTTGGTGGCGCGCACACGAAAGGTCCAATTTTCGATGACTCTGGCGCACAAATCGGGCTGTATTTGATCGATGGCGTGGCGTATGTTAACTTTGAGGGCATCGGTGGTTTGCGGTTTGTTGGCATAGACCTGCGACTTAAGAAAACCCCACAAGAAAAAGTCCAGCGGGGTCAAATCGCACGATCTCGGTGGCCAGTTCACGTCGCCTCCGCGCGAGATGACCATGCCCGTAAATTGCTCGTGCAGAACATCCATCGTAGCGTGTGCTGTGTGGCACGTAGCGCCGTCCTGTTGAAACCACATGTTGTGCAGATCCATATTCTCGATTTCAGGCCAAAAGAAGTTGGTTATCATCGACCGGTATACAGCCCGATTTGTGCGCCAGAGTCATCGAAAATTGGACCTTTCGTGTGCGCGCCACCAACCGAAGCCGTGGCGGTCATTTGAATGATGTCATATTCCATATGTAATGGGGTCGATGGACCTTTCAAATAAAAAAAAAAATTCGCAAATATCTATCCTACATGTATTTTTTTTTTCATTTCAAAGATCAAGCGTCCCTATTGGAAAACCCTTTAGTTGTTTATTTGAACTACGGAAATGTTTGTGCCGTGCTAGGAGTCGAACCCATATTTTCACGATAGTACTGCAGAGATTTTTATAGATAAGAAATGGTACAGCAGTACCATTTTAGTTGATGTTTGGATATATTGTGGGGAAAAAATTTTTTTTTTAAACTTTGAAGAGTCATTTAGTATTCATTTTCATATAGAGGCTGATAGAGGAATCGGATGGAGTACAATGATTTTTCCATCGTTTTGTGAAAAATTTTAATTTTTTTCCACGGCTGTAACTTCTGAACCTTGGCAGCTATAGAGGCTTAACGTTTTTACCTAATACAGGCAGTGCGGTGCGCTCCACGTTATGGGCAATTTTTGATTAGAAAACACAAAAGTGCGGATAGATAGGACCTTAAAATTTGGAGGAAATGTGAGCGCCAAGTAGAACTACAAATTATAAAATGCCAATTCGGAAAGATCGGTCAAAGTGTTCTCGAGTTATCGAAAATTAACGATTGCATCTTCCAACGGTTGTTAAGAATGTCATCATGAATTAGAAAGAAATATTTCTGTATTTTTATGCAATATTATAACCTTGCTATAATTTTGAGCACCCTGGCGTAAATTGTGCAACGATAAATTGTTATAACAATTTAAAAGGAACTGGCTTTTAGAATTTCGTTACATATAATATATATAATATAATTTACGTTTGGGTATAAGGTGGGCCGCGGGGCCCGTGGCATTTGCCACCTTCTGCCACGTGGTTAATCCGGCACTGACTGAGGGCCTAGAATTTTTGCCCATTGTACTGGATATGACAACCATTTAAGTCCGGTATGTGAAGAATGTTCAAGTTACGTCAATTAAACACAAGGCGACGAAATCAGTAAGGAGGTTGATACTATTAATTTCAGCGCCACCTCTGTCATTGGCGCAACTTGAACGTTCTCCGGAAATATTTTTCTCCATTTCCCCGCCGTTAAACCTATCCTGTTTGGCTTCTTCCTAACTCTAATTTGAGTCTATTTTTTTATTAATTGAAAGGAATTTCTTGATACTTCTCGACTGTTTTTTTTTTTAAATCAGACTCAATTGCATCTTTCTTTTAAATTAGCTGAAAGCAGTTGTCAGTTGTCAGCTACAACTGAATCATACTACCAGTTCAGTTGTCGAGAAATGTTTTTGACAATACTTACGACAAAGTCAACAGTTAATTTCAATTTCGGGGCTGGTCTAACCACGAGAAAAGCTCTACCTAAAAAACCCCGTTGCAGAAAACAAAATTTTTTCATCCAACCTCCGACTAATCAGCTTGCTTTGTGCTTGGCAAGCCATTGTGTTCGTCATTCTGCGAACTCCATGTATTTCGAAATTCATCTATTCTTATTAATAGGAATCTTTTGACAAAAAGTCAATCTGAAATAAAGAATTATCTATCATATCTATCATATCATTTTTTTTGAGATGAAATAACTTTTCGTGGGAAAAGTACAGCTCAGAACATTTTGCATCAATTCGTTAAAATGAGCCGATTTCGCCGAAACTCGCATCTATTTAGCAAAAAATTAAATTTCCGTACTTCTTATAATGTTGAATGGGAAGGCGATAGCAAACTCCAATTAAGTAGGTAGCAATTTTCCATTCATCCTTTTCGATCTTAATTTGTTTTTCATTTTAGTAATCATTTTGAAGACTACACTATCTTCATAATTTTGAATTGACGAAGCAGACGAAGATTGAGTAAGGGTGGACAGTTCCAATGACTACGTTCCTCATCTACAGACTCTGGTCGCTGCCAAAACGTACTTGGCAATGATTCTAAATACGATTGAATTCGATGGTACCGATTTACGTCAGTATCTATTTTACGTTTAGTCCATATTTTTCAAAACATCAATTCATTTAATTTTATAATCTTGACCGTGGGTTTATTCCTGACTATTTTGCATTACTATAGGTTCGTTTTTGAACCACCAACATTTAAGCATTCATTAAGTCACTAATTTTAATTTTAGCTTGCATTAATATTCTTACATCATACTCAATTCAGCAGGTAAAAACAAAAAACAAAAATTTTCTTAAGCAACAATAAAATTTTAAAAAATAATTTAATGAAAAGTATGCATTTCAGCGCCCCTAAACCGACCGCCCCGGTCGCCCCACCCTAAAGCCGGCCCTGTATGCATCCTTCGGGAGCCAAAAACCAAAAAAACAAACGTCAGTGGGTGGAATCTAAATTGATGCCCCTTTTCATTGATTATTCAATTAAATATGCGAAATCGGCGCGGGGCTATTGAAAGTCCTGAAAACGCACGCGAAATGACAAGGCAAATGCTAAAACCCTTTCTTATGCCTATAGAATTAACATCATCGTGTTTCTGTTGTGTTCATTAACTCAGTGGAGATGTGCTATGTATTTACATAACGAGTCCTTAATTAATATCGTTCTATCTATTTTGTCGTAGTAATTCATATTGAGCCAAGGCCGTATTTAAAGACATTTCCAAGAGCGGTAATTTAACAATGCTACCAATTTTCAACGTAAATATTTTTAATTAAGTTTTCAACAAAACAGGAGAGGAAAAAACGGTAGAATCTATTTACAAGAACAAAGAAGAAGTGCTAATTGAACAATTAGTACAATGACGAATTTTGCATTGTATTATTTTGTGATACTGGGTTGTAGACAGTGGGATTATAAAATGAAATTGGTCTGTCAAGCTTATGGACAAATTGTGAATCTTTGCGATCGAATCTTTCGCAGTAAATCGAAAAATTTCAAGAAGATGAACAGCGCATAACTATTTTGCAACCTAGATTTATATTTTAAAACATTTTTATTAGGCTCTTTCGAGTTTACAGTAAACACATCTAGTCGGATTAAATTTCATAAACATGTGCCACACAACTAAATTTAATCCCTCACCGATTTGAACCATGTCACGTTTGCAAGATTTTGCAAAAGTGACGGAACAACGTTACCTGAATTTCATCCACCAACTTCTTTAGGGGGCCTCGATTTGGTCGTGGATTTAATATTTCCAAAATTTTTATTAACAGGATTAGGATATGGCTATTAGGTTTCACCTTTTGATGCCCGAAATTAAGTTGAAATAATTCCCCGCCAAGCCAACCTCACCGTGGGGATTCGGACTATCGACTGCAGGATTTACTAAAACCGAATGAGTAAACAGGTTTAAGTTAATTTATTTAGTTCAAATAGGCTATTAGAGTCTGCACAATTTGACAGTACCTACAGTAGAATCCATCTAACTGTAAATTTTCACTCTGAAATGATGCATTTCTTTAACGTGTTTTTTTTTGGCAACAAGAATTGCAGTCCAAACTTATAAATCTAAAAATCTACGCCAAAGATTTATGTTCATAAAAAAGTGAAAAAATCCGACTTAAATGTTGATAACGTGGACCAATTGAATAAACGATTGTAGGCTAGGCGCCCTCTACTGTAAACTTGTCGTTTTCAAAGATGTGTATTGCAAAAGCTCAGGCGGAGTTCACCACACTTTACCACGAATTCGTATAGATTTGGTTTGGAGTTTTGGTTGAGATCGCATTAAGAAATCGTTGAAAATGTTTTGGTAATTTGCTTTACTTTTTACGAAAAAGATGGTAGATTTTTTGCGTTGAATCGATTTCAGCTTTACTACCAGAGCTGTTTGCTGTGCATGTACAGCCAATTCCTTCTGTTAATAGATGCATCCATTTCTTCTTAAGATTTTCAAATTAATTGCATTAATTGCATTTTAATAACTAATGCAAATATAACGGGCGGGCCCAGGACACCACACTGAGATGACAAAAGAAACTAAAACTTTCAATTTAATACAATACGGGAAAAATATTTTCAGAACACCATAGTAGGCTAGTCATACATTTCTCTGAATCATAAGATTAGCTTTAAATCCTTGCAATTCTTTAAGTGTAAAATAACGTAGTTTCATCAACTCTTTAACCAAAATTTTTATGTGAAAAAAAAAAACAACAGTTACACTTTACTTACTATCAGTGGCGGCTCGTCATAGTGGGCAAGGTGGGCACGGCCCGCCCTATAAATAAATACACTTATTGTATATTCACATCTTTTCCCATCAGTAGAAATGTACAACAAAATTTTACCTTTGACTATTAGGTGAACATCATTCATATTAATAGTTTTTTCCCATCACTACCAAGTCTCTCGCGAATCTATCAATTACTGTTTGGGAGCCACTGCACAAAAACATTTCCGGTGTTTGTCTTAATCAACAAATTAGGCTGCTTACAGGCTTTTTTTGTTTGATCAAAATCGAAACTGCCTATGTGTATGCAATAATCAACTCGCATATTCAAACCTTTAGGTATTGTTGAAAATCTACTTACCATCGACATAAAGACGAGGCATCCAGTTCACAGTGGGCCACTTGCGCCGGTGACCAAATTACAACAACAAATCATTCGAAGTTTATGAAACTTTTGGAAGCGGTGGCATCGAATTCAACACCGACAAGGTCGGCCGGCCTATAGCAGCTCGAATGGAATCAGTGTAATAAAAATGAGAGTGATGATGACGTAGACAATTAAGTACAATTTTCGGGGTTACCATGAGCTGGTCAAAATGAATAAAAAACCAACGATGGCTCAATGCTATGTAGGAAAACATGTTTCACGGGAGGATTTCTTGTGTAATGATGATTATTAGATTAATAATTTTGAAGTGTTCATTGTATTATGTATTAGAATGTAAAATAAACTTTCGGAAACATGAACATTATTGTTGTGCACTTTTAGCACTTTTGATTTGTTTTAGACTATGTACATTTACATTGAAAATGCTAAAGGCGCACAACATTAATTCGCGTGTCCCCCGAAAATCTATTTGATAGTCTAATAATTATATACTAGGACACTGCATTTAAAAACAAAATGATCCTAAATTAAAAAATAATATCTTGATCTAAAAAATGGTTGCAAAACTGTGAAATTGAAGCGTAAATTTATGGTTCCATTTAATACAATGCGAACTTTACGGGGAAAGTCGTTAATTTTAGGTGTTTCCAAAAGATTTTTATTCCGTGAATGTGCCCATCCTGTGCAAGGAGGCACGGGCCGCCACTGCTTACTATAGAGTGGAATAACTAATTCGCACTAGAAATAGAAGTGCTGCTAATAGGTTTCAATGTTTCTTATTATACCGGTGAAAACTCAGCTGGTAGGCAAATTAGCAACTTATAAATTAATTAATTAATGACAAAAAAGGTGCAATCATTGGTTTACATAAGGCCATCATCCCTATGATAACAGGAACGCAGTTATTTAACGCAATGGCCTAAAAATCTACAAAAAGTTATTTTCAAATCATAGTACAATGTTTCCCACTCCTTGTCACTACACGTAGGGCCCCTGGTGGTTGGGGCCCGTGTGAACACACGGAACACCGTACGTTACGCCACTGGGTTTCGCGAACTCACGGCTCAATGTTCGAGCCGCGCGCCGTCACTGCAACAAGATTTATTTTTTATTTGACCAGGATGCTTTGGTTCAGTGACGGCGATCCCGGCCAGACCAGCGAGACGGAAGAATTCGAAGAAATGATAAATTGAAAAATAAAAATTAAATATTTACCACAAAGAAATCAACCAAACGGTAATTTTAAATTTTGAACAAATTTTGAAGAAAAATAAACTAAACGCAACATAATTTATCGCATTAAATAAAAAAAAAACTACCAAAAATATGCCAATATTTTAAATTAATCTGATTTCATTGATATTGAGCACAGTTTTCCTTACTTTGATTTATAATAATTTAAGGTTCTATGGTTTCTAAAAAAAGCAACCCTTTACATGCATGCCCAAAATCCCGTTTGTATTGCAGCCAAAAAGTTAAGTAAACCAAAAGTAATGAATGTATTGCACCCACGAAATACTAAATGAACCCGCCGGTGAAGCCTGCAAGGTTACAAAGAACCCGACGTATTCCATTAAATACTTTATACTAGGGTCAAAATGCAACAAAATGGAGTTGGAGCTTTATAAATTTTGAAAAGTTGCTTATTTTTTGTTCAGAATCATAAACAAATTTCATTGTTATTATAATAAATTATTTAGTGTAGTGAAATTAGCTCTACACCCAAACATCGAAAAAAAAGAGGAAAGTTTTGATGCAAAATTGTTGCACACCCTCCCCTCTATACGCACTAAAATGTTACACTTATTTGAGTGTCACGTTAAGGGGAGAGGGAATGACGAAGAAGAGAAATTTTTGTTATTCAAAAATATCTGGAAAACTCTTCGTCCGATCGCAAAATGTCCTAAATAAACTACATTTAATTTCCTTTGCAATACTAAATAATACTCCAAGCCTTTTTTTGGAGAATTATACCCTAGACCTAAAGTATTATTTGGAATTTAAATTTTTTGATATTTTCATTTCGCACTGAAACTTTTAATAGAGTAAAGGTAGAGTTATAAGAATTGGTGCTGATACTGCCAATTAAATGTACTTAACCCTTTACTTCCTGTATTTCCCAGCGTTGCGTATACGCAACACCAAGTTTGACCTCTCTAAACACCACCAAAACTGAATTGCAATATAAATATGTATATCGTCGTGTATTCATTGTTTATTTTTACGGATCAGTAATTGCTTCCTTGACGATGCGATAGAAAGAAATAAAATCCTTTTTATGACATTTTTTGTCGTAATTTTTAAAATATTCAAATAACTTAAAATTAATTTCTAAATGCAGTTTCTGTACGCCAAACATGTGCTTTTTAATCAATTTATTTTGGTTTTGGAAAACGTTTGGTATTTGTCGAAGGATCCTTTGATAAACATAGGTGATGCGTTAACGCAGCGTTGGGAGTTTCCCGGTACAATAAGAATGATGCAAATGCATAAAGAGCAGCACATTCTCTTGCTATGTAACGCAGCTTTTGTATCAACAATATCTTAACATTAGTTATAAGCGCTTCACTATCTACGAGACACATGTATTACTATTCAGTATTCCTACGTGAGTCACATCTGTCTCATTGAACACAGGAAAAGAACAAAAACAAAGTAGTTACGGGCAATAATAGCTAGATATGTATTTATCAGTTGGTACCCAGATTACCGGAAATATTTCGAGGATTCCTACAGTAGGTAAAGGGAGCTCATGTGGTGAATGCATATCAGTGGCGCAGGGAGGAGCTAAGGAGACTAAAGGCCCTTCCAGGCCCAGAAATAGGGAAAGGAAAAATTGAAAAATTAAAAATAAAGCAATGAATTCTGCAGTTTGCATTGCAGATTTAATGTACCTAGTCTGTAGTCTGGCTGGTGTAGTGGTTACTAGTTAGTGCGCGCACCTTCGGTGCACAGGGTCATGGGTTGGAGACTCACCTGAACGAATTCAGTTTTATGGTGTTTTTTTGAACTCACGACCCAGGTGACTGACTATGCTATCATTCAGATGTTAAACGGATAAATAACCCTGCTGAGTCTGCTGTTGATCAACAACAACAACACAACAAAAAAGCAGTTAAGATTTTGGAAATTTGATAGCACTAACACATCTGCGGCCATAGTCCAATGTTGAACTGCCGCGCCTACAATTTATTTTATTGTAGATTTTATAAAAATATGAATCGTGTTCGTGGGGCGAATAACCAGCCAGTTTAATTGATCTGCTTTAGTCTTTGATATCGTCACCTGCATTTTTGTTTTATTCAGATTGTTATCTCCTTTAATCCTAAAGAGTTGGGAACAAATCTGAAATCCGTAGCAATCCACAAGACAGACTTCCCGGTAATAAGTGTAGCTCGAGGGTTTTCGTTATGTATTTTCAAAATCGAAAATACAACAAACAGACGAAGTCCGAGGTAAAGTTAGTATGAATTACCATCAGACGCTATGCAGCAAAGTAAAACTGACCTCCTTTATAATATAAAATGTAGCAAAAAATGCAAGTTATATCGCTGTAGTGACTGTCTTCAGGATTTTATCGCTAAATAATCAGGAATAATCAAATCCCTGATATAAACCAATAATTTTTTGCCACACGAAGCCATAAAATCCAAATGATCAGTCCAAAATTGTTCCACCAGGAAACTCACAACGTTGCGTCAACGCAGCATTACGTTGGGGGCCACTGGTAACACTCACCGACATATTTTAAAATTTATTTTCTTAATTGAAGTGTAATAATTTGGAACTGGATCAAAAACCTTCATAGTTTTGATGTATTTCTATGCTTGGGAAGAAATGGGTTAATTTATACCAAAAATGAACTTGCTCCGGGCAAGCACACCTCCCACGCTCCTGTTAACATTTCTCAAGAAGGTATGCCTGTAACTATTCTCTAAATTACGCGAGGCTAATTTCGGGCGTGTTCCGATTCCATATGTTCCTGGATATGTGTTGAGGCTTTACTAGAATCACACTTGGGTGAAGTTTCGTTAAGATTAGTTTGAAAAAAAAAATTTTCGTTATAGTTATAACAGTTTAATTTTCACCACCCATGTATGAAAGTTCTATGACGTAGTGTTCCGATTCCATCTGTTACTGGATATGTTTTGAGGATTTGCTAGGAACACACTTGGATGGAGTTTGGTTAAGATTGGTAAAAAGAAAAAAATTTTCTTAGAAGAACCTATTTTTGGTTTTTCGGTTTCTATGGCAGCCCCATGACACCATGGTCCGATTCCATTCTTTCCAACATATACAGTGTGTCCCGCAACTGGTTAGCCATAGACCAATGGTAGACTCTACAGGATGTTTTAGGAAAAATGTCGCCAAAATTATTTCTCTAGCTTTTACCGTTAAGGAGTAATCGCCTTTTTTGTGATTCTTGTAAAAAAACACGGCTTTTTTCGAAAAACTCCTATTTTATAGCTTCCACTTTAGCCAAATCAATTCTTTTCATATTCTTTTGAAAGTACTTAAAATTTCCAATAAAAGGACATACCGAACGTTTCGAACGGTTTCGTATCTCCCGAGATACGACGTTTTGAATTTTGCAGAAATATCAATTTCAATTTTTAATGTCAAAATTAAACCCGAATTTCGTAACGGTTCATTGTAGTGGCAAATCTGCAAAGTTGACAAAAGTTGGCGTAGTATCTTAGCTTTCGAACGGCATATAAGAATAAAGCACAGAGTCATCCAGTTTCTGAATAATACGTATAAATAAAAAAAAAAAAAGTCTGCAAATGTACCAAACCGACTTCAATCTTGAAAAGGAAGTAAAATTTTTACATCAAGAATAGACTTGGTTGTTATGTATTATGGAAAAATACTTTTCGCTACTGTTGTAGATGCTACTTTACTAATTACATATAACCGTAAGTATGTATAAACAAATTTGTTTGCTGTGTACACATTAATATTGTGAGAGTATTTTTCATTTTCATCGCCTAAGGGATAAACATTTTAATTTGTCAGGTATTTATTAGTGTCCTTTTATGTCCTTTTTCAGAGTTTTCCGATCCAATTTTTCCTTAGCAAATTTAATGATAGAATCTTAGATTCTAAAAAATGAAAAAGGAAGTGGCAAATTGAATTATTCACGTAGTTGTGGCTTTGGAAAGATACAGATGATAAGTTACGGGAGACACGAACATTTTTCATTCAAACGCGATTTATTCCGTTTAGGGTCCTTGAAATAAGAAACAAACACCAGATATCTAATGCACTCGGCGTCCCATTTGATATGATACCCAGCATGCCGCCATCCAGTCAAGGATTAAATAGTGTCCTTTTTTGTCCCTTTTGGGACCTTTCCGATGAAATTTATTTTAGCAAAATTAGTTTAGACTCCCACTGATCCAAGAAAAAAATAGCCTTACTGTATTTTTTTCTATTGGAAATGCTTATATGACTGAACTATTTCCACGTAAAAGCAAGGTTTCTTCCACTTACGGACTATCACAAATCACAAAAAAGGTAATTGCTCCTTAACGGTAAAAGCTAGAGAAATAATTTTGACGACATTTTTCCTTAAACATCCTGTAGAGACTACCATTGGTCTATGGCTAACCAGTCGCGGGACACCCTGTATAGAGCGTACACTAAAAATAAATTTGTATACAAAATTTCAACCCGATTGCTTCAAAACGAAGGGATAAGTTTGTATTGAAACAGACGGACTGACAGACAGACGGACATCACTCAATCGATATCTCGCGTCACACTGATCAATAATAATGATGTTCCACAAATACGAATTTGATGTTCCATAGTTACGAATTTGATGTTCCAAAGTTACGAATTTGATGTTCCATAATTACGAACTTGACTGAGAAATGGTATATACTTTTCATAGTCGGGGGTGCTGACAAAGTTAATACATATACCCTTTCACATAATGACGGGTATAAAAATCAGTTAACTTAAAATTATTCCGCACCATATGATTCACGAATTTTTCATAACAAGGTCGTATCCGCATTTTACATCATTTAGAGCAGTGGTTCCCAACTCAGAAACGTCTGCGGACCACTTATCCTGAAAATGGATCTCGACGGACCGCGATTCAATAAGAATGAAACAAATTAAGGTTTAAATTTTTTTTGTTGAGGAGTTGTATTCAAAAGCTTACGCTCTATCTCCCATCACAAATTGTTTATATTATTTTGTTTGCTTGTTATTTCCTACTTAAAAAAAAGTGTGTACATACACAAAACAATTCACATCAAAACGCGAGTAAAAATAAACACACTAATATACGTAAACATGTCTGATAAACATCCTTTTTAAAATCATCCCGTCGCAGCCTTGAAATCAGCTTAAACACAATTGATTGCGTGTAATGCAACCGCACAACACTTGCTCTCCAGGAGCTTATTGGTAATTCGCCTAACGAGCATTTCAGCACTTAAAATTTTAACAATAGTTGAAAGAAGAAACTCCCAAGCACGCGGAGTCGCACATTATCATCGTTCGGCACAATAACCGAAGGACATTTAATTTTTGTTTTTTTAGTGAAAGTCTACGTCTTTCTACGGTTACGGCTGTTTCGTGTCGTCGCTATCAATCAATGGTGGTCCTTCAAAAATCGCTCCGGTCTTTGACATTTCTCAGAGGACATTCAGGCATTGTTATACAATATATATATATATAAAAAAAAGTTCCGTCCTTTCTTTTGGCTTTTTTTATGGTTTTTTCGATTTTTTTTCCAAAAAAACCCTTATGAAATCGATTTTGTCCGTCCGTCTGTCCTTCCGTCTGTTCACTAAATAACTCGCGAACGGCTCAACCGATTGTCATGAAATTTGGTAGGAAGGTGTAGAATGGCTACAGTCTTTGGCACAAATACCTTAGAAGTTGGTAGGAAGAAGATAACAGGGTGTCCCGAACGTTTGATAAAAGTTTACTTTTTTAGTTTTTTTTCGGAGATTGACGTATGGGTAGGGTATTTAAATCAAAGATCTAAACGAGTACATACCATATCAGTTAAAATTTTCCAGTTTCGAATAACGGTAAAAACGTTATTAGCGTTTAAATTTAAACTTCCTTTTCGACCTCCGTTTTTCTAAACCGTTATAGGAATCGATATGAAACTTTGCACAAAGATTGGTCAGTATGGCCTTATATACGTTAAATATTAAAACTGTTGACTTTTTCTAAGGAAAAGTAAATAGCAGTAAATTTGTAAAATTTCAATTTGTTCATGTGTAGCCCCTCTTAGGTTTCCAAATATGTGAATTCTGCTAAGGGTTTTTAGAAAATTGCATAGGGAATATGTCTACGAATTTTCATTCGAATAACTAAATCCAAACCGCAAATATAGCCAAGTAAGTATTAAGTAAGGTCCTTTCACAATGCAAGGGAAGACTCTTAAGCATTTCTTCAATGCATAATTTTTAACATGATGAAGCAACGAACATGAAATTTGGTGGAAATGCATAGAATGGTAATAGTGTTTGCCACAAATACTTTTGAAGTTTGTAGGACCAAGTTAACAGGGTGGCCCTGAATAGCTGCAAAAGTGTACTTGTTCAATACTCATAGGAAAGCTTGTGTGGGCTCTTATATCAGGGGACACAATGGAATCATTTCATATACATAAGTTGCTTTTCCTTGATCAAAAGACAGTAACAGTAGCGCTAGCCTTTCATTCTGGAACGCGTTTACTTAGACCAGTGGTTCCCAACTCAGAAACTTCTGCGGGCCACTTATCCTGAAAATGGATCTCGACGGACCGCCATTCAATAAGAATGAAACGAATTAAGGTTTCAATCTTTTTTTGTCGAGGAATTGTATTCAAAAGCTTACGCTCTATCTCCCATCACAAATTGTTCATATTATTTTGTTTGTTTGTTATTTCCTACTTCAAAAAAAGTGGAAAAACACTGGTCATATAAAAATCCTTCGCATAACACATAAATACGTCATCTTGGTGCTATAGTTTGAGGAAGATGACTTACTGAGAATTAGGTTCGGCCTCCATGTCTTCGAAGGCGGAGTCCAGAAGTTCCTGATGCAACCGATTGTCATTACGCTGGAATTTGAATACTAATATCATCTTGAAGAGAAGGGATAAAAACTCTTTTGTTCGTGTCAACACTAGCCTCACCAGTTAAAATTTTTCTCGCATAGGTGTCTCGTCTCGAAGAGCTAACTTCGATTAAAAGTTATCCAGTAATCGGTATAGCTCGGTCTTTAGACTGGGATTTGTGACAATGTTCAGCGCGAAAACGCTTTTTAATTTTTGCTATCGAAATCGAATTTTAATAATAAGTTCCAATAATTTTGCAATCGGGCTAAGCAACGAACATAAGCAACCCATCGCCTTCCCATAATCACGGATCATGTAGCAATGAAATTACTGGATAATCTGTTACATGATGATGAGAGCGCGTGTTTGGCATGTGATTTTATTTAGTCAGAAGAAAATATAACTTTTTTGTGACAAGTCTCCAGGGTCTCCCCGCGGACCACCTACGGGGCTCTCACGGACCACCGATGGTCCGCGGACCACCTGTTGGGAAACAGTGATTAAGAGAAAGATTAGTTCGAAGGAGGACATCAAGAGGAATAAATTACCATACAAACTCTTGTGATAAGAACCGTTACAACAAATTAAAAACAGAAAATTCTTAGGTTTTTTAGGTGAGCTTAAAAGTATTTCGGTAGATGTAGATACATATGTGAAACTCCTAACGGTATGTTAATAAAAGTCGAAAATGGCATATTTTGGAGCTGGTGTTTCCCGTGATCGTATTTCAAAAAACTTTGGCAGGGCAAACTTGTTTGAGTTTTCAATACCCTTTAATTTGATATTCGTTTTGTTGCCTTGTCTCCAATCAATCGAAAGTTTAAGAGTTCCAAATTTTGTAATATTTTTTGTACATAAGTAAAAATACAAAAAAGAAATACTTAGGACTACAACTAAAGTACTCGAAGCTGGAAAATTACCTAACGTGCGGAAGGGGGTTGAAAAAAGCAATAAAGTATCAATTCTCTAGGACTTTATTCCGGAAACGGTAATTCCTACCGAAAATAATTGCAATAATTTTGGATCGATTTTGAAATAGTTTGAATAAATTTTACCAAATTGCAGATCTTTAGGGGCAGTTTGAATTGAATTGCATAATTAACCCTAGTTTTCTGCACTTATGGCATTAAAACTGTTAGAAATAACTACGCTAGAATAAAATGATGTAAGAAAGAAATGATTATTAGACTATGCGCTAGTTTTTAAAAGAATCGTACGAGCACCTCACCTTGGCAGAAGTTGGAGAAAATTGAGATGGAAAAACATGTTGTTTTTGGGTCAAATCACAAAAATTTGAGTTTGAAGTTTTGTAAAAACCAAACCTCTTACCCGATTTTAGTGCCGTTAGTTAGTTAGTTCAGTAATCATCTTATTTTGCTATTCTAGCTAGCCTAGCTTTTGAGATATAGATGTTTTAGGGGTACAAGAAAATGATTTTTTCAAAAATCTTAAAATGCCTGTGGTAGCTAAAGGATTAAGATAACGGGGTATGTTCCGTACAACTTTTTTGCTGGAAATCACATGAGGAATCACAATCCTGTGCGTTTATACGGCAGTTTCCGGACACCCTTTATAGTGAGTATCATACAATCACGAATTGGGAGCACAATATGCATGTTGGCTCAACTTACCACGTGTTTTGGTTGTATACGTATAGCCCATACACCAAATCTATCAGAGAATTATCACTTTTAAATGGCATTTTTTTCAACTTTTTTGTTTAACCAATAATAATCAATTCCACAATTAAAAAAAAAAGCTATAAATATTCACTTAAAATCTATAAATCTAGTTTCTATATGTCATTACCGTATACTCAAAAAACTTGTATGTTTATGTTTACAATAAAATCAATTAAAATCCAATCAAGATAATGAATAAAACATTTGTTTACGACATGTACGAGCATACATAAATTTTAATAGATGCATGAAAAATGATTTTAGCGTAGCAAATTAATCATCCTAAGGAGTAATTGTGTTTATTAACGTCCAATAACGTACTTCGCGCTTCATTTTCTGCAACCGCCTAGCCATTATTATTTTATTCGTTCCTCTATTCAGCACAATGGGAAAATATTTATTATTGTTTTACTTAAATTATCGATATGAATATTTTTCGCTTTTGTTGTTGTCAACTTCCAAAGGACGAGCCTCTACATCCACCGCAAAATAGCAGAGCTCACAAATGTATGATGGTGTTGAAGACAATTTATTGATTAATTTATTGACTACATCAACGTGTCAGTTAAACTTAATAAAACAAATATAATTCTGTCACTATAATACAATTATCGAAATTTTTCTATTGTTTTATTATTCTAATAAGTTTCTTATGTTTTCTAATTACAGCTATGAAAGCCGCTCTGTTAATTCAGAGATGGTATCGGCGGTATTTAGCACGTATGGAAGTGAGGCGTCGATATACCTGGACGATATTTCAAAATATTGAATATGCTGGTGAACAGGACCAAGTTAGGGTATGTATATCAAACAGTGATAATCTACAAATAAAAAAATATGTATTAAGACCAACGAAATCTGAAATGAAACTCAGAGCGGTTAAACCCTAGGTACCCCAACTTTTCTATATCGTACCTAATCTAAATCTAACATCCTTTTCAACATACATATATGCAAATTAATTTACAAAAGTCGTATGTAGTCCTCATAACCCATTTACATTCTAATTATGTGTCAAAACAGAATCCACGAAAAATATTCTCAGAATTTTTATCACATAAGAGACTAAAGAAGGACGAAACTTATTTCCATACCCATAGAGATAAAAGTGTTTTCAATGCTGCTACAACTCTTTAAGTATCGTCGTCTTATGGTTCTAAAAGACAACACATATTTGCATGTGGAAAACGTAAGGAAGACGCGAGAAAAGACGTTCGTATGAGTACGATATGAGCGCATCATTAGTTTGTAACAATGTTCTTTGATGCGCTTAAAGAACGGAAATAAGCATCAAGCAGTGTTGAAAACATAGTCACTATCATGTAAATTGTGTTTTTGTTGTTCCTAAAAGGGATGTTGGAGAAACGATCCAACATCTATATTTAGTCATTTTGAATGAAAAAAAGTTAAAAGTGTTTTTCGCAGTTGTTGATCATTGGTAAATTAATGGCTGCATTCAACGAACAAATAGTATAGAATACACAACTGAAAAATACCTCTATCAGAAATACCTTCAAAGAGTTGCAGTCGTATCAGCTGTTAAGAAAACGAGACCGAGGCTAATTTCGGGCGCGGCCGAAATTTGGATACCCTTCGCTCTCCTCGGGCTAAAAGTTTTTTCGCGCGTGCCTACCACTTGTATTTAATATTCCCTCCATTCTTTTCCTTCCGGTTTCACAAAAGTTCCGTTGCGTCGACAAAGCAATATTTGTGTGGGGTTTGGTTGGAATAAGTGGTCAAATAACAATATTTACTCAGACAATTTTATTGGGGGATGCTGGAACATGGCCCCATAGTACTATTCCATTGTTTTGACATTTTTCATTAATTCAAGGTTTTGTGAAATTGATGTAAACAAATTTCCTTAGAAAATGGGGGTTTGGATTTATATGGCAGCACCATGACCCCATGGTTCGATTTGATCCATTCTTGCATATGGTTTGTGTCATCAAGTAAAACACATTTGTTTGAAATTTTGTTGAAATTGGTGCACAAATAAAAAAGTTTTTCTCAGAAGAAACTAATTTGGGGGGTTAGGCTTGTATGGCAGCCCCATAACCCCATGGTCCGATTTGATCCATTCTTACATATTTTTGTGTCATTAATAGAAATACATTTGTGTGAAATTTGGTTGAAATTGGTGCACAAATAAAAAAGTTTTTCTTAGAAGAACCTAATTTGGGGGGTTGGGTTTGTATGGCAGCCCCATGAACCCATGGTCTGATTGGATCCATTCTTACATATGTTTTGTGCTATCAATAGAAACACATTTGTGTGAAATTTGGTTGAAATTGGTTCACAAATAAAAAAGTTTTTCTTAGAAGAACCTAATTTGGGGGGTTAGGTTTGCCAAATTACCCCATTGTGCGATTTTACCGATTCAAACATACAAACTGCCTGCAGCAAAAAGAAGCATTTGTAAAAAATTTCAGCTTTATAGCTTTGAAATTGGCCGAGTAAAACGCGTCGCAACAGACGGACAGACGGCCATGCACCAATTGTCTCCCCAAGTCATGCTGATCATATAAGTAAACTTTTTAAATGGTCGGAGATGCTTCCTTCAATGCGTTACAAACTTTATTACAAAGTTAATATACCCTTTCACTCTATGAGCGAAGGGTATAATTAGGAGCTAGCACGTAGCAAGTAAATCTATCGAACACAAACTTAGAAATATTCCAATTTCAAGTGGTGGCTCGCATTTATTGGGATAAACTCTGCAGAGCGTGCTGTTGAACTAAGACCCTCTACAAAAAAGCTGTTAAAATCTTGGGAATCGACCGATTAAATTCTTTCTCTGATCCTTTATAATCGCGGCTTAACTTTTGATTTTTTCGTTAGCAAAGAAAATAATTTTTGGTGGTATGTTGGCGGGATTATTTCACTGTACAGTAGCGGGATTCTAAAACGGCGAGGTTTTTAGCGGGCAGAATTTGGAATGGCGGGATTGGAATGGCAAGATTTTAAAGTGGCAGGATTAAGTACTGTCGGGATAATGTTAAACGGGAAAAGCGGAATTATAAACGAGCGGGATTATGTAGGTATTTTACACAATTTTCATGCACCATCTTTCAATGCGATTTTCCATACATTTCAAGACGGATAAATGCACAACGGATAAGTGCACAACACGCTTAAGAGCATACAATTTGTTGGCAGCATTAGCAACATTTCTAAATGTTTCATGAAGGATATGTGCACTGTGCACATGTTCATTGTAAAAATTCATTAGAGCAAACGTGTAAAACCGGTGAGCTCCAAGATACATATATTAACTGAAATTATGGACATGTAGAGAGGGAAGTCAAATCTAGAAAAAGTGGTTGTTTTGTTGGCATAACGTACTTCCGCATCTGAGCTTCGTTCCTTGGTGGTAACACGATGACAGTAATGCACGAATAATATACTATACTGAGCTTGCCACAAAAGGGCGGAACTTGGCAAGCAAGTTGAGAAGTTTCATATATTCATAAATTGTAATTGAAATTTACTCCAGGCGATCGGTCGTGAAATCGGGCTTCAGAGTGCATGCCAGGCACTGTCTGAGATTATTTTAGAAATCGATAGGGTATTAGTCAGAAAGCTTAAATTTAAGTTTGCACCACTTGAAAAATTTTCTAACGGTACTTATGAAGGTTTTTGTCTTGTTTGGGTTTCCGGCGTATATCTCCGCTCCCAATGGTAGCATTTCCAAAAAAAAGGCCACCGAATTGTTTGGTACAAAATTTTCTTCATCTTTGGCATAGCGATTGTTCACCATAAAGCAGTAGGTAAAATGTTACAGCGTGTCAAAGTTGAAAAAAACAGTTTTTCAAATCAGGTTTTTGCAAATAAGTCAATAACGGTGATTTTAATAAGAGTGGACTTGTACCTTATTGGATTCCCTACAATCCAGAAAAAAATTAAGTCGATACGATCAGCTGCAGCCGAGATATGCCCGAAAGAAAGTGAGCATTCCGAAGTAACTATGCGTTATACTCGTACATACTTATAGGTATAATTTTTTGCAGATGCAGTTAGGATGGTGAAGCTTCGGGTCTTTGCTCGACATTTTGGAAAACAAGTTGGAGTGCGACCGCTGTGATCTGCGCAATTTCTGCTCAAATATTCTATTTTAACACTGTTAAAGTCTGTACTTTGTTGACGTATACCTTCTTTTTGAGGGAAAAAAGTCTGAAGCCATCAGAACAGGCGATTGCGGTAACCATTTTATGTTAGCATTTTTCATCATTAAATTTTCCAAAAATCTTTCCTCCTCATCGGAAAGGGACGTTTTACCCACCCGATATATGTAATACAGTAGCGGAAATTGAAATAGGTTCACCCCCATAAAGTAAGGTTTTCCAAAAACCTGGCAGTTCACTAATGGGATAAAGTACCTAATTTACTTTCTTTTAATTTTGGATGGTTTATTTAGTGATGAGGGTACGTTTTTATTATTTTCTTCAGTAGAATCCTGAATATGATATACAGATCTACTTGGTTGTGGAAGGGGGACCAACGTTGGAATATCATAAATGTCATCGTAGCAATCTTCATCATTTATGTCTTCGGTTATGACTGCGACATTTGAGAATATTTTGCCACAACACGTTGTACAGATATTGGTACATGTGAGTCCAGCCTTCTGACAACCACATGCTGTCCCACAGTTTTTTTTACAAGAGCACGAAATAATATTTAATAGGTATGAAGGGATAATTTCTCCCGAAATCATCACAGGCTCTATTCCCACCTGAGTGCGCTTGCAGCCCAAGTTTTCTGGATTTAAAACGTTGCCGAGCCATGTCTGTATTTGGTGGTACGCTCGTAAGGAATGATGATCAGCGGCTGATTCGGTGGAAGGCAAAGCAGCAAGATTAGCTTTAATTTTCGTTCCTGCGCGAGCAAAAAGTTTGAAACGGAAATCGCTTAGTGATGTGTCGTTACGTGTACTTCCGTACAAGGCAATGAAAACATTCTTTCCGATAGTGCATATAGTGTTTGCATCTGAGCACTCTGCTTTAAAAACCTCGAGCGATTGTAAAACGTGAGTAACATACTCTACTACTACTTCTTCTTTAAAAAGGAGAGAAGCCTACTTTTTCCATATCTAAAAACGGCCGAAGTCGTATCACACCCTGTGAAGGCGTGAAGAAAAAGTATATCCTCTGAAAGAGTTTGGTGTTTTAAACCTGTTGATGAATACAAAATTGTATTTTCGGATCCTCGCTCCATTTTTTAAAATAGACGCTCTAGACATGATATCCAATACCTGACAATATAACCAGCAGATCAACGTCTTCTCCAACGATGAAAATTGAGTCAAACCTGGACGACATGCCTGAAGCCGTTTGAACAATTTGTGTATCCGCATCCTCTACAGCCAGTTCCAGCCCTTAAACATATTTTCGAACACTCTCCTTATTGCTATTACTCGTAGAACCATCGCTTCGTCAAATTACTTCTCCTTGTAGCTTTGATTTAATTTTGCATACGATACGAACTATAGCAATACGAGTGTGCATGTGCATGTTTTTACTAGAATTCTAAGCAAATCAATGAAAAGATTCGGTTAACCGGAAAACGGGTACTTTGAGACCGGTTAAAACTGGACGGTCTGACCTGACCGGCTTTGCCAAAAAAACGGGAAAAACCGAAAATCGGGTTAAGGGCTGTTTTTTGACATCCCTAGTACATACCCGTAGAATGTATTGCTATCTCAGATCGTCGACTTTCTCTTGGGCATATCTCGGTTGTGGATGATCGTATCGGTTTAACTTTTTTTCTGGATTGTAGGGAATTCAATAAGCTACAATTGAACTATGATTAATTATTTAGGGAAAATTTACCGTTATCGACTTATTTGCAAAAAACTGATGAACAAAACGGGTTTTTCCACTTTGACACGCTGTAGCATTTTATCTACTGCTTTGAGATGAACAGTCAGTATACAAAAGATTAAGGCAATTTTGTACCGAACAATTTAGTGTCTTTCTTTTGAAAGTCCAACCATCAGGAGCGGAGATATACACAAAAAACCCAAACAAGACAAAAACCCTGATAAGTACCGTTAGAAAATTTTCCAAGTAGTGCAAACTTAAATTTAAGCTTTAGGACTAAGCCCCTACCGATTTCTAAAATAATCTCAGACAGTGCCTGGCATGCACTCTGATTTTACCAAACGCCTGGAGTAATTGTAAAAAATAAAATGCAGTTCGCCTGATTGTGAGATCTCATGAATTATGTGATACATTACATCGCTCACTGAGGTCAGAGTGAGAGGTGAAAATAATTTTCAGTTTAGGGCAACACATTTAAGTGTCGACGCCCGAAAGCTTACTCGGCTACTCGATTTATCAAAAAGTTACGTGGAACAGTCCAGAAACATTGATGTTGGATGCTCATCCTTACTCAAAACCGGCACGCGGGATGTTGCAATCGGCTGGTAATTTGTTAATGGTAAACCAGAAATTGGTTACGTTTTAGATTTCCACATTTGCGAAAAGTTGTTGACAAAGGAATGCTTTTTACGAAATAGATGCAACTTTCGTCGAAGATTTTCTCATTTTTGCGAATAGATGCAAAATGTTCAAATTTAGGAAAGTAATTTTTCTAAAAAAAAAAATTAAATTGTGAAAGATATTTTTTTCCATCTTAGATTAACTTTTTTGCTAAAAGTTTCCCGTTATTGAGGATTGAGACATTTGTAAATGTAGAGAGTTCGTAAAACCACGATCACGATTACTTGTTCGTTGTTCGGTGAGCCCCGAAGCCCGAAGTTGGCAAAGTTAGTGCAAATCCCTGCGAAGCGTTGTCGACTTGTGTATGAATGTCAAAAATGTTTCTTCAACAACTAAATTAGGACTATGATGCAGCCACACCAATTCCTAGTCGATTTCCTGCTTATTATACGAGTAATTGATATGTTTTGCATTGCTGAGGTTTGAACACACCTTTCAGTATTAATCTGCAGAATTTTTGGAGTAAAAGAGAGTAAAACGAACTGAGTCGTACATACCGGTATTTACAGAGGCAACTAAGACAAATTCCTCCCGAATTTAAAAGCCGGAACGAGGATGTCGCTCTTTTGGCATCAGTTGCAAAAGATTAAGTCAGCTCCTCGCAAAGATCATAACTGCAGGGTGGAGATCATAACTGAAGGGTCGAGCTACCTACCCAATGGACTATGGTAGCTCCTGATGAGTATGTCCATTGATATGATGAAACCCGAATGCTAGCCTATTATAGTGATTATTCTGAAAGGAAGCAGTATAGTCCATCTCCATAGCATATTACTATGGCAATGGTTTTCCGTATTCATTCTAAAAAATTGTCCATTTTAGGCGTCGAATGACTGCTGAATAAGAGCAATGCGAACTCGCATTTTTGAAAAAAAAAAATGTTCACCGAAAAAAAATGTAGAAATTGGACCCCAGGTTAATTGCACTAGACAACGGGCACCACAAAACTGCTTTTACATTATTCAAAAGCCCGAATTGAGGTTTCAGTGTTACACACATCAAAATTCGCGTCAGCGGTAAAATTGGAGTTTCTAACGAAATGCAAAACAGAAAACATTTTTTCGGTATGACCCCATGGACCTCTCCTGCCTACATATGGCACATAGGTATTATCAAGCAAACAAAATGCATCGGTTCACATCGTAAAAAAATATGAAAATTTTGATAATCACATACGCCCATTTACTTCTATTTGCAAGTTTAATCAGCGGCGGAAGGCGGCAATTTGGCTACTGCCCAGGGGAGTCATGGAGGCTAAATCCGGCCCAGCCTGCAAGTGAAAGTGAAATCGAAATATTTTCAATGAGAATTCTTTCTCGTAAAATCGGAAGCGCTGAAGAATATCATACCTAAACTAAAATCCTAAAATGGTTCCACAATTGTTGTCTGCCATTTTGTGTGTTAATGTTCATTTGAGTTAATTGCGGAAATCAGAAATGAATACATAAAATGGCAGAGACAGCCATTTTAGGGTTTTAGTTTATAGAATTTTGTATTATATTCCACGATAGTAACTTTTGCCCGATTTCTATCCAGTCCTAGCTACGCATTTCTTTGTAAATTTAATCATTTCGAACTCCAACTGTATTTAGTACAGTAATCGGGTATATTTTACTTAAAAGAAATACGTAATGGCTGAAATTTGGTGAAAATGTTAAGCAACGTGCCCTAAGTCTAAATCTGAGTTTTCGTATTTGTGGGAGTGTGGGAAGTTATAGTAATTTGCCTACTTATGGGTGAATCTATATCTGAGTTTTCGTATTTATGGGAGGATGTGGTTATAGTAAATTGCCAACTTATAGGTTAAATTTGGGTTTTTGCTTAATATCATTCTTATTGTTGACCCTACAGTAAAATGGTAGAGGTTTTCTTTATTGGTCTACTTGACGTATGACATTGATTTAAATACCGTTTGATAGATTATTTGATAAGAAATGAAAACTATATACACTATTTTACTGTAGGGTCAACAATAAGAATGATATTAAGTAAAAACGGAAATTTAGCCTATAAGTAGGCAATTTACTATAACTTAACTACCTCCCTGATATATACGCAACTTCAGATATAGATTTATAACGCATCCCTTAACGACTCCACCGAAATTCAGTCATTAAATGTTTTATTTAAGCATAATATTCCCATTATTGGTACTATTTTCACCTTTAACCTTCAAGCGGGCGCGCGGGCAGTAATTTACCGCCCTGATCACATAAACACGCATAGATTTCCCCCGTTGGCGAATCGAGGTGGGAGAAGTATGTATTCTTAAGTCATACTGTTATAGATACGATACAATAAAATTTTGAGTAAATTTTACCCTCCATGCCTTTCCAGCGGTCATCAAACGTTCGGGGATTGTATATTTCGGTATATAGTTGTGCTCAAATTGTGTGTGTTCTGTGTAATCAGGCCTGTAGAGAGGGTGGGGGGAATGGGGTGATTCCCCCCGGGCCCGTGATTCCAAAGGGGGCCCGGAATTGGACACAAAAGTTGTGCTTTAGTGTTTTTTTACACACAAATTTCTATTTTGAGGTCCTTAACTAAGAAACCTTATTAGAACTGTATGTAGCATTTAGTATTACACATTCTGCACTAGGCTTGTGGCCCCAAGTTTATTATTGAATTGTTAGGACTAGGGGCCCGAATCATCATATTCAATCAACAAATCAACATGATCGTTTCTTTACTAAATGTCAAAATTCAATCTGGCCTCGCATTTTGAAAGTGCATGTATAACTTTTTACGTAAATAAATTAGAAAATTCGACTTCTTAATACACTAACGTTTTTAAAAAAAATTGTGTTCAAAGTAAAAATAGGAGTGACTTTTTTTTCTAGAAGGACTTTTCCGGGCGATCATTTTGTGTACGTACTGCGCTGCTGCTAAATCCTTTTCAAGGTACCAACACCGAGATTTTGGTCACTTAAATTCTGCGCCAAGCCGGGCGGTCGCCCACACTCAGAGAAATATTCATTCATATTGAACGAAATATATTTAATTCAAACGATTTGCGCTTTTGATTTGGCTCCACAAGCAAATGCGTTTAATTCTAACGAGTGGCGTTTCTTTCAAAAGCATTATGAGTTGTAAAAAAGCGTTTGAATTAAAAGAATTTGCGTTTACCTGGAAAGAAGAAGCCAGTCGATTTAAACGTATTCTTCATTGAAATAAACACTTATTCTTTGATTGTAAACGGGTAACACATTTTGAATAAATGAAAGGCAATTGTATCAAACGTCTCCGTTTTTATATTGAACATTTTTGTTATTTAAATTAAACGAAGCATTCTTTTTAAAGAAACGGTATGTATTTCGAAAGTAACGAGTCCCGTTTTCATTTCATAGAAATTACCCCATTCAAAATAATTGAGTTTTATATGGAACTAAAAGCAAACTCTGCTAAAATAAAATAAAACATTCCGTTTGATTATCCATTCTCCATTCGATTAGATACTCACTGTTACCTGGTTTGGCAAATCAATAAAAAATAAAACTTCAGAAAATATGATTAATATATTTCACTTTTATTTTAACACCCGCTAAACTTAAATTGCACGTGTGCAAGCGTCCATTCCTCCAGATGAATGTATTTTATCAATGCACAAATTGACTTACACGCATTTATGGCAAAAAACGAGTTAGGGATGTAGGTATGTGTATTTGTTACGCAAAGGAATGTATACACATTACTATGTAATGCGAAATCTTTTGATTTTAACGACCGGCGTTTGGGGTTTAGCTGCTCTTTTGTTTTAAACGAATTTCTCTTAGCGTAAATGAGAACTTGTTAAAATCAAACGAGATTTTTCAAACGAATACTGCGTTCAATTTAAATGTGGAGCTTTTAATATGAATGTGCATTTTTTTCTCTGAGTGCAGGGCGCCACATACTAGGTGCTGCATTTAGAATGCTAAAAGGCTAAGTAAGAGCTGCGTAAATTTTAAGTCTGTGAAGCTAGCACACGACCTACTTTCAAAAAAACAAAGTGCGACTATTCGCTCAGTTATGTGCTAATTCAGTTATTCTTTAAAAATAAACACTAATTTGAGAATTACTCGTATGTACTAATTTCGTCCTCCAATTGAAAATTTAGTTCCTCTTTCTTTTCACCAGAATGAAGGACCTTGCATGATTTCCAATTTTTGCCGAGGGGAAGGGCTACCTGATCTTCGATTATAGGACGAAATTATAGCACGTACAATTTTATTAGGCACGTTTTATTGTGTTTATCCCGTGCAGGTTTGGGTAGAACTTCATATAAAAAAAATGACACTTATACAGGTAAAGTTCACGCGTGCAACTACCATACACGGAATAGAGCTCAAATGTAGATGGCGGACCCATAGGGGAAATTTGAGGGAATTTGTTGGCTTGTTCTGCTATCCGTTCTCATAGGAAGAACTTTTGTGTTTCCGATATTTTCCGCTATATGGCGGACGGAAAGATAAGTGTCTCTAGAGTCGATAAGAAGAACAAGAAAATTCTTCTTGCGAGAGCTGATAGCGTAATGTTCCAAAACGCCGCTATTGTTTCATTTTTAAATACGATTTGATTTCCGGAAGATCAGATCTAAAGTTTCTGTTTAGTCTGTTGAGTTACATGAGTAACTCCCGAGGAAATTCGTATGAAATAAGAAATAGGGAGTCGCGTAAATGCTGACCACATAAAGGCGTTTAAAACACACTCTTCTGATAGAAATGTGTGGAAACAAAGGCATTCATTACATCATTAATTTTTTGGAGTCATTTTCCTTTATTTTCATAGACCTTTCGCAGCATAATTTCACTTAAATTTGCCTAACTTTCGCGTGGATGGATTTCTTCAGTTGATTGCATTGATACATAGCATTGGTTTCAGCAAGGTGAGGAATCAAACCACACATAACACATTGTCAGAGCTCCTAATTTGTGCTCGGGCATGCTAATATCGGAATTTAGCTACGTTTCCTCGATATAACTAGGTCTAACCTTATTACATTTATGAAAATAAGCCATGCACGAGATCAGGCTATTTGAAGTTTTTTGGCTGTGTAGTTTCCAAGGAATTTATGAAAAGCAAATGCAGGAAATTGGTAATGAATGCGAGCACCATTTTTTGAAACGATATTTTTCAGAGCAGAGTTTTCTAAAAATGTGTTGAGTGTTTCAGTGGAAAACAAAATTTTCCATTTATTTTCGATTTCTTACATTAAGCTTTACAAGATTTAATTTTGAAATTCCAAACGAACTCTATAAGGCCTTGCTGAAAAGTGGTGAAATGCGCTTCATAGTATAAATCATAGCTATAGACGTTGGTTAGAACCCCACTGTGACCATGAATGTGTGTGTTGTCTCTAATAAAAATGCTCCTACGTCAGCTGGTTTCACTATGTAAATCGTTTCGGAGCAACGACCATGATCTGCCACAAGCACTACACAAGAGGAAACAATCCTTGGAATCGATTCTACAACAACGATGTCCATCCATACTATCTATACTATCAATTTGCTTGGTACAACACCTAAGGGGCGACAATTTGTCTTCTGGCCCGGGGCGGCTTAAGTGATTTTAGGACAGAATTAATTTTCTGAGTGTACTGAGCTCTTATGTAGAGGAGATGGTCAAAGAGGGACAATAAAATAAGCATAATGTATACCTACAACACTTTGGAAAGTGTATCTCTTCTTGTCTACAAAAAAATCTTAATTTCCAGAAAATTGTTTTTCATTGTCGGCACTTATTCATGGTTTGATAAATCTTTCTTACGGCTTATGGACCCCTAAACCTCGAAGACATACAGCAGGCTCAGGAGAGTTATTTAAGTCCATAAATAGGTACTCGTTTAACATCTGTGTTAGATCATAGTCCGTCACATACGTGATTTATAACGTAAAAAATATAAATACACAATTTTTTAAGAACCGAAATGTAAAAAAAAATTCTTCGATTTATAATTTTTTATCGTATGGAAGGGGAGGGCCCGGAATCATTGTCCCCCGGGCCCGGATTTTCTTTCCACGGCCCTGTGTGTAATATCACTGAAGTGACATGCTGAACTTGTTTTATTGTTCACCAGATAATACTTTTTATGATGATAACTTATTTGGGACATGCTCTTCTTTCAATTTACCATAATTATGAGAATGGAAGTTGTACGGTTGAGCGCAAATGGAGGGGAAAAGACGAGGGCGGTAAATTACCGCCGCGCGCCCGGTAATGTCGCAGAAAATGCGCGCCCGCTTGAAGGTTAACCCTTTCATTCCCATTGTAAACTGCAGTTTACATCAACTTTAAAACACTTTTTCCATGTTTTGGCTTACTTCAAATAAAAATAAGTGACAAACACTGAAACTTACATATAACAAACAACATTCGAATAGTAAACATTTAGTTTATGCATATGAATTGAAATTTTTATGAACGCATTTAGAATTAAGGCCGTCAGGGTGTTTTCGTCCATTGTGACAAGTGATGAATTGCTCCCCTCCTATACATAATTCTAGGTGCAAAATCCATCCGTGAAAAAAATATACCGTTATTCGCCAACAACAAAAGATTCATTTGCCAGAATTTTTTGTGACAAAAAATTTAATAGGGCGGCATTGGGGGACGTTGAAAGCTATGTTAACTGTGGTTTACATTGGGCATTTATGGAATAATAGGCGTGTTTTATTGTGCTCGGGTGTAGGTTAGTTTAGGGTAACTACATGGGGTTACAATAACAACATAACCCAGATAAACCCAGTAATGTATCGGGGGTACGTACTCTGACCAAAGTTAACCCGGAAGAATTGTTGCAGATGTGACAACCAGAGGCGCTCTAACACGAAAAAGCATGAGCTAATACCAAAACCATTGGTTAAAGTTTACTGTGGGAGGTTGAGTGTTGCGATAAACCGACCGCAATGTTCATTGTTGTTTTTGTAAGACATGTTAATTTAGTGGCTATTTATTTATCACAACTTTGAAACTTCAGCCTTTTACAAAGTTCATGCTTGGTGCAATAGATATAAACAGCTTGTAACCCAAATCGTTTTTTTGTGCTTATATACCCCAACCTGCACTTTTTTTTACAAAAAAACACGCTTAATATTGTTGCCGATGTTGGAATGAATCCGATATGAAAAAGATGAACTAGGCGGAAAAAAAAGTAGCATAAAACCTTTCAGATGGTGAAAATTGTGCGACTTCGACCTATTGGGGTATATTCCGGATTAATTGGGACCAATGCTCGGATTATCGAATCGTCCGGATTTACAAAATGCACCGATAAAGACTCCACCCTCGTCTACAATAAGCGTGTTTTTTTGTAAAAAAAGGTGCAGGTTGGGGTATAGTTGGGGTAGCACAAAAAAACGATTTGGGTTAAAAGCTGTTTATATCTATTGCACCAACCATGAACTTTGTAAAAGGGTGAAGTTTCAAAGTTGTGATAAATAAATAGCCACTAAATTAACATGTCTTACAAAAACAACAATGAACATTGCAGTCGGTTTATCACAACACTCAACCTTCCACGGTAAACTTTATCCAATGGTTTTGGTATTAGCTCATGCTTTTTCGTGTTAGAGCGCCTCTCGTTGTCACATCTGTAACAATTCTTCTTGGTCAGAGTACGTACCCCCGATACATTACTGGGTTTTTCTGGGCTATGTTGTTATTGTAACCCCATGTAGTTACCCTAAACTAACCTAAACCCGAGCACAATAAAACACGCCTAATATATCATTTATGCTAAAATTCTAACTAAATTTAATAAATTTAGCACCAGTAGATTCGATCAGAAAAACTTATAGTTTTGCCAGTTATTTTAAGTTTGAATTAATTTAAAAACTCTAATTTAATTTTAAACTTTACTGATAAATGGCCCTAAATCCGGACTATCAAACCAATAATTCGGATTTTGAAGTCCGGATTGGCCGGATTTTACACTGTTGGTTTCTTAAGATAGCTCCAGTAAATGGGTGGGAGTGGGACCTTAGTCTTACTCATCGAGAAAATTTCTTTCATCATTTCCATAATAAAAAGATTAATAACTCATATTGCCGTCAACTATTTGTATTTGAAAAAGTTTCCACTCAATCCCAATGTAAACTGCAGTTTACATACTATTATTTCCCAAACCCAAATTTTTTTTCCTTGTTTTCATTGAAAATGTATTATTAGACACAAGTAAAGACGAAATAATAACAATATTATTTTTTTGCCCGAAGGAATTTAATTTGGGAATGAAAGGTTTAACTGGTAACTATAACGGAACTACTAGACCGATGAAATTAATATAGGTACCGTAAGATAGATAATTTGATTAGAAACAAAACTTCTATACATCACTTTACCGTAGGGTCAACAGTAAGAATGAAATTACCGAAAATACAACTTCCCCCACCAAAACTCAGTTTTAGATAAAAGACATGTCCCCCAACATTTCCAGCAAATTTCAGCCATTACGTATTTTTTTAAGTAAACGTCCGTTTTGTGTCCTTAAATACTGTACTAATTGCATTTCTTACGAATTCAATACGAGTAAATCATCGTTTCTATCAACAACAATAAATCCGCTTCTCTAAATAATCATTTCATACAGACGAATCACTAAACATTGAAATTGGAAATTAATCATCCGCTATCACAAGATTATCCTTGCCACAACATTCCTTGCACTCTATAGCAAGCTGGCTGAAACCCTAGCGGTAATCTTAATTTGCATCAGATGTCTACCGAGAGCTGAAACGCTTTTTGTGTTGAATTTTAAATAATGCATGAATATGTACGAGTACAGCGTAGGAGTCGTGTACACAAGCAAGCATTAGAGCCGAGTCTTGTTCAGAATTTGAATAAGTAAATTTTGAAGTGAGACCAATAATTTTGTATGGATTCTTCCGTTTAATCTGCATATCGTTATGCATGTGATTTAGAAGACTTGTGTTATCGCATCAAAATGTGTGCGCGGTGGTATTGAGGTTCGATTAATCGATATTTTTAAGGAGACTTTTTTATTTAAATTTTCGATTACGCCTATAACATGTAAAGCATACTCATCATTCATTTCAAATGCATTTACTAACCAAATCGTATTTTCATTGTAAACAGTCGGTTAAAATTATGGAAAATCGAATCCTCAGTAAAGGCAAAACCCATTCCATGCGTCAAGTGTCTTATTGAAAAAATTCAGTTTCTGGGATCAAATCCTTTTACTGAGCAAGAAAAAACAACAAACAAACACGATTCCGCATTCCTACATAAATAAATCGGGACATCTTTGCAAACAGACAAATTCAATCAATACGTGCGGCCAGTTTAAGATTAGCTTTTTATACGACCACTTGACGTCGACCGATAAACTACAACTCAATCGGTATTCCGAAAGCAAAGAGTATCTTTTCCCTTCCAATAAAAAAAAACAAAAACCCTTTTTCACATGCCCAAAGCGTTTTGTTCAATAAATCCTATACATTTTGTATATCTAAACGGACGAATAACGAAAATAAACCGAACGAAGCAAATATGTAATGTAAATCAACCCGAAGGCATGCAGGGATTGTGCTATATTAATAGTAGTGATCCTTAAACAAATCTTTGGTTGTTGGCAAAATGAAAGTCTTGAAGCTGGGCATCTTGACGGAGATTAATGTCAATTGTATGATTTTAAAGTGTCATTGCAGTGTTGCCAACTGGAAATTTGAAAAACATCTAAATTTAGCCGGAAAACCGGCTATATATTTTTCAAAAACCACTAAAAATCCGGCTAAATAATTTTCAGCCAGAAAAACGGCAAAAAACCGGCTAAAGCATTCAAAACAATCACATTACGAAAAAAAAAACATAGTAAAAAAACTGATTTTAATAATTTTATTTCTTTTCTGGAGTACTACCCATAAACTAGGTTTTAGGCAGATTTCTTAGTTTTATTACATATAACATATTACATATATGTCATAACAATAGCCGCACCATAAGACGAACTGATCCTTGGAAATTTAACCCTTAACAACCCACAAGTGTCTCGTGGACACACTTTAATGTTCATTCACGTATAAAAAGTAAAGTATTTATTTCTGCGAGAAACCACTTGATCTATTCTTTCCCCAAAGTATTAAGATTCTGATCGTGTACTTAATGATTTTTTTACATTAATAACTCAATATTTATTACTAATTAAGTAAAATAGTGACTGATCAACCCAGAAGTGTCCAATGGACATAGTACCATTTTCGTCTGATTTCAATGTGTAAAACGGTATTTGGGAACAAAAAATTGCTTCAGTACTTCGGCGTTTTGTTATAAAGCAGTCGCGGGCGAATTTGAGTTATTTGGTTACATTTAGTATATCGGTATTTGGGAGCGAACGTTTTGTTTGAGTACTTCAACGTTTTTCTATGAGGTAGTCGTGTTTTCTTCGAACAAATGGCTAAAAAGGAACTGCCAGATGCTGAAATTCGATGTGCCTTTGCAGAAAGTGTCGACGAAAACTTTTTGGGGCACCAGTTCAATAGCGATGACGAGGAGAAATTTGCTGTTGACAGTTGTTCTAGGACCCGATATTTAGAAATTAAATATTTCGTGCTACCATAAGAAAAAACAGATTTGTTTCTTTATTATGATTCTTGAGATTCGATGATAAAGATACTAGGCTCCTCAGAAAGTCAAAATTTATGGGCATGCGTATGGGTATGCGTTGCCATCCAAGATGTGGTAGGATTCAGTAGGAATCAGGAAGCTTTTTAACCATCTGAACCTGCCGAAACGAAAGAAAAATCTCGAACTTCTAAACAGTGCTGCGATGAATGCAATCGCAATGTCTGCTCTGAACACTCTGAAAACATTCATTAGTAATGCTGGCAATAAGAAAAAATAATATAATTTCATTGTTTTCTTTCAAATTCCCTAGAAATCTATAATGGTGTCCGTTGGACACTTCTGGTCAGTTGCGTTATAAAAGTGTACTGGGTTGTTAAGGGTTAAAGAGAGCACAGTCAGTCCACATACTATAAACAAAAGGTATATTTCAAACATAAATAAATTTCACAAAAAGTTTATTTCTATTTCAAACCGTTATTTCTCTATAAAGGAGAAACTAAATTTCCGGTCTGTCATAACTATAGCCGCACTTGGAATTATTATAGCAAAAACTGATTAAAAAGCAGAGGTTGAGCAAATTAATAACGGGAGAGACCCTTTTCGAATAAAATAGACTCTGAAAGGTTGTTTCGTTTATGTTTCACGAAATCATTTTGACAGTTTTTTGAGTTTTAGGCTTATTAGCTTGTTAGCATCGTCAACCGCTGCTTTTACATTGAAAACTTTCTGAGCTCATATTTTTATACCCTTCGCTCATAGAGTGAAAGGGTATATTAACTTTGTCATGAAGTTTGTAACGCATTGAAGTAAGCATCTCCGACCATATAAAATATGTATATACATATATGATCAGCGTGACGAGCTGAGTCGATTGGACGATGTCTGTCTGTCTGTCTGTTGCGACGCGTTTTGCTCGGCCAGTTTAAAAGCTATGGAGCTGAAATTTTGCACACATGCTTCTTTTTGTTGCAGGCAGTTTGTATGTTTGAATCGCTAAAATCCGACAAGGGGGTCGTGGGGCTGCCATACAAACCTACCCCCCAAATTTAGGCTGTTCTTAGAAAAACTTTTTTATTTATGCACCAATTTCAATAAAATTTCACACAAATGGGTTTCAATAGGCAACACACAACATATGTAAAAATCCACCAAATCCGACAATGGGGTCGTGGGGCTGCCATACACATATACACAGTCCCCCAAATTATGTTCTTCTAAGAAAAACTTTTTTAGTTTTTCATCGATTTCAATCAAATTTCGCACAAATGTGTTTCTAGTAATACCACAAAACATATGTAAAAATGGACCAAATCAGATCATGGGGTCATGGGGCTGTCACAGAAACCTAGCTCCCCAAATTAAGTTCTTCTAAGAATTTTTTTTATTTACACACGAATTTCAACCAAACTTCACACAAATGTGTTTCTATTGATGACACAAAACATATGTATAAATAGATGGAGTCGGACCATGTGGTCATGGGGCTACCATACAAACCTAGCCCCCCAAATCAAATTTTTCTAAGAGAAACGTTTTTATTTGCACACCAATTTCAATCAAACCTCAGAAAATTATATTCCTATTGATGCCACGTAACAAACGTGAAAATAAAGAAATCGGACTATGGGGTCGTGGGGCTGCCATACAAACTTGACCCCCAAAATTAGGTTCTTCTAAAAAATACTTTTTTATTTGGACACAAATTTCAACTAAACCTCATGGAAATGTATTTTTATTGATGGTACAAAACATATGAAAAAATGAATTATATCGGACCATGGGGTCAAGGGGCTGGCATATAAACCCAACCCCCAAATTAGGTTCTTCAAAGAAAACAGTTTTTATTTGTCCACTAATCTGAACCAAATGTGTTTTAATTGATGCCACAAACATACGTAAAAATTGATGGGAAGGCCATAGGGCTGCCGTACAACACCTTCCCCCTCTTTTTGGTTCTTATAAGAAACCCACGTCACCGCTTCGCCGAATAAATCTTCGCCACGGCACTTATGAGAAAATTCAAAAGCATGGAAGCGGGGAGGACTGAACACTAGTCATAGGTACGCCCGAAAATACTTTTAACCCGAGGGGAGCGAAGGGTATCCAAATTTCGGCCGCGCCCGAAATTAGCCTCGGTCTCGTTTTTTACTAACTTCCTGTCTAATTTGGATCAATGGGAGGTTCCTCTCCAACATTTGAAACATTGCAACTAACTTTACGTACTACGACTGATAAGAGATGATGCAATATCTTGCTTTAAAATCCGTTATGTGTCCTATCTGCTGTATAAAATGGAAGCAATTTATCGTCAGGACAATCCTATGAAGTTTTTCCTATGTTGGAAGTGACGAAATCAAGTATACTATAGGTAGACTATCCTGTCCAAAACTTTCAAAGATCTCAATACAAATTTTGGACAGAGTTCCTTAGTAGTGTTAAGCAGGGTTGATTATGTGTTTAGAAGTTGATGTAACAACCTCTAATCCAGTAAAAACTTCTCTGGAATATCCTAACGATAAACTGTTTTCGTTTTAATACAGAAGAGACACACATAACGGATTTTCTAGCAAGAGATTGCATCAACTCTCGCCAATCATTGCACTTCAAGAAGGTTCCAATGTAACAAATGTTACGGAGGTCGCCCCTCCTTCATCAAAATTAGACAGGAAATCTTTAGGAAACATTATTACGTAAAATTCATAAAATGAATACAATTTCAAAGAGAAACGGTTATCGATACTGAGAAGTCAATAAGCAAAAAACCGTTATAATGATTTATTGAGTACTAAACAAAATAATTCCTCAGAGTCAATTTTATTTAAAAAGATGTTTCCCATTATTAATTTCCTGAATTTCGGCTTTTTAAACAGTTCTTACCATACTGATTCCCAGGGGCGGACCCAGGAATTTATTTCGGGGGGAGATTTATGTATGCAAGTGACTCATGAAATCATACGTTTTAAATATTTTCAGACCTTAACCTTAAGATAATCGTTTTTATAATACTTAATGTCATATTTTTTATTAGTAGTGTAGTAACCATGTGATAAACCTAGTACATGAGATTGCAAAATGTGGTGGAGAATTTTGTTTTTATTTCTTATGTTTTTTTTAGGTGATGCGCACGAATCCGGAGCTTCCCAGCAAAATTCTGTTGCGGAACAGGGTCAAAATCGCAAAAAAAAAACCAAAATGAATGTTCGCTGTTTTTCCTTTTTATGGCTCCTGACTCTGAAACTATTCATTTCTGCGAAAAACATGATTACGCGTCCAAAGAGACATAAATATTATAAATCCGTTGAGCGGTATTACTACAATTAATAATTTAAGTTTGCCATTTTTAACTTGTCGTGCTCTGTGGCCGTCATCGTTCGGTCGCCACACTGTGAAATAGACACTCATAGAGAAACGAGTTTCCAAACTCCGCACGACTCGTCGCGTCGCAAGTTTATTATTCAGAAGAAGATGATAAGAAATATTCTTATCGTAAAATAATAAACTAACAATGCGACTAGGAAGTGGTATGGCTGACAACCGTATGACACTCCAAATTCAGTTGGCTTTGTAACGTTGGTGACTACACATGGTAGTCATCAACGCACTATGCTTCACTAGGAGTTACGGTAATAAAGAGAAAGAGAGATTTTTAACATACTTAAGCACCCCAAAAAATATTTTAAAAAAAAATTCTCCACCACATTTTGTAATCTGAAATCACCTAGTGACTACACTGTAGATCTTGAGTCTGAAAATCATCACTTATTTGTTATGCCAATATATTTTTGTGTAAATTTTGTTTAAACTAATACTTATATCGGTTTCATAATTTCGGGGGGTGTTTTATCCCCCTAATCCCCCCTTTGGGTTCGCCCCCGCTGATTCCAAGTGCGGCTATAGTTATGAATGACAGACCGGAAATTTAAATTTTCTTTTATAGAAGAATAACGGTTTGAAATAAAAGGATTTTTTTGTGGAATTGATCCCGGGCGCGAAGCCAAGCTTTTGTAATAATCATATACAGTATAGCCAAAATATATTGTATTATTTAAATCGTGAACATTATTATTTAAATCGTAAACAGGAATTATTTACACAAATACGACATTGTTTAGAATGTTGATCTCCGAGCGATTTCCCGATTCACGGGCATATCGACTCGGAGATTGCAAAAAATTTGACATTCCTCGGTTTCGATCGAATGCATATGACACGGAACTCTCATCAGGTGCCGTTCCAACACGCATATCTCGTTATTGTGTGAACCATTGGCGTTTTAGCCAAAACAGTGGGATGTTGAGCGGATCACAGAAATAGCAAGTAGCTATTCGCTTCAAATGTGATCCGTAGCAACGAGTGATTTTTTTCGGTTTATATACGGTTGAACAACAACCAGCCAGTGCATTCTCGGTCGTGCCGTCCTCGAATGCATATGACACGGAACTAGCGACGGCACCTGATGAGAGTTCCGTGTCATATGCATTCGATCAAAACCGACGAATGTCAAATTTTTTGCAGTCTCCGAGTCGATATGCCCGTGAATCGGGAAATCGCTCGGAGATCAACATTCTAAACAATGTCGTATTTGTGTATATGATTGTGTACCCGCACTGAATGGGAACCGGGATGGCAGCGGAGGGCTCCACGGCTGTTTCGTGGGATGCGGAGGCTGCGTTCCAACACGCATATCTCGTTATTGGAGGAATTATTTGTCTTTTTAATATCCCCCATTTGATAAATTTGTTGCTACAAACCCAACAACAAAATGTAATGCATCTACGAAAATGTGTAGGTTCTATGAATCGTCATACGTTGTGCAAGTAGCAAGGGACAACTTACCCCGTTCTTCAGCACTTAGCTTTTGTGCTGAAGAAGGGGGTAAGTCGCCCCCGAAATATATACACACTGAAATTTAATTTTTGTAGTTTACTTGGCAAGCTACTTGCACAACGTTAGTGTTGAACACTACAAAGTTCCGGCGATATTATCAAAATCTATGAAATCGTGCTAAAAGGTTTTCACCCTTGTACTTAATGTGGCATGATTACGTTTTCTGTGCTAAAGAAATGACGCTTTGAAAAACGGAAAAAATTTTGGGTACCCCCATGCTCCAAGACTTGCTCAGCAATGAGTTTTATTTAAGAAATCCATTTCCATTTTGGTGGTTAGTAAATTACATGCTTAGACTAGGTAATCGTTAGTTTACGTGAAACCCATTACCTTAAATTTATTGAAAAAAGGCAAGTCTCCGCGGCAAATTTTTCCCAGGATACATAAATTCAAGTTTTCCTATCGGTGGAGATAGTAGGCACTTACCCTTATACACCAATAAGTGTATGTAGAAATAATTTCATGCGGATTAATTATTTTGGTTGTGAATATTGAAAAATTGATTCTAGTTTCAAAGTAAAAAAAAAAATCATAAAATAATTTTCGCTGGAAAAACGGCCGAAGAAAACCCATTCCGGCTAAAAATCCGGCCGGCCGGAATTAGAAATTTCTTCCGGCTAAACAGCACGGTTTCCAGCTAAATTTGGCCGGAAAACGGTTAAATTGGCAACACATTGGTATTCTGTTGTCTAACCAAATAATGAATGTGCTATGTCAGTGCCTTATTTGGTTAGACCTGACCAATTCCTTGATTTAGACAATTTTTGGGGTATTTGTAAACTATTTTTGTTGGAGGTTTGATCAGTTTTTAAGGGAGATTTAATCAAATGAAATGAGGTGAGCAACATTGAAATACGGACAGAATGCCTTAATCATGCTTATTTAAAATGAATTACAATACGTATGTATACAGCTAATAACACGTTCATCCTACCTACACACTATGTCAGCCCAAGCTACTAAAAATCAGTCTTGATATCTTTCAGTAAATATAGCTACACACGGACCATGATATAAATTGCATACATCAAGGAGTATCTAATGAGAAGATTTCAAATATTTATTACATTGGCCTTTTTCGCATCTCGTTTCCTCGTTTTTGACTTAAAACTTGAGAATATTGCGATTGAATTTTCGGCAAAGCATCACGTTTACTTATCCGTGGGACGACGGATGATTTTAAACATAAATAAAACCCACACTGTATCCTTCCTTTTAGTACAAAATATCGCGAGTCTGACTCGCAACGTTCTCGTCTCATTTGCAAAGTTCATAATGAAAATAAACTTCTTGAAACTCTTCTTCTATGAATCTCGTCCTCGAAAAAATATTCTGTAAATTTAAATTATGACTGCATGCGATAGTATATAAATTTTCTATGATATCATTTCGCTTTACAAATATTAAGCCCCCTTTTCTGTCACTTATGTCGCACTTTACTTTCTTAACAAAAACGTGGGCCAAAAGTCCTAAGAACAAAAATCTCCTTTCTTTTTCTATAAAAAAACAAATCCAAAGACTCTTTTTTCTGTCGCATAATAAGAAAAATTCATCCAAGTATCCTCTATGGTACAGGCACTGCACTGCAAGACAAGAGAGGACCCTTAGCACAATTTTACAAGAATGTCCGACACGAGACGGGCTGAATTCATATAACATTCGTTTCTTCAACTTTATTTGAATCAACCCACGTATACTATACATCCCAGAGGTTGTTATTCGCCACAAGTGATATTTCAATTTGTCCGAATTGTATGAATTAGGATGATACGCCAAAGGACTATTTGTCAACGCGAAATGAAAAGCGAGAAAATCCTTGGTCGATTCGGTGAGGATGTGTTGACACATACAGACGGAAGTCCGGGACTTTTGAAAAATAAATAAGCAAAAAAATGGCCAAACCATAACGAAATATAACTTGTGAAAATTTAATTTAGAGCGCTATGTATGTAGCGGGGTAAGGATTAACTTTTGAAAAGTTTTGTGAAACGAAATGGCTCACGGCTAACGTTTTCAAATGTTTGGTTTTCTATACTCAAAAAGGCCGCATGCATGTGTAACATTTGAAAAGAGTTGGTCGCTTTTTCAGTACATATACATACTCGTTTGTGTATACCATGGCTTGCGGAAATGGAATTAAAAAAGTTATGATTGATTCGTTAAGCGTGTTTTAGAAAAAAATACTGAATGCCTTTCGTACTATACAGTTATACAGAGTCAGTATAGTGTCTCACAATAGTACTTATGAAACATTGAATGTCCTTGCTTTTGTCTTGTTTTTTTGTTTTTGGACTTCAAATGGGCAACTCACTAAAAGTCGAACAGGTTTTGAATAGAGTTCAACTTCACACAAATTTAAATTAAAAACGTGTTGTCTGGGACATACAAATGCAAATCTTATGTTACCGAATATGTACACTAGGGATGTCAAAAACCGGTACTTTCAGAACGGTTAACCGGGTTATTTTCGGTTTTCATCTCCTCACGGTTTTAACCCGGTTAAAACCGGGAAAAAAATTCTTTCAAAATTCATATAATTTTTTATATTTTCTTGATTTTTCCGTATGCAGTTCTATTACTTGTCCCCTATGAAAAATTTCGTTTCCAAATTTCAGCCCTTAAACATATTTTCGAACACTCTCCCAATTGCTATTACTCGTAAAACCATCGCTTCGTCAAATTACTTCTCCTTGTATCTTTGATTTGATTTGCATACGATACGAGCAATAGTAATACGAGTGTGTATGCTTGTTTTTACTAAAATTCTAAGCAAATCAATGAAAAGACTCGGTTAACCGGAAACCGGCACTTTGAGCCCGGTTAAAACCGGACGGTCTAACCTGCTTTACAAAAAAACCGAAAACCGGGTTATGGGCCGGTTTTTGACATCCCTAATGTACACCATTACAAAATATCAGGGTGGATCAGCTTCAATCTAGCGTCCCACATCATCATCAATGTGGCACGATAGCCCGACGTCGGGCCTTGGCCGCCTGAATCGTTGACCTCCAATTGTCGCGGTTACGTGACCTCGTCCCACATACTAGAGGACTAATAGTGCAAGTGGGGATTACAAGTCTGTGATTGTTATGTCAATTGGCGTATCTAACGAACCTATTTCGACACATAAGTGCCTATTTTTGGATCTTGAGCATTTTTCAAGAATATTGATGATTTACTTATTTTAAACTCATTAATATTTTTGGAAATCCCGCCAGATTCAAAAATGGACATCTATGTGTCGGAATCACTGAGCGGAACAGCTGGTCCGACAAATGATGTGTGGATACGCGGCGAACTTCGGGGGTTGGGCGACGGCTGTCACGAAGGGAGCATGCTGTTGGCGATGGGAATTGGAGATTTTACCTGAACAAAACGCTTTAACTGAAAAAACAAGAAGTTCGAAGAAAGGAAGTGATGGAATCGCGGCTAGCGGCGGAGTGCTTGGATGTGAAAAGGAAATATAAGCGAAGGAGGATAAGTGGTTTTTTTTGTGCATTATGTGTGTTGTCTCCGTCAACCACGAGGTTGTCCCTCGCCAGAATGTCCGCCGCCAGTACGTCGCGTTAAGTCGTTTCGGTAATTGTGTCCCTATGTGAGAAGTTTTCTTTGTGCAGCTGACCCCCCCCCCCCCCCCATTCCAGGGGCAAATTTTAATTGATAAGGGAGGCGCCCTACATTTTTCATTCGGCCGCGGGGGTCTCAGGTCGGGTTTTCTTTTTGAATATCTATAGTGGGTTTAGATTGGCCGGGATCCGTCGCCATCCGGGTCCGCGGAGCATAATAAGATGGCACCTGTGCACGTCGGCTAATATTCGCAATATCTACCTCATGTTGTGATCCGTTGTGATTGTAAAAGGACAGGGGCAACGAGTGGCGCAAACCCCACCCGTAACTCCCGATACGGAGCTACAGCAAGCGCATGCCGCTGCTCGCTCGTCGAGGAGCCCTATCTTCGTTGCCTAACCTGCTCGGTTATAGAGGCATTGGCTACGTCCCCTGGGCATCTTCGGATGGCCAAGTCCTTTCATTACACGTAGATAGCTGAGGGAAAGAGGATTTCTGGGCCTCATTAATTTTTTCCACACAGAGTAGATGCATTTCATATTTGCACATTTGTTGCTAGTAGGCTGTTTTGCCGCCCCTAACCAGTTTTACGAGAATATTGCTGAAGGAACGTAACCAGAATCAAGGCCAGTGGCGTAACGTTTCAAAAATATATTGTGTTCAAGATCGAAATGGTGGCCCCACACAATTTAATTAATAATTAAATAAAATTGTTGAAACCACTATTTTTTCCGATTACTACACACTGTAGTATATTTGGACAAATTATGAAATTTCAAGTAAATCCAGTACTATAGGGAATTCACACTATCGACAGGATTTACTAAAACCTAAAACGATTCAAACGAGTAAACGGGTTTCACTGAATTTATTTATTTCAAAAGTGGGATTTGTTTGTAGACGGCTATTAACCCTTTGACGACTATAGGCAAATATGTTTGCCCGGAGGTTTTTGACATTTAAAATTGTTCACGTTAAAAATATAACAAAATATTCGGAAAGAAATTCATAAATGAGAGTTGGGGCAACAACATTATTATGGGTATAATTTCCTATCTGACCCGCTTTGCTCCCCAGGGGCCCTCAAAGTTTAGTAAAAAGTAGTCACAGTTCAAGGGGCTGTAATGTAACGGTAAAATCGAAAAAATTGATGAGCCTCAAATAGTGCATTTGGTCTATCCCTTCTCTTTGTAAAATTGCAACGTTCCAGGTTTTTCGAAGTTCAGTGAACTCGTACAGGCCTAAAATAAGTTGGGCAAATATATTTGCCTATGGTCTGAAACGGAACAAAACGCACTATGTCTTTTTTATTACATTTGCAACATTTAGAGTTAGAGTCGCGAAAATGAATAGTGTAAGAAGGTTTTCGCACTTGTGGTGAGTTTATCGAATTTGTAATTGGGTATATTTAAAATTTGATGATGATGAAAGGTCAAATAATTTGCGGTATATAGCGTTCATAAATGTAAAAACCTTCTACCTTACGACAGCTGTTTTTTTTTCAGCAACCAAACGAAATATAGAAACTACTGCTTTACGAATCTAGTGATTATGGCGAACAAAACGTTGTCAAATTATATTACTACATGTGGTATATTCTGGAAATAATATTTGACAAATCAAGGCTAAGTCTAAAAATTGTCATTGACTTAGCAAAATCCGCTGTATCTCCAAAACGCCTAATCTACTCCTAATATAGACAGGTTCAAAAAGATGTGTCTGAAACTAGCTACACAGCTTTGACGTCTACACTGAAAAAAAAAAACATTTATAACCTCGATGAGTTTGCTGTATTATATTAATGTCCATCGTCAACAAAGAAAATGGTTGAAATTTATGTTGACAGTTTTTTGTAAGGGTCAATCAATTTCCCATTCTCTAGCAACATTCTAATATGGCAGGTGGACAATTTCTGGCAGATAATGAAGCGAGGGTACATCGGTTTCTATGCAGTGGAGAGCATATCTGCACATGTGGGCATTCGGCGGCTCAGTGGAAGAGAAGTCACTTATCTCTAAGTTTCCGGAGCGTGGGTTCGAGTCACACTGTGACCACGGATGTTTGTGTTGTCCCCCTTTCGATACTTTACCCTAATTACCCTAATTTTCTTTCCACCAAGACTATGCTTGAATTTAACGGTTATCCCGTAAAGCCTTGACATAGACATAAAGAAAAATGCAAGGGACATAATATCTTCATCTGACCGACTGCCTGTTTGCTGTCAGCTACTACATACAAAAATGCAAGTTTGCTCTTGGATATTTTTCGAATTACGTAAGCATTTACAATACTCCACCGTAACCTATAGCTATCTTACAGAAATCCGCACTGAATATCGAGCCGGTTTGCCGGAGGAACACATCTACTTTGGTAGACCACGAGTCTACCCTTTTCCAGAGATAATGAGGACTGGATTTTTCAGGAAAAAAACTCTTCATAAAATGGGAAACCGATAGAATTTGAAAGTTTGTGCTTGTGGTACTTTTATGGATGAATATGACTGCACAGATGTACTTTGTACCCAACATAATGTGTCCTTTTGCTCCACAACATCTCGAGATTGCTTCAATATTTACCACACCTAACATTAATTGTTTTCAATTAGGATCTTTACTCTTAAAATACATGAATTACACGTCACAATGCCGTTATTATGTTCAGTCGTTTTTAGGTGATAAATTCCCTTTCAACCCACAGGCAAATATATTTGCCATGCGAAATGAGGGGTAAAATGGGGGCTAGGCGCACAATTTTTAGTGACATAACTACTATTGACCTAGTGATCACGAAAATAAAACAAAAAACAAAATCGCTTCGGCCAAAAATGTTTGGTCCTCAAAGGGTTAAGCTTGAAATAGATATGCTGCAACATAACAGCGACAAAAACAGCACCAATGTATTTTAAATGAGAGACTTCCTTTAGGCAGCATCCTGTTGCTGTTCAACAACGATATTATATTGCTAACGGGGACAGAATGTTTAAACGATTGTGCGACGGTACCTGATGAGAGTGCCGTGCCATATGCATTCGATGGAAATCGACGAATGTCATTATTTTTTGCACTCTCCGTCTGTCCGTCTGTCCGTCTGTTGCAGCGCGTTTTTCTCGGCCACTATAAGAGCTACGGAGCTGAAACTTTGCACACGTGCTTCTTATTGTTGCAGGCTGTTTGTATGTTTGATTCACCCAAATTGGATCACTGGGTCATGGGGCTGCCATACAAACCTAGCTCCCCAATTTGAGTTCTTCTAAGAAAAACTTTTTTATTTGTGTACCAATTTCAACCAAATTTCACACAAATGTGTTTCTATAGATAACACAAAATATATGCAAGAATGGATCAAATCGGACCATGGGGTCATGGGGCTGCCATACAAACTTAACCCCCCAAATTAGGTTCTTCTAAAAAAAACTTTTTTATTTGTTCACTAATTTCAACCAAATTTCACACAAATGTATTTCTATTGTTGACACAAAACATGTAAGAATGGATAAAATCGGAGCATGGGGTCATGGGGCTGCCATACAAATCCAACCCCACCAAATTAGGCTCTTTTAAGAAAAACTTTTTTATTTGTGCACCAATTTCAACAAAATTACACACAAACTTGTCTCTCTTGATGGCACAAAACATATCTAATAATTGATCAAATCTGACCATGGGGTCATGGGGTGGCCATACAAACCCAACCCCCATTTTGGTTCTTCTAAGAAACATTTGTTGCACCAATTTCACAAAACCTTGAATTAATGTGTCTTTACCAAAGCAACAAAAAAGTTAAAAACGAATGGAATCGTACTGTGGGGTCATACTCCCGCAACCCCAATAAAATGTCCGAGTAAATATTTTTATTTGCCCACTTATTTCAACCAAGCCCAAAACTTTTGTCAAGACGGAAGAAAAAGAATGAGGAGGGGGATTAAATACAAGCCCGAAAAAAACTTTTAGCCCAAGCCTCGGCCCGGGGGTTGGCGAGCGAAGCCACCTAGTTTTTTTTTTAGAATTTGAATGCGTACGTAATATATATTGTATATGGTGTTTTTTTAGACGTGTGGTTTTCAATCTGGCAAAACTTTTTTCGGAGTTGGTCTTTTTGACAGCTGTCACTTGATTTATGCTCAGTTTGGTTTGCCATTTCATAAAAAATAGACTTACTCCGGAGCAACGTTTGCAAATCGTGCCCAAAACGAGATGGCCACAGATCCCGATTTTCACAAGAAAATTTTGTTTAGCGGTGCGGTGAAGCTCACTTTCGGTTGAATGGGTTACGCTAATAAACAAAATTGTCGCGTTTGGAGTGATGATAATCCACAAGCCATTGTTGAGACGCCGTTACATGCTCAAAAAGTCACTGTTTGGCGCGCTCTGTGGGCAGAGGGAATCATTGATCCATATTTCTTCAAAAATTAAGCCGGCCATAATGTTACAGTCGTGCTCTGTGGCCGTGATCGTTCGGTCGCCACTCTGTGAAATAGACACTCATAGAGAAACGAGTTTCCAAACTCGGCACGACTCGTCGCAAGTTTATTATTCAGAAGAAGATGATAAGAAATATTCTTATCGTAGAATAATAAACTAACAATGCGACTAGGAAGTGGTATGGCTGACAACCGTATCACACTCCGAATTCAGTTGTTTTTGTAACGTTGATGACTACACACGGTAGTCATCAACGCACCATGCTCCAATAGGAGTTACGGTAATCGAGAGAGAATGTTACAGTCAATGGGGAACGCTATAGAACCATGATTAATGACTTTTTCGTGCCTGAATTGGAGGATGTTGATGTGGACGACCTTTGGTTCCAACAAGACAGCGCTACATGCCATACGGCCGATGAAACAATCAATTTATTGAAGGAAACTTTTGGTGAGCGCATTATCGCGCGTAGTGGTCCGGTGGCGTGGCCTCCAAGATCGTGCTATTTAACACCGCTGGACTATTTTTTATGGGGTTATGTGTAGTCACTTGTCTACGCAGATAAGCCCGAGACGATTGACGCCGTGGAAGAGAATATTCGGCGCGTTATTGCTGACATACAATTGCTGCAAAAAGTGGTCGAAATTTGGTCCTCTCGGCTGGAATTTATTCAAGCCAGCCGCGGCGGCCACTTGCCCGAAATCATTTTAAAAACATAATGGCAAACCCTTATCCTTATAACAAAGGTAAGTTCTTGGCCATATCATTAAATTATATGCGTTTTATTTCTTCTTGAAAACCATACACCTCTATAAAAATCACCCTATACATTATCCTTTTCAGAATGAGAAATAAACTTAAAATCATTTTAATTCTCTCAGTACATCCAGTTTTGAATTGGTCCAACTAAAATCGTTACAGCATGAAAGGCGCTTGCGTGTTGATAAAATTACTCAACGGCAATTCTACAGACATTTTTTATTTATCATTTCTACTGAGGTCCCAACCAAAAACTTAGAATTGCAATCCTCAGAATAAGGTTACAGATACAAAAACTGAAATGAATAGCTCTAATTACGTTACCGTTATACCGAATTAATAAAAAATACCTGATAGGGAATGTCTTCGATGAGTCCTTTTATATGAGTATCCACACACCCGTTGAATAATAAAAAAGGCGACTTTTGCACCTATCCCAGGACATCCAGTTGACTGGGCCCTACACACTTTAAAACTTTAACTGGAGCTAGATTTTTTTTTTAATTATCTACCCGAAATATCAAACATCGCTTTATACTACGGAAAATCAGAAGAACCAGACCAGATTGCTTCATTACATACTCAACACAAAAAATCGAAATAATGTGCGAACACCTTCAATGCAACTTTTAAACGAATCTTCCGCATCACAGCACTACAAACACAACTGACAATATTTTGCCATGAACCCCGACACGAAGTTGCTAATGCATCCTTTTTCCTTATCGATTTATTTATAAATGCCATTAAATTGTCATTTTGTCATGTTTGGCGTTACTCGTATAATGGGAATTATTTGAAAAGTCATCGCGGAAACATGGAATTGAATGTTACTGCCTATTCGCGGATGCTATATAGTGTCTAGTATTTTGTAAAAAAGTAAAAATAGAAGAATAAAAAAGCCACCCACTCACTGTCACACACAAAAAAGCAGGAGAGCCTCTTTTCATCGAAAAACATTATAATGAAAAAATATGACGGTATTGAAATCGGATTTTCTCCCATAGGCTTACACCTTGTCACAACGATGCCGATGACGATGCCCTCCTATATCCTATCATCACAGAGCCCATATATAAAAAAGGATAACAACTAATGGAAAAATTGCTTTATACATATTTTCCTTTTACAGTACGATACGTACCATTTCGCGAAGCATATTCGCCCTCTTTTTACCGTACGTTACACTTCATCAAAGTCAATTTGGAATTATCTAGGTTTTTTCCTCTTTTTTTTTTCGAGATATTGTCTTTGCCTCTGAATGGTTTGAACGCTTTCTCGGAATTGCCAAAAGGACACGAACAAAAGCTCAGACAATAAATATTGTCATCAGCACAACATATACACCTACACGCTTGGTAAAAAGGTTCAATTTGTAATGATGGCGCTTGAATTTTCGGCAGTTATGTGTTTTTTTGGTTATCTTATAATGGGAAGACAGACGGTTCGATTGTGCAAAATTTACCACGCGACCAGAAAGAAATGAGAAAAAAAAAACGATATAAAACTCAAAAGACATTGTCGACAGTATCCTTGCATGTCATTGCTAAAAGGCATCTTTTGTTCAAGCGCGGAAAATTCAATTGCTTTGATGTTGTTTCTGATTAGTGTTGTTCGTGCTGATTTGATGAGGTTTTGTTCGCAGGTGGCTTGAGGTTTATTATATTTTTAAAATAAAATAAAGGGAAGATGGAAGACACTTTAATATTACGATCTTCATTTTTGTTTTTTTTTTTACCCCCGCTTGAAAAAAAGTGATAGTAATTTAAGTCTTAAATAATCAGCCATTACTCATTAACTGAATACAACACGATGATTAGGCAATCTAAGGGCTCCATTACACAGTCATATTTATATTATAATATGTATGTCATATGCCTAAGCCTACTCGATTCATTCAGTGTAAATTTTTAGACGTGCAATAAGCGAAATCAAGTAGGCTTAAGCATATTATAATATAAATATTACCAAATATGATTGTGTACTAGAGCCCTGAAAGGAAGTGCTGGAGGAAGCAGTATGAAGCAATTCATTCTTTACCTGAGGACGCACGGCTTCAGAAAGCCCTCCATAGAGGTACCGCAAACGGAGTTGGGTTACTCAAATGCCTGGATGGTTCGTCCACGACTGGACCCTCCAACTTCTCCTCGATACTCACTTTCCTGGATCTGTCTCTTCAGACAGTCGTCCAGAACACATACAAGGTTATACAGGACAACCGGCTGCTAGATGGTTAGTGAGTCTCTCTGCGGTAGTCTTTGACATGGACAAAGTGAAATGGGCTATTTTGTCCTTTGATCCATTTAAGGCTGCGGGATCGATGGAGTATTTCTTGCTATCCTTCAAAACTGCCTGGATATCATCCTGCCACACCGTACAGATCTGTTCAGAGCTAGCTACTATTTTTGTCACATCCCACTTGCTTGGAGGAAGGTTAATGTAACTTTCATCCCTAAGCAAGGTAACAAACCTGAGGACTTACCAAAGTCCTCCAGGCCCATCAGTATATCCTCCTTTCTCCTAAAAACTATGGATAGATAGATAGATAGATAAGTGTTTTATTTGTTCCATTTTTCTCATCTCATTACAATTACAATTCAATATAAAAAACAGTAGAGCATGGCAAAGCCGTCTGCTCGATTGCGTTGTTATTTACATGTGTAATTTTTATACACTTCGCTCATAGAGTGAAAGGGTATATTAACTTTGTCATGAAGTTTGTAACGCATTGAAGGAGGCATCTCCGACCATATAAAAAGTATACATATATGATCAGCATGACTTGGGGAGTCGATTGGGCGATGTCTGTCTGTCTGTCTGTCTGTCTGTCCGTCTGTCCGTCTGTTCCAGTGCGTTTTTCTCGGCCGGTATAAAAGCTAGAGAGCTGAAATTTGGTACACATGCTTATTATTGTTGCAGGCTGTTTGTATGTTTGAATCGCTTAAATCGGACAAGGGGGTCATGGGGCTGCCATACAAACTTAAACCCCAATTTAGGTTCTTCTGAGAAAAACTTTTTTATTTGTGTACCAATTTCAACCTCACTTCGCTCAAATGTGTTTCTATTAATGACACACAATATATGTAAAACTGGATCAAATCCGACCATGGGGTCATGGGGCTGCCATACAAACCTAGCCCCCCAATTTGAGTTCTTCTAAGAAAACTTTTTTATTTATGCATTAATTTCAACCAAATTTCACACAAATGTGTTTCTAAAGATAACACAAAATATATGCTAGAATGGATCAAATCGGACCATGGGGTCATCGGTCTGCCATACAAACTTAACCCCCCAAATTAGGTTCTTCTAAGAAAAACTTTTTTATTTGTGCACCAATTTCAACCAAATTTCACACAAATGCATTTCTATTGTTTACACAAAACATATGTAAGAATGGATTAAATCGGACCATGGGGTCATTGGGCTGCCATACAAATCCAACCCCCCAAATTATGTTCTTCTAAGAAAAAGTTTTTCATTTGTGCACCAAAATCAACCAAATTTCACCCAAATGTATTTCTATTGATGACACAAAACATATGTAAGATTGAATCCAATCGGACCATGGGGTCATGGGGCTGCCATACAAACCAAACCCTCCATATTGGTTCTTCTAAGAAATATTTTTTTACACCAATTTCACAAAACCTTGAATTATTGTGTCTGTATCAAAGCAACTAAAAAGTTCGAAACGAATGGAATCGTACTGTGGGGTCATGCTGCGGCAACCCCAATAAAATTTTCCGAGTAAATATTTTTATTTGCCCACTTATTTCAACCAAGCCCAAAACGTTTGTCAAGACGGAAGAAAAAGAATGAGGAGGGGGATTAAATACAAGTCATAGGTACGCCCGAAAAAAACTTTTAGCCCAAGCGAAGGGTATCCGAATTTCGGCCGCGCCCGAAATAAGCCTCGGCCCCGGGGGTTGGCGAGCGTAGCGAGCAGGGGGCGAAGCCCCCTATAGTTTATATTACATTTAGTTTCCAGGTTTTTTTATCTATATTAACTATATAATTTTATGTTTCTTTGGCGTTTTATTTAGTTAGTTATATTAAGTTTCATATTTTATACACATAATATTATTATATTCGTGGTTCCGCTCGGGTGTGTTGACGATGTGCATTTTATTTTATTTTAGGATTTTTTATTCATTATAGCAGCTTAGTGGTTCTTATTGTCTCATGTGTTTGTGGTCAGCTAAGAGAGCTGGGCGATGAAGTTCACACAACTCCAGATTCTGCATGTTCATCTACCCAGCTCTCTCCGCCACAAAATTTACGCTAAAGACTTTCGTTAATAATCCTCTGCCGGTATCGTAGAGCGATTTTACAGAATTCGTACAACGAATCCCAGTTTCTTCCATTTAGCAGCTCGTTTACCTCCATATTATTCAGGATACTTTTTCCAAAATGTGCCCTCCTTATTTCCCTTAGGATTGGACATAATCCGATAAAATGGTGCGTATCCTCTCTTGCTTGTAAATTACACAACGTGCATAAGATTGGCAATCCTATTCTATGGGGATGTAATTTAATGGCAGTAGTTCACCTCTGGCTCTAAATATCAAGGATATTTTATTGATGGCGAATTCGTTTTGAAAATACGTATTCTGCTGTAAATCATGGTCTAAAATGACGTATATCTCTCGATGCTGCGATGCCCTTGCCCTATCCGCTGTGGTTTGTATTTCCACCAGCCTCGTATCGCTCACAAGTTTCGACAGTATCATGTTAGCCTCGTTTGTACCATCCCAGTTGAATTCTGTGCCGATTCTATTTGCTAATGTCGCTAAGTCTACGTAAAACGCTGTTTTTGTTCTAGCTGCGTGCATCAATATCTTCTTTGGCAATCTGTCATTACTCATGGATACTACCTTAATTAAATAGTTAGTGTGTATGTTAAGTGTTTCCAGGAAGAGCGATGTTAGGCCGGTTTCCCGTAATAACATATAATTAGGGGTATAGTTAGGCAGATGAAAGGTACGTTTTAAGAAATATCTTAGAAGTTTTTCCACTTCATCATATTCTCTGGATCCCCATACTTGTGCCCCATAGAATAAGATGGATTTAGACACTGCTTGGAATATTTGTACTTAGCCGTGTGAGATATATTTGTATTCTTAAAACAGCTTTTCCACGTACTATTTATTGCCCACTTGGCTTCCTTAAGCTTTTTCTTGAGGTGTGGTTCCATATTAAGGTTGCTCGATATCAGTATTCCAAGATACTTATAGTCTTTAACCACTTCAATATCGTTTCCATTGTATGTCCACCTTTCTTCTCTTGCCAAACAAAAACGTTTTTTAAATGCCATAATCTTCGATTTTTCGAGGTTAACGGTGAGCTTCCATTGTGCGCAGTATCGTTCCAGATGTTGAATCATTTTCTGGAGATCCTTAGGAGACTCCGCCAAAAGCACAATGTCATCTGCGTACAGTAGACCTTTGAGCCGTATTCCGAAGGCCCTCGCACCACCATGCAAATCCTCCAGGATGTCGTTGACAAACACAGCAAACGCGTCTGGGCTCAACTTACACCCTTGACGTACACCTACGTTTGTTGTGAACGATGTTGACATTTTGGATCCATTCCATATCAATGCCTTCGTTTCGTGGTACAGTCGTTCAAATACCAATCCAAACTTCGATGACATGCCGATATTGTATAGTTTGTAAAATAGGGATTGCCGATCGACTGTATCAAATGCCGCCTTAAAATCGACAAAGAACGCGTATAATTTCCGCCCCTCACTCAGGTAGGTGCGTGCCCAGATATGCAATACAAAAAGGTTGTCGTACGTTGAATAACCCGGGCGAAAACCCGCTTAGTTTTCAGTTATGACGTTTTCCTGGCATAACCACTTAGCGAATCGCGATTGTAGCAAGTTAGTAAAAATTTTTCCGGACGCGTTGAGAAACGATATCCCGCGATAACAAGCTGGATCACTAACGTCTCCTTTTTTAAAAATCGGAAAAATTACAGCAACTCGAAACTCCTCTGTGACGTCACCGCTATCAAATATTCGATTGAATTCACAGCAAAGAATACTCGTTAGACTTTCTGGTCCATACTTATAGAACTCCACACTAAAAACTATGGAGCGTTTAGTTGACCAACACATCAGGATTCTGATGATGAGAAATAACCCTTTACATCATATGCAATTTGCCTTTGTAAAGGGCAAAAAAGGGTAGAATCAATCCTACTATGTTATCAAATCTACACTAACAACGCAAGAAACCCATTCAACCTAGAAATCCATTGATTTGTAGTCTGTCACTGAACCAGACAGACTACAAATCAATGGATTTCTAGGTTGAATGGGTTTCTTGCGTTGATATTGTAGATTTGATAACATAGTAGGATTGATTCTACCCTTTTATGTTATAACAACATTCAATGCAATTTATTCTATCCCGAACGGTGTAAAATGTATAATATTAAAAGGGTATTTGGATAGTTTTATTCTGTTGCGGTTATAATTACTATAATTTTTGAATAAACTAAAATTAGGTGTGTTTTTTTTTGGTTATCCCGTGCAGGTTTGGGTAACGAAACTTCATATAAAAAAAATGACAGGTGCGTCAGCTAAAATAAGTTTGAAAAGGGTCAAATTTGATTCAAGTTTTGGAATAGATAGGAGTTGTACTATTTTATTTATAAAATTTACTCTCGGTTTACACCAAAATTTACAACCGTGTAGTATTCTGGATTGTAGTCTGGCTGGTCTAGCGGTTAGTGCGCGCACCTTCGGTGCACAGGGTCATGAGTTCGAAACTCACCGTGAGCCATGGTGTTTTTCGAACTCACGAGCTTGGGACGGACTATGATCTCACTCAGATGTTAAACGAGTACCAATTTACGGGGATAAATAACACTGCTGAGCGTGATGCTGATCGCATTACCTCAACAAAAAGCAGATAAGATCTTGGAAATAGGATGTCACTTACACATCCTGCAGCCTTAGTCCAATGTTGGATTGTCGCGCCTGTTATTTATTTAGTATTCTGGATTGTACTTTTAGGGCGGAATTCATAGTCCTCACTTAAGGAAAATGGATTCCCTTAAGGAATAAGTAAAAGGGAATGCTTATTGGCGCGAAACGTCACTTATAAAGGTATTACCTCATTTAATAAAATAATTTATTTCAGGAGTCTAATTAAAGTATATGACAAATAAAATATAAAAAATTATCAAGTAGCAGAAAAATTCAAATTGATTTTTAAAATACGAGCGACTATGAATAGCAAAATTAATAAGGATTCCCTTAAGGAATCCCTTAAGTATAAGTGAGGACTGTGAATTCCGCCCGTAAAATATTATCCGGCACTTGCTACGATTTGACGGAATCTGTTACAGATTTTTGACAAAACATACAAAGGCCTCTTTTTCAGTAAATCCTAATTTTGCATTCAAATTCGCTTGAACTTGCTATGGAATTTAAGACCACAATGTCAGCCAAATTTGTTGTATCAGCTTTTCATCTGTGTTTCTTTCAAAAGTAAGCAGAACCACTTTTTGGGGGAATTTGGCCGAAATTTGGACGAATTTCGGACGATGTATGAAATTTCTCTTCCAAAGAAAACTGTTCCGTCTTGAATCCGTTTTGTCATATGGAAACAGTCTCTTTGGTCATTGCATTAATTCCATAGCCAAATAAGTACATATTCGTAAAATTCCTTTCCGGCTTCAGGCTCCTTCGAACCACACTACGCAAACTTTTTTTTAGGCCCTCCGTATTTTGGTTCAGGAAAAGCCAAAAGCAGTTAATGAGTCTTATTCTAAGATCTGTCAGGAAAACTATAAACTTTTGGTGTAATAAACGTGAAATGCAAATGACTCTCAGGCCCGTATTTATTAACATACCTTAACTCAAGGAGACCTTGAGTGAAGGATGCTGAAATTAAAATAAATGTAATTTTCCACACTTTTTCATAGAAATCACTTATATTCACGAGTCAATGCATCCTTGATTTAAGAAAAAACTCAAGGAGACCTTGACATTTTCTATAGACAACCTCACTTGAAGTCAAGGTAGATACCCACATACCTTGAAATATTATATTCCAAGTCTATTGAAAACTTAAGGTCTCCTTGAGTTTCGCCTTAAATCAAGGATCTAGGATCAACGATCCCTCAGTCTTGCCAATGTTTTTCTATGTAGCTGCTCTCGGGTATCCACACACTAACACTTTACGTAACAAATAAGCCCCGTACTCTGTGCGCCCCTTTGAGAATTTTCTAAATACGCCACTGCTCATCGGTCCTGAGTGTTTCTGTGGAATTAGGTGGAAAGCTGCTAGAGGCGTAATTGGTAACTGGTCCTCGGACCTGAGGCATAGCTACTGGACATCGCACCCTGGCTTAAGAGTTACTAAAGAGTTAGTGCGCCCCTTCAGCTTCTCCGATATTAAATGTCTGCGCAGGACCGAGCTTAGACTATTAATAGGCTTTCTTACGGTGCACTTTGGGCTCCGCTACCATCTTCATAAAATTGATCTATAAAGGGAGACCCAATGTCGCCTTTGCCTGGAGGAAGACGAAACCTCCACTCATTTATTACTGGAATGCCCGGCGATCGCCAGATCCAGGAAATCAGTCCTTGGACGTGATTTACTCAGCACTAGTATGATTAGGTGCTCCTCTTTGAAGGATCTTCTAGCCTATATCAAACGGGTTGACGACCTATACTAAACTAATGGACTATGGCACAATATACCTTTTAGGTAGCAGTGCCCACCTCTATAGATAAGTCCAATTTTGTTCATCCCTTTGAAACTGTTCGTGAATGCCGTGAACTAAATCCACTTATCGTACTTTCAATTTTGTAAACTTTCTATTTATTCATTGAAATCGATTGATTTAAAATCATTCTTAATTTTAAAAAAATTGACAAATTCCCAAAGACCTATTTTATTTTTAGTCTACAACTTCTGAATATTTAAACCATTCCCAGTCTAAGAAACAACAATATAACACGAGACTATAGACCCTCGAGAAGGCTTAATATCAAATACCATTCATATTTGGAGCAATCTAGTCCCACCATTCTCAGGAATCATAAGAATTAATTAGGTCAACATAACTCCACACTTCAGAATTTGAATGTACGTACTTTAAAACTTGAAATTAATTTAATTGCCAGTAGACAATAACTTCGGTTCATATGCATATAAAATGTTCATGAAATTCCCATAACAATTAAAGTAATTAGTAGATTACGAGGGTGAAATGGTTCGTTCTGGATCATTACAGAAAGTACCTGAATTGACCTTAAACTTGGTGCTACGGCTGGTATGAATATGATTATTGTACTGTCGTTACTGTTGAAATGCGATAAAGCCCTTTATTGCACGTGACACTATTCTCATGGGGTGTGTCTAGTCTAGAATACAGGAAATGTGTAATATGTAAAGATAGCTGCCATCAACTAAATTAATGACTAGATATTAGATCAGGTTGAATGTTATTATGTAGTTTGTAACACTTGTCACCCGTCGAAAAAATCAATTAAATGTATCATTAATCAAAATTGATAAAGTTGTACGAGTTTTAACGAAGTCAGTGTATCCGATTTCATTTTCGCAGATCTGATGGAATCATCGAATTTATGGATGTTTTGGAAATTGAACAAATTACCTCTAGGTTAGACTTAACTCAGCTAAATAGGATGTTGATCCCAAGTGCGCCAGTATATTTTGCCTGCGAAATATGCCCCCAACATTACCCCTACTTCGAGACAGTGACATTGATACTATGTGAACAGATTTAATCATCGAATAAATTGAACCATTTTGCAGAAGAACATTTTATATACACGACTTTGTAACGATTTTAGGGTTTATCAAATGCCTATGGTAACGGTTTTCGGGCTTAACACCAGCCTTGAGTATACTGAGGGCGGAGCCGACGTCGTCGTGTAGACTTGTCGGGAAAACTCTCCTTAACTTATGTGAAGTTAGCCCTGCCACATTCTCAAATTATGATTGTAACCGTTTGTTCGGCGGCGCACAGTGGGGCGAAAAACTCGAATTTTGAAAACAATTATAAAAACAGGTCAATCTTAATGTACTTGGCCATTCTAAATCGAATGGAATTGGTTTCACGCAGATAGGATCAGCCGTTTTGAAGTTATTTCGATTTTAAGGGGGGAGAAGGGATCATTTTTCAGTTTTTCCTAGTTATTTGAAAAACTATAAAAGATACAGCAAAATCGTTCGAGGACACATGAAACTACTCAAAATTACCTTTGCAATGACATATAATACAATACAATTGACTTATTTTGATAAATTATACCCTAGACCAAAAAATAAAATTGGATATTATCATTTTTTGACATTTACATTTTTACTGTAACTCTGCAAGAAATGCTAGTTGAGCCAGCATAATTTAGGGAAATATTCTTAATAAAATGAAGTTGATGTTTGTTAAAAATTGAGTTGCTCCGACCAAGGACACGCCTGATTCGCCTACTAGAACTTGTTCAAGTCAAAACGTCCATAGCTCCTTTCCACGGGTAAGGGAGGTGGTAAATTTTGGCTGAACGTCAAGACAGAGTCCCTTTATACTCTCCACCAAAAACTAGTTCAATAGGATGAAAACTACGGTTATCTCCGGTTCAAAGGACCCAACATATTTTACAGTAGATATTCAAAAATCGTGTCTAAAATAGCCAACATGACATAACACAATGGGTTATAAAAGTAGCCTGGGGTTCTATGGGGTTATGATTCTTACATATTAGTAATCTTGAGACTTTCTAGAATAATGTAGCATAAACATACGCTTGGAGGCACGTGGAGGTAGTTGTTAAAACTCAATGTGAAAAATCCAGTTAGGGTCAATTTGACCTTCAATGATTAAAATTAAATAAAAAATGTTTCCAATTTTTTTTTTTACTTTTTTTATGCTAACATATTAATTATAACCTAAATATTGAAAATAAAATCATAAAACAAAGTTTTATCCTAATTTATAGGCAGGGTTTTCATTGAAACTTAATTATGGAAAAATGTTCAAAAACTGCAAAATCAATTTTCTACACTTTGAGAGCCGCTGATTTCTTACTGTGACAGATATCGGTCCGAAATTTTTTGTAGAAAGAAACTTCAAAATGTTCACTATGCGATGAATCATTCACAAAAGCTCTCCAATAGTATACATTTTTTGCATTTCTGCCTCTACCGCCCCACTGTGCGGCGGCTACGTTTGTTCGTCAATTTAAATCGTTTGTTCATCTCGAATTATTTAATAATAGCTACTTTAATATAAGAAGTTTGAACTTACCCCGCCATCGTTAAATATGGTCGGATAAATATAAATTTGGTATCAGTCGTCCGTTTGTTCGTCCTGGAAACGCAAGAATTCAGGAGTAATTAAGGAAAAACAGATGACGAGACACAAACCATTACTGGTTTTTTATATTCAAAGCAGTTGAATTGGAATATTCAAACCAGTTGAATTGGAATATAAAAACCACGGAATGGTTTCCGTTTCCTTTTTTTAATTACTCCTGAATCCTTCCGTTGGCAGGACGAACAAACGCACAAAACAAACAGCGAAAAAACGACTGGCTTTCGATTCATACCAAATTTATACCTATCCGACCATATTTACGGATCACGGGCTAAGTTGCTTTTATTAAATAATTAGAGACGAACAAACGAAAATAATTGACGAACAATCATGAACAAATGTAGCCGCCGCCGATCAAGCAAGTTACAAGCGTAATTTGAGAATGTGGGAGGGCTAACTTCACATAAGTCTCTACTCAACATGACGATGACGTGTGCCGGTGCGCTAGCTCAGCTACAGGGGTTGTCGGCGTGGAACCGAAAATAGATTTTTAGGTAAACACGTTATGCTGCCTCAAATCGCACAAAAATTATTACACACGCTTCTGCCCGTGGCTGCAGTACCGAACCACAAATCAAATTTTTTTTTATGAGAGCGGAGTGCGAACGGTCCCAGGAAAGGGTCTACAGTTTCTATGAGGTAGATTCGACAATTTGATAGATTTGCGGGAGGCTGTACGAGAAATTTAAATTTACAAAGAACGAATGGCCCATCGAGAATCTGGTCACCAGTTTCGAAAACTCTCGCACTATAAGGTTGCCGAGTGTTTCACAGAAATACCCACTCAGGCAATTGAAGTACAACAGAATATAGCTGCACTGACGAGAGGATCCACTTTCTGAACTGTAGAAAGCCGGGACCTTCATATCATGGAGTGTACAGAGAAGCGTAAGTTGTTTTGCTTGGGTTGTGGCACGGTACAAAAAAAAACACGTTGTCCAGGAGGCCCCAACTCCACCAGGGGACTTCCAAAGCAGTTCAGACTGAAGTAACTACTCTCGACAGTCCTCAATAGACCACCGTTTTCAGAAGAGTTTCTATAGCCAACAGCGGTAACTCTTCTACAAATTCCGACGCAGTTACGTCAATCACATCAAATGGACGTCCAGTCTAAGAAACGTTGAACATACGCGATAACCTGCATTCGACAGCCGTTCCACTCAAACTAGTCCAATAAACCAGTTGCCGCACATATTCACCGAATTATCCGAAAATGTAAGCAGGCCTATTGCGATTTTGACCCTTAGAGAGTCCAGGTCCTTGCCAAACCTGCAAAAACTTTCACCACCAACTGCACCCTCCCCACATTACAGTTTCCGTCCTTTACCCCAGCGTTTACACGTCTATGTAGCAATTCGCGGGCGAATTTTCAGTTCTGCTGAACTTAAGCTCCGCCAACCGAAACATACCACACTACCAAATCGGCACTTCTGGAAGAAGGTGATGAACAACCGGCGTAAATATTGTGAAGTTATTTGCAGGATAGGCCAAAAGACGATATTCGCCCGTACGCTACAGTTTCGCTTCTAGGGCAGTCGTTGAGTGGATTAATAGACACTGGCGCTTCCTGCAGTGTGATCGCTTCTGATTTTGCTAAGTTGGTGCTAAATGATAAACGCTACCGCTTGGAGAGATTCCAATTGTAAATTAAAACCGCGGATGACACTAGCCATTCGGCTATAGGTACAATTCGTACGGAGGTCTCCTTTCAAAAGCGTACCAAACCAATTTAGTTCCTGCTTATACCTATTCTTAGGCAGAACCTCTATCCTGGAGTAGACTTTGTGCGTAGCTTTGATTTGGCTATAGTGACTTACTTACCTCTTCTTAACATTTATCGGCATTGCTGTCTGAAGAACTTGGGTATACAGTGAGCTAGCATTCTTTGACCACTATTCAGAAAAAGAGACTTGACGCCACCATATCAATGTTTCCGTCTTTCGCCAAGAAGGGCTTGGGGCGGGCAAATATCCTCTGTCACGCAATCGATGTTGGAAATACCAAACTGATTAAGCAGAGACATTTCCCGGTCTCTTCCGTCATCGAAAAGCGCCTCTATGAGGATGTAAATCGGATGCTTGAGATGGGGGAAATTGAAGAGTCTCAAAGTGCGTGGTCGTCACCAGTCACGTTGGTAATCAAACCCAACAAGGTTCACATGTGCCTGGATGCACGATAAGTTAATTCAGTGTCTTTGAAGGATGCCTATCCCTTACCGCTTATCGATGGGACTTTCCTCCCCAAGGCTAAGTTCATAACGAGCTCAGACTTGAAGGATGCGTTTTGGCAAATTCCCCTCGCAATGCAATGCACCACAGACGATGCAACGCCTAATGGACCAAGTCATCCCGTGACATTTGCGGAACCAATTGTTTGTCTACCTAGATGACCTACTGCTGATCTCCATCACTTTTGACGAACACTTGCTGCTCCTACAAGAAGTTGCTCTCGGTCTCCGTAAGGCAGGGCTAACGATAAATGGCGAGAAGAGCTATTTCGTTATGACCCATGTACGATACCTAGAGCACATCATAGGGAACGGTACAATCCGAACGGACTCCAGTAAGGTGGAGGCAATAACCAACTTCCCGCAGCCCTCAATTACCAACCGACTCCGGCGATCCTTAGGAATGTACGGGTGGTACCATCGATTTGTACCGAACTACGCCTCAGTATCCGCACCGCAGACATAGACATGTCGTGCAAAGGTCGTAGTTTCGCTTGAAATGAGGAGAGACTCCTGACATTTCAAACGCTAAAAAACAGTTTAACCTCGGTGTTGTTAGCCGGTGTTGCACAGCCCTGACTTCACGCACTCCTTTGCGATACAATGTGACGCAAGTTAACACGGATCAGCTCTCAAAAAAACATATTTCTGGTCTACATAGTGAGCTTCGGATGAGTTTTTTTTTTCAAGATTTGTGGTTCGGTACTGCAGCTACGGGCAGACGCGTGAGTAATAATTTTTGTGCGATTTAAGGCAGCATGACCTGTTTAGCTGAGCTGGCGCACCGGCACGCGTCAACTTCATGTTGAGGAGAGTTTTCCCGACAAGTCAACACGACGACGCGACGTGGGCTCGGCCCTCGGTAGATCCAAGGCTGGTGTTAAACACAAAAATCAATCAAGGCCGGATTTCCCACGCAACCGCGATGGTAAATGTCCGGGGTGTTTGGCATTTAGGCATTTGCAATCTCAATAGCAACGGCCAAAAATCAAAAAACTTTTCAAGCTTAGAAGATGGTTTCATTGTTCGGTCAAATTGTATATACGCACATGTTTGGATTTAAGGTGTTGAAACGCGGTTTGAATGTTTCATTTTCATTTTTTTCCTAATACATAATCCTTACATGAACCATTGCTAAAGAAAATGCCTTGTGAGAATATAACTAATGTATTGCGTCTGCGACTTTAGTAACTTTGTATAAAATTAAATTGTAACTTTGAATGTACAAGGTAAGTCAAGCTCATCGGTGGTTCGTGTTCTTTGCCCCGGGTGCCATATTTCATTTGCACGGCTCTGAATACGTTTAACTAGTCTTAAATTTTTTGACAATACAGTACACTTTAAACTTCACACCCTTAGAATCGTACGCGTAAGGTTATCATACTGTGTACCTAGAAATCATTCACATATTGAATTTTATTGAAAGCATTTGAAAAATACCATTTCTTCATTCACTTCATCCGTCAGGGAGCGTTTGATATTTTATTTGATTCCAATTCACTCTTCGTCAACTAACGATACGATAAAGAAGTCGAGAAAAAAGGATACGTTGGCAGACAGCATGGGCAAATTTTATAGGCTCCTTCATGTATAGTATACATGTATGTACTGTAAGACTAGCAAGGTTTTTTTTCCCGCATCATAATATTGCCAACATGTCGAGAATCTGTAATCAGATAGTAAATATACGACGAATTTTCTTCTATAAACAGCACGCAGAAAGAGTTTCCCTTTTTGCAGAATATGTACGTACTAAAATAAGTTCACTTTAGCGGAGATAGGGATGTTTCTGCTTGGGCCACCAACATTAATTTTTAGCAGTCACAATTTAGGATCAGCCCTAACTACCAATCATGTTTAGGGAGGGGTTTTGTAGCAAATTCTATTTGAGGTCATAAATGACAGACGAGGAGCAAAAAGGCGAAACGCGATCAAGACGCTATCTTTAAGATTCTGTCTGTATAGTGTACTCGTATGTACGATTTTATGGGGATGTAATACTTTATGGGAATCGTTTGCTATCTCAGTTGATGTGTTTATAGAAGCGAAAGCTGTGTTTGCTGTATCATATGAATAAGTTCTTGGAGAAGTGTGTGAAATTTGAAACTTTTCCCATACTCATCATGATTTAAATTTTTGCCTTGATGTTTTGTGAAAGTAAACAATTGTTGGAAAGGACAAGGTTCAATTGTTTTGTGGATTGATATTGAATTTTAAAGTGTTATTCCATCGATGGAACGTATAAATTGAAGTCAAAATCTGAAATATATTCTCATGCGAAGACGCAGCACTCGTTTTCTATGATTTTTTTTAATTGCAAACATACATTGTGCATTTTGGTAATAAATAACACAAAACCAATTGATATTGTATAATTAATCTCCAGATTAAAAGTCGAATTTATATTCATCACCATCAACACTTAAACCATTATACAATTAATTTTTATAAAATTAGCTCACACACAATCATAATTTTCGCCGAAATGTCGCACATTTTAAATTTTATTTGCGATTTGCGTCTCTGTCGCTTGTGCGAAAAATTATGTCCTTCCAACATGTATTAATTAAGCATTTCGCGAATTGTATATGTATTAAAAAAAAAGGTCTGCGCGTCTGTTTTCCAAAGTTCCACATTTTTAATGGCCAATTTCAGCCTTTCTATGACGTGATTGACTTTTCGGTTTCCGCCGAAAACATTTCGTTTAATGAGAGATGACGGAAACATTTTAATGGAATGCTTATAATTCTCAATAAACGGGAACAATGATTAATTTCGTGAAAGAATGTGAATAAAGTGGTGTTATAGGCGAAGCGAGTCGTAAAAATTTGATTGACTGTAAAAAAAGGATTATGACTATGGAAGTGTATAAAATAAACATGTATAAAGTGTAATCCTATAGAAGAAGTCAATTTTTACGGGGTCAATCGCTTTTAAGACTGCTTTTACTAAAGTCTTGTGAAAGACTTGTGCAATAATGTGACCGGGAAAGTTAAAAGGGCTATCTGGTAAAAACTAACAAGCGATGGCCGATAAAGAAATCAAGTCGGTGGACTATGTTTAATTGATTTCTCGTGATCTGATTTCACTGGTCTACAATTTTCAAACTTTTTTCTGTCACACAAAAGTTTATATCATATTTTGAACCTACTGTGACCCCTGAACAATGCTACATAAATGAAATAAAATCACGTCAGGATTCTTTGTGACAGCTTAACCAAAATTGGAATTATAAGTTCCAAAAGTGACGGTACTAAGATAAATTATTTCATACTGTAGGTAAGCAGTAATGATTTTCTTGGGCTATGGCTTCTTGTAGGCAGCTTTCAAGCTTCCGTTAGCTATCAGTTACCTCTCTTGCCCGTAGGTCTCTTTAAACCCCCGTGGAACCATAGGTTGCATAACAGTATGATCCAGTGGTTAAATTTCACATTTTTAGAGCTTTCTACAACAAATTAGGAGCTTTTGCTATATTTTCGATTATGGTGCAGGGAAAACCGTCGTATAGTTCAAGTTTATTAAATAAATGTTAGACATTTTCAGATCCATTGCTTCCTAAAATTTTTTTTAACAATATTAACCAAATATTTTCCAAAGGATCCTGTAGGATAATTTAGTTGCTGTTGGCTGTTTTCATCCTTCATTATATCCCGTTATTATATTTCACATATACCCGTTTAGAGAATTTTCATTTAAGGAATAAAACCACCACAACTTTCGTCCATTAGGACTTGTGAAATTCGCTAAAAGGACGGACTTTTCATACAAACTGCTTACAATTCTTCTTCAGGGTACACCAGCAGTATGTTTTCAGAATTTTGATGTCGTCGCATAATTTATTTCATAGTAATAACGTCACTTAAAATTAAAAGAATAACACCAAACCACGTAAATTATGGAAAATTAATACATAACGGTGAAAAGACAACAGGACGTGACTGGAACGAAGTAATGGTGTTTTTGTAATGAGGGGACACTAAACTATACAAAAATGATCACAAAGTTCGTGTGACAAAAATTGTGTTCCCCAGTGTTTTTATAAAACTTGATCCTAACCTTTTTTGCTAAAGAACTCCAATATGAGCAATATGGATATTAAAATACAGGACTTGGTGAGACAAGTGCATTTTTTATTTCTTCGGAAAGGATCTTCTCTCCTGAAAAGGGCATTTTTCGAAAATTAGTTGTGGATAGACAAGATGGGTTTCGAACGATGGGGATGGGTTAGAAGTCATCAAGAATATTTTATTCCCATTATGTCCCCTCTGTTTCAGATTGCGATTTCTATGATATTTACGTCAATAGTCTACTACCGGTACAGCAAATATTGTCGGGAATATCTGATTTGGGTTTTATACAAAATCTACGAAGTCAAAATCCACAAGTCAAAATCCAAAAGTCATAATCCATAAAGACAAAATCCATAAATTTTTGTATGAAGAGAGCCATAATGCTTATTGTGTGGGCTCCGATTCGGGGATGTCAGTGCAGGTTGTGTTTTTTTTTCTACAAAAATTATCATGAAATCGTCCAAAAAGTTAATTTCCGGTGGCGGAGCTTGAGAAAGTTAAGCGTTTTTTTAAAGTAAAAAACCAGAGGTGAGAGCGAGCGGTGATGGGAAGATTGGAATTTTCGTTTCCATGAAGGTGATTAAGATTCTTCTACTGTATAATTGTAGCGTTTGATCCATGATCAGCAAAAAATCTGGTCCGGACATTCGGAATATTAGTTTTAAAAACACTGAATGTTTCCAAGAAACCTTTTAAGACAAAACCTAAAGTTTTAGATTCATTTTGAGAAAAGTCGCTGAACTAATAGACAATTACCAAACCAAGGAGCATATGCGCTCTACCTCAAGAAGACACGGAGAAGGATGCACCCGGAGCATATGCGCTTTAGCTGTCTTTACCTGAAGCGCTTATGGTCCGGGTGCATTCCTCTCCGTGTCATCGGCTAAAGCGTATATGCTACGGATGAATCCTTTTTCCAATCCAATTTGGTAATTGTCTAGTTAACGTAATAACGTACATAAATATTTTCAATAGTCAATTGTGATAAGCAGGGCCGGCTTTAGGTGTAGCGGCGCCCGGGACGAACTTCAAAGAAGCGCCCCTTATGGTTTCTATACACGAAACAAAAATGCAAAAGAAGTTGTACTTCAACGTTCTATGGAATATTTTTCTCCATTGCCCCGCCGGCCGCCATTGAAACTATCCACTTTAACTGTTTTTAACTTCCCCTTAATTTTCCCCTGTTTCCCAATCAATTGATTGCTTAAAGCGAACAGAAAAGTATGCCTCTATCCATTCACATTTGTTCATAATTCGTCCTAGAAAATCATTATTTCGTTAATATTATAAAAAAAAAAAACAAGTTGTGTGTAAGCAAGAGTAGATCTGTTGCAGGATCTGCGGTAGTGTTCATTTTTAAATTTTTAAATCAAACCACAAAATACTTTGTCAGTTAAATAATAGTTCAGAAATAAAAACAGGCAATCTCACGTCGCAGAAACATAGGAACCATACATCTTAGCTCACAAACATTCATTATATTGAATGGGAAGACGATAGCAAATCCCAAATCCCATCAATTTGATGGTATTTATTTATTTATTTAATCCGTAAATATTACAAAACAGGAATAATTTCCCACAACATGCAATGTACAGAATTCAAAGTAAAGAAAATAAGTATAAAGGATTAACAGACTTATAAAGATAATGATAAAAAAAAAATTCCCAGAAAAGGAAAAAAATTATATAAATAAAAAAAGAATTTAAATTCAAAAGGTTAAATTAAAAACAATTAAAATTCAAAAAGATAGTAAAATGAGAACAATTAAAGTTTTTGTAGTATGGTTTTTTTAAAAGTGTAAAAAGAAGAAGGTAACGGTCCAATCTCCAATCGGTCGTAGTTTCTCATAGCTCTAAGTAACGGAGAGTTTTTATAAATAGAAAGTGAAGATTGTGGAGGATTGAAAATTGCAACCGATCGAGTGTTGTAAGATGGAAACCGATATTTTATATCTTCTATGAGAGATGAAGTAGTAGGACCCTTACATATCCTGTAGAGAAAACACTGGTCAAGACAGTCTCTTCTTTTTTTTAGTGATGGTAAATTTAGGAAATTAAGCCGATCATGATAAGGCCTATAAGCAAAGTTATATTTAAACATTAAGGTTCTAGAAAACTTTCTCTGAACTTTTTCCAATGCATCACGAGAAACAGAAGAATAAGGAGACCAAACTACCGAGGCGAATTCTAATATGCTGCGTACTAGCGTCACAAATAAGTTCACACAAGTATTAATAGATTGAAAGCTAGAAGAGCACCGTAAAACGAACCCAGCTAGTTTCGACGATTTGCTAATAATCGACGTGTAGTGATCAGTAAAACGTAATTTACAATCAAAAACAACCCCTAGATCTGTAATCGTAGAAACACATTGGAGGGGAATAGAGTTGATTTGGTATTGGAAAATGAAAGGAGTAGATTTCAATGAATATACCATAACAGAGCACTTAGAAATATTAAGATCCAGCTCGTTTGAGTTACACCAGGACGTAAAGCTATCCAAATCCGATTGCAAAGCTATACAATCAGATATAGATGAGACGGCTGAAAATAGTTTGCTATCATCGGCGTAAAAGAGAGAGTGACAGTTAAGACATGATGGAAGATAGTTTAAGAAAAATAAGAAAAGGAGGGGACCTAAAATGGATCCTTGTGGCACACCAGATGATGGACAAAATTCGGAAGATGTAAAATTTTGGAAAATAACTCTAGATGAGCGATCATTTAGATAAGAGAAGAGCCATACAATAAGGTAAGAAGGGAATCCCAATGCAATTAATTTATTAAGAAGAATTTGGTGGTTGACGGTATCAAATGCTTTCGCGAAGTCAGTATAGATTACATGTACGTCAAAGTGCTTATTGAAGGATTTTGACACAAAATTAACAAGTTCAACTAAGTTGGTGACAACGGATTTGTTTTTGGAGAATCCATGTTGTTCATCCTTAATAAGATAACTAAAATGTTCTTGAATGAAGTTATAAACAACCTTTTCAAGAAGTTTCGAAAATTATGACAGAAGAGAGATAGGCCTATAGTTAGATACAGAACTAGGATCGCCCTTTTTCGGTATGGGAACTACATACGACGATTTCCATTGAGTTGGGAAAACACCCTCATGTAGGCTCTTAGTGAATAAAATGGCAAGAGGTTTAGATATGGAAAATTGTGTTTCTTTTAAAAACGAATTTGGGATTCCATCAGGTCCAGAAGAAGAATTTGTTTTTATAGAGGATATAAGCAATTCAACATATGAAGGTAAAATGAGGGGTGGTAAATGTAAATTTTGTATTACTTGAGGTGTAACAGGAGGACAACTTAAAGATGATGTTTTAAAAGTACTTGCGAAAAATGAAGCAAACAGCTCACACATATCAGAAGGATTGTCTGCACTTACATTGTTGAACGAAAGTATGGAAGGCTGATTTGAAGAGGACCTCAAGTTTTTTACATATGACCAAAAGATTTTACTCTCATTGTTCCTCAGACTGTCCTCAACAGTCTTAATATAGACAGACCGTGCAAGTGAGATCAGCCTTTTGATCCTGGATCTAAGGCAACGGAACGTTATGCGGTCGGATTGGCGTCCATAACGTTTTAATCGGGTGTGAAGTCGCTTTTTCTTGTGAAGCAAGTTTCGAATTTGGGGTGTAAACCAAATAGGACCTTTACGAAGCTTTAATTTGGAGATTGGGACGCACTCATATATGATGTTATGTAGAACGGTATAAAAAGTAGCTACAGCAGTTTCGCAATCAAGGTCTTTTAAAATAAAGTACCAATTAATCAGATTCAATTTTTCATTAATGGCTACATAATTTGCTTTTCTGAAATTGAACCTACGACGCATAATCTTAGTAGGATAAGATGGTAGGCTGATGCTAATTTCATTGACGATAGCCGGATGATAAGGATCACAAGGAACATATCCTGGTGTATGCATGGATGACGAAAATCCACCCAAAGGAATGTTACTAAACTCAAGGTCGAGGATACGACCCATGAAGTTAGGAAACACATTGAATTGGAGAAGGTCACAAGATTGCATAAAGGCTGTCACAGACCTAGAAAGAGCCAAAGAAGTAGATGCTAAAGGGAGACCAGGACTAGTAGGCCATTTTAAGCTTGGAAGATTAAAGTCCCCGCAAACTATTACATATGAATTAGGGAAGCAAACGTTCATGGTATCTGATAAATGACTGAAGAGACTCTCATAAACATCTAAAGAAGAATTACAAGGAACATACACACAGGCAACTAATAACGGTGTAGAAACAGAATTAATTTTTACGATTACACAATCATAAGGTTTAGAATGTGAAGTAGAGACAAGCACACATTGAATATGATCACGAACAGCAATTAGCGATCCGCCTCCAGTAGAAAGTCCTAGAAGATCAAGGTTTCTATCACAACGGAAGGTAACACACCCCTCCAGAATTTCACCACTATTTATGGAAGAGTTAAGCCAAGTCTCCGTCAAACAAATGATGTCATGGTTGAATGATAAAAAAGAAAGATTAAGAGATTGGAGTTTGGTACGTAACCCTCGTACATTTTGGTAGTAAAGTGTGAAATTAGTAAAGGTATTTATATTTATTTTGTATGTATGTATGTACCGAATTCAGTCAGTATCGATTTTACGTATAGTAGTCTATATTTTTCAAAACATTAATTCATTTCATTTTGTAATTTCAACCGTGGTTAGAAATGGTTTGTTCGGGAAACCTGGCTTTTTTGCATTACTGCAGGTTACAGATCGATTATGGGCCCAATCGATCGGCCGAGAAATCGTCAGGTTTGTGGCGCCCTTAAGTTTAATAAAGACCAAAGCATAAACATAATCCATAAATTGCATTTCCACACAGAAAATATTAATGATGATGGTTCGAAAACGAATGTGCTTATTAGAATTGTGTACTGCTTTTTCTTAATTAAAGGTTACATGTATCTTTGGAACGCAGTCAATTCCTGAAGTGGGAATCTGATATTAAATTCTTAGCTGATTTCTATAAAAATACAGATGACATTTTGTGTCGTGAGTGAACGTTGTGGAATTGCACATAGAATTCTTGTCGCAGGTCTGCGTTTGTATAAAAATATCCCGTTAACTTGTGATTAGAACACGCGTGAAATTGATGGCATTATATACATTTATACTTGGATGGTCGGGTACTATGGCCTGCATTCGTATTCTTACATCATACTAATTCAGCCGTTAAAAAAATATAATTTCTTAAGCAACAAACAAATTTGTAAAAATAAATTAAATTAAAAATACGGGTTTCGGCGCCCCTAAACCTGGCGCCCGGGGCGACCGCCCCGCTCGCCCCACCCTAAAGCCGGCCCTGGTGATAAGCACAGTTTGCTTATCACAATTGACTGTAAATTCTTGCTTCTACTGTGAATATGCATTTTATGTATTTTAAATTCATGGATTTCGTCTTTTTGGATTTTTATTTTTTTTTTGGATTTTGTATTTTTGGATTTTGTAGAGAACCCATCTACAGCTGACTGACATAAGTCAGAATCTTCCTTTTCCCCCACACTGAGAAAAAAAATCCCATTAAACCAATAGGAATTGGACATTTTATCCCATTAGATTTAGTCAATGGGAAAATCCCATTATTGGGTTAATAGGATACCATTAATTCAATGGGATGGAACATCATTAAAATAATTAGATCGAACTATTAAATCAATGTGATATTTTACTATTAATGTTATACGACATCCTATTAATGCAATCATGTTATCCTATTGCCTCAATAGAAGGACATCCCATTAAATTAATATGATTTTCCCATTGAAATTATAGTTTATCCTATATTAATAATGGGGCATCCTATTAAAACAATAATTTTTTCTTATTGGGACAATAGTTATTTACTATAAATTTTATAGGATGTCCCTTTGAAAATACCGTTACCTCAATAACAGGACATATTTCTTCCCATCACTGTACATATAAAATTGTATATAAATACACGGGAGTATGAATATGAAAATCATAATTAAGTCCCGAATTCGGATCTATTTCAAATTTACGAAATAGTTGCGAATTTCAGCGAAAATTGCTGTTTTAAAAAATAAATGCGAAATCCACCGGTTTGTACTTTTTCCACGAAAAAGTTAATTTTTTTTTTCAAAAAATCAGTTAAGACTGATAAGAGAAAATAAATCCCATCTCAGATTGATTTTTGCATTATTTTTGCAAAATTTCCAATATTCAGAAATTTTTTATGAGAAATTTTATTATTTTGCGAATTATCCGTACCTCTAATCATAATGCATAAGCATACGTTTTAAAATATTGGCAACTAACAATGTAAATCTGAATCAATCTTAGTCGATAATCCCATTAGTCTAAAATGTACGTCCTATTAGAAATTAAATGATTTTTAATCTCATTAAACTAATAGGATAAAACTATTAACTTGTTTAAAATAGCCGAGGCGAAAAGTTAATAGGAGTCCCATTAACAGGTTATGGGATGTTTTTCACTGGGTGCACTATGAAAAGAACTTTATCACAAGCCGAGCAAAATCACTATTGCTACACTCCCAAATATCCAAATCCGAGATTATTTTCTAAAACTGCATAAAATTCTACATAAAATAACTCTTTTTCCAATTAAATAATTTAAAAAACTAGCTTTCGAACTTTAATAAAATTCGAAAATATATTTTTCATTGAATATTCAGATTGTAAAATAGTAACGGTACTTTGAACTGACGCAAAGCTGACAAAAGTTGCCTCATAATGCTAGGTCTCGAACAACATATAAAAATTAGGGTCTTAGGATTTGAAAAATTGCATATCTTAATCTTACGTGTTAAAGAGAAAAAAACGTGGTTCCAAGAGAATACCAAAGTAAACGTTTCCATAATTTTTATACGAGTTTAAATTAGTAAATAAGATTCTTTTTAATAAAAACTAAAAAAAAACACGAGGCCGAGGTTAATTTCGGGCATAGTCATAGGTACGCCGGAAAAAAAATATTAGCCCGAGAAGAGTGAATTATAGGCCTATAAATATATTGTGTTCTATACCAAAAGTACATATTTGATCTTTTAACGCCATTTGTTCGACCACTTATTATTCCTAAGGGAACCATACAAAATCCCCAAACGTAGAAAAATCCCCAAAATCAAAATCCCCATATTCAAAATCCCCATAATCATAATACCCATATACAAAATCCCCATAATCATAATACCCATATACAAAATCCCCAATCATAAAATCCCCAAACACCCGAAATATGATGGTAAATGGTAGATGGATGGTAGTAAAAAATGGTTGATGGCTGGTAGATGGTAAATGGTTGATGGATGAAAGACTGTAAATTGTTGATGGTAGATGGAAGGTGTTAAATGGTAGATGGTAAATGGCACTAGGAGGGACGTAAATCGATACTAACTTATTTTTTGATTAGCACAAACAATATATTCGAGTCCATTGCATAAATCGTTCTAAACATATTAGGTTTTCTTTAACATCGTCGAGACAAGTCCTCATCCGAACGAATATTCGCGGAAAACTTGGTTGGCTTATTGTTGGAACCGATTGCATATTTAATTGCCTGCACATTATCTGCTGTTGCTCTGTGTTACTTCAAAGAATTTGCCGTTGATTAGCATATATATCAGTCCACGACGGTGATTTTTTTTATTGCATAGGAGGACTATTCAATTACAATAGTCTAAAGCACCTACCATTTATTATCGACCATTCACCATCTACTATTTGCAATTTACAATCTACCATTTACCATCTGTCATCAACCATTTACAAGCTACCATCCGTCTACCATTAACCACCTACCATTTACCATCTACCATTTATCATCTGCCATTTAACATCTATCATTTACCATCTACAATAGCCTAAAGAAAGTCTCCATTCCCCATTTGAGGTGTGATCTTAGAACGCGCGCGCGTTCTTAGATCACACCTCAAATGGGGAATTTCGTTTGGGGATTTTGGTTTTGGGTATTTTGATTTCGGGGATTTCGATTTTGGGGATTTTGATTTCGGGGATTTTGATTATGGGGATTTTGATTTGGGGATTTTGGTTTGGGGATTTTGTGACTGGGGATATCGTATCCAACCCATTATAGGCCTATAAATATATTGTGTTCTATACCTAAAGTACATATTTGATCTTTTAACCCCATTTGTTCGACCACTTATTATTCCTAACCAGCACGGATTTTGCTGGGGTAAGTCTACTGCCACTAACTTATTGTGTTATCAAAATTATATTTATGAATCCTTAGCTAGAACCGATCAAGTGCACTCTATTTACACTGACTTAACCAAGGCGTTTGACAAAATTAATTCTGTTATTCGTAGCTTTGGATTTGGCCCTATTTTGAGTTGGCTTTACAGTTACATCAAGAACCGATCACTAATTGTTAAGATTGGTGAACGTATATCCACACCATTTTTTCCATCTTCAGGTGTTCCACAAGGTTCCCATTTGGGACCACTTTTATTTTTGTATTCATAAACGATACCCACCTGATATTTCAAAATGTTGAGTTTCTGTTTTTTTCAGATTGTAAAATTTTTAAATCAATCACCAATTTGAATGATATTGATATTTATTCTTCAATCTAACCTAAACAGCTTCCATGCGTACTGTATCAATAATAAATTAGAACTGAACTTATCGAAATGCCAATATATAGTTTTTAATAGGAGTCAGTCAATTTTTTTTCTTAATTACTCTCTTGATAATGTTTTATTGAAGCAAGCACCGTTAGCGATCTTACTGTTATATTTGATACACATTTATGTTTCAACGAGCATATTAGTGTTATTTCGGCCAAAGCTCGTATCGTATGTTAGGTTTCGTTATTAGAAATACGTCGGATTTGAATAATATTCATGCTTTACAGTCTGTTTATTTTGCATTAGTTAGGCCCGTATTTATGAACATTCCTTAACTCAAGGAGACCTTGAGTCAAGGATGCCGAAATTCATAAAGTTAAATGTCATGTCCCATACTTTTTCTAAAAAATCATTTATATTGATGCATTCTTGATTTAAGGCGAAACTAATTTAATTTAATTTTTTCTATTTTTCTCTTTTTTTCTTTTCTTATTATCTTTTTGTTATAACAATTTCACATTGAATTAGCTATTATTATATTAGTATTAGTTATAGTCTTTTTTTCAGTAAACTATGTATTAATTGTATTTCTAAGAACTTCTAAATCCCCTTTCTTTCTAAGAAGAAAGTCCGTTGATTGAATAAATAAATAAATAAATGATGCAACTTTTATCAACTTTGCACATTTGTCAGTTCAAAGTACCGTTACGATTTTATGATTTGAATTTTGAAGGAAAAATCTATTTTCGAATTTCATTACAGTTTGAATGTTAATATCTGGGAGGTTTTTTAAATTATCTAATTGGGAAAAGAGTTATTTAATGTACAATTTTGTGCAGTTTCAGAAAGTGAAGTCAAATATTTGAGAATGTGAAAAATAGTAATTTTGCTCGGCAAGTCTAGCCTTTTGACACTATTTACAAAATGCTAAAACTTTATAACGGTTAAAGATAGAGGAGTCATGTGGAACATTAATTCTTCCCAAATGAGTTGTGCTATCATCCAGTATTCTATGTACCATGAGTCGTGAGACACCCTGTATACTAATTTTTGAATTTGTTTTTAATTATTATCAATACATCAATCAAATCGGTACGATTTTTTTTACATTTAGCATAAAAAATAAAATAAACCGTTTAATGATTAATTTGCATCACTTTCCTAGATTTCAACCTGAAATTCGGTTCACAAGTTGCATCGGTTTTCCAGATTCCAACCTGAAATTTGGCCCACAAGTCGTGCGGAAACATAGAAACCACACCCCAGTACATACAAATCGGACTTAACTCACTCCAAAGAATCGACTAAGGAGTAGTATGGCTGAAAAGTGCATCATACTCCAAATTCAGTTTTCGAAGAAACGCTTTTGACACTCATAACAGATAACACTTCTCAAGGATTTCTAATAAAAGGACAAGTTCCTAAGATCTAAAGTATTAGCTCAAAATTATTATTGCGTTTTTTATTTTAGGTTTTTTAGAATTTTTTTTTTTCAATAAAACGAGATCGTTTTTGTCCATCCGTCTCATAGGGAACTCATATCAATGGGCTCAGCAAAGCCATTTCATATAAGTTCCATTTTCTTGATTCGGAGAAACGATAACGGATTTACAGGTAATAAGTTCAGTTTATACATTTGCCTGAGTTTCTTGGTGTTGAGAACTCATCAGAAATCAAAAACGAAAAATATCTGGAGATTTGCCGTTGCATAGTAAATATATTTTTGGGTTGGTTTAATTAAAAGTATTATTTACTACGCTTTAAATTTATAAAAAAAAATACCCTCGTATTGCGGGCGCAGCCCTCTGTACACTAGGTATTTTTATGTATCTATTCATTCAACTTCGAGGCTCACTGAACAACCAGAAAAACTCTTGCTACAAAAATCGCATTGCAGAAAACAAAGTTTATTCGTCCCAGTTCCGAATAAACAGGTTGCTCAGTGTTTGGCAAGCAATCGTGCTCGTGATTCTGTGAACTCCCTACCCGTCCATTAACAAATGTCTCTATTCTCAATAACGGGAAACTTTAAAAAAAAAATTATCTCAGATGACAAAAATAATCTTCCATAATTGATTTGTTTGGAGAAAAAAAAAACGTTTTCGCGAAATTCGCATCTATTTCGTAAAAACTAAATTTCCGCAACTCTATTACTATTATTAATATTATTTACTATGAGATTATTTTATTTTTCACCTGACAGATTAATTCTTCCCTTACGCCCCTCAGGAAAGTAGTAGAAAAAAACGAAGACTACTTTGGGTTGATAATCGAGAAAGATTAAGCTACTGTGAGTTTCAGTATCCTCCCTTTTCATATCGCTGATCGTCGCAACAAAAACTGGTCACTTAATCCAGTGGCGTAGATAGCTTTTCGGAGAGGGGGGGGGGGGGATCATTTTGCAAGATTGCTTATACTTTTACAGTTATCAAATTTAAAATTTCAACATAGCAATTTATGTATTTATGTATTACACTTCAAATCAGTAGTTTTTTTTTAACAAATTTTGATGCAAAATAGATAGCAATTTTCATCCCGAATAGTTGCCATACGAAAAAAGTGAGTCCTGAAAATATTACATCGATAATTTTCGCTTTTTTTTACGGTGAGTGAGTCCACACTATTCCACACTATAAATTTTCGCTACAGTGATTGGAGTATCAGAGCTTTCTATTGGATTAGAACAGTGGTTCCCAAACTTTTCGGAGTCACAGAACACCTAGCATCGCTGCTTTTCTAGCCGGATTAATATAAACCATATAGTTATATGTCCAGAAAAGAGAAAACCTATAATAACTATGATAACTCAGCATATCGTGAGTAGATATTTCTGTGGTGTGGGAGCGGGAGTCTTCTGTGGTACATTCAATATATCTGAATCATACCGTCTCCCTGGTCATGCCAGCGTTTTCCAGGCTGAATTGTTTCCAATCATGAAAGCAGGAGCGAACCCAGGAATTTATTTCGGGGGGTGATTTGTACTAGCAAAGTGGCTCATGAAATTCAACGCTTTAAATGTTCTTAGACCTTAGGCTTAAGAGTGCCCATATACTGTCCGATCGATTGACCAATCGCCCGTACAGTACATACACTATGCAATTTATCGCGCAATCTGAAATGACAATCTCGCGGTCCACACGAAACAACACAACATAGCGAAAATTATATATTTTGTGGCGATGAAAGATCCATTGCTACTTTCGATGGAGAATGGGCCTGTCTAGACACTCAATTTTCGTTCGTCTTCGTCATTTTGACAATTGAAACTTGGGATGTCTGCGCTATTTAAGAAAGGTATTCATTCTTGAACGCGATTGCAAATGTTGAATATGTCAACAACTCACCATCTATTCATACTATTAACGAAGGAATTGATCATTAATCTGTCCTGAACAAAGCCGCGACACACATCTAACCATAATTAATGAACAAATGTGGGTAGAATGAAGCATTCATCTCTTCTGATTACTTGACGCAATCAGTTCAATGTTGAAAGTGGAAACGGAGCTTGAACCCAGCAAACAATTTCTATCGTCCGCGATACGAATTCAATTCGCCTGCTCGGAAACATTTCTCGAATTTCATATCGAATTCTGATTAAAGTCGTCACTCCCTTCGGGAAGGAATAGTGACCGATATTAATTCGCCAGGATGATAATTTGGCGATAATAGACTAATACATAGAAAAAGTTAAAAAAAAATATTTATTTTTTATTTTCCCTTTTTTATTTTTTTTTATTTTTTATCTTCAACTTTTTTTTTAACTTATTTTAATTTTACCTTTTTACACTTTGCTTCTACTGGGAATCGAACCTATCACCTATCGTTTCGTAGTCCTACGTCCTACACCTGAGCTATCTAAGATTACAAATTATGGGAATAAATTACTCGTTTTATTTTTTGACAATTTCATAATTCTCTCGTTGTGAGGAATAACTATTTTATCATCTTTGCAATAATAAGACGACATTTCGTTAATAGGAGTCACATTCCTGTCATATTGATGACGATAAAGCGATTTTTCGTCGAGGAGACAAGTTTACGATAAATTTTTCATTTGAATGATATCGTTTTCGTATCATTTTTGTGATTTTTCGAAACAAACGATAAAATTGTTTGCTGGGAAGACGATAGGGAAGACAAAAGCGCGCATGAGTGGACATAGCCAACGACCGCCACAACCACAACATGAAGAATGACCACTGGTTTATGTCAATAAATCAGCAACTGAAAACACATGATTATCATGACAGATTGTATGAAAAATTGCATGGCAATGTGTTCCACACGTCTAATCAAAAAAATGGATTGGTCACAAACACCTTCCAATTTATCGAGCAACCAAAAAATTGCTTCAATCAATTGGAAGGTCTATAGGCACTCCAAAACGATAGTCGGGCATAGTGAAAATCACTTACATATAGGTATTTGATTTATCAATAAAGATATGTTGTGTGAATTTAATTGCATTTTATAATTTCGGGGGGTGTTTCATCCCCCCAAATCCTCCCCTTGGGTTCGACCCTGCATAAAAGCATGTCACGCACTCGGGAACATACAAGACAACAACAACAAGAGCCATCTGCTCAGATAGTCAGGATCAATCCAAAATCCATAGGGATATCCTCCAAACTTGTGAATAGCACACAGTCACCCTAAATTGGGTGCCGCGACACAGGAACATACAGAGAAATGAGGTTGCAGATGAGTTGGTCAAACTGGGGCAAACTTCGGACAATACTCTCATTGCGGAGCGCGTGGACATTCCGATGGCAGCTCTCAGAAGAAAAATCTCCTCGCATTATCTCGCGTATACTAATCGTTATATTGGCAGAACATTATAAATTGTGTAATATCAAGGAAGCTATGGGTGTTATATGACCGGAAAAGAACTTCTGAGTTCTGAGCAGACGGCGTAAATACATTGCTAGACTTACAGCGGTTATTACTGGACATTGGCCAATAGGGAACCATGCAGCCAGGCAGTTTATTTCCCACAACTGGCACTGTCGCAGTTGCGATAATGCTAATGAAAGAGAAACTCTATTTAATTTTCAATGCGAATGCCCATGTCTCGTCAGATCCCGCTTCCAAACGCTGGGATGTGCGTTCTAGAGTATGCGTCGGAGACGAAAATAGGGGAGCTGCTTTATTTTCTCTCTATTTTTCTCTCTAAGTGTGCCTAAACACTCGAAATTATATTTCTTCTGCTATAAGCCAAGTGTTTGAAAAGGATACCAAAAATGTGAGTGAAACTTAAAATTTGGACTGTTAGACATTCGTTTAAAAAAACCGTAGAAAAGTTGTTATTAACACAAATTTAATCCTCTAATTTATTTAAGCTTTAATTTAAATCCCCAAAACCTCGTCACAAACACTTTGGACATGCTTTATTTTCTGCTACAAACTACTTCCTTTTCCATTTCATATAGTAGAAAGTTGTAAAATAAAATTGATCGAGTCTCTGATTCTGTTGATTTGCGATACAGTGTAGCACACTAAGCTTCGGAATTTTAAAACTTACAAATTTTTTTTTGATATTTTCGCGAAACCCCTAAGAGATCTTCACGGAGCTCTAGGGCACTGCGGAACTCCGTTTGTTAGTTAATTTGTTTTAGAATTGCTACCTGCATAAGACTATAATATGTTTCAATTTTGGAAATTTCTATTTTTTTTTAAGAATTTTAATAAATAATCAATAATCTTTAAAATCAATAAAATTGCGAACAATTGAAATTTGAGGAAGTGCTAAATTTTCTATTGCAGTTCCGAAAATGATTTCACGTTTTTATGAAACACTCCACACCTTGAATAATGCCAGCAAAAAGTTTACTTTTGCTTTGTTTTACGTACCTAAAGTAATAATAAAATACGAGTGACCGAAGGGGGGGGATTGATCCCCTTGATCCCCCCTTATCTACGCCACTGACTTGATCAGTCATATGAATTGCGCCCGTCCGAAGGTGAATTCAGTCTGATAGATTGAATCTCACAAAAACAACTCTGTTGTAAAAAGTTTCCGCCAAAGAAAAAGTTGTCAGCCGCAAAAAGGATTGATATAATACAATCCCGCCAATATGCTCGCAAGGATATGCATTCAAAAGTGATTGAATTAGTTAATAGTTTCCACCAAAACAGCGTGGTGCGGTATGCGTCAGAATTTGTGAAATAATTTCCGCCGCGATAGATCACGCTGAATTTGCCAATTCGTGTGGAGTCTGTGTTGTGTGTACCGCGTAACGCACCCGCGCTGGTTTGGTGGAAGCTAATTTCTTTCAACGCTTATTGGAGGGGAGCTGACGAGGGTGCTATTTCCTGCTATGCTCTTTTCTTGATCAGTTTTAATCTCGAATCTTCCAGCCTTGTAAATAAAAAAAATTTTTTTTTGCTTTCCTTCGTATAAATGACTTTTCCCTTTTTTATACAATAAAGTTCTTTCGTAATTTTCATAAGATTGGTTTTATCCTGCAATTACCCCTATGAAAGCTCCCCGCCAAACAGCATTGCAAGAAATTAGCTTCCACCAAACCAGCGCGGGTGCGTTACGCGGTACACACAACACAGACTCCACACGAATTGGCAAATTCAGCGTGATCTATCGCGGCGGAAATTATTTCACAAATTCTGACGCATACCGCACCATGCTGTTTTGGTGGAAACTATTAACTAATTCAATCACTTTTGAATGCATATCTTTGCGAGCATATTGGCGGGATTGTATTATATCAATCCTTTTTGCGCCTGACAACTTTTTCTTTGGCGGAAACTTTTTACAATAGAGTTGTTTTTGTGAGATATCATATTTTTTTACAGATTTCAATTGACAAAATCAACTTAACATAACAATAAATGAATGCGTTTATTTTCTTGAAATGAAGACGATATTCACTGCCCTTTTATCACGACCATGTTTGAGAACATAATAACAATAATAACCCTCTTGGTAACCTTTGTAACCTTAGCGTCCTTCGTAACCTGAGGTGTGTGTGTTTTGCGAACCTCTTCCGTTTGCTGGAAGCTTTAGGATCATCGGGATGTTATTTGTTCATTCAATATTATAGTAAAATGTACGTACTCGTATAAGAGACGAACCAAATCTGGAACTTTGAGCCCTTGCCGCCGCTCTTGCAGACGCTTTACAACTGAAAACTTTAGAGAACATATACAAAGGATTGTTCGAAACAGTCCTGCCAAATAACAAAACTATACGATTCTTTTCTAGGCATTTTTCGAGCCAATCTCCGACTTTTGCAAAATGCTTCCTTTAAAACATATAAAAAGATTTAAGCGAGAAACTCTATGTATTTTTTCACATTTTCCGCTGTATCTTTTTTTCTACTCCACGGATCGGAGCAAACGATAGCCTATGCACACCTTCACGACAGACTCTATCAATGGGAAAAGAGACCAAATCCCGAGATGCCCTCTGCAAGGCTGTAGCCCTGTCAATGAACGACAAGAACAACAAGAACAACGAGAACAACGAGAACAAGATTTTCGAAAAAATGCGATTTTCAAACTCTTATATCTCCAGTGTTTTTCATCGTATCTTCTTGAAATTTTCTACACTTCGTAAGACGGCGCGAACGACAACTTATACCGAATTTGAACACTCAGGACCAACCAGAGGCCGAGCTACAGAGGTCCGAAAACCCGTACTTGTTCCGTCGTGTAAACATAGTCTTAGTCGCTTCTCACTTTTGATTTGTTCAAATTTCTTCGTTTTTCTTTGGCGGGCGGGACGCTCCCGCGTCCCTATATATATTGGTGTATCGTAGAATGTATGTACATAATTAAAATTGCTGTATAGCACAATTAAGTCAATTCTGTAGAAAGTCTGATAATGTTATAATATGTATCCTTCTATATATAAAAATGCTAACTTCGGAAATGGAAAAATCTGATGAATGTTCTGATTGGCTACGATGAATCCCGAATGTCGATAAGTATAGCATGCAAGAACGAAAAGCAGTCAGTCAGTGCTGCGAGCTAGTGATGGGAAATATCGGGAAAAAAATGAATCGATAAATATCGATTTTTTCCCGACTCTTATCGATTTAATCGATAAATATCGATATTTTTCCATATACAATAATTCGGCTAAGTTCGCCGCTGTAGACCTATCAGTTATCGGTTCAACAGCCAGAATAGCATTTTTCATAATCTTGCAATGTAAAAAATGACCAGTCACTATTAAGCACAGTTCGTCCATCCATCGAAATGTAATCGCAATTTTACTGGAAATGTTTTTTTGAATTTTAGCGGACTATTAAATAAGAATGAAAATACATGACAGCTTTAGAAGCGCAACAGACCCTCCGATTGGTCGGCCAGATTTTTTTATTGCGAAATTAATCGGAAGGTGTATGGGACCATCGGATCGTGAGACTGTCAATTTCAGATTGCCCGATAAATTGCCTAATGTATGTGCTGTACGGGCGGCAGATCGATTGCGGCCAATCGATCGGCCGAGAAATCGTCAGGTTTGTGGCGCCCTTTACGTAAACATTATAACCCTTTATACTTCTTAAGGGCGCCACAAACCTAACGATTTCTCGGCCGATCGATTGGCCACAATCGATCTGCCGCCCGTACAGCACATACATTAGGCAATTTATCGGGCAATCTGAAATTGACAGTCTCACGGTCCACAAGACACAACACAAAATATGTAGTGAAAATTATACCATTTTCGGCGATGGAAGATGGACATCCATTGCTACTTTTGATGAAGAATGACCGCCATAACCACAGCATGAAGAACGACCACAGGTTTATGTCAAAAAAACAGCAACTGAGAACACATGATTCTCATGACAGCTTGTACGGAAAATTGCTTTGGCGGATGGAATCGGAACACTAAAGGTACGTGTTCGTAGAGACAATTCATGTGATGATCGCTCGGCGACCGTAGTTTTGCATCCAATTTCGAGCGGTATTTAAATATTTTTTGAATGTTTCTACTTTCCTAGTATCGTCTATGGACTAAAGGAACATGTCTGTATAGAAAATATACCAATATTGCTCAAACCCGGTGGTTTAGCTTCGGTCGCTGAGCGATGATCCCATGAGTCGTCTCTACGAACACAAACCTTAAGTCATAGGGTCGCCCGAGAAACTATTAGCCCCACGAGCGTAGCGAGCAGGGGGCGAAGCCCCCTAGTGTCTACAATTCTATGAGGCCGGAATCCATGTAGTACCGGAATCCAACGAAACTCCATTTAAAAAAATTGCTGCTGGGCAAATTGTTAATTTATTTTATATGCAGTTTGACAGAACGAAAAATCCAAAAAATGGATTCGAACGCTTCGTGTGTGGCCGCCCTAAAAGTTTCCTCTAGATTTAAATGTTATTATTTCTTAACTAATCAAACTCATACGAGTAATATTGATAACCTTATTTATCTCTTTCTTTGCAGCTATATAACTTCTTTAATGCACTTTTAACACACATTCCCGATGCTGCTTCCAGACCTGCAGATTCCTTAGCGACATCAAGAGCGTCCTCCAACGGTATGTGTACAAGATTTCAATAAATCTCTTGAAAATCTGATTTATTAACAAAAAAAAAACAAATTTACTGTTTGTTATTACTACGCACAGATAATCTGGATTCACGATTCTCCGATGAATCCGATGATTTATCCGATGAAGGCATTTGTGGTCCGGAACGTTCATATCGTGGGCCGCACCTGTCGTTTCCCTTACAAAAGAAGGACGTAGATACATTAATAGATTTATTTCGTAAGAAAAAGGTAAAGTCGTTTCTTCTGAGTATAGCTTGTGTGCCCTTGAGTGTTTATTTTGTTCTTTTCTTATTTTCTTCTTATTTCAGTATAATCGACTGCATGCGAAATATGTGGCAGGTATTTTAAGGGAATCAACGACGCGCCTGAAGCGACTTCCAAATTTAAATCAAGCGTCGACAGCGATCTCAAAACAAGTGACAATTTGTGGTGATTTACATGGAAAATTAGATGATTTATTAGTTGTATTTCATAAGGTAATAATTTTTAAATAAATTTTAAATTGATAAACTATATTCGAAACTTTATCATTAGAATGGACTTCCATCTCCGGAGAATCCCTACATATTCAACGGTGACTTTGTCGACCGGGGGAAGAAAGGACTTGAAGTATTTTTACTGTTACTATCCTGTTTCCTAGTCTTTCCCGGTGGCGTGTTCCTGAATCGTGGCAATCACGAAGATACTGTGATGAATGCACGCTATGGTTTCATTAAAGAAGTTCACCTAAAATATAAGGTAATTTCCAAATGGAGTCATAAACGTTGTCATGAACCATATCTATAGTAAATCCGAATTTTGTATTCTGTATCTACAGCGTAATGCCGAACGGATACTAAAACTAATCGAGGAAGTATACCGATGGCTTCCCCTGGGAACGATAATCAACAATCGGGTGCTGGTCGTGCATGGTGGTATATCGGACTCAACCGATTTGGATTTAGTCAAGAGTCTGGACCGGGGCAAGGTAAGTGGTTGAACACTGCAAGTGTCGCGAGAAATTAAAGTGTCGCCTGCTAAACAGATTATATGGCAGGTTAATCAAAGTGGAAGGACATTGGATTAAGCGCTGTCTTTTGTTAAATTACTACGGACCAACATGCCTCTCCGCTGTGATCTGACCTAAATCATTTCTGTCCGCGTGTTGTATTTTATATATACGTTCGTCTGCTGTTCGCCATTGTCCTTATTCTTTAAATTATATTTTCTCCCTTTTCTTGCTTTCAGTACGTTTCTATATTGCGGCCACCAATTACGGAGAGCAACGCTCCCGGTGCAGAAATAATCGACAAAGTAGAATGGAAACAGGTGAGTCCTGGCCGGGTCCTCGACCCGTCCACAACAATGTAGACCATAAATTATTTTCTAGTTCGTTGCTTTAATTAACTCGAGTGTCCGTGGAAAGGCTAGGAAAATGTTTGCCTGGTCTGTAGTACTGCACTCCGTAGGTTGTATGACAGAAAGTACTTACATATACGCTTTCAGGAAGCTTAAGGGTGTAGAAAATTAAACACCACGTTGAAGTGCTGCAAAGTGCACCACGATGAAAGTAACTGCATTTTAATTAAACAACTCTTGATTTAGCGACGGACTTTGGTATTAAATAACGATTTAACGAAATCCGCAGTACTGAAGTACTGAACGCTTAAAGCTATTTATGGTTATCTCATATGATTCGAATCTAGGAATAACGTACATATTTTACAATTCTATACCAACTGCTGGTAGATGCTGTGATGCAACAAGAAATAAACCCTTGTCGGCACGTACATGCTCTAATCCGAAGAAATCCCCAATTAAAACTGGCAGCAGGAGTACATTTGCTACAAGTTAATAGTAGATAGCAGAATATCCCATACAACACACTCCTCTCAGTATAATCAATTACAATCGGTAAAGTGAACTTATTATTGTCTGAAAGCAGCCTTAACTTTTAATCTTCTTACTGTCGTTTGTAAACGAACAAACATCGTCCTTTTGCATGTCGGTTGTTTGGATAGTTATGCTGTCACACAGAATAGCAGGAAAACCGTCACCTCAAAATGACCACTATACCTTTCCTGAAACAACGTGGTCGTTGGAATATCCTTGCGTGTGCACTGCATGCAGCATTTCATCGAAGTCTTTTTTTTTTCTGGTCCCGTCAGTTTTACCCTTTCATGATAGTATTCGTCTGACTGATGGAACGTAATATGGCATTGGACATCAAACTGTTGTGTTTCAGACTGGTGCACGTTACTCGTTCGCTTTTTTAGTGAGGCGAGTGTGTTTTGGTATTGCGGTCAGGACAAAAGAGGACCATGTTTTTGCTGTGGTCATTTCGTGATTCATTACAGCATGACATGTGTTGATTATGCCATGGAACGATGGAACAATGTTTCAATAGGAGTTTTTGTTTGTGCGCGCTGTTTTGTTGTGTGATATGGATGATTAATTGAGTATAGACGTAAATGATTTTAGATATTTAGTAAGGGAATGTAACTTTTTTGTTTATTATACTTTGAAAATAAAAGATTTCCAAGCAGTTTGATTTTCTTTTGTTGCATAGCTAAACTGATCAGGTGTACAGCATTCTCCATTTCACACAACTTCGGCGTGGCTTGGGGTCGGTTTTTTTTCTTTTCCCTATCACACTAGATCAGTCCTGGTTGGTTGGCGGGCAAAACTCAGTGGCGTAACGTACGGTGTTTCATGTGTTCAGTGGAACACGGGCCCCCAAGCCACAGGGGCCCCCAAAGTATTCATTTTTATTAGTCCAAAACAAAAACTTGCGTGTCCACTGATTACTGTCGCTACTAACGATCAAAATGGCTGTAGAGGATATTTCTTGCTCTTTCTAGCCACATATATTCTGAGATGGAGACAGAACATTTCGAAAATACCAATTGTGTACGGAGAAGAAACTTGATCTTCGTAATATTGAACAACTTTAATTGGCTTAATCTTCCAATAAAACAATCATCGGAGCAATCAATAGATCACAAGGATAACGTCTTTCAAGCTGGTGAAGTGGGGATTTTTTTCGTCTGAATATCAATTTTTACAGAGTTTTTGTTTACAAGAATATTGAATATATATAAAGGTTCAACTTGCAAGGAGGAGTTCCTCTCTCAGACCCGTGGGAGGGGGGGGGCGCGCAAAAGAGGCTCTCGCCGTTTTGCAGGAGGCGCCAAGAACGCAGGCCGAAAAAAGGGAGAAAATTCTTGTTCGAAAAAAATTTCTATTTTATTTTTTAGAAATAAAATTTGTATTCGAAAGGAAGTAGTAAAAAAGACTTTGTGTTCGTACTGTATACAGCCAACCAGCTCTTTGCTATTTCTGCAAGGGACATTCGGTCCTACGCTGGAACCAGATATTTGGGCAATGTGGTGGGAGCAGTTCAACTCTAATTGTTGCAGGCATAGTAAGCGGTTTCTGCTATGAGGCCATACTTGGCCATAGTTGTAGGGATGGGTTATACAGTATTAACTTGATATTTTGTAACTGATACTTTTGAATACCTGATACAGGAAACTGATACAAATCAAATGTATCTGATATTTTTTGTATCAATACGATTATCGTCCAGTCAAAAATGTTGTTTTTCCCCCGTTGCCCCCTAGTTTTAGATACAGTTTTCCAATCGAAAATCGGTTGTATGTATTTTAGAGGTCTAATACCAAAATTATTGGCACTCAAAGTGTTGCCATCTGCACCCGTGCTAGTTTAAATGTGGCTTTGATTTGTCTGCTATGCTTTGTGTCTAATTAGACATGGCAATGTGGCCACATTTAAACTAGCACGGGTGATTTGTTTGCTATCCTTTGTGTCTGATTAAGATAGGCTTCAAGCCCTTTTTTGCAAATTTATTCATCGCCATTTCCAACGTGTGTGGTGTTTTGTCCATTCCTAGCTTTCATTCCTTCTACGCTCAAAGTTTGCAAGCTTCACACCTAAATAAATAAAAGCTGAAAAGTTTTATTTCCATAGATTTGGATTTTTGAGCAAAATTTACAAAACGATACATCTCATTTTTCAGCGGAGGGGCTCCTCAGCAGCATTTCGAAATTTTTAAGTTTCCGGCTCCCTTGACCAAAAAAAAAATGGCTTCTGCCTGCTCCTTTGTTGGACTGGTAGGTTTCTTCAAGTTCTTCTTGAAACTTTCACTCGTCCAGAAAATATAACAAATTCCCCAATCGTCCGCCAATTATTTAGTCAGGTTTAGGTTAAAATTTCTTCGGCTTCCTATCGTTAAGTTAGTAAAGTTAAGTACACCCAGCAAAATACGTGTATTAAAACCAATGAAGTTTTTACTTTACTTCTAGTAAACAGAAAATTTCCTTAAACGTATGAAGTTTGAATATAATTCATTAAAAATGCGATTGCGTCAAATAACCTTTCATAGAATTTATGATTTCAGTAGTAATAGAATTATAACATTATAGTGTAGTTACTACGTGATAAACCTAGTACATCAGATTGCAAAATGTGGTGGAGACAAATTTTTTTTTGTTTCTTATGTTTTTTGGGGTGCTGAGCACGAATCCGGAGCTTCCCACCAAAATTTCGTTGCGAAACAGGGTCAAAATCGTGAAAAACCCTAAATTTTTTGCTGTTTTTCCGTTATTCGCCCCCTTATTCTGCAACTATTTATTTCTGCGAAAAACTCTCAATGAATATTTTAGAGAGCACATAATTGCGCGTCCAAAGAGACATAAATATTAAAAATCTGTTGAGCGGTATTACTACAGTGGATAATTTAAATTTGCCATTTTTAACATAGTTCCATTTTATGAAAAATTTTTTGAGATTGAACGGTTTTTCAGTTTTGGTCGTAAAAGTTGTATTTATCTTGTACATTGTGTATTTTGGAGTGCAGAACCTGAATCTGTAAGTTCCCACCAAAATTTCGTTGCAAAACAGGGTCAAAATTGCAAAAAACGCAAAAAAAATGACTATCAATTGTAGCAATACCGCTTAATACATTTTAATGATTAATGGCGCGTTGGATCCGCAGTTATGTTTTCTTTAATATTTTCATGGACAGGTTTTCGGAGAAATGTACACTTTCGGAGTTATGAACAAAAAAACGGGAAAAGTCCGAAAATTTTGGGTTTTTTCGCGGTTTTGATCCTGTTCCGCAACGAAATTTTGGTGGGAAGCTCCGGATTCGAGCTCAGCACCCCAAAAAACATAAGAAACAAAAAAAAATTGTCTCCACCACACTTTGCAATCTGAAATCACCTCGGAACTACACTACGTATAAACATTTTAATTCTGTATTGCACCGCGTATCAAGTACCTAGTTAAGATTTTAGAAACGTTGATAACATTCCACATCTAGTCTCATGGCAATGTGAACGGACTGGCACGCAGGCGGACCGGGTTCGAATCACGAATTTTCACTTGATATTTTCAATGATATTTCTATCATTGTCCCAAAAAGGCTATTTCATCGGCTCCAAATCATAGCCAAAATTTCATACGTCCTACGCATACGTAATTTTTCTTTAATAAAAGTATTTTTTTTTCTGGGTGTAAGAATCGGTAAGCCCCAAATTGACGCGTTCGTAAATACTGAAAATTTCATTTTCATATTCGTTTACATGTGTGACATATAGGAGGGCGCTTCTACTCCGGACACCAAAATTCCTTCGTATGGCCTCCTTGAAGGCTTTGTATAAAATTGAGCCATTATGATTTAGTTCTTTAAGTTTGACTCTTGACTCTTGAAAAGAAATTGACTGCTGCATCAAGAAAAATGTGTTCGCGACGTTTATATAAAAGGATAACTGTGGATCTTTCGACCCAAGTCAGGGAACTTTTTGTATCTGGAACTCATGAAATGAAGAAACAAATGGATGCCGATATATCCTCCTGTTCATATAATGGATCAACCATTTCCCCGCAATTATCTTCGGTTGAGCTCCACTACGAATTTGATTCAAGATGTGGACGTGGATACGCCAACGACTGGCTTTAGTTTAACTTGCCCATAAGGTGAAGCTCCACAAAGGGGCTTTCCATGTATGATCCTCAGATTTGGAGTGAACGCTTTTTCTACTCTAAAATCAATGACTGTTACGACACTGGTATTTAGGGGAGTTCCTCGAGGTATGGTGATCTTTTGCTGCACATGTTGTTCGAACTTAAAATTATCGTTGCGCTTGCTTATTGGTGGACTGCTTTACATGGGGTTTTTTTTTATATTTTCTGTTTAAAAAATCGACGATAAGGGGCCGAATAGTATAATAAATTTGGGATACGTTACGCCACTGGAAAAACTGGTGGCTGAGGCAGAACGAGCCAAAAATCCAACTAGCCAGCGCATAAAGTGTCGTTTTGAAGGTCAAATTGTACACTCGGAGAAAAAAAACTGACAATACTGACATACTTTGTCAAAATACCATATTATGACAAAAGGTCTTGAAACCCAATGAACGGATCTGAATTTCATTTCACCGGGTTCTCCCACTACAGCCTACCAAATTGGCCGAAATCACAGTTTCAGTAGGGTGGGGTATGCTATACTAGTAGAAAGGGGTCATTTAGGAAGTAAAGCAGCTCCCCAATTTTCACCCCCGCTGGATCCACTAAGCTTCGGGAAAAGTCCCACCCAGCGTGCGATATCGGGTTATGACAAGACCCGGGCATTTACACAGCTGCGGCAATTAGTGTAGTAAGCACAGCTGATAAACCAAGTAAATGAGATTGCAAAATGTGGTGGAGATATTTTTTTTTTTTGCTTCTTATGTTTTTCGGGGTGCTGAGCGGTTTTGGTCATGTTCCGCTACGAAATTTAAGTGGGAAGCTCCGGATTTAAGCTCAAAACCCCAAAAAACATAAGAAACAAAAAAAAAATCGCCACACCATTTTGCAATCTGAAATCACCCAATGACTACAATAAATGTGGATTGTAAGGGATATCCCGCCTGTAAGTAAAAGTTTTTTCTCTTTCTGATGAGATGGCGATGGGTTGGCCCGAAAAATGCTGGCATGATCTAGAAAGGCTGTGTAGTATTCAGAGATATTTTTAGTGATCCGCAAAAGATCCCTGTACCCATACCTCCCCCGCAGGGGGGTTTGTGTCCATTTGACACTCAGCTTGGAAGGCTGTTTGTAGTTGGACAGAGATCTTTGGTGAGTTGTGACACCACGGACCTAACAGCGCAAGGTGGCCCCTGGTACAGTTGATACGTCATGGCGAGGATCTGTACAAAGACCATTCGGGCGCTAACGGTCCCGTGCTCCTGAGTTATGCACGGGTGGCTCTTGGCGTGCCTACCTCCCCACATAGATTGCGGGAGGGAAGCACTAAAGGCCTAGGACGATATTGATGTCCTCTGGTGGGGGGGTGCATCATATGGAAGTCGTGTGAGCTTCGGAGGTGACGGCTCCGCACGACCCGAGTCCTGAAGGGGCTAGTTAGGGAGAACGGCCTTGGTGGAAAATGCCTACGCGCCCATATCTAACTAGCTTGTGGATTGATGACCACACTGCCCGAGTCGCATTGCTGACTAGTAAACTGAAGGGGCCACCTGGATGTGAAAGGCAGCGCTACGTTGTCTGCACAGGCACGTAGTCACAGGTCCAACGAGCCTGGGATGTGCATGTCCGAATTCGACGTAAGGCTTAACCAATAGGGGGCCAAAGGAGGATCACACTTGCTATAGAGAAGTCTATAGCGAATAGTGTACCTCGGGGATGGGTGAGCCCAGGGGACCATGGTCCCTTCCCATCTTGGAGTTGGTCTCGAGGGGGCTGTCGGTTGTTAAGCAAGACATCGAGCTGGTGATGCAGCCCCGGGGTTGGGTTCCTGAAGGTGAGTGCATTCACCGGATGGAGAAATCCCCATCTGGCAACAAGATCCGTGCCAGTAAATTTACTGGAGGTCCAAACCGCTTTCGCAAGGACCGGGGTATAAAGCCATAGGCTAGGTGACCCTTAGACAGTAAACCTCGTAGATGGTATTCTTGTACCCATACCTCCTCTGATGCTAAGGCAAGCCGATCTTTACACTCTATCCAGTTTTGTTATACTGCGTCCTTCAATTGAGAGCTGGCCACCAGACTAATAACCCGTTTATTCGAATGACCCGTATCACCGCTGTTTAGATCCAAAGTAGCATGCTTGGTCTGAGACTCCATTTCTTGTTGAATACTGTCTTGCAAGGCAGTAGTGCAGAGATAATATCAGTCTGAAGTGTTCCTCTGATCATCACATCTTTGCGATTAAAAACAATACAGTAACAGCCGCTGCCTACTAGACTAATATCAGTCGAAAAAAATCAACGAGACTCTGTAACCAGTGGCGTACGCTGAAAAATATATCGGGAGGGGTTTTGGGGGAAAAGGCTGGGAGTAAAGTTCATAGGACGCGTATACCCTGATGCAATGATAATGAAATTGTGGAATTAATTGAAGGGTGCTAACTAAATTGCATAGAAACGAGTAAAGTTATAACTAAGGTCCGTCTTAGTCACTGCAAAATCAAGTCTTCAAAAGTGCGAGTCCTAAAAAACAGAAGTTATGACCGTTCAAGCAAAGCTATCGCAGTAACAGGGAACACTCTAGCTATTAAAATTCCACGACATTAACCAATCCTCTTGCATCGATCAAATACAGGGTGGGGAAAAAAGCTTGTTACCAATTTGGGAAGCTTTTTTGTGTGAGATTTTTTAAATTTAATTTTTTTTTATTGAAACCTTGAACTTGGGGGATGTTAGTATGAAACTGTACTGCATTACACAGCAGACCAAAATATTGTAATTTTCCTTTGAAAATGGCCGATTAGAAATTGCTACTCAGTGTGGCGTTTATGAAGTTCCTAATGTTCCAATGCAGGCCTCAACTATACGGGTAACCAAGTTTGATCGACATGGGAATGTTGTAGATCTAAAATGCGTAGAGATAATGATATTGACGATCGGCCGAAAACATAGAGCTTGTTAGGGAAAGCTTTGCAGAGGACGACAAAACATCAACACGACGACGACGTTCAACACAGTTGCCGATAAAGAATGATTCGATGAACCAGATTTTACAAAATAGCTTTGCACCTGGTATAAACCCAATTTTACATCAGCCCTTCAACGAAACTCTACTCTGGCCTCTTTCCGCCTCTCTGTTAGAACCCAATAAATGAGTAGCAATCAATATAAAATCCATCCGATACTGGCAAACTCTCCCAGAACAAAGAAGCTTAATCAATCTATGTAAAAATGGAGGTGACGATTATATGAGGGATCCCCACTGGGAACTACCGATTAAACAGCCAGCTAAAGAGCATAGAGGTGCTAGCCACAGTTGGACATTTTCGTTCGTATGTATTAGGTTAAAGAAAATCGTAAAGTGGGGGCCCAAACGCAAACAGGATGGACTTTCGAAAAAAGGCGCACATTTTGCTGAACATTTCAGTGTTTCAGCTGTCTGCGCTAAAAATGTTCAGGCGTTGAATAAAGAGAGCCCAAAAACGAAAAATTCGAAGGACCTGAGGACAACGAAAATCGGAAGGAGGGCGACCAACGCAAACATAGATTTTCAAAAACTATGATAGATGGGATCAGGGAGCCGATATGTAGAGTGTATTGTGGTGCATATTTTTCTGAAAAGTTCCAGCTGTCTGCATTAAAAAGTTGATACATTTGTTGATATATACACGGTCCGTTGAGTTTTTCGATTTTCGTTTTTTGGAAACCTCTTGAATTCTCGAACACTCAGCGAAATGCTCCGGAGATACTCCAACAAAGTATGTAACAGAAAATTCGCACAGGTCCGTTCGACCTGTCTTGCAGCTAGTATCAAAATATGTCCTGTTCATCTTCAGTCTCTAGGTTCGCCTCGTTCGCAAGATCTACACACTGTATGTTTGTTTCTTATGCTAAGGATTTCACATTATCTGGTTTAATTACCGGAAAAACCGTCAGGATGATTTTTAGAAAATTATTTTCCTTTTACGTTCGTTCAGACCTCACTCTTTTAAGTATGTCCGCGGAGGTCTTTCCTTAAAACTTTTAAGGTTTTTAAGGTTTTTTTTTCCCTTCTTAGCACGTTTCATGGACAAGAAAAGCCCTGCGTTTGGTTGAGTTTTTACTCATAGGTGTTTGGCTTCGTTCAAACGACGAGGTGAAATGCAGATGAGACAAACGGCCCTCTTAGGCTTCGTTCAAACGAGTCGTCACGGCTCTCGACCGTTCCATATAAGCATTTTGATGTCTCGAGCTTGCTGATCGTACGGCTCGTCGTTTGGAAGAAGCCTAAGACGGCCGTTGTGTTCACAATTTGTTCTCCCAGGTTGCGTTCCAGCTTACGACTTGTCCACTTCCGTACAACTCTTAGGTGTCTAAATGTATACAATATCCATGAAAAAAAGTTGTGCTTCCGCTAGGTCTTGAACCTCCGCTCAATAGCATCCATTCGTAACAATCTAGTTTGTTATTTCAAGACCTTTGTGTTTTGGAGCTCCTCCAACTTTTTCTTCATTATCTGTAGCATTGTAAGCATGGAATTTATGTAGTTAGTTTCCGCTGCATTTCTTTATTTTTCTCTCTCCTGAAAATATAACTAATTGTCATCCTTTTCGGCGCTAATCTAATATTCACGCTATAGGAATAAACTTTTATCGCGAAAAGCTGTACAAATTTACAGTTTTATGTCTATTCCGTTAATAATGGAAATCAATAGATTCCTTTAATCGTATACACACATTAACAGAGTATACTTTTCTTACCATATTTTTTTGTCTTTACCACTTTCTTCGCAGATTTTCGATATGATGTGGAGCGATCCACGACACAATGATGGCTGTGAACCGAACAGTTTACGTGGCGCCGGAACATATTTTGGACCCGACATAACGCAAAACTTTCTGCAAAAATACAAGCTCCTCTATCTCGTACGCTCGCACGAGTGCAAGCCCGAGGGACATGAACTTCAGCATAATGGCAAGGTACGTTCACCGTTAACGTATGTGTGTCTTCGCTGAACATACATACGCCTACGCCTACACGAACTTTTCAGGTGTTCTTGACATCAATTACAATATATTCTTCATGACAGGTGATAACCATTTTCTCGGCCTCCAATTACTATGCCATCGGCTCCAATAAGGGTGCATACTTAAAATTTAATCCCCAACTGGATCCACATTTCGTGCAATACACGGCAGCCGCGTCGAAAACGAGAAAGTTAACATTTCGGCAACGGGTCGGATTGGTGGAGAGCTCGGCGCTTCGGGAGTTGGGTGCCCGGTTGCGAGAGGCACGACACGATTTGGAGAAGGAATTTGAAAGTCGAGATACTTCGAAAACAGGTAAGTTTGTAGAAATAAGGCATGCTAGAGGTGACGGTAGGTTTTTGGATAAAGCCTAATCCCCAATATATCCAAAAACATCTCGAATAGCAACTGAATCCCATTAAAATTACTCAAAATCCTTTTCGACCCGAAAAAAAAAAGTAAAATCACGGAAAATTCTTCATTTCCGCCAAACTGAACTTCCTTCACGCGTTATGTACATAACACATGAAAAGATCAAAGATCACACATGAGTGTTCAATTCGTATGAATTTGATGAAATGTAAACGGATTTGCCCTGATATTCTCATATTCACATGCAAATGTCAAATACAGCACACACAGAAAAAAAGGACTAAGTGTTGATTTTTGAGGAAAGTTTCGTACATCAAAGAAAAGTCCTACGTTTATGTCTCCATCCGCAATTCCGACGAGTTGCCCTCTCACTTATTTCTGTCTTTTCTGCGAGTTTCTGCTTCGCTTAAATTTAGATTCATGCGGAAAATTCAATTAGCCGTCATGCAGTGAAGGAGACCGACAGCCCGGCAGACAAGGGACAAGGCGGTGCAGAAACAATTTGCTCGAGAGACGCCTGCGAATTCAATGAAAATTAACTTTTCTAAATGGAATTTTACGTGCTAATCAGGCGGATTTGTTGTTAGCCCCCGGCCAGTGTAATTGAGTTTTCTTTTCTGGATTTTAGTAAAAGTTTACTTGGATAATTACCACTTGTGTTATACGATTTGCATATACGCAAAGGAAGACTGCAAGGAATGAGACTTGTTGGAATTTAAATATACTTTATTTTTATTGTGATGAAGGACTTATATAAAAGATTTAGGATTTTAAGGTTACTTTTTAATAGCATATGGGTAAACTCATAAGATGAAAGGTCGTAAACAATCGCACATGCTACTTTACTGTACCCAGCCTTCCAGAAACCGCTGAAGGTCAATTATCCCTAAACAGGATTATGTGCCTCGCAAACTTATGATGCCTGGTATTATAAAAAGAAAGACAAAAATTAAAAAAATGGGTAACTTTTTGGTGTTCCTCTTTCGATGCCGCATGGGGTACTACTCATTAAAATACATGGGATCGGTGAGAGCAGTGGCGGAACAACTTCACTCGGGGCCCTCCCGCCAACTTCATGAGTGGGCCCCCTACACTGAGAAAAAAGCAGAGTAAACTCAATCGAAAACACTCTCGAAGGTCGTTCCACACTTTTCAGCAGGGCCGAATTTACCATCTAGTCTAATCGCCGCCCTCCGTCTCTAGTTATGGCAGTCGCATTCACATAGATAGCTTAATGAATGTATGTGATGTGAAAATCGTTTGATGGATTTTATGCGAAAATGCAATTTTCTGGTGTTCTTAATTATTAATTATTTTTATGCGATTTTAAGCAGCAGAGTTTGGGTGAAATTTACTTCGTATTAAAATGTTTTCCTTTCGACTAAACTACCAAACAAAGTTCATGTTGAATTAAGTATACGCCATTGAAGGTGAAATTCGATGATTCCATCCAGTTAGTAGATCAAAGGAATATGCGGAATAGATATGAATCTAAGCATTAGATGCGGAATATAGCAGAACACAAAACTTTTGATAAAATATAAAAAAGGGAGGCGACTCATGCCACAATTTTAGGCGTAAGCCGTGGATAATGGCCGGTAGAGACCTTTTGTCTTTTTTAATTTTGCTTCGCACTGACACTGCGTTATTACTATTGTATTACACAGATAAGCTTCCTAGTGATCCCGGTCCTGCAGCCACAATTTAAAAGTGGGCTCATGCCTAGGGTGGTTAATTTTATGGGCGACATTTTAACAGAAACGCCTCGTATTCAGAGGTTTTAATTAAAACTTTGGTGCTCAGATATTATCCCAATTTTAGATGTGTTATCCTAGTTTGATCATTTTTCACCCACCCAAATTTTCGCTTTGTGATGGGAGAGAATATTAGCAGAACACCGCGACTCAGTGTTTGCAGTAGAGAGCGCAACGTCCTCAACTTAGCGGAACTTTCATACGATTTTCAACTATGTAGCCATGAAGCAAAGTAAATGGCGGGAAAATAAATTTGAAAAATTATGATTAATTGTATTGTTACAATAAAAATAGGACACCTTCATATTTTTTATGATTGATCATTTCCCACCATTTTAGTCGCTCACTTGCGTGTGCTTTCTGGTGAAGGATAGTAAAAGCAAACGTCGCTCTACAAATCGGGACCACTTATTTGTGAGAGAATGTACTCAATAGCTATGGGTAAAGCTTAAACTTGTAGAGTGTGGAACATTTTGAAAACCCTACTAGCAATATTCTACAAAATCGAAGAAAATGTATGAATTTGACAGAACGAAGAATCCAAAAAATAGATACGGACGCTTCGTGTCTGGGCGGCCTAAGTTTTACTTGCTACACAATTGAAAAAAGTGGCACGTCATTAATTCAACTCTATTCCTTATTAATATATTATATATTAATTTAAATCCTTCAATTTAAGAACATTTGTACTTAATATTAAATTCAAATAAATTTAATCTTGGCAAGACTCCATTCAAACCAAATGTGTGCACCACAGCCCACAGCCCTAATGACCGTGTATATACTGCAGGCTAGATAAAATATTTTAGTCTTCAACGACAGGCCGTACTAACTAGTTTGAACTAAGTTTAGTACCACTCTCAAACTATTTTGCTCGTGTTTGACAGTTGACAAAGTGGACTGAAATTTAGTCCGAAAGTTTGAAAAGGTACTATGACCAAAAATGTTTTAAGATAGTTTATTTGCAGAGGGACCTACAGAATGTTTTTGCCCATATGGTACTTGGCAAGGAAAAGGATGGTTTGGATTGCAGACCGCGGCTACAGTTACAGCGCAGCCATGCCAGGAGCAAATTGTGTTTTTGGTGAAATTGGCTCATGAACTTTAGTACCTACCCTTATACAAACTTTAAGTTGTTTGGGAGGTAGTAAAGAACCCTAATCCGACCAAAATTAATATAATTTAAATTAGCAGCTAATTAGATTTTTTTCTGGCAAAGTGGAAACCTTTTTTTCTCTCATACAAATATAATTGAAGACGGAAGATAAATTACTCAGGACTGGATTTAAGGATGGTGCACAATATAAAATTGGAAAGGTGATGCGAGGAGGTGAAGAGGATAAAAAAAAAATTTCAAAGATTTTAGGAGAATATTCAAGTTGTTTATCTAAGGGCCCTCGTGAAACAGGAACAATGGAAGAGGAACATAATTTTGTTTTGACTTCGAAAAGTATATTTCTCTTCTTGTTTACAAAAAATATTTCGTCGTCGTACTGTTTTTATAGTTTAAGAAATCTATCACATGGCTTTTGGGCCCCTAAACCTCGTGACCACCCCCCCCCCCCCCGCCACGCGGGCCTTTCGGGCCCTTATGCGCCGCCCCTGGGTGAGAGGATGTCAGCCTTCGAACTTAGCAATAAAGTCCACCTACACTTAACGCTTATGGAGTACCTAAGTGAAATTTTTCACCGAACTAAATTCGGTTATAATAGCCACTATTTTCTCTGGGACACTCTTCTTGCTCAAGGCCGGCCCGGTGCAATCTTAAATGCCTTGCCTGAGGAGAGGCTCACTTTGACCACTGGAACACTAACTAAATAGAACTGTCACTCCATACAAAATAGGGCCCATCCAGAGAGTACCTACCTATGTATTAAAGTTGTTCACACGTACACTATAGGCATACTATAGGGTACACGAATTAAAAGATCCAACAAGTGCATATTTACACATCCTATGTTATAAATTAGTATGTGAAATCCAGTGTCCACTTCGTGACGGGTCGACACATGGTTCCGCAATGGGCAATGATCCCAACCTGCAACGAGTAAATAAAATTCACGCATACATGTTCAACGGAGAGATATAATATCTACTCATACAAACAGTTTTTTCGGAAAGAGGTACAAAAACAAAGATATTGTATGGAAATCAGAGATTTTCTTTTGCTCTTTTCCATATGCAACTTATAATATTGTCGTTAAGCTCTTTCTTGTTAAGAAAAATTGCTTGTATGGAGTGAGCTCTCTTTAACTATACCTATACAAAAATAAAAATTAAACACTTTAACGTTAAAATAGCATAACTCATTCAGGGCCCAAAAAATCAAACGCTTTGTTGATTAAGATGCAAACAAGTGCAAGTGCAAGCATTTTCAGTATTTTTTGGCAGTTAAATTTTCACACTCAAAAATTAATTGAAAATGTTGGTGCTATTGCTTTTTTTGAATAAGGGGCGATTCAGACTATCGACAGGATTTACTAAATCCTAGATTTAGTTGACAATTGTACCATATTGTACTGCAATTTGAATAATGCAAGTACATTCTACAAAGGTGCGGCAAAGGTCAAAGGTCAGGCCCGAAATTAGCCTCCGTCTCGTTTTTTATTCGAGTGTAACCCAAAAAACTGCCCATAAAATTTTTTGTTGTCATTTAAGATAACCTGACCAGTTTGGCTAATTAGATTACTAGTAAAAGATGGCCTACTTTGCGTGGAGTCAGTAGCTTCATTTATTAAGCTCCAAACCCGTTTTATATCATTCCCGGCAAGAATCAATTGATTTTTATAGTAGGTATCTTTCGATGTGCGAATTAACGTTTTTAAAACATTTCTATATTTCCTATATTTAGTGGAAAGAGCTGTGTTAAAGGGTTGCTTTTGTAATTTAGATGCCATTTTATCCCGATTCCTGATTCCTATAATAAGACTTTTAGTCATCCAGGGCTTCAGTTTTTTCACTTTATGGCTTTCTTTTCTTATAGGTTCAAGGCAGTGGCGTAGATAGCTTTTCGGAGAGGAGGGGGATCATTTTACAAGATATCTTATACTTTTATGGTTATCAAATGTTGAATTTCAGAATAACAGTTTCTGTATTCATTACATGTCAAATTAGCAGTTTTTTGAGAGAATGTTGCTGCAAAATAGATAGCAAATTTTGCCATTAGAAGAAAACGTCCTGAAAAAATTGCATCGATAAATTTTGAGTTTTTAACTACGTTGAGTGAATCCACAGTATTCCAATTTTCGTACAAATTGTCGCTACTGTGATTTGAGTATCAGAGCTGGTATATATTCGGTTAGAACAGTGGTTCCTAAACTTTTCGGAGTCATGCAACACATAGCATCGCTTTTCTAGCCGGAACACCTCAAAACAGGGATTTAAATAAAGCATATAGCTATATGTCTAGAAGAGAGAAATTGTTAAGACGAGAGCTCGTTTGAAATGCCTAGTATATGTGGAGAAAGTACAGCTTTTGGGTTTTCAAATTGAAATTTTGCGATAACTCAGAAATTCGTGAGTGGTAATTTCTAAAATTTTCAATCTTTTAGGACACCGTAGTAGCTATGTATTTGCTATAAATTTCAAGTCCCTAGCTATCATCCAATTGTTTGAAAAGGATATTAAAAATATGTTTAGGACTATTAAACATTCGTTTAAAAAAATCGTAGAATTTTTTTATTAACACAATATTAATCCTCTAATTTAGCCATTATTTAAATCCCAAAAACCTCGTCAAACACTGTGGACATGTTTTATTTTCTGGTACACACTACTTCCTTTTCCATTTCAAATAGAAGAAAGTTGTAAAATAAAATCGGTCAACGTCGAGTCTCTGATGCTGGTCAAGTATTTTACAGTTAGGTTGATTTCCGGTACAGTGTAGCAGATTTCGGAATTTTAAAACTTACAAACATTTTTTCGTATATATTGTCTGCCTTTTTATTGTCAAAAGCTCTTTCTACATTTTTCCTATTTTTGGATATTTTCGTGATATTCAGGGAACCCTAGAGTACCGCGGAACTCCGTTTGTTTGTTTGTTAATTTGTTTTCGAATTACTGCCTGCCTGCAAATTTTGGAAAGTTCTAGATTTTTTTTTTAATTTAGTTAAAAAATAATTCTGGTTATAGCTTTGTGAGTTCTTTCTATTAAATTCAATAAAATTACGAACAACTAGAGAAAATCAAGGCTTGCGTTGCTATGTACGATAAAACCTTTCGTAAAATTTGAACTTAAGAAAAACAGAAAATAGAATGTTGATAAACTCAAACAATAAAGGATGCTCAAAAATTGGAAGCAGTTTTGCATCGTTGTCTCTTTATTTGCATTAGCTTTCCACTCTCCTGAATAAATCTGTATAATCTTTGCATTGTATATTTCCCCATTGGAAGTTGCGCTTCTGTGGAAGAGCACTCCGTGTTCCACATAATTTTTAAATTTTTGAACCAATCATTAAGATTTTCCGGTAAAAAATGTTCAATCAGTGCTTACATTTAAGATAGATAGATAGATAGATAGATGTTTTATTAATATTTCATTATAAAAATTACAATGCAGTATACATAGTGTGAAAAAAACAGAAATTGGCGTGGCTTAAAGCCGTCTGCCCGAAATTGGTTGATTTTCTTCTACATTATATTACATTAAATTCAATTTATATAGATTTGTTTCGCGAGTTTTAATTTTCAATTAAATTATATAAATTAGTTTATTAAGTTTTATATTTTAGTTAGTACTTTTATATATTTTTATGTTTTTAGCCTGTTAACCGCATTCTCATATTAGTGTTTGGAGAGAGCTGGGTGGTGAAGTTCACACAACTCCAGATTCTGCGTGTTCACCTACCCAGATCTCCCCTTAACATTAGACGATTTGTTTAATTCAGTTCTTTTTATTATTTTTTATTTTTAGATGCTTTCATTAATAATTCGCTGTCTATAGCTTAGTGCTATATTACAGAATTCATAAAGCTTATCCCAATCACGACCGTTCAAAGAAGCCTCGATTTCCTCGTCGTTCAATAGGTCCATTCCAAAACACGATCTTCTAACTTCCTTCAGAACTGGACATTTACCCAGGAAATGTCGTGTATCTTCTCTTGCTCTCCAATTACATAGACTGCAGTAGACGGGTAAGTCCGGGCGGTGTGGCCTGTAATTCAATGGAAGCAACTCTCCGCGCGCTTGGAATATAAGGGATATTTTCCTTCTTGAATATTCATTTCTAAAATATGTGCTATTGCCCAGGTTGTGGTTTAGGCCGGGGTATGATTCGCGATGCTGTGACATGGTCGCCCTTTCCGCAGTTGAAGATTTTATTGCTTGTTCGACGTCGCTTAGGAGTTTCCTGAGTTTGTATGCGTCCCATTTTGACTCGCCAGTTCCAGCAAATTCGCATATGTTCCAGTCCTTGTCTCTACTTCGTGCATCAAAATCCTTTTCGGGAGTCGTTCATCGCTCATTGCAGATATTTTAATTAGATAATTTATGTGTAGTTTTAGAGTATCGACGAACAATGGTCTAAGCCCTGTTTCCTGGAGCAGCATATAGTTGGGTGTGGTTACTGGAAGTTGGAACATACGTTTTAAATAAAACCGCAGCAGTTTTTCTGCCTCTTCGTATTGCTCTCCGCCCCATACTTGGGCACCGTATAAAAGTACTGACTTGGCTGCAGCTTGAAATATTTTGTACTTCGCGGTATGAGAAAGGTCTGCGTTGTTGAAGCAATTTTTCCATACTGTGCATATTGCCCATTTCGCTTCCTTTACCTTCTGATTAAGATGCGCTTCCATAGAGAGATTACTTGTTATTAGCATTCCCAGATACGGGTATTCTCTAACCACTTCAATGTCGTGTCCGTTGTATGTCCATTTCTCAGTTCTCGCTAGTCGGAAGCGTTTTTGAAAGATCATGATCTTTGATTTTTGCAGATTAAGGGTAAGTTTCCATTGCTTGCAGTAGGATTCTATATGATTGATCATTTTTTGTAGTTTTCGTGGTGATCGGGCAAAGAAAACCATATCATCAGCATAAAGTAAGCCCTTCAAGCTAAAACCAAAGGCTTCCGCACCACCAGGTATGCCATCTAGGATATCATTAACGTAGACTGCGAAGGCGTCCGGGCTAAGTTTACATCCTTGGCGTACTCCGATATTCGTATTGAATGACTCCGACAGCTGTTCCCCATTCCAGATCATTGCAGTCGTATTTTCGTACATCTTTTCCATTATATGGCCGAATTTGGATGACATGCCATTATTATACAGTTTATAAAATAGTGCCATGCGATCCACGGTGTCGAAAGCTGCCTTAAAATCCACGAAAAAGACGTATAGTTTCCTCTTTGTGTTTAGGTAATGCCGAGCGAAGGTGTGTAGTACAAATATATGGTCGTTAGTGGAATATCCTTTCCTAAATCCTGCCTGGTTGACTGATATAATATTCTCGGCATTCAGCCATTTGACAAATCTTTCCTGGAGAAGCGTCGCAAAAATTTTTCCTGACGAGTTAAGGAAGGAAATGGCACGGTAACACGACGGATCATTTACATTTCCCTTTTTGTGTATTGGAAATATTATTGAGTCCCGGAAATCGTTGGGTACTTCTCCGCTATCCATTATGCGATTATATTCTGCTGTGAGAATATCCTGAAGGATTTCGCCTCCGTATTTGTAATGCTCCACCGGAATTCGGTCACTTCCAGGTGCCTTATTATCGTTGCAAGTTTCCAGGGCTGCATTAACTTCTTCCCTAGTAATCGTTGCATCCAGTATTTCATTGGCCCAGTTTGGTCTTGCAAATTGTATAGTGCCGTTACAATCGGTTGCATGAAGGATTTCTTCGAAATGATTTCTCAGCCTGATAATATCAATTCCTTGCCCAATTATGTAGCTATCAGCTCCGTTTAGTCGCTTTGCAGTTCTCCAAAAGTCCTTTGATGTGGTGCATGTACTTAGTATTCTGGCCTGTTCCTGGTAAAAATATCGCTTCTTTTGTCTGCATAGTATTTTGAACTGCTGATTTGCTTGATGATACATCTGCCTTGTGTATGTATTGTTATACTTTCGGAATAATCTTAGCCAAGCGAAAGAGCGATTCCTACTTTTCTCGCATTGGCGGTCGAACCAAGGATTTTTGGAGAAACTCTTCGGTCGTACCGTATGTGAGCTCTCTTTGATTATTTCTGCCAGTTTCGTGATGGTTACATCGGAATTATGTGATAAATTTTGCTGAAGTTTTTCTTTATATTGGGTCGCCAGCTCTTTCTTCCATTGAATTTTGGGGAGTAAATTCATTTTCGTTGTATTCGTTCTGCCGATACATTCTAGCCCAATCGTTGCAATAATTGGGAGATGATCGGAGAACATACGATTTCCTACCGTGAAATCCGTAATGAGGGGAATCCAGTCCCCTCCGGCCAGGCATAGGTCGATAACAGAATGACCTTGACGTCCCACAAAAGTGCATTCTCCATCAGCATCGCTATTCGAACACCCGTTGAAAATCTTCAGTCCAAAAGAGTCAATAAGATCCAACAATTTTCTCCCGCAAGCATTGACTGTATTATCCTTAGACCTTCGGGTTGCATTTCCCATTTGGTTGGCCAATGGCATCTCGTCTCCGATCCTGGCATTGAAGTCTCCCATTACCAGTAAATTTTCGTTTTCTAATTGAATTAGTATGTCGGACAGCTTGGTGAAATCATGATTCCATTTATTACAGTTTAGATATGTTGGCATTAATAACAGCTTTTTCTCTCGAAAATGCAACAAGAAATAGTTCCAGTTATCGATGGTTTCAATTGTGCATTTGATATCAATAGATTCGAGATCCTTTCTGAATCCAAAGAGGAGTCCTCCGCTTGGTCTCCCTCTTTCGTATATTCGTTCAGCAGCGATCCATTTTAATTCAAAATTTTTTAATTTGTTTTCATATAGTTCAAATTTATCAGTAGTAAAAGTTTCCAGTAATATTATTATTTGAAATGTATTTATAAACTCAAAAAAATTATTAAAAATGTTTTTATTTTTTAGACCAGAAATATTATAGGCTAGAATTTTTAGTTCGATGTTTTGATTATTAACATTATTATTATTATTATTTACGCAGACGGCAACCCTGTCCTATGCTATGTTTTGACATTTACATTTAATTTTTCTAGTAGCACTTCTAGCTAGATTACTACAGTAGAGCTTGCCTGTGCAAAACTCCCGATCAAATGTGAAAAAGTAGGTGAACGTAAAGCCCTGTGTTGTGGTGTTTCTATTCTATCGGTAAGCTTCTATTCTACAATTAAAATTTGAGGAAGTGTTAAATTTTTTATTGCAGTTCTGAAAATGGTTTAAGGTTTTTGTTGAACACTACACACGTTGAATAATTCCAGAAAACGAACCTAAAGTAATAATAAAAATGTGTGACCGTAGGGGGGGGGGGGGATTGATCCCCTTGATCCCCCCCTTATCTACGCCACTGGTTCAAGGCAACTATTATAAAGAGCCAGAAGGCTTTCGTAAAATGCATTAAATGCACTGACAGCGCTGTTAGCAGAGTACACATTAGTCCATGTTTCTGATTCTAATTTACTTTTAAAAAGCTCGTTGTTTAATTTTTTAGAAATACTTTTGTTATTTGAAACACTTTGCATCGACGTATTACTTCCCGAACAAACAATATTGCCAATTGTAGCAAAATGATCAGTAATGTAAGACAAATATATAGCAGATTTAAAGATATACTGTTCTTGAGATTTTACAAATAAGTGATCTATACACGATTCCCGAGAGCTGCTTTTCCTTGTACATCCATAAAGATATCTATTAAATTTGTACTCGTATAAACATTCAAATATTCATGACCTATTAGTTCAATGTTCTCATCTAAAATATCGATATTTGTATCAATCACCAACTATTATGTGATTTTTTAAATGTTTACTATTTTCCAGAAACATTTCTAGGCTGCTTACAAAGTTATTTACATCAGTTTCGTTAGGTGATCTATATAAGGCCGTGATTAAAAATTCATTATTATCAAAACTAGTTACAATGTTAAGTGAATTTACGTTATCAATTACGATATCCAATACATTAAAATTCATATTGTCTTTTATGTAAACAATGATGCCATCACACTTATTAAATCTACTCTCTTTCGTAATTTTATGGTAACCATCAATTTGATATCCACTACATTGAAAACATGTCCATGTTTCTGTTAGGACAATTACATCAAAATTTAATTTTAACGATGCAATCCATAGGCAAAATTCATTAAAATTCTTTTTAATGCTTCTAAATTGGAGCTTAAGTCGGCGTTACAGCTAGACAACAACAGGGCAACGTGTAATAAGGAGTTCCTCACACCACCTAAATAGTTAAACACAACCGATTTACTTTTTTTCACTATGTTCGAAATTTCGCGTAAACTATGTTGTTCATTTCTCAAAACATCGTTTTGAGCCATTTGAACGGTATTTAATGCTTTTGCTCAACCCATGATTACCGAAACTTACAAAAATTAAAGTCAAAACACAATCTGAGTGGATTAAAACAAAAACAGTTAGGATATGACGCTAGAACTTTCGAAATAACGACCGAATCGCAACTGTCCCTATTCAAGTGACCCAATTTTGAACATAGAATTTATTACTACATCAGCATAATATTGATGAAACATAACTGTTGTTATTAAATGTTTCACTTTTTTCTGGCAAACTATGAGCAACATAATAGTCTTTGTAAACAAATACTGACTTATGCTCTCTGCTGCAAGGAAAAGGATATTTTGAGATAAACAACTCTCGAAAAGTTTGTCCCTATTCAAGTGACTGGGAGTGTATGAAACTCGCAGCCCTCTTCATTATTTTCAGGAGACCAAAAAAACTTATCAATTTTATAAACAAATTTTAGCGCAAATACTGTCATTTCTTTTAGTGCATTCAACAAACAGATATTGGCTGAAAAATTTGGTATTTTCTTGCTGCCCGAAATGAAGAAACACAACAGTCTTTCTGATCCGCAAAATGCCAGTTAGGGGATCAGAATATGTCCGAGAAGTAGTCGAACATTTTTAGATTGTTATCTAAAAATGAGTATTACCCATAAAATGATATGTTCTTGGACTCTTAAGAGAATATACTCCACATCGGGTGTCAACACTCCAATTTTCAATAAATTCAAAATATTTTGGTTTCAATGGTTTATTGGTTTCAATATTTTGAAACCTGAAATTGGGTTCAAATTTGCAGTTTTTGTGAAATCTTTGGGAGCCTCAAATCTAATCGAAATTTTCGTATATTTCGATACAAAATTGAGAGTCCTAGCTATCAATAATTGGATGTTAGAGTCGCCGAAAGGTCCAACAAAAAATGTAAATTTTTATGTTTTCAAATCGAAACTTTGAAGAATTTCGATGAAATTTTGCACTTCGTGTGCGATTTTTGGGCGACTCTAACTTCTAACGGTAATAGTTAGGACTCTAAGCTTTGTTGAGAAATGCATGACGGAATATGCTCTTCGGGTGTTTGTGAAATCGTTTGTTTACCTTAGGCTTAGCGCCCCTTTGAATTGGCGCCCTGTCCAAATGCACAATCTGCACATACGGCCCTGCCTAGACTAAGCCAATTGCTGGTAGAAGTATATGATTTTACAGTTCTCTCTTTTCACGAATGCTTGGGATAGTCGCTCCAGTCGTGTCCAGTTCCAGTATGATCACTGTCATTGGTCCCTTTGAATTTAATTCTTTACATCATCATCCATGCAGAGATCCTTATAGTTTTCAGTTAGCATTTTTTTAAGCTTGATCGCTAATTTTAAATTTAACGCCAAGATTTTAAATTAAACCCAAAATTGCGGTACATCTTGCAAAATACGTAGATCCCATTACGCTCCTATTATTTACACGATAAATACGCATTTTTTTCCAGATTTGTCTCTATAATTTATCATAATCCTGGGTCAATCATCTCTGCTCTGTCATCCAATTTATTATTCAATTCAATCATTTCTGATTTTTTTTTCTTGCATTAAATATACGAACGCTTAAATGCCGTACATTCCTTCTCAATTTCTGTCTTTTTTCTCACGAATATGATTTATTTCCAGGCACATTAACCGTCTCAAAATGGTGCGAGGCATTGGAAGCGGCTACGAATCTCGGATTACCATGGCGTCTGTTACGTGATAAATTGGCACCGGCCGAGGATAATGCTCAGGGTACGACCGTCAGCGAGGTGAACTACCGTAAAACATTGGAAATGCTGGACACCGATTTAATCGTAAGTTTTTTGCCCGACTTTTCATGATAAATGTCAAAGTTGAAAAGGACACCGACAATTTAATGGGAATTGCCTGAAAATCTTAACAATGAATTTGAGATATTACGAAATGTTCGCGCGTGGTGACATTTTTGTGGGTGGAATTTCATTTTCTGCGTGGACCAGACGTTGTCAGTTGAAAGCATAAAGCCAATATTTTAATTTGGCTTTCGACGAACTTCTAAATTGGGTTAAATCTTTAATTTGAACAGATTGTGTTGGGGCTGTTTGAAATTCAAATGTAAATTATTGCAAGAAAGCTAATTATCGGGTTTTTAAGGATCAATTTATTAAATTCAATGAAATTTCGTTCTAAGTATTTTAAAGTTTATCCAGTTTATTTAATTCATCTATTTCCAGAAAACTGCTCATGCAGGCAGTTCATCAGTAGCAGACTCGCTCTATAGAAATAAAAGTAGTCTAGAAACTATTTTCAGAATATTGGATAAGGATAATTCTGGTAAGTAGTTTCGTTTCAAAACTAACTATAAAAAAATAATATTTTGTTGTGGGCTCTTTTTAGAGAGGTTTCCTTAAAAATTTTACTGAAGTGGGTTTGCATGAATTTATTCAGGAAATTTTTATAGAAAGCAAAGTTATCTGCATCTGGCCCTGTTTTGTCCTAAAGAAATGCAGCTACTTATAGTAGCTATCCTGATTGATGAATGAATTTTTTATTTGATTTTTTCCCAGGCTACATATCCCTGGAGGAGTTTAACGACGCTTGCAATTTACTACGAAAACATCTTCCTGAACACGATACGCAAGAACAACTTCTGGATATATGCAAAATGATGGATATTAACAAAGATGGACTGGTTGATCTCAACGAATTCCTGGAAACATTCCGTCTCAGCGAACAGGCAAAGGCATCAATAGAAGGCACTAGGGACTTATCAGCATCGCCAAAGCCAAATGGTGAAATCGCCGCCGGCAATACAACGGGTAACACTTAAAAATAAATAAAAATTATCCAAATTAAAGTGATGTATATATCCGTACTATATGTGTAAACACAATATTAATATGTTAAGACTGCGCTGTATACGTTTTATTTCTTTTAAGATCTCCAGTAAATGTTGACAAAAAAAAACATTATTTATTGTACAATTATTGTATTTATTTCGTTTAATATAATATTTACTTTTATGTCACGCTTTTTATGCTTTTCGTGTGTGTATTTTTGTTGCCTGCCTTTGTCGACAACGACAGCAATTCACGTCCAGACGTAAGATTGTGTTGAGGAATTTTTGCATTTTTATTGTTTTCAGAAATTGTTAAATTCAAAATTTATAATAAATCCCGAAATTCCTATCTCCTTCTTCTTCCTTTCGTTAAGCAGATAGTGCCCAATCCTTACGACGAGCCGTAACAAAAAGTGTAACGTCCGAAGAATATGATGAACTTGAAGACGAGAACAACGACGACGATGAAGAGGACGAACCAAAAGAATCTTAAATCGGATACGCTTATTATGACTGTTAGTGTTAATTTTATAAATTGTATATTTCAAAAATTTTAAAGAATATGTATTCTACTTCTATTGAATTTAGTTATGGATAAATAATTCGTATTTAACGTGTAAATTTATCAATAATAGTAAAATATTTTTAGAAAAAGGTACCAACAAATTTGATTAAACAAAAATTGTATATTGTTTCAGTCTAAAATAATTTCATGGCCTTTCTTTTTATTATTTTAGTCAATTATTTAAAAAAAATATAATTTCTAGCTCAAGTATTTATTTTCAATAAGTATTCTCATAGTGAATATCCAACAGCTTTTAATTACAGAGTAAAACTCGACAGAATACCTAATGGGATCAAAAACTAGTCTAAAATCGTAAAACGTAAGTTCAATCTATAATATTAAAATAAATACTTATATACAATATAAATCAATTCTTGCACTGCTCTAAGAATATAAAAAATATCCGAATTAAGTCTATTTAATTGTTAAAAATATTAAATTGAAAACAAATCGATTCTATCTACCTATAGCTTTAAAATTTAATCATTTTTCAAATAATATAAGCAAATATATAAAACGAAATACATTAAACTATAAAACAAAACTTTAAGTGTTATTTAATGTGAAAAATAAATAAATAAGTGATATAGGCAAAATGAAATATATAACTGATGTTTTGAGAAATTTCCAAAAGTAACACTTACCTTTTTATCATTAAAAATATGCATCGAAATGACGGCTATTTTAATGTCAACGCTTTTCAGATAAAGCGATTTTTTGAATTTTTTTTTTTCGAGCGCTTGTTTTTGAACTGAGATTTCCATTTGCGGAATAACGGTAAATATAATTAGATTCGAACAAACGTTTCATGTAAATCTATTGTCCTTGTTCTCAGCGTGAGCGACAGAAATTACAAGTTTTGTCAATTATATGTTCGATTGAATTGATTATACTTTAGATTTGGATTTCGTTCAGTCGTTCCTCTTCGGAAGGATCTGTCTTGCTTTCTCACTCTGTTCGCCCATGTGTGCCTTTTGATTAAAAATGTCTTCATTTTCAGTTTAAATGAATAAATCAGATGATGGAAGTGTTTTTATAATTTACTGGTTTATCCATTTCCAGGAATATTACGCTTTCAGCTCTCGAAAGAAGAATTTTCTCTGACTTCTTATCGACATTAGCTACACTTACTACTATCCAGGCCTGTAGAGAGGGTGGGGGAACGGGATGATTCCCCCCGGGCCCGGGATTTGAAAGGGGCCCGGATTTTGACAGAAAAGTTGTGCTTCAGTGTTTCTTACATACAAATTGCTATTTTGAGGTCCTGAACTAAGACATCTTATAAGTACTATTTCTATAGCGTTTTAGCAACAATACGGGCTTGGAGCTCCTAGTCTATTATTGAATTTTTAGGACTAGGAGCCCGAATCATCATAATCAATCTACAAATCAACATTATCTTTTCGTTTCTAAATTTCTAAATTCAATCTGCCCTCGCCTTTCAAAAGTGCATGCCTGCATAAAATAAACAAATAAGAAAATTTGACGTCTTCATCCAGTAGCGTAAAGTTTTTCAAAAAATGTGTGTTTAAATTAAAAATAGGAACCCTGTACAGCGACATTTTTTTTTTCTGTATAACTTTCTTTCCGGGCGATATTGGTTTTTCGTTTCCCAAAATTTAGAATTGGGCCACTAATTAAGAATAATAAGATGCCCTACGATTCAATACAAAAAGGGGCGGGAGCTAAAACATTAAATTTCTTCAACGAAATTCCAGAGAGACAAAAGATGATTATTTAATATGAATACATCATCAATATACGATCATACATCAGTATCTGAATATATGCGGCAATTCCAATTTATTATTGTACAAATCAGTACCAATTAGTAGGTTACTGATTTAGGTTAATCCAATTAATGGAAATTTAAATGTTTTCCAAAAGAGCTCTGTGCTTCAACACACTTAGTAGTTACATAGACAACTAAGAATATCACGATGCCTAGTTCTGGACAAACATTTTGTATTTGCATTGAGAATGAGTCTTATCTCATTTCACTTTTTGTGGATACAAAAAACGTAAGGGTTTACTGTACCAGAGATCAGTGGTGCAACCACGGGAGGGGCTAAGGGGGCTAAAGCCCCTCCCAGACCCAAAAATTGGGAAATGAAAATTGCAAAACAAAGTGTATAGGCATTTTTTTCTTACAATTCCTTATGTTCAAACACTTCTACAGAATTTGTTAAGGCGAAAGGTTCATAAGCTTCGTAAAAAAAATTTCTTCAAAATTTGGCGCAAAAATTCCCACTAAAACTTTTTAAAAACATTTTTTTACTAAAATTTATTTGAACAAAAAATAGTCCTTTTCCAATAAAATTTGTACGAAATTTCGCAAAAGTTAAGAAAACCTTATACAGCAATTTTGTCATGCTTGCCTTAATCCATTTTACATGTCATTGGGTGCCCAGGTGTAGGTGATGAAGGAAACACTTCTGTACAACATTTCGTAAGCTAAATTGTACAAGTATTTTGCAGTGAAAAAATTGGAAAGTGGTGTATCCTTCAATGTTATATCGTATTCGTAACTTATCGAATCGCGGTTTTTGAGTAAGCATGACCGTATATTTTGCTTGTGCAATGCCAGACATTGATGAGTGCCTTTTTTCAAAATCCCGTTCCGCTGAGGGCCTTCATTTTACTCGTAGAGTGTTCAGATAACCCTTCCTACATTTTGTCTCCTGAACGCAAACAATATTTTGGCGTATTGAGTGGCGTACTTTCTATTTTTAGTCGCACCCTTTTGTTTTAGCATTTACCGACTTAATACTGAAAGTCTGTAATTATTTCTCGTCGTCTATAAAAATCCCATTTTATCACATGCAGGGTACATATGTTTCAGAAGCTAGAAACACAACCCTGTAGCGTCATTACTGGAAAATCGCACCATCACTTAAAAAAATCAGTCTCAAATGTCCAGTAATGTGGATGGCCTTAGCCCCCTCCAGGACCAATTCCTGGTTGCGCCATTGCCAGAGATGACCGCGAAAGGCTTACGAACAGTGGCGTAACGTATGATGTTCCATGTGTTCAGTGGAATACGGGCCCCCAATTGGTCCGTTGAGGTCCAGTTCTTTGAGTGTATGAATCTTTTAAAAAAACCCTGACTGGAAATGACAACCTTGACAAAGGGTAACTATGGATCTACTGACCGAAACAACTTTCAAAAATGTCCACCTTTTTTTCTTTTTCTTTTTAAACTAGGACTCATGAAATCAAGATGGCCGATAAACCCTTCTGTCCAGATAGTGGATCCGCATCTTCTTCATGACTTATTTGTCTTTGGGGGAGTTCTAACATAATAATTAAAAAGAAACACTTGTTCCTGCTACAATTATTTTTTATTTTTGCATATGTACATTTCGGAGGCAACTCGCTCCCTTCTTCAGTTCATATGCTTCTACCATGAATTTGATTTCGTTATAGACCTTATTCTCTTGGGACATGAATACGCCAACCACTGGTGCTCGTTTTACTAGGCCCGGGTCTTAAGAGCTCTTCACTTCACAACTACATTTGAGCTGATATGATGTCCACATCTAGGATCAATGGCTCTTTCGAGACAGGCTGGCCTCTAGATGCTGCTTTTTCGCAGCTTCTCTTGTACCTATATTTGGTGATAAAAAGTTAAATGGATCTTGCAGATGATTCTACAAGTTTCCTCTTATACCTAATTATTCAAATTTCAATTTCACTTTCGGAACATGTTCCTTAAACAGCATTGCTCATTTTTTGTCCTCGTTAAATGCGGGTTCTGTCAATATTGCCTGGTTTAAAAAATCTAACGCGAGAGGCCGCTGTTCGAATTTGGAACGCAAGAAATTTGGGAAACGTTACACCAATGCTTACGAAATAAGTAAAATAGGAGAAAAGACACTTTGTATATTCGAAGCGGTGTGCATTTTTATAGATTAATTATTAAGCCATTTTTATAGATGAACGACCACAGTCTGCGCCACTGCGAGTGTGCTAATAAATTACAGATTTGAGCTCCCCAAGCATTTGTTTGAACTGTGAATTGTATCCGTTATGTTATCGTAAAAGCATTGTAAAGGTTGAGGTGCCTATTAAACCACAGCGGTTTCGTTTGAAAAATATTCATCCACAAAAAAAAACAATAAGCGTAGCGAATTGGTGCACAGAAATAAATTTGGCTTTGTCATTTCACGTGAAATCCATGCTAATACTGAGTGCATTCAGCAAACGAAATTTACTGGAAAAACACTGGAAATGCTGCAAGAATTACCCGCCACCGACCTCTTCCTCCGCTGAAAAGCCTTCACGCGGAATGAGAATCTAATTGGAAGACCACTTTTCTGCTACATTTTTCGTTCGCTGAATGCACTCACTGTCAAAATTTTGATGATCGTGAAAACAAATTCGTTTCGTGGTACTCACTCCACACGAAAGTCTCCACACCGGTTTTTGACATTTCACCAGTGAAATTGCAGTTTTAATTCATTTCACAGGAAAAAGGTGTCACCTAATCAATCAGGCCGTGAGTGCACATTTATTTTAAATTTAGTGAATAAAATTTAAGTCTCTACGGCACATTTTACACGGAAGACATAAAAACCAGGTTTTCGCTCGGTTAACGGTTACTTTTACTTTTATATACAATTTCTATTTTACGTGTAGTACAGCCTTCATTTATTCATCTATAAAATGAACATTTGAGCCAATCACACCCGTATAGTCTTCAAGTCGAATTCCAAATTAGATCCTATCCTATCGGGTATGACTGTAAAAAATTTCAAGGCTTTTTTGATAACAAAGTTCACTTGATGTCGAGGAAGATTAATAAATTTATTAAGACAAGAAGCACACTTAGGTTTTCCGAAAGTCCAGACAACAGTTTTGAGTATTCGTGTAACAATTTTTAGTTTATTTATTTTGTTAAGGGAGCACTGATTTTTTCCCAAATAATACACATTTGAAATAAATCGAAAAAATATATTATTCGATTAAAAAATTACAGAAAACCACATTTAATTTCTTGATTTGAAGTCTCCTTAATTTCTCTATTGGTATCAAGGTTTATTGATAAACAAAAAAATCACCTTTTCGTATACGTGATTTATAACGTAAAAATATATTTATTAAAAATTTGTTAAGGACCGATATGTCGATTCATACTTTTTTATCGTATAGAAGGGGTGGGCCCGGAATCATTGTCCCTCCGGGCCCGGATTTTCTATCCACGGCCCTGCTACTATCTGCCATATTGCGGAACATATCGGAAACACCAAAGTTCTCCTTATGAGAACGGATAAAAGAACAAAACTAATGTAGCTTTCTATCGAGGTGTTTCATCGGGTGTTGGCAAGAGGTATGATCACCGAGATGTAAGGTCGGGCATGAGTGGTTTCTTCTGATAGTCCAAATGTTTCCCAAGCACTGCGCTGAGCTTTCTGTTCTGCACAACGTACGCATCTTTTATGGTATACCAGCTTTCGTTGACCTCTGTGTCTGCTGTCTGGTCGAGTAAATAAAGGGTATCCCAAGTAGAGCGCCGGATTCGATTTTTAAATAAAACACTGTTGTTTGTTGAAAATATATGAAACTTTTATTGAAACCTCAAGTAGGCATCATGAGGTTATGTATGTATGAACACATCGGGTAAATGGCCGCCTCGGCTTTGCTGGCATATATGCGCTCGTTTCGTGATATTTTCCATAACTGTTTTGTATTTCATTGACGAAGCGTGTAATTTCTTCTTTCAATGCTTGAAGTGTCGTGGGTTTATTTACAAAAACCTAAATAAAGAAAAAAGTGCAGAGGCGTCAGTTCACAAGACCTAGGCGGCCAGATTTTGGTCACCAAAACGCGAGACGTGACAACCGGGAAATGACTGATGCAGTTATTGAACTGTTTCTCGTGCTGTATCGCATGTGACATCGTCTTGTTGAAACCACATGTCCTCCACATCAATACCTTCAAGTTTCGGCAAAAAGGTGGCTATAATTTCACGATAACGAACACCATTCACGTTTTGTGCTTGATCTGTCGCATTTTCGAAGAAATATGGACCGATGATGCCTCTAGCCCACTGTTTCTCAACAGGTGGTCCACGGACCGAAGCTGGTTCGCGAAAGACTTGTAGGTGGTCCGCGGTAGACTCAGAAGATTATTTATAAAAATGGTTTATTTTCTTGTGAATGTATAGTTAAAATTTCATGCTAAAAATGGTCTTTGAATTACATTAAACCCACTATGTTCAGATCTTAAAAAATACCGCGCCCGCAATACGACGGTTTTTTAGATTTTGGATACATACATAGTGAATCATTTTACACATATATTTTATAGGTAAGAAATAAGAGTTTTGCACAATAAATGAAATGCTTCTTTTGGATTGGTCTAATTAAAAGTGTTACAGAATGAAAGGCTTACGCGTTTATTTAGACCAATCCAAAAATAGATTTACTATGTATCATGGATACACATATTAACTGAATTTACTAGCTGTATTTTCTTTTGCTTGGCAAAAGTCAACAGTCTTAGTAATTAACGTATATAAGCTCATGCTAGCCAATATGTGTGCAAAATTCCATATTGGTACTTACAGCGGTTTAGAAAAACGGAGGAGAAAAAGAAAGCTTAGCTTGAAACGCTCATAACTCAGTTACCGTTACTTGAAAATGGAAAAAAGCAACTGATATGAAATGTACCCATCGAGTTCTTTGACTTGAGTACCCATACGTCGACGTCCGATAAAAACGAAAAAAGTCGACTTTTCAAATCACCGGGACACCCTGTTATCTTTGCCCTACCAACTTCGAAGTATTTCCTGCCAAAGACTGTTACCATTCTACAGATTCCTACCAAATTTCATGACGATCGGTTAAGCCGTCTGCGAGTTATTTAGTGAACAAATCTTCAAATGTCCGGGACACCCTGTTATCTTTGCCCCATCAACTTTTAAGTATTTCGTGCCAAAGACTTTTACCATTCTACACATTCCTATCAAATTTAATGACGATCGATTGAGCCGTTCGCGAGTTATTTAGTGAACAGACGGACGGACGGGCAAAATCGATTTCATAAGAGTTTTTTGAAAAATCGAAAAAACCCTAAAAGCGTAAAGCTCAGTTTCAGTCTGCATTTGGTAACGACAAGTCATGTAGAGTAGTGAATAATAATGTTAAGTCATAATGAGAGAACAGGGGCGTTCGTAGGAAAATATTTTGAAGGGGTTGAGCTCTAAACTCTTCTCTAGTTAGGCTTCAGCAAATCGAGATTTCGTGATTAGGTACATGGATACATCTTGGCCACAACAGCCAATCTTCACAAGCTGTTATACGTCATTACAGTGGGACACGGGAGGTCATTTCCATTCGATTTAATCCAACATTGTGGGGGTCCCTGTAAACGAACATATCAAAAAAAAAAAACTATTTGCTTCTGAAATCGTCAGCTGAACCCTTCATAAATTCAAAACTCAGTTACTTAATCCAAGGATACAGGCCAGACCAAACCGTTTGACCGCATAGTGCTTCTTGTTGTCCGAAATAACAATTTTACTCGAGACCCGTGAATAGTCCTGTTCATCACAGACTAAGAGGAGATTGCCTGAATCAGGTTCGGATTGACCATCAATGCTGCCTCTGGGCAGCTATGAAATTGCCGTCCTTCACTAGTTATGCCTGGTAGTAAACCAGTCGCAATTATTCAAAGTGGATGTATGTGATGTTAATATTTCTATGGGTTCAGGGTGGGTTCAATTAGGCGTCATGTTATGAAGACAATTGAGTAATAAATATACACACTCTATAATGCCAAATCAGCAACATCACAGCATTTCAATATCAACGCATCTGTAAGCGTTCTACGCCTGTTATTTCTTCCTTATATTTCTCCCAAAGAGTTAATGTTTATATTAATAAGAAATTTAAATTTTTCATGCGAAGTAGCACAACTTGGGTGGACGTTGCAGTAATTTATTCCATTGGAAGGTGCTTCGACAGTGTTTATGAAGAAGAATGTGTACACATAAAATATTTGATTAAACATGCACCACCTATGTTTCTTCAGTTACTCGCGATTTTCTCCATATAATAAGTTTCCGCCACAAGTTCCAACCGAAGCCAGTGGGGAAATGGCAGGCGGATTAGGCTGAAGCCTAACGCAGTTATTTTAAGGGCCGCATTTTAAATTTTACTCAAACATCTTGTGTTCGGAGGAAACGATTAAAAGTTCGGCGACCAGACTCTATTCTGCTTTCAGAAGTGTTAAGGTACATGTTCGAAGAGACGACTCATGTGATGATCGCTCACTGATCGTAGTTTTGCACCCAATTCCGAACCATATTTGCATATTTTTTTAATGGTGCTATTTCCCTTGTATCGACTATGACCTAAAAGATCCTACAGAAAATATACGCATATAGGGGTCAAAACCGGTGGTCTAATTGCGGCCGCTGAGCGATTATCACAAGAGTCGTCCCTACGAACGCAAACATTTAGCTAGTTTCCTTTTTCAACTAGCCTTATTGGAGAATAAAGGTTCAATCGATAAATTGTAGGATTGGGAAAATTGTAAACCGACTTCAATCGTTTCGAATAAGATAATAATTAAAATAATTACGTTTTGATGATTTCTGACAGAATTCCTTTGGCATACTTTGTTTCTCTCTTGTTTCCGCCTTACGAGCTCTACAATAAGTTTCAGTTCACTTATTTTGTAAACATCATCAAAAACAAAGCCACCTGGTTGTATTTGTATAGTATGGGAGGTACCCTTTGTTTTAATCAGATCGAAATAATATTTGGTGGGGAGTCTAATGGGACTTAGCCTTAACGTTCGCCAAATTTTTTCGAGCCTGCAGTCATTTGGACATAAGTTACAGGCATTTCTTTTTGAAAAATGTTTATAGGGGAAATATGGGTATGCTTTGTCGGAGCAGCCTGAGTCTCCGTGTGGGCCAGTTATATAATGATAGGAATAGTTATCCCAATGACCATGGCTCCAATCAAGTTACTTCAGGAGCTAGAGAAACAAATGTAACTATCAAAAAATCGGAATTACATCGGATGTTTTTAGGTCTAGTATATAATCTGCCAAGAGAAGGTAGGGTATTATGTATATACCATTAGAAAGGGAATTTTGTGTAGTTTAAATTGTTCCCCCACAAATGTGACGCGCAAAAGAGTGTAATTTTTTACTGCGTAATGCAGTCGGACCATAGAACAATTTGGCATCAAAAGTCAGCTCTTTTTTTTGATGTTTGGGTCAAGAGCTAAAATCACTATACCTACTAAGAGGCGAAAATATGAAAATATGTCACTAACACACTTTACAACGTATAATTTGTTTTTTTTTTCTAGCTTCTCAAAACCGCCTCTTGATGCCTAGAAATGTGTATTTCACAAAACTTTAAATTATTCGAAAGTTTCAGTAATATCCCTAAAATTTTGCCGTCCCATTATTCCTGTATGGGAAGTCCGTCTCCGGGCTGAGCTATACTTGTTCCACTAACCTTTTCAGCTTGATAACACCTAAACATATGAACATAAAGAAAGACAGGTTATACCTATTCGCTTTGTCCCCGAAAACATATTCAAGGCCTTCGGTGCTGCGGATGTAAGGGAATTTACCATGCTTTAAAATGGTTTGGTCCGTGACGACATATTGTTAGGCTAAGTGGTCCACAGACATTTGCGAGTTGGGAACCACTGCTCTAGCCACTGCCATCTGATAAACAAGCCGAACTGCAGAGACCTAAGTTCCACCCGAGTCCACAATTTCGTCCATGGCGACTGACAGTTGACCCAGAGCCGGATTTCCCATATGGGCAACCTGGGCTACTGCCCGGGGCGGCAGAATTTGAGGGGCGGCAAATTCTTAAATTTGTTCACTGGTCTAAAATTATGGGAAAGATGGATTTTAAAAACTTAAACATAATTGAAGAAAATAATTTGCTTTATTAATTTATTCTAGTTAGATGGACATATTCGTCTTAATCCAAAGCACCTAATCGCAACCTCAACTCAAATTTTAATGTGATTGCGCCTTGAAAAATAGGGACTACGCAAAAATTTTGCTTGAAGCATACACTTATTCGCTTTGAATGGCGTGGCGGCTTTTATTTCAATTAGAGCCGGAGTATAACCATCTTTGGCTTCACTTTAAACATTTTGCCTGAAGCCACATCAAATGATATAAATATGCGAGTACTTGGCTGACAGCTCCTGTTTTAAAGCCTCTAAAATTGCCCAAGACTTGAAGGAAAAAAAACGAAAAATATTTTTGATGATAGCGATCCTTTGGAAAGTTCAAAACGCCCCCAAGCAAGTAACTCATCTAGCCACACGTGTGTTCAATTACTTCTTAAATTTGTCCCCACATCAAATTCGCTGGGAACCAAGGATTTGGTTTCGGGAGAGGTTCAAGTCTCGATATTAGAAATGCGGCATTGGCTATCAAATTTTTAAGTCTCTATCGGGTGAATAGATTTAACTAAATTTTTTAAGAATTTTTACCCTTAAATTCAAAGAAAAACGGGAAATTCCACCGAAAATGAAATAAAAAATAATTTAAAATAGTTGAAATCAGGAAAATCTAGAACTTTTGAGCATTTTTGCTGAATAACATCAGTAAGTGCTTTCCCAATTCGTTTTCTTTATCTTTATCACCGAAAACAAATTAGGTCAAGGTGTGTTAAATTTACCGCGAGCTTTGTTAATTTTGGGGTTTTCCGGTAAGGAAATTTTATTTGTTTGCGTAGTCCGCAAATTATTTCCAAAACGATCGACAAAGAAAAAATGTAGAAAACGTGAACGCATTTCTAAAGAAAGTGAAAAGCCGAATGTAATAAGAATTGTACAGCTTTCTATGCTATCCTTGGAGTTTCAATCATTCCTAAAAAAAAATTGGGAGACTCACGGAACACCTGAATTCCTCCCCTGGGAAGCAACATAAAAAATTTTCAAGCAAACAAAATACAGTGAACCCCCGACATTCGCGAGGGATGCGTTCCACGAAATCGTCGCGAATGTTGAATTCGCGAATGTCGGGGTTCAGTGTCCTTGGATAGTGGGAAATATGTTCCAAATATTCATAAAATATGAAAAATGCTGGAGAACATCACAGTTTTTAAATCGTGGAAAATGCTTGCCACAAAATCACTGAAAGCAATTGAGAATTTTAAAACTCTCCTGTAAAAAACTGCACGTGAACAAATGGTGCTCGTTTCTATCACTAAACTTTTTGAGTGGTTTTCGATTCCTTGCACTTTTAGCAGCAGCTTAACGTCCATTGGCTTTCTTCGCGAATTTCTTCCTTCAGTTCAATTAACAGCATGGAAATCCGACAACTTGCAGCGACTATCATTTCCAGTTAGGTTTTCGAAGCTTTCGCCGCCAGCGCTCCCTCCAATTTTGACCAACAAATCTATGTAACTTTTAGGGCACTCAATCATTCGTTTTCCATGATCAGATTCTGGATGAGCGAGTTCCCAGATCACCCCAAATGAGGAAATGATCGACGCTGTCCATGACTTCGTGGTAGCCGATCAATGAATGGAATCTAGGCAGATAGGAGTGGTGAAGGGCATATCATGAGATTATATGAACATGTAGGAAACATCGGGTACTGCTCAGGACGATCATATGGGCCGAAAAGCCTTTGTTTCAATTTTGGGGACTCGGAAGGGGTGATCCACACAAATTTTTATCTAGGATAGAAGAACGTTTACAAAGAAATGCAGCAGTATTTTATTGGCTAAATCTCGTTTAGAGCGAAAAAGCTGCTCTCTCATAACGAGAACGCATCGTACTCTAATAAACCAGTGCCGTGTCGCGAATAACGGGGGTTCACTGTACGCTTACTGGTAAAAAATATGAAACTTTCAACGTTTCACATACGCCCGCTAACGTTTCGCCTACATTTCCTTTGTGACCTGTGCTACCTTCAAGCTTATCTAGTGGTGGAGGGCGGCAAATTCGTTACTGCCCAGGGGCGCCATAGAGGCTAAATCCGGCCCTGAGTTGACCTGTTGTTGTTGCTATTGCTATTGATGTAATACGTGATACTTAAGGTCCTTAGCCATTGACAATTGGAAATTGATGGGGCTGCTCTAGCCCAATATCCACACCAAACAGTCACACGCTGTGGATACATTTGTTTCTCATAAATCACTTGTGGTTTTTCTGAGCCCCAAATGCGACAATTTTGCGTGTTAATGAAGTGATCCTCGCCACTAAAGATGATTTTGTCTTCAAAATCGGCATTTTCTTGTTGTTTTTCCATATGAACCAATTGCATAGTCAATTGCCCTTTAACAATTTAAAATGGAATATGCAGATCTTTTGTCAAAATTCGCTGCATAGTGGATCTGGAAACTCCGAATACCTGTAATTGGTGTCAAATTGAGGTGGTTGGACTTTCAGCGCCACTATCACGTACAGGTGCGATATTTTCGTTTAAACGACCTCGACGAACACGCATTAATGGTTTCACATCACAAATAGTACGATACGCACGGTTGCTCCATTTGGGCCATTATGAATACCCCAAATTGAACGCAGTTTGTGAACTGTGGCCGCGAAACTTTTACTGTTTTGATAAAAAAAAATGAGAATGCGTTGTTCGTTCGCGTAGCGCTCCATTTTAAATAACCTCACACTATCAACATTCGAACCATCGGCCATCTATGTGTGACTTTCACATGTGAAACCTATAAAAATAGCGCGAAATTCAAGTCCGACGCTCTACTTGGGACACCCTTTACATATCTCAGCAGCTTAAACATTGTTCTTGGATTTTCAAAGTACATTGTGTGGTACAACCGGCTGCTTGGTTTTTGATATCCCGTGGTTCTATTCGCACGATTAGAAATCAGTCTCGTTTTTATATGAAGCTCCTTTTCCCTAAACTACACAGAATTTACAAATGGCATCTGAATATGTTCAGCCTTTTACTCCTGAATACATGATATAACCAGACCATTGCCACCGAAATTATCCCTTTCGGACGGAATGGTCATAAATTTCGTTAATTTCGCAGAGACAACGTCAACATTGCCGACTGCACAAAAAAGTTATAAATGGTAGATTAAAGCCCAGACCCCGTAAAATTTTCTGAAAATATGGATTTGGGAAATTTTGCCGGCAATATATTTTTTTGCAACGATCAATGGAGAAACCACGCTAACGGAAAAATTTCAGCTTGGAAAGACTAGACGAAACGCAATATTACAGGATTAAATAATCTTATCGCAATGACACTCACACATCCCAGTTTCAGATACCAATGCCTGAAACTGCAGTCTTAGCATCATTGTGCGGATGACATAATATCCGTGAACCTAAATGTTGATATTGACATTAACCAAATCCACAAAACAAGAACTTTCTCTATTTCTGTAAATGTAATTTCAATTGAAACTTGAAATACCATCAATTCAACTCGAGTCTGCATAAATGTATTTAATGTTCCGGTAAATATTTCATTATGCCTAATTCGCTTCTTATTCTTCTTCATTAGATCAAACAAAACGAAAGCTTTAAGTAAACATTCGAAGAAAAGGCGTGAAAATACTAAACTAAAAAATAAATTTCAAAATATTTCCAATAAATTAATATTCGAAGTTTCATTCGACTCAGCTGAAAATTGAATAAAAATAACTCAAATGTATTAAAAAGCTATTAAAACTATTACTAAAAATTTAAGAAATTTTTAGATTGCATTATACACATATGGCCAAAAAAATAAGTACACCCATACGAATTTTTCTTATCACCCTGTAGCCAAGTAGTTATTTAAGCAAATAAAATCATATGGAAAGATTTAAATACCTAATTGGTGAGGAATCAAATAATATGTAAATTAGCATATTATAATAAATAACAGCTTTCATTTACCTTGAAAAAGTACGAACTGCCTAAAATAGGCTGGACAAAATAATAAGAACATGTCAGTTAATTTGATTAAAACTGGTTTTAATTAAAATATTATGTTCTGATTCGACAAGAATTTGATTTATTTTATTATTTAAAAATAAATGGTTCTTTATTTTGAAAAACTAAAAGGTTTTTGTTGGAGATAATTCTTATGGCATGTTCCCATATATCCAGTTACTTCCAGGAAATTCCGTAATTTTTCCGTTTTGTGAAAACTTTGTTTCTAGTTCATTGATTCAACTCTCCCTAAACATTCCGGATTCCATTTACTTCTATTATCAACGTGAAATACCACTCGATTTGGTTGAAGCGGATCCTTGACCAGTTTGTGAGGTATAGTTAGGGTTAATATCCTGCCGAAATCCCCATTTAAAGTGTATGGGCTCACCAGCAAAATATTCTAGGACTCTCAACTAACATTTCTTATATGGAAATTGCCTCATTGTAACGGTTATTAGGTATATTTGAACGAAACCAGACTATGAAAATCCAACCATAGACCATGTTTTTTCGCCTCCATGGGAAATAGCCAGTTAAGGTAGCGTATATCATATTATTTTTTTTCCTGAATGAAGAATATTACGATAAGGGTAGTTTCCAATCAAATTTATTACGATCTCATAAATAAAACAGAATATTCAGTGAGTTTCCATTGTTTGGTCTGGAACAAGAAGAACTATATCTCAAAAATTTTCTTGTACCGTCAACACTTTTTGACATCGCCATGGAAAGTTCTAAACTTTTTGCCAAAACTGCTTTACTTCTTGTATTCTCCGATTAACTTCTCAAAGGGATTCTATATTTTCAATATTTGCCGAGAAAATCATCAGTCATGCCAAGGGAACTTTTCTCGCCATAGTAATAATGAGATCACCAGTTATCCTTAAGGCCCTTACATGCACTTAACCGCAATTGAGACTGCTTTTCTTTAGTTTTTAATGAATTACACACTAAATACAATGTTTAGCTGGTTTATTTCGTTATTGAGAGAATAATTTTTCCGCCATTTCAAAGTTTCGAACTTAAACGTCTTTTTTCGTACCTAGCATGCGTCTTTCGCCCCTTAAGTATTTTTGTTTGTTTTTAAATTAACGCTTGTTGCATAAACCAATAACTAAATAAACAAATCCTTGCGGAAAATAGCAAGTTGTCAAAAAATTAAAAAACCCGATGGTGTACTTATTATTTTGACCAAGTTGAAAACACACTTCAAAGCTAATATCGGGGAGGAACTAAGTTAATAGGGGGATGTCATTTAGTTTTTCGGCTCCGTTGGCATTGTTGTATCCTAATTGTTGTAATGGCTATCTATTTGGAGTAAATCAATTTTAAAAAGGGAATGAAACTTTTGCATAAAAAGGTACATGGGGGATGTACTTATTCTTTTGTCCATATGTGTATATATATATTTATACTAAAATTTACAAATTAAATTTCACTTCCACTTTTTTGTGCCAATTAGTTAAACAATCAATCATTTTGCAATGAATGTTTAATTTCATAACAAGTTATAGACATTTTCTTTAGATAGCCCTTTCAAAATATTTGTTAACTTAATTGTATAGATAATGCACAGACTTTTCTATTTATTTCAGGAATATAATATCTCTGTATTCGTAATCAAATATTTTGCATATAATTTTTAATAAATTTTTTAGCAATAAATTAAATTATATTTTCTATTTGTGTAATACAAACATACGCTAACCGACCATTACACCGTTATTGACACTATAGAAAATTTACTTAACTTAACTTAATCTATCTACATATTTACATTACTGTGGAAGTTAAACAGTGTAAAAATATCCTTTTAAATTCCAATTAAAATGAATGGTAAAGTAAAGCTTTATTTCTAATAGCAATCCATTTCAGCTGCGTACACTTACCTCTCAAATGGGTTTAAACTAAAATTATTTAATAATCAAACTATATAAAATAAATGGCACCCACCCTGATTACAATTTCTCAATCACAAAAAAAAAAACAAACCAACTTCGCACTTTTGCAAAAAATCAATTGAATTTGCTCTATTTTCAGAATTAATTAAAAATATCTTTATACATAATAGTTGAGAATTATTATATACTAATATTGCTGTTGTGAAAATAATATTAATTCAAATTAAAAAAAAAACACATTTTTAATATAAACAATATAAATTTCTTACAAATTATGAAAAAAATCAAAAAATACTTACAAAAATCAACCTATTTATATATGTAATTTATTTAATTAAAAAAAAAACAAAATTATTGATAAATCTCGTTACTGGTCAATTATTATAGCGACATTTCACACGAATTTATTTCTATTTTATATTACTTCATCTGTAAAAAACTATGTTGTTGACAGTAATTGAAAAATAAACGAAAAAAAAAAATGACTATTACATTGATGTTTGATTGACTTTGAAAATTCCACCACATGGTCTGGTTGGTGTAGTGCTTAGTGCGCTCGATTTCGAAGCATAGGTCTGTAGGTTTGAGTTCCCAAAAAATAAACTTTCAAACTCTTCTCATGAAGCATACGTACTACGAGTCATAAATGCTTAGAGATTGGAAAACTCTCTCCCTCCTTACTTCCATTAAATCAAATTTAAGCATTAATTACCCGTAATTTTCTGCTTTCATAGCCTTTTTGATGTTACATATTCAAAATTCTAATTCGATTGTGCTGCAGAGATTGTATTAAAAGGACGACGTTTACAGGCAAGTATGTATACGAGTATGTACGAGTACTAACTACACACTATTAATGTATACGATACTTTCCTACGCCCGCCGTCAATTTACAATTTAATTATTTTTCAATTTTATTTGGGCGGGTGTTAATTTGAAATCATCGCAAGAGCAAAAGTTTACGTTATACATGTATACGAGAGGATGAGTGGATTCTATTATAGTTCGCGAGGAAACAAATTGACACGACATTGAATAGGATAAAAGCATGTAGAATATACGTATAGTATAACTGAAGCGCTGAAAATGATGTTGTCGAATAAATTCGATTAGTTTTGGGGGTTTGGGGAAAATTGAAACGGCGAAACACGAGTATAACCAACTCTATCCGTATGATCCTTTCATGATACTCTACTAGAACAATGAGAGCCAGTCAAGAGTTACTTAATGATGCACTTCAAAGGCAATTAGTGTATTTGATTTGTGTGTTTAATTGGCATTAATGCTCGGCATAAGTGCTGTACACTTTTAATTAGAATTTTCGGTTAGGAAATGGTTAAAATATGCTGCAGCGGTCAGGATATGTCATTGATCAGATTATTACCAATTTATTATTTATCGAATTAATAATAAATAATTGAATTTGTAGATTGATTTAGATATTGTTAGCTGATTTGCATCTGGCTTATTGTATAAGAAATTTAAGCCTAACATAATATGCCATTATTGTGAATATGATGAATTGAACGAGCTCGTTATGCCAATTGTAACATAACTGTAGCAAATAATAATTAAGCAATAAGATCAATTTATTGTACGTTTCTGTTAATAAACCAGTTCGATAACACAACATGGCGCAGCCGGGAGCCAGCACAGCCGGGGAAAAACTTAAAATTAAATTAAGAATTGAAAAGAAGTCAAATAAGCCTATAAATTCGTGATCGGATAAAGTTAAATACTAGGGATGAGCATCGAACATTGATGTTAAAATCGATGATAAATTAAAATGGAAACAACATATCTTACACCTAATAGAAAAATTGCGTAAAACAATGTATATTTTTGTAAGACTTAGACAAAATGTTGATATGTCAACAATTCGTATTGTGCAATCAATTTTACAATATGCAATTACTGCATGGGGTGCGGCACTTACAACATATATCTCTCCTCTACAAAAGTTACAAAGCTGGATTATAAAAATATGTTTGAAAAAGTCAAAATTCTCGTCTACAACTGATGCATTTGCTAAATTCAATGTATTTAACATACGGCATATTTACTTATATGCTTCTTTAAAATACATATACGTAAATAGGAACCAATTCAACCTTCACAGAACAATTTATAACACAAGGAGACAAGCACAGCGACCTCTATACACTGTCCGTTTTAATAAGAATAACTCTAAGAGACACTTAAGCATTTTAGGTCCTCGTCTTTTTAATGGTTTACCCTTTCGGTTAAAAGGAAAATTAAGTCAGTCGAACTTCAAGATCATACTGAAAAAATTTGTGTTCGATAACCCTAACTATCTGAATAACTTTCTCTAGATCATTCTGTTTCCGTCTAAATTCTATTTCGAAAAAAAACATCACTTTGTTAATTGTTTATTTACCATTGTTTTACTAGAAAATAAATTGGATACACTTTTGGATTTTGTTAAAATTTTAAATTTTTATTGTACATACATATTTATAATCATAGATTTAAAACCGCATAGATGAATAAATAATAATAATAAGCTAAAAAACGCCCGAATACCACTCTCGCGCACAAGTTTAACTTTTGCGAGTAGTGAGCTAATGTATTAAATATAATGTAATTTTTAAATGTTTATCTCTATATTAGCTGAATAAATTTATTTATATATGTTTCGAAAACATCGATGTTTTGGTTCAATGGTCTATGTTTTTACTATCGATGGTTTTGTGTCGATGTTTTTCACCATCGATGGTTTGCGCTTCGATGGTTGTCACCATCGATGGTTTTGAACCATCCATGTTTCTTTCCTCAACATTTTTTTTTTTAACTCAACTTTGTCTTTTTAAGTTTATGCGAATACCGTAAAACAGCCCAATCAGAAACAAGAAGTGAATCACTGCCATCTAGATAGACAGGCCGGATTATCAGCTGATCTGTCAGTCGTCATGCAACACAAGTACTGCCATGGTGAGTCATGGTCCGCGCTTAGTACTGCCAAAGTACCGCTCGGTACAATCCACAAATTGTCCACAATCCAAATATCAGTGGCTGTCAGCCTGTCATTTCGTGTGACTTGCTATGATATACACATGCCAGTGCGTTGATTTTTGAGATAAATATGGTAAGTACGATGTTGATGTATACTATTTTACCACTTGCACATCCAAAACACACGAAAGCAAACCACAACGGCACATTTAAACTTTTGGGTTCCGAAGCACTGGTGTTTGTGAGCTCTAGAAATGTCAACTGTCACTGGTCACGAACGCACTTTGTCCACTCGTGGACGAACAAATTTTTGCAGTTCGGCCTGTCTATCTAGATGGCAGTGAGTGAATGCATCGTAACATACAACATGCAAACACCGCCATCTTGATAGACGCCGGACTGTCGAAATTCTATTTCGCAAATTTGGGTTCTTACAACGCCATCTACACACTAAAAAAATTTGGTATAAATTTTATAAATTTTCTTATCTATATAGGTCCATAGGAAAATTTGTATTAAATTTATAAGTTTCAATCTTATAAATAATATTTATTCTATAAACGATAAAATTAATAGGAGTTATAGTGTAAATCCAACAATACCAATGGTTTATTTTTTATAGGAAATCATTTAGAAGTGTTTTATATGAATTTGGTATAAAAATTATAAAGAATCGATAGATCCTGGTTATAGGACAGATTATACAAATTGTAAGAGAGCAGGTATAAATCGAAAAATACTAACTATTTTACCCCATGATTCTCAGCCTATCATGTCATAGTCAGTACAAGTATGAAACCTAGTTGATTTTTCACTTGATTGCAAAATAAAAAAAAAATAAAAATCGCGAGCGCGCAGAGCGCGAACGCCGGGCCGGGTTGGTGAGCGTAGCGAGCAGGGGGCGAAGCCCCCTAGTAACTCATAAATCTTATATCTCATTGACCTCTTCTATATTTTATTAACATCTTTACGCTCTAAATTGCATAATAAATTACCTACCTACAGTGGGATTCGATCCCGAGATCCTATGATTTGGAGACCAACGCCCTACCTACTAGACCAACCAGACTCTATGAGTGATGAAGTTTGTAATTTATACCATACATTGAACGAAAGCACGCACAAAATTTTATCGTAGAAAAGAATAAAATAAATATGAACTTAGTATAGATGAGCCTTTCTAAACCATTTTGTATAAAATTTATCTGAGTTTTGGTATAAAACGCAACGAAAAGAAAAGTTCATAAGAACTTTGATAAAATTTATACCATTTTTGGAATTCACTTCATACTTTCAACGTTATAAAAATTTATTCTAAAATTGGCATATATAACTTTATATTAAAAATGGTATAAATAATTTTATCTTTTATCCCAAAATTTGTTACCGTGTAGATATACAAGCCAGATTATCAACTGATTAAAATGTCGCTAAGAATCTCAAGTAACACGTGTAACAACAATAGCAATAGAAACAACCACAGGCGCTAAGAACCCAAATTTCGAATTTCGACAGTCCGGTCTGTCTATCAAGATGGCAGTGGTTCTTAGCGCCTGTGGTTGCTGCTATTGCTATTGTTGTAATACATGTTACTTGGGGTTCTTAGCGACATTTTTATCAGCTGATAATCTGGCTTGTATATCTAGATGTGGTCTGGCTGGTCGAGCGGTTAGTGCGCGCACCTTCGGTGCACAGGCTCATGAGTTCGAATCTCACCGTGTTCCATTGTGTTTTTCGAACTCACGAGCTTGTGACAGACTATGATCTCACTCAGATGTTAACCCATTTCTTCCCAGCGTTGCGTATACGCAACACGAAGTTCGACCTCTGTAAATACCACCAAATTTAAATTGAAATGGAAAAGGGATCATGTAATTTTTAATGGGCATTTCTTGGCTCTATTTCTGCATATTTGCTATGGTGGTGGTGGTGGTGCGATTGGGTCCTTGAGGATATAAGAAAAAGGAATAACATGTTTTTCAGGACATTTTTTGTAACAATTTTAAAAATATTTAAATATCTTAAAATCAATATCCAAATGCACTATCTATACGGCAAACAATTGCTAATCATTTAGTTTAACTTAGTTTTGGAAAAAGGTTGATCCTTGCTGCAGGAGCATGTGTTAAATATAGGTGATGCGTTCACGCAACGTTGGGAGTTTCCCGGTACAGTAACACTGGGGCAAACGCATAAAGAACAAAATATTTTCTTGCTATGTAACGCAGGTTTCGCATCAGCAATATCTTAAAATAAGTTCTAAATACCTCACTATATACGAGACACATGCGACTCATGGTATATCCAGTACTCTTTTGTGAGTCACATGTGTCTCATTGAAGAAAAGAAAACAATAAAAGAAGTTGCGGGACGATGACAGCTAGATACTTGTCAGTTGGTATAATATAAAGCCATTTTCCAAATATGTACATATTTCATGATGGTGTCAAGATACCCAAAAATGTTTCAAGGATTTCTACAGTGGGTAAAGGGAGCCTTTGTAGTGAATGTATGAACCCTGAAAAGTTTATGAAACTATTGGTACAGTCTTCACTCGACGGTATGGTCTGAAGTCAACAAGTATGGGATCAGAAACCTTTTCCATTTAAGGGCAGTTTTGTTAGAACAGAGCTACTAAGTAAATGTTTGCTTAACTTTTCTGTAGTAAATTTTTCTCTTGCACTGAACGCAAGAACATATTTATTTCTAGTCAAGTTACTATTTTGCTTTTGTCACAAGGAATTGTGAAACAATCCAGAATCGCTAAAAGGTTGTAAGACAGACCTCCCGGCGATAATTGTGGCTAGCAGTGTACATGTTGAGCAGTTCTATGTATTTGGGCTATTGACTTAAGCACCTAAATTGTAATATACCTGTTCAAATCTGAAATAGAAAATACCAAAAACAAGCGACATCCGGGACGAAGCCGACCTCCATTATAATACAAATGGTCAGTTACTCGTACATCTTATCTAATAGTTAGTCTTTGCATATAGAGAAGATTGAAACAATTTTCAGAAAGCTTTACAATATATTGAAATTAATTTTTGTTTATTTTCCATAGGTCTGCCATATGTTCCTTGGTTATGCCATTGTATGAAATTGTGCAATAATTTTTTAAATTTCAGATGTTACCAAGCAAAATATGGCAGAACTGTCCTCACGAGCTTGTGACGGACTAGGATCTCACTCAGATGTTAAACGAGTACCCATTTATGGGGATAAGTAACACTGCTGAGCGTGATGCTGATCTCATTACCTCAACAAAAAAGCAGATCTGGAAATAGGATGTCACAAACACATCCTGCGGCCTTGAACTAGATAAGTTGGACGAAAAACCTGCCAAAAATTTGCAAAAAATGTCGTCTATACCGCTGTAGTGAGTGTTTCAGGATTTTCTCACTAAATTTATTATTCGACATTTAAACCAACAATTTTTTGCAACACAGAAGTTTAAAATTTGAATTTTCGTTTACGTTTTTTTTACCAAGAAACTCCCAACGTTGCGTCAACGCAACATCACGTTGGGAGCCACTGATAACACTTACTGAAATTTTTAAATTTTTTTTTCTTAATTGTGTTGTAATTGATTGGAATTCACCAAAAAACTTCATAGTTTTAGCTTATTTCTATCCTTGGGAAGAAATGGGTTAAACGAGTACCCATTTATGGGGATAAATAACACTGCTGAGCGTGATGCTGATCTCATTACCTCATCAAAAAGCAGATAAGATCTTGGAAATAGGATGTCACTAACACATCCTGCGGCCTTAGTCCAATGTTGGATTGTCGCGCCTGTTATTTATTTTTATATCTAGATGGCGTTGATGCAATCCATCTATCGTGAACAATGTGCACACAAACAGTGTTTTTTTGTTTATACGCCCGGTAAGACACAATTTCCAAATGTGGTTTCCCACTTAAATAGTTTCAACCTTTCCTCACTGTTTACGTTGAAATTTAAAGAGGTGTGGTAGGTGTGCTAGAAATTCGTCGCGCATCTTTTCTTTTCATGCACCGTCAAGATACAACGCACGACGGACGGCCGAAGTATTTCCGATTATAGTCTAAGAAGAATACGATATTTGGTCGGCAAAAATCAAACATCTTTGGATTTTTGCAAGATTGTTGGAAATGACCCCCTGTTTATGGGAGAAAAAAAGTTTTCATCGATTTGAGATACGCAACCTTGAAAAAAGAGGGGTCAAATGGTCTAAAAACGTAAAGAAAAATACGGCGCTAGACCACCGCTATCTTGATAGACAGGCCGGACGAAATTTGGCTTCTTAGCGCCTGTGGTTGTTTCTATTGCTATTGTTGCAATACGTGTTACTTGGGGTTCTTAGCGACAGTTTTATCAGCCGATAATCTAGCGGGTATATCTAGATGGCGTTGGCTAGACTATTTCTGCTCCAATTTCGGGGGAGTTATGGACATGCCGTTTTTCCAAACACAAATGATAATTTTTGCCGAAAATCATCTTCAACTAAATGTAAATACTTACACAAATTTTTTAAAAAGGTCTAAAATGAAGGTTTTTAAAAAGGTTTAAACTGCAAATATTATAATTTATATTTTAGTCTAGCGCCGAATTTCACAATGTTGCAAAGGACTTTTTTTTTGTTCTTAGACCATCATTTGGTATATCTTTTGCCGTTTTTGAAATAATCGCTAAAAACACTAAACCCCCTTTTTAAGGTTGCGGACCTCCAATCAGTGAGGATTTTGTTCCCCCATAATCAGGGGGCCATCTCCAACCATCCAGCAAAAATCCAAAGATGTTTAACTTATGCCGCTCGGTGGTCATATTAGGGTTATTTTTCTTCGGCTATATTATCGTTCTTTCTCCCTCAGAATTCAGAGTATATATGGAGAAAGGGGAACGGCCCGCTGTTCACTGCCATCCCTCGTGTACTTTTCCAAGTCCTCGTCACACGGCCAGATTCCCGCTGGTTGCTCTATGATGCGGTGGCTGTGGTTATGAATCGAATGCATATTATGCACAAAAAAACCGCAAGGAGAAGAATGAATGAAAACCATAAACTAAACGACATATCTATTCAATCACCTTAATTTTTGCTATTAAAGTGATTATTTTTTTGAGTACTCAAAAAACCCAAAACATCGATGTTTTTGGTTCGTTGTTTTCTTACCATCGATGGTTTCGCATCGATGTTTTTCCTCCGATGCTCATCTCTATTAAATACTCATCGATACGATACGGCAAAAAGTTTGACTTGTCGATTAACCGGGATTTAAAATGGAGCTCCATGTGCCGGAGCCCATGAAGTTTTCGGGCAACTTAGCGGAAAATTGGAGAAAGTTTGAACAAAGGCTTTCAATTTACATGGAAACTTCTAAAAAAAGATAAGGAAGATACTCAATTAAAATCTGCTCTTTTGTTAAATCTCGTAGGAGAAGACAGAATTGAAAATTTCAACAGCTTTAACCTCAAAGAGAGTGACCGTCGGGACTTCTGCAAAATCATTGCAGCGTTCTCCGAATATCCACCGAAAAACATTGTGTATATCAGCGGTTCCTGTTTTATAGACGAAAGTAAGAAGTTGGTGAAAGTTTCGATCATTTTCTATCAGCCACGCAAAAGCTAGTCAAATGTTGCAGGTTCAACGACCAGTCCGATTCGATATTGCGAAACATCTTAAGTCTGGGATCTGATGACACACAGCTACAAGAGCGATTGCTTAGAACGAAGGATGAGGAGCTCCCAGCCAGCATCGGCGTCATATACCGTGAACATAGCCACAAATAAGCTTTACTTCATGAATCACGAATCGGCATTATGTATCGATAGGACGCATTGAAAGTTATACATGATGGTCAGCTGAAGGAATGTCGACGGATCATGCATATAGGAAATATAATGGTTTTCTCCTCAAGTGTGATTTTTGTTGCTGGGGTGATTATATTCACGAATAAAACATAATCATTCATATAGTCTGGCTAGAGCAGTGGTTAGGGCGCGCACCTTCTGTGCATAGAGTGGAGAGCTCGAGACTCTCCGTCGCCCGTGCTCTTTTTTTTTAATTATTCTTTGATGCATTGAATATATATGATACTTAACTAATATTACATAATGCTTACGAATAACGATTTTATAATGATTATCCGTAATAAGGTGCAAATGCGTATATACATGAAATAGGGGAAATCGTCATATACTGCTTGTATGAAAACGTGATGAATGAATAAGCAATATGTGCTTACGCGTGTCGCATGAAATAATGATTACAAATGTGTTAAATGCTGGTTGGGCTAATATTAAAAAATACCGGCGTACAGAGGGCTGCGCCCGCAATACGAAGGTTTTTTAGAATTTTGATGCATAGTGAATATTTTTTGTACCTATATTTTATAAGCAATAGATAAGAATTGTGCAAAACATTAATGAAATGCTTCCTGTAAATCTATTTTTGGATTGGTCTAAATAAACGCGTTCCAGAATGAAAGGCGCTAGCCACCTTTAATTAGACCAATCCAAAAATAGATTTACTATTCACTCAGTTGATATAAAAGTACTCCAAGGCAAATCTACAGGCATTTTTCGATTTAAGATTTCTGATGGCTTTTGAGCAAAAAGAAACTAAGGCAAACGTAAGGATGGCTTGGCTTTATGAACTGAATTATTAGCTGTAAATCTACTGTTATTGTTTTTTAATCAAGGAAAAGCATCTTATATGAAATGATTCCATTGTGTCCCCTGACATAAGAGCCCACGGAAGCTTTCCTATGAGTATTGAACAAGTATTCTTTTGCAGCTATTCAGGGACACCCTGTATCTTGGTCCTACAAACTTCAAAAATATTTATGCAAACACTATTACCGTTCTATGCATTTCCACCAAATTTCATGTTCATTGTTTCATCAAGTTAAAAGATTTGCAGCGAGCAAATGCTTAAGAGGTTTTCCTTGCATTGTGAAAGGCCCTTACTAAATACTTACTTAGCTATAGTTCCGGTTTGGATACAGTTATTCGAATGAAAATTCGTAGACATATTCCGTATTTAATTTTCTAAAAACCCTTAGCAGAATTTTCATATTTGAAAACCTAAGATGGGCTACACACGAACAAATTGAAATTTTACAAATTTACTGTTATTTATTTTTCCTTAGCAAAAGTCAACCGTCTTAATATTTAACGTATATAAGGCCATACTGACCAATATTTGTGCAAAGTTTCATATCGATCCCTATAACGGTTTAGAAAAACGGAGGTCGAAAAGGAAGTTTAACTTTAAACACCAATAACTTTTTTACCGTTACTCAAAACTGGAAAATTTTAACTGATATGAGATGTACTCGTTTCGATCTTTGATTTAAATACCCACACGTCAATCTCCGATAAAAACTAAAAAAAGTCGACTTTTTTCTAACGTTCGGGACACCCTGTTATCTTCTTCTTACCAACTACTAAGGTATTTGTGCCAAAGACTGTGATCATTCTACACATTCCTACCACATTTCATGACAATCGGTTGAGCCGTTCGCGAGTTATTTAGTGAACAGACGGACAGACGGACGGACGGACCGACGGACAAAATCGATTTCATAAGGGTTTTTTAAAAAATATTTTCTAAAAAACCAACGTCGTCGAGCATTGCAGAATAGTTGAACTCAGAAGGAATCAGGTGCGAGAAATTCAAGGTGAATCCAAGGTTGATGAGGTAAAATTAACAATTCTATACGAAAACAGAATATATTAACAATAAAAATACTGGTCGTAGTGTGAGGGTATAATATCCCAATAGGAAAAATAGAAGCGCTTCCGATAGAAGCGACGTAGAAGCGCTTCCTCACCATTTCCAAATGTGCTTCCACAGAAGCATATTTACGAATGATGAGGAAGCACTTTAAGATAGTAATAGAAAAGCATCGACTATTTGCGACGATTGCCGCACACGACGAATATACACCGTTGTTCTAGATTATTTCATAACGTGAAAAGTGAACGTCATTCGTCTTGTTGAATTTAAAGTGTTGTGATTTTTTGCAGCATACTCATAATTTGGAAAAAGCAACGGATGAACATATTTTGCTAATAAATTTGAAAATTTCACTTATATATGAAGTTTTTTTTTATACAATGTATCATGTTCGGTTTTCGCCTTCAATCCTCTAAAAGCGCATTTTATTCACTTAAATGAGTGAAATGTGAAATTCTTTTGGAGCGCTTATAGCACACTACTCCAGAAGTGCTTACCACTCACTTCTCTAGAAGCGCTTACCACTCACTTCTCTACAAGCGCTTCTAGAGCGCAACTTAAGGAACTGCTTGCCTCCGCGGACATGCAATGTTAAAAAGTACATGAAGAGGAATGGAGCTTCCCGAGAAGCGCTCTTTTTTCCCTTCTGAAGCGCTCTTTTTCCTATTGGGATAGTCTACGAAATACCAGTAGACTACATGATACCCTTTCACAAGTCAACATGGCACCTCCGCGCTTGGTGACCGCTGGAAACTGCGAATGATTTTTGACGCAAAATGAGCCATGGGGCGGGTGCTGTCGCACAATCCGTACGGGTTGTGCAAAACACAAAACTCTGTTCCCATCCCGGGCGAGTACCTTGGCAGTGGGCGCCTATGAAACTCTCCGCATAGGTGACACGGCGACTGGGTGCGAGGTTGGAGCTGGTGACTGAGGAGAGAGTACACCTGCAGGGTTCAGGATCCAACACTTCACTTTGCTCATTTTCTTGCAACCAGTGAACCGCGGTCTACGGAGTAGCGATCAGTTAGACTAGGGGAGAAGCCTTGCATCGCAGGATCGCAGGGGTGGAGTTACATGAAAGCCTACGGGTGGAAGCGAAGTCGTCTTCTTCGCGACCCGAAGAGAGGGAAGGGCGGACGGATCGGTTCGGCACTCCTTTGGGGGAGGGAAAGGCAGACCGCCGGGAAGATGTCAAATCAACCTAGTGGGTCGACACATAAGGAGACAACTCCGGAAATGGAAAGGCCAGTGAAGAGCTTTAAGGGCGTCAACCCAGGAACATCTGAGCCAGTCCAACCATTGAAGGAGGGAGCTCGATGTGAGGAGCCTGTTGTGTCGGGAGGACCTTTTGTAAAAGAGGTTAACCAGGCAGACAGGAAACAGAAGCCTAACCAGGGTAAGAAATCCTTCACACAGGTTGCCGGGGGGGGGGGGGGGGGTCTCTCTCGCGTCTCGAGAGGGTCTCCTAAAACCTAGATGTCACGCATCTGAATGCTTTCAAAGCGTCTCTTTTGTGTGTCTAGTGATGATGCCGGAGACATAGGCTTCATAGGCAAGACTCAATTGGTTGATGGATTTATTTCACTGACGTGTAGGAATCAATCGACCAAGAGCTGGCTTATCGGCATGCAGGAAATCCTGACCAATTTACGAGAATGTGCCAGACTGCGTGTGGATAGTCTGCGAGTCATGCGCAATGAGGCGAGACTGATTATCCTGGCTCACGGTTGTACCGAGAGCAAGGATTTTATTCTCAGGCGGCAGCAGAAACAGAATGCCTGTGTAAAAGACACTTCCAAATGGAGGGTCACTTACACACAGCCTTTTGGATCTGCGGAAGAGCGCGGTACGACGCTTACTGTGTGGTGTCCAGAGGAGGTGGCGGAGGCTATCAGGAAAGCAGAGGGGAAACTCAGCTGCTGTCTTGAACAAGCTGTCGTTAAATTCCAGATGAATGCACAGTGAGCGCAGTATCTTTCAAAATGAGGGTTTAGAGGAACCTGTAAGGGTGAATCTATCAGGGATGGATATGGGCCCGCACAAACAAACACTAAATATGTGTCAGTGGAGTATTCATCATTGTATATCAGCATCAGCGATGATGATGAGATGCTTTGAGGAAGAAAAACTCTACATTGTATTCATACAAGAACCCTGGATTACCAAGGAAAACAAAATTAGGGGTCTGTCGCAACAGTCCGCCAATCTATACTATGTACAAATGGGCGGAAAGGTAAGAACTTGAATCCTGGTGCGGCATGGTGTACTGTACATGCGGTACAAATGACGCATCTAATCTCGTGGGGCAGGATCAGCGTACCTCCCTTACGACTCACCAGAACCACCTCCTTCAATGGAAGTGGAGAATCTGGTAAAATATTGTAAAGAAAGAGGTATAGTTCTGATATTAGGCTTTGATGCCAACGCTCACAATACTGTGTAGGGCAGCACAGATGACAACATAAGAGGACAGCAGCTGCTGAAATTGCGAGTATTGGTGGACCATCTGGAGAATACTTCGCTAACGTATAGACCTCTGAGTAGATGTCAACATGCTTACAGAACAGGTAGATCGAGTGAGTCCGCTCTGCATGAAGTAGTGCGGATAGCAGAAAGAGAGATTAACAACAGCGGTATCGCTATGTCAACCTTTATGGACATAGAGGGTGTTTTTGATAAGATAATGATAATGATAATAACATGGTAATGGTAAGAGATGGCACATGGCATCACTTTGGTGGCAACGGAGATCATAAGAGGATCCTTGATATTGTTCGTGATAATGTCAGGGAGACTCATATGCCTTTGGATGGCATGAAAAGATGTAGGGTAGTCGAAAGACATCACATCACTCTCATAGAGGATGGTAGGACACGAGGAGTATCCATATGATGTTGCTATCTTTACTGATGGGTCTCTCATGGAAGGAAGAGCGGGGGCTAGAATATACTCCGAGGAGCGAAACCTTGCATGCTCAGTTCGTCTAGGAGAGTATGTATCAGTATATAAGGCGGAGATCCTTGGATTGCTGCACGCGCTGGATCATATACTGGAAGGCGGTATACAGGGGAAGAAAATTCTGATAGCACTCGACAACCAATCGGTGATCAAGCGCATGCAGCAATACAACGTCAATTCAAAATTGGTACTAGAGTGTGTCCAGAAGCTCAATGAGTGTGCTTGAATCAACGAAGTTACGCTAATGTGGGTTAAAGGACACGTAAGTACGTTGGGGGACGAAATTGCTGATACCTTAGCAAAAGAGGGATCAGCAGAAAAGTTTCAAGGACCGGAACCCAAAATTGCTTTGGGAAACGGCATGATTGAAGCCAGAATACATAGCTGGATTGATTCTATCCATCGGCAACGATCGTGAAGTCTATCCACTTGTAGACAGGCTCGTAACGCAATTACCAGTCCACTAGGGAAGAAAGCCAAACAAGTACTCAGTTACACACGTAGTAGCCTAAGTTGGATAACTGCCTTAGTAACAGGGCATGGTAATTTAAATGCTCATCTATCTAAGATGAAAATCGTGAAGGATGATGTATGCAGTCTCTGGAAGAGACTGAGACGGCAGCACACATTGTATGTGAGTGCGCAGCACTAGGTAGTAGGAGCCTAACGATACTAGGTAAATCCACAATAAGTGTGGAGTCCATGAGGGAACTTAGCTTCAAAGATATGCTACGCATCACACGGGACCCAGTGATGAAGGAAGAAGTCGATAATTATCAGTCGACTTCTGGAAAACACTGAGGACTGTAAGGGGATGAAAATGGACCCAAATAGCAGTGGTCTGCTTCGAGAAATCCCCAAATCATATATATGTAACAATAAAAATAAGTCCGGTACCAATGATAAAAACTTAAAATCTGCAAAATGTCCTAAATGTGGTAAAAATCATGATAAAAAACACAAAATGGATTGCTTACGGAAAACCATTTTGCCAACTTGTGTAGATCAAAATCTGTAAATGAAGTATTTTCTCGTGAGAAAACTCGGCAAATTGGTCGAAAATATTCGTTGAGTCCGTAAAAGTAAAAGTTTCCGTTCCCGATGGTAACTAGAGGCAAGTGCTGGTTTGTCGGTCAAGTAATTGATATGAAATCGGATACTGGGGCGGAAATTAATGAATTTTCCATGTTTATCATAAAACGACTTGGACTACAAGCAAAAATTGAAAATAATCGCTGTAATAAAATCGAAACATACAGTGGGTTTAAAATAAATGTTGCAGGTGTTATAGATTTGAACATTTCAGTGAGAAATCAGATATCCAAAGACAGTCGTCGATATGCAGACAACTCTCATTTTAGGCGTAAACTCTTGTTAGTCCAGTACAATTGGTTCAAAATAGCCCCAAACCTAAACATCCAAAAAGAAAAGAAATTTTTGATGCCAAATTGTTGAATACACTGCCTAATATACGCAGTAAAAAGTTACATTAATTTGCGCCATGGGTTAAGGGGGGAGGGGGTGGCAAAGGGGTGAAAATTCAGTTTCTTGCAAATATCTGCAAAACTATGAGTCTGACCTTAAAATGTCCTGAGGACGAAACAAACTACATAAAATTACCTTTGCAATGATATATAACAGTATAGAGATTTTCTCAGAAAATTATACTCTAGACCCAAAAGTATTATAGTGAATTTACATTTTTTTAGTTTTACATTTTGCATTGTAACTCTTGATAAAATAGATTTAGGATCATAAGATCTTGTCCATATATTGTTAACAAAACTTGTTTGATTTGTACCAAAAATTGAAGTGCTCCGCCCATTGACGCCCCCCTCACTCCTCCTAGCATTTTTCAAAAAGGCATGCCTGTAGCTCCATTTCAAATTAAGCTAGGCAGATCAAATTTGGTGGGGTGCCTAGTCTAAGCCCCATTATGCTCTTACTAAAAATTATTAGCATTCGATTAAAACTAAGGGTACCCCCCATACAAAGTGACCCAAATTTCTAACAAATTTTACATTTTTTCACTTCTAAATTCTACCTAAAATAGAAAATCAAAAATTATCTCTTAGAACGTCCTTATAACAGTTAATTGTAGTCTTCTGAATGTATATCCGAAAGTTTGTAAAAGAGCGTGCCTTAGAAGTACGAAAAATCGAGTTTGAAGGTTGCTAGTACACGTTACTCGAAATATTCGCAAATAGTCTTAGAACTGGTATCACTGACCTTCAAACCCAATTTTTTGATACTTGTAGCGTACGCCTTGGTACAACCTTTTGAATATACATTCACAAGACTACAATTAACTGTTATAATGACGTTCTAAGAGATACATTTTTTTCTTGTATTTTACATAGAATTTAGAAGTGAAAAACCGTGAAATTTCTTAGAATTTTTGTTCACTTTGTATGGGGGGTACCCTTAGTTTTGATCCGATGGTATTAATTTTTGGTGGGGAGGATAATGGAGCTTAGAATAGGCACCCCACCAAATTTGATCAGCCTGGCTCAATTTACAAAGAAGCTACAGGCAGGCCTTTTTGAAAAATGTTAGGAGGAGTGAGGGGGGCGTTAATGATCGGAGCACTCCAATTTTTGGTACAAATCAAATACATTTTGTTATCAATATATGGACAAGATCTTATGACGGTAGGTATATTCTATCAAGAGTTACAGTGCGAAATGTAAAACTAAAAAAATTTAAATTCACTATAATACTTTTGGGTCTAAGGTATAATTTTCTGAGAAAATCTCTAGACTGTTATATATCATTACAAAGGTAATTTTATGTAGTTTGTTTCGTCCTTAGGGCATTTTAAGGTCAGACTCATAATTTTCCAGATATTTTCAAGAAACTGAATTTTTACCCCTTTGCTACCCCCTCCCCCCTTAACCCATTGCGCAAATTATTGTAACTTTTTACTGCGTATATTAGGCAGTGTATTCAACAATTTGGCATCAAAAATTCCTTTTTCTTTTGGATGTTTGGGTTTTGAGCTATCTGTACTAGACTATGTGAGAAACTAGATCGTGTTAAAAAGTCAATAGCATTCCAAGTGCTGTCACTAATAAGAAATAATTTATAAATCTGAACTGTGATGTATTTTTTTACAGGAAGTGGAAAGTTTCCGTAAAAAATTAAAATCAAGCTAAAAGAAAATGCACAGCCAGAGTCTAATCCACCAAAAAGGATTCCTATAAAGTTAAAAGAAAAAGTAGGCAAAAATTAGATGAAATGGTAAAATCCAATATAATTGAGAAAGTAAACGAGACAAATGAATGGGTAAGCAAAATGGTAGTAGTATCTAAACAGAATGGTGAGATGACATTGTGTTTAAATCCACAAGATTTAAATAGTAATTTAGTGAAAAGCTATTTTCAGATACCTTCTATAGAAGATCTCAGATGCAGTCTGCAAGTTCACTGGTACTACACACTACTAGACTTAAGAGAAGGATTGTGGCAGTTGGAACTGGATGAAGAGTCGTCCATTCTTTCTACATTTAGTACACCATTTGGGTGCTACAAATTCAAACGCCTTGCATTTGGTGTTAATGTAGTTTTTAGAGAATTATCTAAATTTGTCTTATTATGATAGAAGGATCTATGGCAATTATGCGTGAAACAAAATATCGGCCAAATGCTCGCCATGGCTACCGTAGCATACTTCTATCCGATGGTCCACATTTTCAATGACTCTTAGACATAATTGAGATTCAACGTTAATGTGCTGATGCTGAATTATCTCATCATTTAGCTCTTGAATTGTTTTTGGCCTATTGAGAGAAAGAAGTCCAACGGTGTCAAATCACATGATCGTGGCGGCCAATTAACATCGCCAAGACGTGAGATAACACGGCCATTGAATTTCTCGTGCAAAAGAGCCATTGATTCGTTGGCTGTGTGCAAGTGAGACCATCCTGTTGGAACCATTTATCATATAGGTCCATATCCTCGATTTCTGGTCACAAGAAGTCCGTTATGTGGACGCATTTGATTTGAACGTCAATTTTCGTAAAAGGCTTCACAGACCTAAACGCGCCGCTCAATAGTGTACTTCTCCATGGTTGAATTTGCCAAACACTGAAGCATAGAAATGTCTAATAAAGTTGGGCGAGAAACTTACCGTTAAGGTGTGACACTCAATTAAGATCGTGCATTCTAGTTGGACCAGCCGTTATATTGACGACAATTTGGGATGGGAAAATGGGGCTTGAAAAAGTCGATGAAGAGGACATCCAGACCTACATTTTGCTGAAACTTTGAGGGCCCTAGCTATCACCGTTTAGGAGATACAGCCGTTTAAAGGTTGGGCAATAAATCACCCCGAAACGCTCCTTTTGGGCTGAAAATGCCACTTTTCTCACTTTCTATGAGATTTGGCGAAAATGGGGTTTGAAAAAGTCGATGAAGAGAACATCCAGACCTACATTTTGCTGAAACTTTGAGGGCCCTAGCTATCACCGTTTAGGAGATACAGCCGTTTAAAGGTTGGACAATAAATCACCCCCGAAACGCTCCTTTTGGGCTGAAAATGCCACTTTTCTCACTTCCTATAAGATTTGGCGAAAATGGGGTTTAAAAAAGTCGATGAAGAGGACATCCAGACCTACATTTTGCTGAAACTTTGAGGGCCCTAGCTATCACCGTTTAGGAGATACAGCCGTTTAAAGGTTGGGCAATAAATCACTCCCGAAACACTCCTTTTGGGCTGAAAATGCCACTTTTCTCACTTCCTATGAGATTTGGCGAAAATGGGGTTTAAAAAAGTCGATGAAAAGGACATCCAGACCTACATTTTGCTGAAACTTTGAGGGCCCTAGCTATCACCGTTTAGGAGATACAGCCGTTTAAAGGTTGGGCAATAAATCACTCCCGAAACGCTCCTTTTGGGCTGAAAATGCCACTTTTCTCACTTTCTATGAGATTTGGCGAAAATGGGGTTTGAAAAAGTCGATGAAGAGGACATCCAGACCTACATTTTGCTGAAACTTTGAGGGTCCTAGCTATCACCGTTTAGGAGATACAGCCGTTTAAAGGCTGGGCAATAAATCACCCCCAAAACGCTCCTTTTGGGCTGAAAATGCCACTTTTCTCACTTCCTATAAGATTTGGCGAAAATGGGGTTTAAAAAAGTCGATGAAGAGGACATCCAGACCTACATTTTGCTGAAACTTTGAGGGCCCTAGCTATCACCGTTTAGGAGATACAGCCGTTTAAAGGTTGGGCAATAAATCACTCCCGAAACACTCCTTTTGGGCTGAAAATGCCACTTTTCTCACTTCCTATGAGATTTGGCGAAAATGGGGTTTAAAAAGTCGATGAAGAGGACATCCAGACCTACATTTTGCTGAAACTTTGAGGGCCCTAGCTATCACCGTTTAGGAGATACAGCCGTTTAAAGGTTGGGCAATAAATCTCTCCCGAAACGCTCCTTTTGGGCTGAAAATGCCACTTTTCTCAATTTCAATGAGATTTGGCGAAAATGGGGTTTGAAAAAGTCGATGAAGAGGACATCCAGACCTATATTTTGCGGAAACTTTGAGGGCGCTAGCTATCACCGTTTAGGAGATACAGCCGTTTAAAGGTTGGGCAATAAATCACTCCCGAAACGCTCCTTTTGGGCTGAAAATGCCACTTTTCTCACTTCCTATGAGATTTGGCGAAAATGGGGTTTAAAAAAGTCGATGAAGAGGACATCCAGACCTACATTTTGCTGAAACTTTGAGGGTCCTAGCTATCACCATTTAGGAGATACAGCCGTTTAAAGGCTGGACAATAAATCACCCCAAAACGCTCCTTTTGGGCTGAAAATGCCACTTTTCTCACTTCCTATAAGATTTGGCGAAAATGGGGTTTAAAAAGTCGATGAAGAGGACATCCAGACCTACATTTTGCTGAAACTTTGAGGGCCCTAGCTATCACCGTTTAGGAGATACAGCCGTTTAAAGGTTGGGCAATAAATCACTCCCGAAACACTCCTTTTGGGCTGAAAATGCCACTTTTCTCACTTCCTATGAGATTTGGCGAAAATGGGGTTTAAAAAAGTCGATGAAGAGGACATCCAGACCTACATTTTACTGAAACTTTGAGGGCCCTAGCTATCACCGTTTAGGAGATACAGCCGTTTAAAGGTTGGGCAATAAATCTCTCCCGAAACGCTCCTTTTGGGCTGAAAATGCCACTTTTCTCACTTTCTATGAGATTTGGCGAAAATGGGGTTTGAAAAAGTCGATGAAGAGGACATCCAGACCTACATTTTGCTGAAACTTTGAGGGCCCTAGCTATCACCGTTTAGGAGATACAGCCGTTTAAAGGTTGGGCAATAAATCTCTCCCGAAACGCTCCTTTTGGGCTGAAAATGCCACTTTTCTCAATTTCAATGAGATTTGGCGAAAATGGGGTTTGAAAAAGTCGATGAAGAGGACATCCAGTCCAGACCTATATTTTGCTGAAACTTTGAGGGTGCTAGCTATCACCGTTTAGGAGATACAGCCGTTTAAAGGTTGGGCAATAAATCACTCCCGAAACGCTCCTTTTGGCTGAAAATGCCACTTTTCTCACTTTCTATGAGATTTGGCGAAAATGGGGTTTGAAAAAGTCGATGAACAGGACATCCAGACCTACATTTTGCTGAAACTTTGAGGGTCCTTTTGGGCTGAAAATGCCACTTTTCTCACTTTCTATGAGATTTGGCGAAAATGGGGTTTGAAAAAGTCGATGAAGAGGACATCCAGACCTACATTTTGCTGAAACTTTGAGGGTCCTAGCTATCACCGTTTAGGAGATACAGCCGTTTAAAGGCTGGGCAATAAATCACCCCCAAAACGCTCCTTTTGGGCTGAAAATGCCACTTTTCTCACTTCCTATAAGATTTGGCGAAAATGGGGTTTAAAAAAGTCGATGAAGAGGACATCCAGACCTACATTTTGCTGAAACTTTGAGGGCCCTAGCTATCACCGTTTAGGAGATACAGCCGTTTAAAGGTTGGGCAATAAATCTCTCCCGAAACGCTCCTTTTGGGCTGAAAATGCCACTTTTCTCACTTTCTATGAGATTTGGCGAAAATGGGGTTTGAAAAAGTCGATGAAGAGGACATCCAGACCTACATTTTGCTGAAACTTTGAGGGTCCTTTTGGGCTGAAAATGCCACTTTTCTCACTTTCTATGAGATTTGGCGAAAATGGGGTTTGAAAAAGTCGATGAAGAGGACATCCAGACCTACATTTTGCTGAAACTTTGAGGGTCCTAGCTATCACCGTTTAGGAGATACAGCCGTTTAAAGGCTGGGCAATAAATCACCCCCAAAACGCTCCTTTTGGGCTGAAAATGCCACTTTTCTCACTTCCTATAAGATTTGGCGAAAATGGGGTTTAAATAAGTCGATGAAGAGGACATCCAGACCTACATTTTGCTGAAACTTTGAGGGCCCTAGCTATCACCGTTTAGGAGATACAGCCGTTTAAAGCTTGGGCAATAAATCTCTCCCGAAACGCTCCTTTTGGGATGAAAATGCCACTTTTCTCAATTTCAATGAGATTTGGCGAAAATGGGGTTTGAAAAAGTCGATGAAGAGGACATCCAGACTTATATTTTGCTGAAACTTTGAGGGCGCTAGCTATCACCGTTTAGGAGATACAGCCGTTTAAAGGTTGGGCAATAAATCTCTCCCGAAACGCTCCTTTTGGGCTGAAAATGCCACTTTTCTCACTTCCTATGAGATTTGGCGAAAATGGGGTTTAAAAAGTCGATGAAGAGGACATCCAGACCTACATTTTGCTGAAACTTTGAGGGCCCTAGCTATCACCGTTTAGGAGATACAGCCGTTTAAAGGTTGGGCAATAAATCTCTCCCGAAACGCTCCTTTTGGGCTGAAAATGCCACTTTTCTCACTTCCTATGAGATTTGGCGAAAATGGGGTTTAAAAAAGTCGATGAAGAGGACATCCAGACCTACATTTTGCTGAAACTTTGAGGGCCCTAGCTATCACCGTTTAGGAGATACAGCCGTTTAAAGGTTGGGCAATAAATCTCTCCCGAAACGCTCCTTTTGGGCTGAAAATGCCACTTTTCTCACTTTCTATGAGATTTGGCGAAAATGGGGTTTGAAAAAGTCGATGAAGAGGACATCCAGACCTACATTTTGCTGAAACTTTGAGGGTCCTTTTGGGCTGAAAATGCCACTTTTCTCACTTTCTATGAGATTTGGCGAAAATGGGGTTTGAAAAAGTCGATGAAGAGGACATCCAGACCTACATTTTGCTGAAACTTTGAGGGTCCTAGCTATCACCGTTTAGGAGATACAGCCGTTTAAAGGCTGGGCAATAAATCACCCCCAAAACGCTCCTTTTGGGCTGAAAATGCCACTTTTCTCACTTCCTATAAGATTTGGCGAAAATGGGGTTTAAATAAGTCGATGAAGAGGACATCCAGACCTACATTTTGCTGAAACTTTGAGGGTCCTTTTGGGCTGAAAATGCCACTTTTCTCACTTTCTATGAGATTTGGCGAAAATGGGGTTTGAAAAAGTCGATGAAGAGGACATCCAGACCTACATTTTGCTGAAACTTTGAGGGCCCTAGCTATCACCGTTTAGGAGATACAGCCGTTTAAAGGTTGGGCAATAAATCTCTCCCGAAACGCTCCTTTTGGGCTGAAAATGCCACTTTTCTCACTTCCTATGAGATTTGGCGAAAATGGGGTTTAAAAAAGTCGATGAAGAGGACATCCAGACCTACATTTTGCTGAAACTTTGAGGGCCCTAGCTATCACCGTTTAGGAGATACAGCCGTTTAAAGGTTGGGCAATAAATCTCTCCCGAAACGCTCCTTTTGGGCTGAAAATGCCACTTTTCTCACTTTCTATGAGATTTGGCGAAAATGGGGTTTGAAAAAGTCGATGAAGAGGACATCCAGACCTACATTTTGCTGAAACTTTGAGGGTCCTTTTGGGCTGAAAATGCCACTTTTCTCACTTTCTATGAGATTTGGCGAAAATGGGGTTTGAAAAAGTCGATGAAGAGGACATCCAGACCTACATTTTGCTGAAACTTTGAGGGTCCTAGCTATCACCGTTTAGGAGATACAGCCGTTTAAAGGCTGGGCAATAAATCACCCCCAAAACGCTCCTTTTGGGCTGAAAATGCCACTTTTCTCACTTCCTATAAGATTTGGCGAAAATGGGGTTTAAATAAGTCGATGAAGAGGACATCCAGACCTACATTTTGCTGAAACTTTGAGGGCCCTAGCTATCACCGTTTAGGAGATACAGCCGTTTAAAGCTTGGGCAATAAATCTCTCCCGAAACGCTCCTTTTGGGCTGAAAATGCCACTTTTCTCACTTTCTATGAGATTTGGCGAAAATGGGGTTTGAAAAAGTCGATGAAGAGGACATCCAGACCTACATTTTGCTGAAACTTTGAGGGTCCTTTTGGGCTGAAAATGCCACTTTTCTCACTTTCTATGAGATTTGGCGAAAATGGGGTTTGAAAAAGTCGATGAAGAGGACATCCAGACCTACATTTTGCTGAAACTTTGAGGGCCCTAGCTATCACCGTTTAGGAGATACAGCCGTTTAAAGCTTGGGCAATAAATCTCTCCCGAAACGCTCCTTTTGGGATGAAAATGCCACTTTTCTCAATTTCAATGAGATTTGGCGAAAATGGGGTTTGAAAAAGTCGATGAAGAGGACATCCAGACTTATATTTTGCTGAAACTTTGAGGGCGCTAGCTATCACCGTTTAGGAGATACAGCCGTTTAAAGGTTGGGCAATAAATCTCTCCCGAAACGCTCCTTTTGGGCTGAAAATGCCACTTTTCTCACTTCCTATGAGATTTGGCGAAAATGGGGTTTAAAAAAGTCGATGAAGAGGACATCCAGACCTACATTTTGCTGAAACTTTGAGGGCCCTAGCTATCACCGTTTAGGAGATACAGCCGTTTAAAGGTTGGGCAATAAATCTCTCCCGAAACGCTCCTTTTGGGCTGAAAATGCCACTTTTCTCACTTTCTATGAGATTTGGCGAAAATGGGGTTTGAAAAAGTCGATGAAGAGGACATCCAGACCTACATTTTGCTGAAACTTTGAGGGTCCTTTTGGGCTGAAAATGCCACTTTTCTCACTTTCTATGAGATTTGGCGAAAATGGGGTTTGAAAAAGTCGATGAAGAGGACATCCAGACCTACATTTTGCTGAAACTTTGAGGGTCCTAGCTATCACCGTTTAGGAGATACAGCCGTTTAAAGGCTGGGCAATAAATCACCCCCAAAACGCTCCTTTTGGGCTGAAAATGCCACTTTTCTCACTTCCTATAAGATTTGGCGAAAATGGGGTTTAAATAAGTCGATGAAGAGGACATCCAGACCTACATTTTGCTGAAACTTTGAGGGCCCTAGCTATCACCGTTTAGGAGATACAGCCGTTTAAAGCTTGGGCAATAAATCTCTCCCGAAACGCTCCTTTTGGGCTGAAAATGCCACTTTTCTCACTTTCTATGAGATTTGGCGAAAATGGGGTTTGAAAAAGTCGATGAAGAGGACATCCAGACCTACATTTTGCTGAAACTTTGAGGGTCCTTTTGGGCTGAAAATGCCACTTTTCTCACTTTCTATGAGATTTGGCGAAAATGGGGTTTGAAAAAGTCGATGAAGAGGACATCCAGACCTACATTTTGCTGAAACTTTGAGGGTCCTAGCTATCACCGTTTAGGAGATACAGCCGTTTAAAGGCTGGGCAATAAATCACCCCCAAAACGCTCCTTTTGGGCTGAAAATGCCACTTTTCTCACTTCCTATAAGATTTGGCGAAAATGGGGTTTAAATAAGTCGATGAAGAGGACATCCAGACTTATATTTTGCTGAAACTTTGAGGGCCCTAGCTATCACCGTTTAGGAGATACAGCCGTTTAAAGGTTGGGCAATAAATCTCTCCCGAAACGCTCCTTTTGGGCTGAAAATGCCACTTTTCTCACTTCCTATGAGATTTGGCGAAAATGGGGTTTAAAAAAGTCGATGAAGAGGACATCCAGACCTACATTTTGCTGAAACTTTGAGGGCCCTAGCTATCACCGTTTAGGAGATACAGCCGTTTAAAGGTTGGGCAATAAATCACTCCCGAAACACTCCTTTTGGGCTGAAAATGCCACTTTTCTCACTTCCTATGAGATTTGGCGAAAATGGGGTTTAAAAAAGTCGATGAAGAGGACATCCAGACCTACATTTTGCTGGAACTTTGAGGGCCCTAGCTATCACCGTTTAGGAGATACAGCCGTTTAAAGGTTGGGCAATAAATCTCTCCCGAAACGCTCCTTTTGGGCTGAAAATGCCACTTTTCTCACTTTCTATGAGATTTGGCGAAAATGGGGTTTGAAAAAGTCGATGAAGAGGACATCCAGACCTACATTTTGCTGAAACTTTGAGGGTCCTTTTGGGCTGAAAATGCCACTTTTCTCACTTTCTATGAGATTTGGCGAAAATGGGGTTTGAAAAAGTCGATGAAGAGGACATCCAGACCTACATTTTGCTGAAACTTTGAGGGTCCCAGCTATCACCGTTTAGGAGATACAGCCGTTTAAAGGCTGGGCAATAAATCACCCCCAAAACGCTCCTTTTGGGCTGAAAATGCCACTTTTCTCACTTTCTATGAGATTTGGCGAAAATGGGGTTTGAAAAAGTCGATGAAGAGGACATCCAGACCTACATTTTGCTGAAACTTTGAGGGCGCTAGCTATCACCGTTTAGGAGATACAGCCGTTTAAAGGTTGGGCAATAAATCACTCCCGAAACGCTCCTTTTGGGCTGAAAATGCCACTTTTCTCACTTTCTATGAGATTTGGCGAAAATGGGGTTTGAAAAAGTCGATGAAGAGGACATCCAGACCTACATTTTGCTGAAACTTTGAGGGCGCTAGCTATCACCGTTTAGGAGATACAGCCGTTTAAAGGTTGGGCAATAAATCACTCCCGAAAGGCTCCTTTTGGGCTGAAAATGCCACTTTTCTCACTTTCTATGAGATTTGGCGAAAATGGGGTTTGAAAAAGTCGATGAAGAGGACATCGAGACCTACATTTTGCTGAAACTTTGAGGGCGCTAGCTATCACCGTTTAGGAGATACAGCCGTTTAAAGGTTGGGCAATAAATCACTCCCGAAAGGCTCCTTTTGGGCTGAAAATGCCACTTTTCTCACTTTCTATGAGATTTGGCGAAAATGGGGTTTGAAAAAGTCGATGAAGAGGACATCCAGACCTACATTTTGCTGAAACTTTGAGGGCCCTAGCTATCACCGTTGAGGAGATACAGCCGTTTAAAGGTTGGGCAATAAATCACTCCCGAAACGCTCCTTTTGGGCTGAAAATTCCACTTTTCTCAATTTCAATGAGATTTGGCGAAAATGGGGTTTGAAAAAGTCGATGAAGAGGACATCCAGACCTACATTTTGCTAAAACTTTGAGGGCCCTAGCTATCACCGTTTAGGAGATACAGCCGTTTAAAGGTTGGGCAATAAATCACCCCCAAAACGCTCCTTTTGGGCTGAAAATGCCACTTTTCTCACTATCTATGAGATTTGGCGAAAATGGGGTTTGAAAAAGTCGATGAAGAGGACATCCAGACCTACATTTTGCTGAAACTTTGAGGGCCCTAGCTTTCACCGTTTAGGAGATACAGCCGTTTAAAGGTTGGGCAATAAATCACTCCCGAAACGCTCCTTTTGGGCCGAAAATGCCACTTTTCTCACTTTCTATGAGATTTGGCGAAAATGGGGTTTGAAAAAGTCGATGAAGAGGACATCCAGACCTACATTTTGCTGAAACTTTGAGGGCGCTAGCTATCACCGTTTAGGAGATACAGCCGTTTAAAGGTTGGGCAATAAATCACTCCCGAAACGCTCCTTTTGGGCTGAAAATGCCACTTTTCTCACTTTCTATGAGATTTGGCGAAAATGGGGTTTGAAAAAGTCGATGAAGAGGACATCCAGACCTACATTTTGCTGAAACTTTGAGGGCCCTAGCTATCACCGTTTAGGAGATACAGCCGTTTAAAGGTTGGGCAATAAATCACCCGGAAAACGCTCCTTTTGGGCTGAAAATGCCACTTTTCTCACTTTCTATGAGATTTGGCGAAAATGGGGTTTGAAAAAGTCGACGAAGAGGACATCCAGACCTACATTTTGCTGAAACTTTGAGGGCCCTAGCTATCACCGTTTAGGAGATACAGCCGTTTAAAGGTTGGGCAATAAATCACTCCCGAAACGCTCCTTTTGGGCCGAAAATGCCACTTTTCTCACTTTCTATGAGATTTGGCGAAAATGGGGTTTGAAAAAGTCGATGAAGAGGACATCCAGACCTACATTTTGCTGAAACTTTGAGGGCCATAGCTATCACCGTTTAGGAGATACAGCCGTTTAAAGGTTGAATCACAAATCACCCCCAAAACGCTCCTTTTGGGCTGAAAATGCCACTTTTCTCACTTTCTATGAGATTTGGCGAAAATGGGGTTTGAAAAAGTCGATGAAGAGGACATCCAGACCTACATTTTGCTGAAACTTTGAGGGCCCTAGCTATCACCGTTTAGGAGATACAGCCGTTTAAAGGTTGGGCAATAAATCACCCCCAAAACGCTCCTTTTGGGCTGAAAATGCCACTTTTCTCAATTTCAATGAGATTTGGCGAAAATGGGGTTTGAAAAAGTCGATGAAGAGGACATCCAGACCTACATTTTGCTGAAACTTTGAGGGCCCTAGCTATCACCGTTTAGGAGATACAGATGTTTAAAGGTTGAATCACAAATCACCCCCAAAACGCTCCTTTTGGGATGAAAATGCCACTTTTCTCACTTTCTATGAAATTTGGCGAAAATGGGGATTGAAAAAGTCGATGAAGAGGACATCCAGACCTACATTTTGCTGAAACTTTGAGGGCCCTAGCTATCACCGTTTAGGAGATACAGCCGTTTAAAGGTTGAATCACAAATCACCCCCAAAACGCTCCTTTTGGGCTGAAAATGCCACTTTTCTCACTTTCTATGAGATTTGGCGAAAATGGGGTTTGAAAAAGTCGATGAAGAGGACATCCAGACCTACATTTTGCTGAAACTTTGAGGGCCCTAGCTATCACCGTTTAGGAGATACAGCCGTTTAAAGGTTGGGCAATAAATCACCCCCAAAACGCTCCTTTTGGGCTGAAAATGCCACTTTTCTCAATTTCAATGAGATTTGGCGAACATGGGGTTTGAAAAAGTCGATGAAGAGGACATCCAGACCTACATTTTGCTGAAACTTTGAGGGCCCTAGCTATCACCGTTTAGGAGATACAGCCGTTTAAAGGTTGGGCAATAAATCACCCGGAAAACGCTCCTTTTGGGCTGAAAATGCCACTTTTCTCAATTTCAATGAGATTTGGCGAAAATGGGGTTTGAAAAAGTCGATGAAGAGGACATCCAGACCTACATTTTGCTGAAACTTTGAGGGCCCTAGCTATCACCGTTTAGGAGATACAGCCGTTTAAAGGTTGAATCACAAATCACCCCCAAAACGCTCCTTTTGGGCTGAAAATGCCACTTTTCTCACTTTCTATGAGATTTGGCGAAAATGGGGTTTGAAAAAGTCGATGAAGAGGACATCCAGACCTACATTTTGCTGAAACTTTGAGGGCCCTAGCTATCACCGTTTAGGAGATACAGCCGTTTAAAGGTTGAATCACAAATCACCCCCAAAACGCTCCTTTTGGGCTGAAAATGCCACTTTTCTCACTTTCTATGAGATTTGGCGAAAATGGGGTTTGAAAAAGTCGATGAAGAGGACATCCAGACCTACATTTTGCTGAAACTTTGAGGGCCCTAGCTATCACCGTTTAGGAGATACAGCCGTTTAAAGGTTGAATCACAAATCACCCCCAAAACGCTCCTTTTGGGCTGAAAATGCCACTTTTCTCACTTTCTATGAGATTTGGCGAAAATGGGGTTTGAAAAAGTCGATGAAGAGGACATCCAGACCTACATTTTGCTGAAACTTTGAGGGCCCTAGCTATCACCGTTTAGGAGATACAGCCGTTTAAAGGTTGAATCACAAATCACCCCCAAAACGCTCCTTTTGGGCTGAAAATGCCACTTTTCTCACTTTCTATGAGATTTGGCGAAAATGGGGTTTGAAAAAGTCGATGAAGAGGACATCCAGACCTACATTTTGCTGAAACTTTGAGGGCCCTAGCTATCACCGTTTAGGAGATACAGCCGTTTAAAGGTTGGGCAATAAATCACCCGGAAAACGCTCCTTTTGGGCTGAAAATGCCACTTTTCTCAATTTCAATGAGATTTGGCGAAAATGGGGTTTGAAAAAGTCGATGAAGAGGACATCCAGACCTACATTTTGCTGAAACTTTGAGGGCCCTAGCTATCACCGTTTAGGAGATACAGCCGTTTAAAGGTTGAATCACAAATCACCCCCAAAACGCTCCTTTTGGGATGAAAATGCCACTTTTCTCACTTTCTATGAAATTTGGCGAAAATGGGGTTTGAAAAAGTCGATGAAGAGGACATCCAGACCTACATTTTGCTGAAACTTTGAGGGCCCTAGCTATCACCGTTTAGGAGATACAGCCGTTTAAAGGTTGGGCAATAAATCACTCCCGAAACGCTCCTTTTGGGCTGAAAATGCCACTTTTCTCAATTTCAATGAGATTTGGCGAAAATGGGGTTTGAAAAAGTCGATGAAGAGGACATCCAGACCTACATTTTGCTGAAACTTTGAGGGCCCTAGCTATCACCGTTTAGGAGATACAGCCGTTTAAAGGTTGGGCAATAAATCACCCCCAAAACGCTCCTTTTGGGCTGAAAATGCCACTTTTCTCAATTTCAATGAGATTTGGCGAAAATGGGGTTTGAAAAAGTCGATGAAGAGGACATCCAGACCTACATTTTGCTGAAACTTTGAGGGCCCTAGCTATCACAGTTTAGGAGATACAGCCGTTTAAAGGTTGGGCAATAAATCACCCGGAAAACGCTCCTTTTGGGCTGAAAATGCCAATTTTCTCAATTTCAATGAGATTTGGCGAAAATGGGGTTTGAAAAAGTCGATGAAGAGGACATCCAGACCTACATTTTGCTGAAACTTTGAGGGCCCTAGCTATCACCGTTTGGGAGATACAGCCGTTTAAAGGTTGGGCAATAAATCACTCCCGAAACGCTAATTTTGGGCTGAAAATGCCACTTTTCTCACTTTCTATGAGATTTGGCGAAAATGGGGTTTGAAAAAGTCGATGAAGAGGACATCCAGACCTACATTTTGCTGAAACTTTGAGGGCCCTAGCTATCACCGTTTAGGAGATACAGCCGTTTAAAGTTTGGGCAATAAATCACCCGGAAAACGCTCCTTTTGGGCTGAAAATGCCACTTTTCTCAATTTCAATGAGATTTGGCGAAAATGGGGTTTGAAAAAGTCGATGAAGAGGACATCCAGACCTACATTTTGCTGAAACTTTGAGGGCCCTAGCTATCACCGTTTAGGAGATACAGCCGTTTAAAGGTTGGGCAATAAATCACTCCCGAAACGCTCCTTTTGGGCTGAAAATGCCACTTTTCTCAATTTCAATGAGATTTGGCGAAAATGGGGTTTGAAAAAGTCGATGAAGAGGACATCCAGACCTACATTTTGATGAACCTTTGAAGGCCCTAGCTATCACCGTTTAGGAGATACAGCCGTTTAAAGTTTGGGCAATAAATCACTCCCGAAACGCTCCTTTTGGGCTGAAAATGCCACTTTTCTCACTTTCTATGAGATTTGGCGAAAATGGGGTTTGAAAAAGTCGATGAAGAGGACATCCAGACCTACATTTTGCTGAAACTTTGAGGGCCCTAGCTATCACCGTTTAGGAGATACAGCCGTTTAAAGGTTGGGCAATAAATCACTCCCGAAACGCTCCTTTTGGGCTGAAAATGCCACTTTTCTCACTTTCTATGAGATTTGGCGAAAATGGGGTTTGAAAAAGTCGATGAAGAGGACATCCAGACCTACATTTTGCTGAAACTTTGAAGGCCCTAGCTATCACCGTTTAGGAGATACAGCCGTTTAAAGGTTGGGCAATAAATCACTCCCGAAACGCTCCTTTTGGGCTGAAAATGCCACTTTTCTCACTTTCTATGAGATTTGTCGAAAATGGGGTTTGAAAAATTCGATGAAGAGGACATCCAGACCTACATTTTGCTGAAACTTTGAGGGCCCTAGCTATCACCGTTTAGGAGATACAGCCGTTTAAAGGTTGGGCAATAAATCACTCCCGAAACGCTCCTTTTGGGCTGAAAATGCCACTTTTCTCAATTTCAATGAGATTTGGCGAAAATGGGGTTTGAAAAAGTCGATGAAGAGGACATCCAGACCTACATTTTGCTGAAACTTTGAGGGCCCTAGCTATCACCGTTTAGGAGATACAGCCGTTTAAAGTTTGGGCAATAAATCACCCGGAAAACGCTCCTTTTGGGCTGAAAATGCCACTTTTCTCAATTTCAATGAGATTTGGCGAAAATGGGGTTTGAAAAAGTCGATGAAGAGGACATCCAGACCTACATTTTGCTGAAACTTTGAAGGCCCTAGCTATCACCGTTTAGGAGATACAGCCGTTTAAAGGTTGGGCAATAAATCACTCCCGAAACGCTCCTTTTGGGCTGAAAATGCCACTTTTCTCACTTTCTATGAGATTTGTCGAAAATGGGGTTTGAAAAAGTCGATGAAGAGGACATCCAGACCTACATTTTGCTGAAACTTTGAGGGCCCTAGCTATCACCGTTTAGGAGATACAGCCGTTTAAAGGTTGGGCAATAAATCACTCCCGAAACGCTCCTTTTGGGCTGAAAATGCCACTTTTCTCAATTTCAATGAGATTTGGCGAAAATGGGGTTTGAAAAAGTCGATGAAGAGGACATCCAGACCTACATTTTGCTGAAACTTTGAGGGCCCTAGCTATCACCGTTTAGGAGATACAGCCGTTTAAAGGTTGGGCAATAAATCACTCCCGAAACGCTCCTTTTGGGCTGAAAATGCCACTTTTCTCAATTTCAATGAGATTTGGCGAAAATGGGGTTTGAAAAAGTCGATGAAGAGGACATCCAGACCTACATTTTGCTGAAACTTTGAGGGCCCTAGCTATCACCGTTTAGGAGATACAGCCGTTTAAAGGTTGGGCAATAAATCACTCCCGAAACGCTCCTTTTGGGCTGAAAATGCCACTTTTCTCACTTTCTATGAGATTAGTCGAAAATGGGGTTTGAAAAAGTCGATGAAGAGGACATCCAGACCTACATTTTGCTGAAACTTTGAGGGCCCTAGCTATCACCGTTTAGGAGATACAGCCGTTTAAAGGTTGGGCAATAAATCACTCCCGAAACGCTCCTTTTGGGCTGAAAATGCCACTTTTCTCAATTTCAATGAGATTTGGCGAAAATGGGGTTTGAAAAAGTCGATGAAGAGGACATCCAGACCTACATTTTGCTGAAACTTTGAAGGCCCTAGCTATCACCGTTTAGGAGATACAGCCGTTTAAAGGTTGGGCAATAAATCACTCCCGAAACGCTCCTTTTGGGCTGAAAATGCCACTTTTCTCACTTTCTATGAGATTTGTCGAAAATGGGGTTTGAAAAAGTCGATGAAGAGGACATCCAGACCTACATTTTGCTGAAACTTTGAGGGCCCTAGCTATCACCGTTTAGGAGATACAGCCGTTTAAAGTTTGGGCAATAAATCACCCGGAAAATGCTCCTTTTGGGCTGAAAATGCCACTTTTCTCAATTTCAATGAGATTTGGCGAAAATGGGGTTTGAAAAAGTCGATGAAGAGGACATCCAGACCTACATTTTGCTGAAACTTTGAAGGCCCTAGCTATCACCGTTTAGGAGATACAGCCGTTTAAAGGTTGGGCAATAAATCACTCCCGAAACGCTCCTTTTGGGCTGAAAATGCCACTTTTCTCACTTTCTATGAGATTTGGCGAAAATGGGGTTTGAAAAAGTCGATGAAGAGGACATCCAGACCTACATTTTGCTGAAACTTTGAGGGCCCTAGCTATCACCGTTTGGGAGATACAGCCGTTTAAAGGTTGGGCAATAAATCACTCCCGAAACGCTCCTTTTGGGCTGAAAATGCCACTTTTCTCACTTTCTATGAGATTTGTCGAAAATGGGGTTTGAAAAAGTCGATTAAGAGGACATCCAGACCTACATTTTGCTGAAACTTTGAGGGCCCTAGCTATCACCGTTTAGGAGATACAGCCGTTTAAAGGTTGGGCAATAAATCACTCCCGAAACGCTCCTTTTGGGCTGAAAATGCCACTTTTCTCACTTTCTATGAGATTTGGCGAAAATGGGGTTTGAAAAAGTCGATGAAGAGGACATCCAGACCTACATTTTGCTGAAACTTTGAGGGCCCTAGCTATCACCGTTTGGGAGATACAGCCGTTTAAAGGTTGGGCAATAAATCACTCCCGAAACGCTCCTTTTGGGCTGAAAATGCCACTTTTCTCACTTTCTATGAGATTTGTCGAAAATGGGGTTTGAAAAAGTCGATTAAGAGGACATCCAGACCTACATTTTGCTGAAACTTTGAGGGCCCTAGCTATCACCGTTTAGGAGATACAGCCGTTTAAAGGTTGGGCAATATATCACCCGGAAAACGCTCCTTTTGGGCTGAAAATGCCACTTTTCTCAATTTCAATGAGATTTGGCGAAAATGGGGTTTGAAAAAGTCGATGAAGAGGACATCCAGACCTACATTTTGCTGAAACTTTGAGGGCCCTAGCTATCACCGTTTAGGAGATACAGCCGTTTAAAGGTTGGGCAATAAATCACTCCCGAAACGCTCCTTTTGGGCTGAAAATGCCACTTTTCTCAATTTCAATGAGATTTGGCGAAAATGGGGTTTGAAAAAGTCGATGAAGAGGACATCCAGACCTACATTTTGATGAACCTTTGAAGGCCCTAGCTATCACCGTTTAGGAGATACAGCCGTTTAAAGTTTGGGCAATAAATCACTCCCGAAACGCTCCTTTTGGGCTGAAAATGCCACTTTTCTCACTTTCTATGAGATTTGGCGAAAATGGGGTTTGAAAAAGTCGATGAAGAGGACATCCAGACCTACATTTTGCTGAAACTTTGAGGGCCCTAGCTATCACCGTTTAGGAGATACAGCCGTTTAAAGGTTGGGCAATAAATCACTCCCGAAACGCTCCTTTTGGGCTGAAAATGCCACTTTTCTCACTTTCTATGAGATTTGGCGAAAATGGGGTTTGAAAAAGTCGATGAAGAGGACATCCAGACCTACATTTTGCTGAAACTTTGAAGGCCCTAGCTATCACCGTTTAGGAGATACAGCCGTTTAAAGGTTGGGCAATAAATCACTCCCGAAACGCTCCTTTTGGGCTGAAAATGCCACTTTTCTCAATTTCAATGAGATTTGGCGAAAATGGGGTTTGAAAAAGTCGATGAAGAGGACATCCAGACCTACATTTTGCTGAAACTTTGAGGGCCCTAGCTATCACCGTTTAGGAGATACAGCCGTTTAAAGTTTGGGCAATAAATCACCCGGAAAACGCTCCTTTTGGGCTGAAAATGCCACTTTTCTCAATTTCAATGAGATTTGGCGAAAATGGGGTTTGAAAAAGTCGATGAAGAGGACATCCAGACCTACATTTTGCTGAAACTTTGAGGGCCCTAGCTATCACCGTTTAGGAGATACAGCCGTTTAAAGGTTGGGCAATATATCACCCGGAAAACGCTCCTTTTGGGCTGAAAATGCCACTTTTCTCAATTTCAATGAGATTTGGCGAAAATGGGGTTTGAAAAAGTCGATGAAGAGGACATCCAGACCTACATTTTGCTGAAACTTTGAGGGCCCTAGCTATCACCGTTTAGGAGATACAGCCGTTTAAAGGTTGGGCAATAAATCACTCCCGAAACGCTCCTTTTGGGCTGAAAATGCCACTTTTCTCAATTTCAATGAGATTTGGCGAAAATGGGGTTTGAAAAAGTCGATGAAGAGGACATCCAGACCTACATTTTGCTGAAACTTTGAGGGCCCTAGCTATCACCGTTTAGGAGATACAGCCGTTTAAAGTTTGGGCAATAAATCACCCGGAAAACGCTCCTTTTGGGCTGAAAATGCCACTTTTCTCAATTTCAATGAGATTTGGCGAAAATGGGGTTTGAAAAAGTCGATGAAGAGGACATCCAGACCTACATTTTGCTGAAACTTTGAGGGCCCTAGCTATCACCGTTTAGGAGATACAGCCGTTTAAAGGTTGGGCAATAAATCACTCCCGAAACGCTCCTTTTGGGCTGAAAATGCCACTTTTCTCACTTTCTATGAGATTTGTCGAAAATGGGGTTTGAAAAAGTCGATGAAGAGGACATCCAGACCTACATTTTGCTGAAACTTTGAGGGCCCTAGCTATCACCGTTTAGGAGATACAGCCGTTTAAAGGTTGGGCAATAAATCACTCCCGAAACGCTCCTTTTGGGCTGAAAATGCCACTTTTCTCACTTTCTATGAGATTTGTCGAAAATGGGGTTTGAAAAATTCGATGAAGAGGACATCCAGACCTACATTTTGCTGAAACTTTGAGGGCCCTAGCTATCACCGTTTAGGAGATACAGCCGTTTAAAGGTTGGGCAATAAATCACTCCCGAAACGCTCCTTTTGGGCTGAAAATGCCACTTTTTTCAATTTCAATGAGATTTGGCGAAAATGGGGTTTGAAAAAGTCGATGAAGAGGACATCCAGACCTACATTTTGCTGAAACTTTGAGGGCCCTAGCTATCACCGTTTAGGAGATACAGCCGTTTAAAGTTTGGGCAATAAATCACCCGGAAAACGCTCCTTTTGGGCTGAAAATGCCACTTTTCTCAATTTCAATGAGATTTGGCGAAAATGGGGTTTGAAAAAGTCGATGAAGAGGACATCCAGACCTACATTTTGCTGAAACTTTGAGGGCCCTAGCTATCACCGTTTAGGAGATACAGCCGTTTAAAGGTTGGGCAATAAATCACTCCCGAAACGCTCCTTTTGGGCTGAAAATGCCACTTTTCTCACTTTCTATGAGATTTGTCGAAAATGGGGTTTGAAAAAGTCGATGAAGAGGACATCCAGACCTACATTTTGCTGAAACTTTGAAGGCCCTAGCTATCACCGTTTAGGAGATACAGCCGTTTAAAGGTTGGGCAATAAATCACTCCCGAAACGCTCCTTTTGGGCTGAAAATGCCACTTTTCTCACTTTCTATGAGATTTGTCGAAAATGGGGTTTGAAAAAGTCGATGAAGAGGACATCCAGACCTACATTTTGCTGAAACTTTGAGGGCCCTAGCTATCACCGTTTAGGAGATACAGCCGTTTAAAGGTTGGGCAATAAATCACTCCCGAAACGCTCCTTTTGGGCTGAAAATGCCACTTTTCTCAATTTCAATGAGATTTGGCGAAAATGGGGTTTGAAAAAGTCGATGAAGAGGACATCCAGACCTACATTTTGCTGAAACTTTGAGGGCCCTAGCTATCACCGTTTAGGAGATACAGCCGTTTAAAGTTTGGGCAATAAATCACCCGGAAAACGCTCCTTTTGGGCTGAAAATGCCACTTTTCTCAATTTCAATGAGATTTGGCGAAAATGGGGTTTGAAAAAGTCGATGAAGAGGACATCCAGACCTACATTTTGCTGAAACTTTGAGGGCCCTAGCTATCACCGTTTAGGAGATACAGCCGTTTAAAGGTTGGGCAATAAATCACTCCCGAAACGCTCCTTTTGGGCTGAAAATGCCACTTTTCTCAATTTCAATGAGATTTGGCGAAAATGGGGTTTGAAAAAGTCGATGAAGAGGACATCCAGACCTACATTTTGCTGAAACTTTGAGGGCCCTAGCTATCACCGTTTAGGAGATACAGCCGTTTAAAGTTTGGGCAATAAATCACCCGGAAAACGCTCCTTTTGGGCTGAAAATGCCACTTTTCTCAATTTCAATGAGATTTGGCGAAAATGGGGTTTGAAAAAGTCGATGAAGAGGACATCCAGACCTACATTTTGCTGAAACTTTGAGGGCCCTAGCTATCACCGTTTAGGAGATACAGCCGTTTAAAGGTTGGGCAATAAATCACTCCCGAAACGCTCCTTTTGGGCTGAAAATGCCACTTTTCTCACTTTCTATGAGATTTGGCGAAAATGGGGTTTGAAAAAGTCGATGAAGAGGACATCCAGACCTACATTTTGCTGAAACTTTGAAGGCCCTAGCTATCACCGTTTAGGAGATACAGCCGTTTAAAGGTTGGGCAATAAATCACTCCCGAAACGCTCCTTTTGGGCTGAAAATGCCACTTTTCTCACTTTCTATGAGATTTGTCGAAAATGGGGTTTGAAAAATTCGATGAAGAGGACATCCAGACCTACATTTTGCTGAAACTTTGAGGGCCCTAGCTATCACCGTTTAGGAGATACAGCCGTTTAAAGGTTGGGCAATAAATCACTCCCGAAACGCTCCTTTTGGGCTGAAAATGCCACTTTTCTCAATTTCAATGAGATTTGGCGAAAATGGGGTTTGAAAAAGTCGATGAAGAGGACATCCAGACCTACATTTTGCTGAAACTTTGAGGGCCCTAGCTATCACCGTTTAGGAGATACAGCCGTTTAAAGTTTGGGCAATAAATCACCCGGAAAACGCTCCTTTTGGGCTGAAAATGCCACTTTTCTCAATTTCAATGAGATTTGGCGAAAATGGGGTTTGAAAAAGTCGATGAAGAGGACATCCAGACCTACATTTTGCTGAAACTTTGAGGGCCCTAGCTATCACCGTTTAGGAGATACAGCCGTTTAAAGGTTGGGCAATAAATCACTCCCGAAACGCTCCTTTTGGGCTGAAAATGCCACTTTTCTCACTTTCTATGAGATTTGTCGAAAATGGGGTTTGAAAAAGTCGATGAAGAGGACATCCAGACCTACATTTTGCTGAAACTTTGAGGGCCCTAGCTATCACCGTTTAGGAGATACAGCCGTTTAAAGGTTGGGCAATAAATCACTCCCGAAACGCTCCTTTTGGGCTGAAAATGCCACTTTTCTCACTTTCTATGAGATTTGTCGAAAATGGGGTTTGAAAAATTCGATGAAGAGGACATCCAGACCTACATTTTGCTGAAACTTTGAGGGCCCTAGCTATCACCGTTTAGGAGATACAGCCGTTTAAAGGTTGGGCAATAAATCACTCCCGAAACGCTCCTTTTGGGCTGAAAATGCCACTTTTTTCAATTTCAATGAGATTTGGCGAAAATGGGGTTTGAAAAAGTCGATGAAGAGGACATCCAGACCTACATTTTGCTGAAACTTTGAGGGCCCTAGCTATCACCGTTTAGGAGATACAGCCGTTTAAAGGTTGGGCAATAAATCACTCCCGAAACGCTCCTTTTGGGCTGAAAATGCCACTTTTCTCAATTTCAATGAGATTTGGCGAAAATGGGGTTTGAAAAAGTCGATGAAGAGGACATCCAGACCTACATTTTGCTGAAACTTTGAGGGCCCTAGCTATCACCGTTTAGGAGATACAGCCGTTTAAAGGTTGGGCAATAAATCACTCCCGAAACGCTCCTTTTGGGCTGAAAATGCCACTTTTCTCACTTTCTATGAGATTTGTCGAAAATGGGGTTTGAAAAAGTCGATGAAGAGGACATCCAGACCTACATTTTGCTGAAACTTTGAGGGCCCTAGCTATCACCGTTTAGGAGATACAGCCGTTTAAAGGTTGGGCAATAAATCACTCCCGAAACGCTCCTTTTGGGCTGAAAATGCCACTTTTCTCAATTTCAATGAGATTTGGCGAAAATGGGGTTTGAAAAAGTCGATGAAGAGGACATTTTGCTGAAACCTACAGACCTACATTTTGCTGAAACTTTGAAGGCCCTAGCTATCACCGTTTAGGAGATACAGCCGTTTAAAGGTTGGGCAATAAATCACTCCCGAAACGCTCCTTTTGGGCTGAAAATGCCACTTTTCTCACTTTCTATGAGATTTGTCGAAAATGGGGTTTGAAAAAGTCGATGAAGAGGACATCCAGACCTACATTTTGCTGAAACTTTGAGGGCCCTAGCTATCACCGTTTAGGAGATACAGCCGTTTAAAGGTTGGGCAATAAATCACTCCCGAAACGCTCCTTTTGGGCTGAAAATGCCACTTTTCTCAATTTCAATGAGATTTGGCGAAAATGGGGTTTGAAAAAGTCGATGAAGAGGACATCCAGACCTACATTTTGCTGAAACTTTGAAGGCCCTAGCTATCACCGTTTAGGAGATACAGCCGTTTAAAGGTTGGGCAATAAATCACTCCCGAAACGCTCCTTTTGGGCTGAAAATGCCACTTTTCTCACTTTCTATGAGATTTGTCGAAAATGGGGTTTGAAAAAGTCGATGAAGAGGACATCCAGACCTACATTTTGCTGAAACTTTGAGGGCCCTAGCTATCACCGTTTAGGAGATACAGCCGTTTAAAGTTTGGGCAATAAATCACCCGGAAAATGCTCCTTTTGGGCTGAAAATGCCACTTTTCTCAATTTCAATGAGATTTGGCGAAAATGGGGTTTGAAAAAGTCGATGAAGAGGACATCCAGACCTACATTTTGCTGAAACTTTGAAGGCCCTAGCTATCACCGTTTAGGAGATACAGCCGTTTAAAGGTTGGGCAATAAATCACTCCCGAAACGCTCCTTTTGGGCTGAAAATGCCACTTTTCTCACTTTCTATGAGATTTGGCGAAAATGGGGTTTGAAAAAGTCGATGAAGAGGACATCCAGACCTACATTTTGCTGAAACTTTGAGGGCCCTAGCTATCACCGTTTGGGAGATACAGCCGTTTAAAGGTTGGGCAATAAATCACTCCCGAAACGCTCCTTTTGGGCTGAAAATGCCACTTTTCTCACTTTCTATGAGATTTGTCGAAAATGGGGTTTGAAAAAGTCGATTAAGAGGACATCCAGACCTACATTTTGCTGAAACTTTGAGGGCCCTAGCTATCACCGTTTAGGAGATACAGCCGTTTAAAGGTTGGGCAATAAATCACTCCCGAAACGCTCCTTTTGGGCTGAAAATGCCACTTTTCTCACTTTCTATGAGATTTGGCGAAAATGGGGTTTGAAAAAGTCGATGAAGAGGACATCCAGACCTACATTTTGCTGAAACTTTGAGGGCCCTAGCTATCACCGTTTGGGAGATACAGCCGTTTAAAGGTTGGGCAATAAATCACTCCCGAAACGCTCCTTTTGGGCTGAAAATGCCACTTTTCTCACTTTCTATGAGATTTGTCGAAAATGGGGTTTGAAAAAGTCGATTAAGAGGACATCCAGACCTACATTTTGCTGAAACTTTGAGGGCCCTAGCTATCACCGTTTAGGAGATACAGCCGTTTAAAGGTTGGGCAATATATCACCCGGAAAACGCTCCTTTTGGGCTGAAAATGCCACTTTTCTCAATTTCAATGAGATTTGGCGAAAATGGGGTTTGAAAAAGTCGATGAAGAGGACATCCAGACCTACATTTTGCTGAAACTTTGAGGGCCCTAGCTATCACCGTTTAGGAGATACAGCCGTTTAAAGGTTGGGCAATAAATCACTCCCGAAACGCTCCTTTTGGGCTGAAAATGCCACTTTTCTCACTTTCTATGAGATTTGTCGAAAATGGGGTTTGAAAAAGTCGATTAAGAGGACATCCAGACCTACATTTTGCTGAAACTTTGAGGGCCCTAGCTATCACCGTTTAGGAGATACAGCCGTTTAAAGGTTGGGCAATAAATCACCCCCAAAACGCTCCTTTTGGGCTGAAAATGTCACTTTTCTCAATTTCAATGAGATTTGGCGAAAATGGGGTTTGAAAAAGTCGATGAAGAGAACATCCAGACCTACATTTTGCTGAAACTTTGAGGGCCCTAGCTATCACCGTTTGGGAGATACAGCCGTTTAAAGGTTGGGCAATAAATCACTCCCGAAACGCTCCTTTTGGGCTGAAAATGCCACTTTTCTCACTTTCTATGAGATTTGGCGAAAATGGGGTTTGAAAAAGTCGATGAAGAGGACATCCAGACCGACATTTTGCTGAAACTTTGAGGGCCCTAGCTATCACCGTTTGGGAGATACAGCCGTTTAAAGGTTGGGCAATAAATCACTCCCGAAACGCTCCTTTTGGGCTGAAAATGCCACTTTTCTCACTTTCTATGAGATTTGGCGAAAATGGGGTTTGAAAAAGTCGATGAAGAGGACATCCAGACCTACATTTTGCTGAAATTTTGAGGGCCCTAGCTATCACCGTTTGGGAGATACAGCCGTTTAAAGGTTGGGCAATAAATCACTCCCGAAACGCTCCTTTTGGGCTGAAAATGCCACTTTTCTCACTTTCTATGAGATTTGGCGAAAATGGGGTTTGAAAAAGTCGATTAAGAGGACATCCAGACCTACATTTTGCTGAAACTTTGAGGGCCCTAGCTATCACCGTTTAAAGGTTGGGCAATAAAACACCCCCAAAACGCTCCTTTTGGGCTGAAAATGTAACTTTTCTCAATTTCAATGAGATTTGTCGAAAATGGGGTTTGAAAAAGTCGATGAAGAGGACATCCAGACCTACATTTTGCTGAAACTTTGAGGGCCCTAGCTATCACCGTTTAGGAGATACAGCCGTTTAAAGGTTGGGCAATAAATCACTCCCGAAACGCTCCTTTTGGGCTGAAAATGCCACTTTTCTCACTTTCTATGAGATTTGGCGAAAATGGGGTTTGAAAAAGTCGATGAAGAGGACATCCAGACCTATATTTTGCTGAAACTTTGAGGGCCCTAGCTATCACCGTTTAGGAGATACAGCCGTTTAAAGGTTGAATCACAAATCACCCCCAAAACGCTCCTTTTGGGCTGAAAATGCCACTTTTCTCACTTTCTATGAGATTTGGCGAAAATGGGGTTTGAAAAAGTCGATGAAGAGGACATCCAGACCTACATTTTGCTGAAACTTTGAGGGCCCTAGCTATCACCGTTTAGGAGATACAGCCGTTTAAAGGTTGAATCACAAATCACCACCAAAACGCTCCTTTTGGGCTGAAAATGCCACTTTTCTCACTTTCTATGAGATTTGGCGAAAATGGGGTTTGAAAAAGTCGATGAAGAGGACATCCAGACCTACATTTTGCTGAAACTTTGAGGGCCCTAGCTATCACCGTTTAGGAGATACAGCCGTTTAAAGGTTGAATCACAAATCACCCCCAAAACGCTCCTTCTGGGCTGAAAATGCCACTCTTCTCACTTTCTATGAGATTTGGCGAAAATGGGGTTTGAAAAAGTCGATGAAGAGGACATCCAGACCTACATTTTGCTGAAACTTTGAGGGCCCTAGCTATCACCGTTTAGGAGATACAGCCGTTTAAAGGTTGGGCAATAAATCACCCCCGAAACGCTCCTTTTGGGCTGAAAATGCCACTTTTCTCACTTTCTATGAGATTTGGCGAAAATGGGGTTTGAAAAAGTCGATGAAGAGGACATCCAGACCTACATTTTGCTGAAACTTTGAGGGCCCTAGCTATCACCGTTTAGGAGATACAGCCGTTTAAAGGTTGAATCACAAATCACCACCAAAACGCTCCTTTTGGGCTGAAAATGCCACTTTTCTCACTTTCTATGAGATTTGGCGAAAATGGGGTTTGAAAAAGTCGATGAAGAGGACATCCAGACCTACATTTTGCTGAAACTTTGAGGGCCCTAGCTATCACCGTTTAGGAGATACAGCCGTTTAAAGGTTGAATCACAAATCACCCCCAAAACGCTCCTTTTGGGATGAAAATGCCACTTTTCTCACTTTCTATGAGATTTGGCGAAAATGGGGTTTGAAAAAGTCGATGAAGAGGACATCCAGACCTACATTTTGCTGAAACTTTGAGGGCCCTAGCTATCACCGTTTAGGAGATACAGCCGTTTAAAGGTTGAATCACAAATCACCCCCAAAACGCTCCTTTTGGGCTGAAAATGCCACTTTTCTCACTTTCTATGAGATTTGGCGAAAATGGGGTTTGAAAAAGTCGATGAAGAGGACATCCAGACCTACATTTTGCTGAAACTTTGAGGGCCCTAGCTATCACCGTTTAGGAGATACAGCCGTTTAAAGGTTGAATCACAAATCACCCCCAAAACGCTCCTTTTGGGCTGAAAATGCCACTTTTCTCACTTTCTATGAGATTTGGCGAAAATGGGGTTTGAAAAAGTCGATGAAGAGGACATCCAGACCTACATTTTGCTGAAACTTTGAGGGCCCTAGCTATCACCGTTTAGGAGATACAGCCGTTTAAAGGTTGAATCACAAATCACCCCCAAAACGCTCCTTCTGGGCTGAAAATGCCACTCTTCTCACTTTCTATGAGATTTGGCGAAAATGGGGTTTGAAAAAGTCGATGAAGAGGACATCCAGACCTACATTTTGCTGAAACTTTGAGGGCCCTAGCTATCACCGTTTAGGAGATACAGCCGTTTAAAGGTTGGGCAATAAATCACCCCCGAAACGCTCCTTTTGGGCTGAAAATGCCACTTTTCTCACTTTCTATGAGATTTGGCGAAAATGGGGTTTGAAAAAGTCGATGAAGAGGACATCCAGACCGACATTTTGCTGAAACTTTGAGGGCCCTAGCTATCACCGTTTAGGAGATACAGCCGTTTAAAGGTTGGGCAATAAATCACTCCCGAAACGCTCCTTTTGGGCTGAAAATGCCACTTTTCTCACTTTCTATGAGATTTGGCGAAAATGTGGTTTGAAAAAGTCGATGAAGAGGACATCCAGACCTACATTTTGCTGAAACTTTGAGGGCCCTAGCTATCACCGTTTAGGAGATACAGCCGTTTAAAGGTTGGGCAATAAAACACCCGCGAAACGCTCCTTTTGGGCTGAAAATGCCACTTTTCTCACTTTCTATGAGATTTGGCGAAAATGGGGTTTGAAAAAGTCGATGAAGAGGACATCCAGACCGACATTTTGCTGAAACTTTGAGGGCCCTAGCTATCACCGTTTAGGAGATACAGCCGTTTAAAGGTTGGGCAATAAATCACCCCCGAAACGCTCCTTTTGGGCTGAAAATGCCACTTTTCTCACTTTCTATGAGATTTGGCGAAAATGGGGTTTGAAAAAGTCGATGAAGAGGACATCCAGACCGACATTTTGCTGAAACTTTGAGGGCCCTAGCTATCACCGTTTAGGAGATACAGCCCTTTAAAGGTTGGGCAATAAATCACTCCCGAAACGCTCCTTTTGGGCTGAAAATCCCACTTTTCTCACTTTCTATGAGATTTGGCGAAAATGGGGTTTGAAAAAGTCGATGAAGAGGACATCCAGACCTACATTTTGCTGAAACTTTGAGGGCCCTAGCTATCACCGTTTAGGAGATACAGCCGTTTAAAGGTTGGGCAATAAAACACCCGCGAAACGCTCCTTTTGGGCTGAAAATGCCACTTTTCTCACTTTCTATGAGATTTGGCGAAAATGGGGTTTGAAAAAGTCGATGAAGAGGACATCCAGACCGACATTTTGCTGAAACTTTGAGGGCCCTAGCTATCACCGTTTAGGAGATACAGCCGTTTAAAGGTTGGGCAATAAATCACCCCCGAAACGCTCCTTTTGGGCTGAAAATGCCACTTTTCTCACTTTCTATGAGATTTGGCGAAAATGGGGTTTTAAAAAGTCGATGAAGAGGACATCCAGACCTACATTTTGCTGAAACTTTGAGGGCGCTAGCTATCACCGTTTAGGAGATACAGCCGTTTAAGGGTTGGGCAATAAATCACTCCCGAAACGCTCCTTTTGGGCTGAAAATGCCACTTTTCTCAATTTCCATGATATTTGGCGAAAATGGGGTTTGAAAAAGTCGATGAAGAGGACATCCAGACCGACATTTTGCTGAAACTTTGAGGGCCCTAGCTATCACCGTTTAGGAGATACAGCCGTTTAAAGGTTGAATCACAAATCACCCCCAAAACGCTCCTTTTGGGCTGAAAATGCCACTTTTCTCACTTTCTATGAGATTTGGCGAAAATGGGGTTTGAAAAAGTCGATGAAGAGGACATCCAGACCGACATTTTGCTGAAACTTTGAGGGCCCTAGCTATCACCGTTTAGGAGATACAGCCGTTTAAAGGTTGGGCAATAAATCACCCCCGAAACGCTCCTTTTGGGCTGAAAATGCCACTTTTCTCACTTTCTATGAGATTTGGCGAAAATGGGGTTTGAAAAAGTCGATGAAGAGGACATCCAGACCTACATTTTGCTGAAACTTTGAGGGCCCTAGCTATCACCGTTTAGGAGATACAGCCGTTTAAAGGTTGGGCAATAAATCACTCCCGAAACGCTCCTTTTGGGCTGAAAATGCCACTTTTCTCACTTTCTATGAGATTTGGCGAAAATGGGGTTTGAAAAAGTCGATGAAGAGGACATCCAGACCTACATTTTGCTGAAACTTTGAGGGCCCTAGCTATCACCGTTTAGGAGATACAGCCGTTTAAGGGTTGGGCAATAAATCACTCCCGAAACGCTCCTTTTGGGCTGAAAATGCCACTTTTCTCAATTTCCATGATATTTGGCGAAAATGGGGTTTGAAAAAGTCGATGAAGAGGACATCCAGACCGACATTTTGCTGAAACTTTGAGGGCCCTAGCTATCACCGTTTAGGAGATACAGCCGTTTAAAGGTTGAATCACAAATCACCCCCAAAACGCTCCTTTTGGGCTGAAAATGCCACTTTTCTCACTTTCTATGAGATTTGGCGAAAATGGGGTTTGAAAAAGTCGATGAAGAGGACATCCAGACCGACATTTTGCTGAAACTTTGAGGGCCCTAGCTATCACCGTTTAGGAGATACAGCCGTTTAAAGGTTGGGCAATAAATCACCCCCGAAACGCTCCTTTTGGGCTGAAAATGCCACTTTTCTCACTTTCTATGAGATTTGGCGAAAATGGGGTTTTAAAAAGTCGATGAAGAGGACATCCAGACCTACATTTTGCTGAAACTTTGAGGGCGCTAGCTATCACCGTTTAGGAGATACAGCCGTTTAAGGGTTGGGCAATAAATCACTCCCGAAACGCTCCTTTTGGGCTGAAAATGCCACTTTTCTCACTTTCTATGAGATTTGGCGAAAATGGGGTTTGAAAAAGTCGATGAAGAGGACATTCAGACCTACATTTTGCTGAAACTTTGAGGGCGCTAGCTATCACCGTTTAGGAGATACAGCCGTTTAAGGGTTGGGCAATAAATCACTCCCGAAACGCTCCTTTTGGGCTGAAAATGCCACTTTTCTCACTTTCTATGAGATTTGGCGAAAATGGGGTTTGAAAAAGTCGATGAAGAGGACATTCAGACCTACATTTTGCTGAAACTTTGAGGGCGCTAGCTATCACCGTTTAGGAGATACAGCCGTTTAAGGGTTGGGCAATAAATCACTCCCGAAATGCTCCTTTTGGGCTGAAAATGCCACTTTTCTCACTTTCTATGAGATTTGGCGAAAATGGGGTTTGAAAAAGTCGATGAAGAGGACATCCAGACCTACATTTTGCTGAAACTTTGAGGGCCCTAGCTATCACCGTTTAGGAGATACAGCCGTTTAAAAGTTGGGCAATAAATCACTCCCGAAACGCTTCTTTTGGGCTGAAAATGCCACTTTTCTCAATTTCCATGATATTTGGCGAAAATGGGGTTTGAAAAAGTCGATAAAGAGGACATCCAGACCTACATTTTGCTGAAACTTTGAGGGCCCTAGCTATCACCGTTTAGGAGATACAGCCGTTTAAAGGTTGGGCAATAAATCACTCCCGAAACGCTCCTTTTGGGCTGAAAATGCCACTTTTCTCACTTTCTATGAGATTTGGCGAAAATGGGGTTTGAAAAAGTCGATGAAGAGGACATCCAGACCTACATTTTGCTGAAACTTTGAGGGCCCTAGCTATCACCGTTTAGGAGATACAGCCGTTTAAAGGTTGGGCGATAAATCACTCCCGAAACGCTCCTTTTGGGCTGAAAATGCCACTTTTCTCACTTTCTATGACATTTGGCGAAAATGGGGTTTGAAAAAGTCGATGAAGAGGACATCCAGACCTACATTTTGCTGAAACTTTGAGGGCCCTAGCTATCACCGTTTAGGAGATACAGCCGTTTAAAGGTTGGGCGATAAATCACTCCCGAAACGCTCGTTTTGGGCTGAAAATGCCACTTTTCTCACTTTCTATGAGATTTGGCGAAAATGGGGTTTGAAAAAGTCGATGAAGAGGACATCCAGACCTACATTTTGCTGAAACTTTGAGGGCCCTAGCTATCACCGTTTAGGAGATACAGCCGTTTAAAGGTTGGGCGATAAATCACTCCCGAAACGCTCGTTTTGGGCTGAAAATGCCACTTTTCTCACTTTCTATGAGATTTGGCGAAAATGGGGTTTGAAAAAGTCGATGAAGAGGACATCCAGACCTACATTTTGCTGAAACTTTGAGGGCCCTAGCTATCACCGTTTAGGAGATACAGCCGTTTAAAGGTTGGGCAATAAATCACTCCCGAAACGCTTCTTTTGGGCTGAAAATGCCACTTTTCTCAATTTCCATGATATTTGGCGAAAATGGGGTTTGAAAAAGTCGATAAAGAGGACATCCAGACCTACATTTTGCTGAAACTTTCAGGGCCCTAGCTATCACCGTTTAGGAGATACAGCCGTTTAAAGGTTGGGCAATAAATCACTCCCGAAACGCTCCTTTTGGGCTGAAAATGCCACTTTTCTCACTTTCTATGAGATTTGGCGAAAATGGGGTTTGAAAAAGTCGATGAAGAGGACATCCAGACCGACATTTTGCTGAAACTTTGAGGGCCCTAGCTATCACCGTTTAGGAGATACAGCCGTTTAAAGGTTGAATCACAAATCACCCCCAAAACGCTCCTTTTGGGCTGAAAATGCCACTTTTCTCACTTTCTATGAGATTTGGCGAAAATGGGGTTTGAAAAAGTCGATGAAGAGGACATCCAGACCTACATTTTGCTGAAACTTTGAGGGCCCTAGCTATCACCGTTTAGGAGATACAGCCGTTTAAAGGTTGGGCAATAAATCACTCCCGAAACGCTCCTTTTGGGCTGAAAATGCCACTTTTCTCACTTTCTATGAGATTTGGCGAAAATGGGGTTTGAAAAAGTCGATGAAGAGGACATCCAGACCTACATTTTGCTGAAACTTTGAGGGCCCTAGCTATCACCGTTTAGGAGATACAGCCGTTTAAGGGTTGGGCAATAAATCACTCCCGAAACGCTCCTTTTGGGCTGAAAATGCCACTTTTCTCAATTTCCATGATATTTGGCGAAAATGGGGTTTGAAAAAGTCGATGAAGAGGACATCCAGACCGACATTTTGCTGAAACTTTGAGGGCCCTAGCTATCACCGTTTAGGAGATACAGCCGTTTAAAGGTTGGGCAATAAATCACCCCCGAAACGCTCCTTTTGGGCTGAAAATGCCACTTTTCTCACTTTCTATGAGATTTGGCGAAAATGGGGTTTGAAAAAGTCGATGAAGAGGACATCCAGACCGACATTTTGCTGAAACTTTGAGGGCCCTAGCTATCACCGTTTAGGAGATACAGCCGTTTAAAGGTTGGGCAATAAATCACCCCCGAAACGCTCCTTTTGGGCTGAAAATGCCACTTTTCTCACTTTCTATGAGATTTGGCGAAAATGGGGTTTGAAAAAGTCGATGAAGAGGACATCCAGACCTACATTTTGCTGAAACTTTGAGGGCCCTAGCTATCACCGTTTAGGAGATACAGCCGTTTAAGGGTTGGGCAATAAATCACTCCCGAAACGCTCCTTTTGGGCTGAAAATGCCACTTTTCTCAATTTCCATGATATTTGGCGAAAATGGGGTTTGAAAAAGTCGATGAAGAGGACATCCAGACCGACATTTTGCTGAAACTTTGAGGGCCCTAGCTATCACCGTTTAGGAGATACAGCCGTTTAAAGGTTGGGCAATAAATCACCCCCGAAACGCTCCTTTTGGGCTGAAAATGCCACTTTTCTCACTTTCTATGAGATTTGGCGAAAATGGGGTTTGAAAAAGTCGATGAAGAGGACATCCAGACCGACATTTTGCTGAAACTTTGAGGGCCCTAGCTATCACCGTTTAGGAGATACAGCCGTTTAAAGGTTGGGCAATAAATCACCCCCGAAACGCTCCTTTTGGGCTGAAAATGCCACTTTTCTCACTTTCTATGAGATTTGGCGAAAATGGGGTTTGAAAAAGTCGATGAAGAGGACATCCAGACCTACATTTTGCTGAAACTTTGAGGGCCCTAGCTATCACCGTTTAGGAGATACAGCCGTTTAAGGGTTGGGCAATAAATCACTCCCGAAACGCTCCTTTTGGGCTGAAAATGCCACTTTTCTCAATTTCCATGATATTTGGCGAAAATGGGGTTTGAAAAAGTCGATGAAGAGGACATCCAGACCGACATTTTGCTGAAACTTTGAGGGCCCTAGCTATCACCGTTTAGGAGATACAGCCGTTTAAAGGTTGGGCAATAAATCACCCCCGAAACGCTCCTTTTGGGCTGAAAATGCCACTTTTCTCACTTTCTATGAGATTTGGCGAAAATGGGGTTTGAAAAAGTCGATGAAGAGGACATCCAGACCGACATTTTGCTGAAACTTTGAGGGCCCTAGCTATCACCGTTTAGGAGATACAGCCGTTTAAAGGTTGAATCACAAATCACCCCCAAAACGCTCCTTTTGGGCTGAAAATGCCACTTTTCTCACTTTCTATGAGATTTGGCGAAAATGGGGTTTGAAAAAGTCGATGAAGAGGACATCCAGACCGACATTTTGCTGAAACTTTGAGGGCCCTAGCTATCACCGTTTAGGAGATACAGCCGTTTAAAGGTTGGGCAATAAATCACCCCCGAAACGCTCCTTTTGGGCTGAAAATGCCACTTTTCTCACTTTCTATGAGATTTGGCGAAAATGGGGTTTGAAAAAGTCGATGAAGAGGACATCCAGACCTACATTTTGCTGAAACTTTGAGGGCCCTAGCTATCACCGTTTAGGAGATACAGCCGTTTAAAGGTTGGGCAATAAATCACTCCCGAAACGCTCCTTTTGGGCTGAAAATGCCACTTTTCTCACTTTCTATGAGATTTGGCGAAAATGGGGTTTGAAAAAGTCGATGAAGAGGACATCCAGACCTACATTTTGCTGAAACTTTGAGGGCCCTAGCTATCACCGTTTAGGAGATACAGCCGTTTAAGGGTTGGGCAATAAATCACTCCCGAAACGCTCCTTTTGGGCTGAAAATGCCACTTTTCTCAATTTCCATGATATTTGGCGAAAATGGGGTTTGAAAAAGTCGATGAAGAGGACATCCAGACCGACATTTTGCTGAAACTTTGAGGGCCCTAGCTATCACCGTTTAGGAGATACAGCCGTTTAAAGGTTGAATCACAAATCACCCCCAAAACGCTCCTTTTGGGCTGAAAATGCCACTTTTCTCACTTTCTATGAGATTTGGCGAAAATGGGGTTTGAAAAAGTCGATGAAGAGGACATCCAGACCTACATTTTGCTGAAACTTTGAGGGCCCTAGCTATCACCGTTTAGGAGATACAGCCGTTTAAAGGTTGGGCAATAAATCACTCCCGAAACGCTCATTTTGTGCTGAAAATGACACTTTTCTCACTTACTATGAGATTTGGCGAAAATGGGGTTTGAAAAAGTCGATGAAGAGGACATTCAGACCTACATTTTGCTGAAACTTTGAGGGCGCTAGCTATCACCGTTTAGGAGATACAGCCGTTTAAGGGTTGGGCAATAAATCACTCCCGAAACGCTCCTTTTGGGCTGAAAATGCCACTTTTCTCACTTTCTATGAGATTTGGCGAAAATGGGGTTTGAAAAAGTCGATGAAGAGGACATTCAGACCTACATTTTGCTGAAACTTTGAGGGCGCTAGCTATCACCGTTTAGGAGATACAGCCGTTTAAGGGTTGGGCAATAAATCACTCCCGAAACGCTCCTTTTGGGCTGAAAATGCCACTTTTCTCACTTTCTATGAGATTTGGCGAAAATGGGGTTTGAAAAAGTCGATGAAGAGGACATTCAGACCTACATTTTGCTGAAACTTTGAGGGCGCTAGCTATCACCGTTTAGGAGATACAGCCGTTTAAGGGTTGGGCAATAAATCACTCCCGAAACGCTCCTTTTGGGCTGAAAATGCCACTTTTCTCACTTTCTATGAGATTTGGCGAAAATGGGGTTTGAAAAAGTCGATGAAGAGGACATCCAGACCTACATTTTGCTGAAACTTTGAGGGCCCTAGCTATCACCGTTTAGGAGATACAGCCGTTTAAAAGTTGGGCAATAAATCACTCCCGAAACGCTTCTTTTGGGCTGAAAATGCCACTTTTCTCAATTTCCATGATATTTGGCGAAAATGGGGTTTGAAAAAGTCGATAAAGAGGACATCCAGACCTACATTTTGCTGAAACTTTGAGGGCCCTAGCTATCACCGTTTAGGAGATACAGCCGTTTAAAGGTTGGGCAATAAATCACTCCCGAAACGCTCCTTTTGGGCTGAAAATGCCACTTTTCTCACTTTCTATGAGATTTGGCGAAAATGGGGTTTGAAAAAGTCGATGAAGAGGACATCCAGACCTACATTTTGCTGAAACTTTGAGGGCCCTAGCTATCACCGTTTAGGAGATACAGCCGTTTAAAGGTTGGGCGATAAATCACTCCCGAAACGCTCCTTTTGGGCTGAAAATGCCACTTTTCTCACTTTCTATGACATTTGGCGAAAATGGGGTTTGAAAAAGTCGATGAAGAGGACATCCAGACCTACATTTTGCTGAAACTTTGAGGGCCCTAGCTATCACCGTTTAGGAGATACAGCCGTTTAAAGGTTGGGCGATAAATCACTCCCGAAACGCTCGTTTTGGGCTGAAAATGCCACTTTTCTCACTTTCTATGAGATTTGGCGAAAATGGGGTTTGAAAAAGTCGATGAAGAGGACATCCAGACCTACATTTTGCTGAAACTTTGAGGGCCCTAGCTATCACCGTTTAGGAGATACAGCCGTTTAAAGGTTGGGCGATAAATCACTCCCGAAACGCTCGTTTTGGGCTGAAAATGCCACTTTTCTCACTTTCTATGACATTTGGCGAAAATGGGGTTTGAAAAAGTCGATAAAGAGGACATAAAGACCTACATTTTGCTGAAACTTTGAGGGCCCTAGCTATCACCGTTTAGGAGATACAGCCGTTTAAAAGTTGGGCAATAAATCACTCCCGAAACGCTCCTTTTGGGCTGAAAATGCCACTTTTCTCAATTTCCATGATATTTGGCGAAAATGGGGTTTGAAAAAGTCGATAAAGAGGACATCCAGACCTACATTTTGCTGAAACTTTGAGGGCCCTAGCTATCACCGTTTAGGAGATACAGCCGTTTAAAGGTTGGGCAATAAATCACTCCCGAAACGCTCCTTTTGGGCTGAAAATGCCACTTTTCTCACTTTCTATGAGATTTGGCGAAAATGGGGTTTGAAAAAGTCGACGAAGAGGACATCCAGACGTACATTTTGCTGAAACTTTGAGGGCCCTAGCTATCACCGTTTAGGAGATACAGCCGTTTAAAGGTTGGGCAACAAATCACCCCCGAAACGCTTCTTTTGGGCTGAAAATGCCACTTTTCTCACTTTCTATGAGATTTGGCGAAAATGGGGTTTAAAAAAATCGATGAAGAGGACATCCAGACCTACATTTTGCTGAAACTTTGAGGGCCCTAGCTATCACCGTTTAGGAGATACAGCCGTTTAAAGGTTGGGCAATAAATCACTCCCGAAACGCTCCTTTTGGGCTGAAAATGCCACTTTTCTCACTTTCTATGAGATTTGGCGAAAATGGGGTTTGAAAAAGTCGATGAAGAGGACATCCAGACGTACATTTTGCTGAAACTTTGAGGGCCCTAGCTATCACCGTTTAGGAGATACAGCCGTTTAAAGGTTGGGCGATAAATCACTCCCGAAATGCTCGTTTTGGGCTGAAAATGCCACTTTTCTCACTTTCTATGAGATTTGGCGAAAATGGGGTTTGAAAAAGTCGATGAGGAGGACATCCAGACCTACATTTTGCTGAAACTTTGAGGGCCCTAGCTATCACCGTTTAGGAGATACAGCCGTTTAAAGGTTGGGCAATAAATCACTCCCGAAACGCTCCTTTTGGGCTGAAAATGCCACTTTTCTCACTTTCTATGAGATACAGCCGTTTAAAGGTTGGGCACTAAATCACCCCCGAAACGCTCCTTTAGGGCTGAAAATGCCACTTTTCTCACTTTCTATGAGATTTGGCGAAAATGGGGTTTGAAAAAGTCGATGAAGAGGACATCCAGACCTACATTTTGCTGAAACTTTGAGGGCCCTAGCTATCACCGTTTAAGAGATACAGCCGTTTAAAGGTTGGGCAATAAATCACCCCCGAAACGCTCCTTTTGGGCTGAAAATGCCACTTTTCTCACTTTCTGTGAGATTTGGCGAAAATGGGGTTTGAAAAAGTCGATTGAGAGGACATCCAGACCTACATTTTGCTGAAACTTTGAGGGCCCTAGCTATCACCGTTTAGGAGATACAGCCGTTTAAAGGTTGGGCGATAAATCACTCCCGAAACGCTCGTTTTGGGCTGAAAATGCCACTTTTCTCACTTTCTATGACATTTGGCGAAAATGGGGTTTGAAAAAGTCGATAAAGAGGACATAAAGACCTACATTTTGCTGAAACTTTGAGGGCCCTAGCTATCACCGTTTAGGAGATACAGCCGTTTAAAAGTTGGGCAATAAATCACTCCCGAAACGCTCCTTTTGGGCTGAAAATGCCACTTTTCTCAATTTCCATGATATTTGGCGAAAATGGGGTTTGAAAAAGTCGATAAAGAGGACATCCAGACCTACATTTTGCTGAAACTTTGAGGGCCCTAGCTATCACCGTTTAGGAGATACAGCCGTTTAAAGGTTGGGCAATAAATCACTCCCGAAACGCTCCTTTTGGGCTGAAAATGCCACTTTTCTCACTTTCTATGAGATTTGGCGAAAATGGGGTTTGAAAAAGTCGACGAAGAGGACATCCAGACGTACATTTTGCTGAAACTTTGAGGGCCCTAGCTATCACCGTTTAGGAGATACAGCCGTTTAAAGGTTGGGCAACAAATCACCCCCGAAACGCTTCTTTTGGGCTGAAAATGCCACTTTTCTCACTTTCTATGAGATTTGGCGAAAATGGGGTTTAAAAAAATCGATGAAGAGGACATCCAGACCTACATTTTGCTGAAACTTTGAGGGCCCTAGCTATCACCGTTTAGGAGATACAGCCGTTTAAAGGTTGGGCAATAAATCACTCCCGAAACGCTCCTTTTGGGCTGAAAATGCCACTTTTCTCACTTTCTATGAGATTTGGCGAAAATGGGGTTTGAAAAAGTCGATGAAGAGGACATCCAGACGTACATTTTGCTGAAACTTTGAGGGCCCTAGCTATCACCGTTTAGGAGATACAGCCGTTTAAAGGTTGGGCGATAAATCACTCCCGAAATGCTCGTTTTGGGCTGAAAATGCCACTTTTCTCACTTTCTATGAGATTTGGCGAAAATGGGGTTTGAAAAAGTCGATGAAGAGGACATCCAGACCTACATTTTGCTGAAACTTTGAGGGCCCTAGCTATCACCGTTTAGGAGATACAGCCGTTTAAAGGTTGGGCAATAAATCACTCCCGAAACGCTCCTTTTGGGCTGAAAATGCCACTTTTCTCAATTTCTATGAGATTTGGCGAAAATGGGGTTTGAAAAGGTCGATGAAGAGGACATCCAGACCAACATTTTGCTGAAACTTTGACTATGATCAGAATTTAGGCTGCGCGCAGATTTTATTCCGAATTTATCGCAAATGACGTCCTTATTAAGAGAATTCTTTAAGAAAGATGCTCACTGGTCGTGGCTTTTATCTCAGCTGCAATTAATTTGATCAATGACACGATATCTAAACCACAAGTTTTGGTAAATTTTGACGAGAAGGCTGAAATTGTTATTCAAACCAATCTCAACCAAACTTCACGCAAATGTGTTCCTAGTATAGCCTTAAAACATATCTAGGAACGGATGAAATCAAGATACTTCGTCATAGGGCTGTCATACAAAGCAATGGGCTGTTTCTCATTGTAAGACAACGACACAACAACCGTACGGGTATTCAACGACAACGACCGTGACGGGTATTCAAATTTCGGCCGCGCCCGAAACGCCCGTTCCTTTTGACTCCCAGAATCTAAACTGAAAGTCCGATAAGAGATTGTTCCCTTCTACATATTTACTAAGTCTCATTTTAACGATAAGTTATAATATCTTAGCAAGTATATTTATTAGTGAAATTCGCCTGTAGTTTGATAGTTCCTTTTTGCCGCCCGACTCGAAAATAGGTAAAATTATGGATTTTTATTTAACATTTCCAGAAAAACTCCCTCTGATTGAAAACTTTTTAAAGAGGTTTGGTTTGGATATATGTAATATTTTTTATATGTTTTATTGTATTTGCTTGCATATCATCAGGGCCCGGAGTAGAGTTTCCTGAAGTAGTATATAAATAGGTGCTGCTGTTGTTGAATGCCGAATCAAACATTTTTGCGATTTTCTACCAGAGTATTCATTTTTGAATTTCAAAATTTTGAAGTGTCATCCGCACTATCCTCAAATCTCCGCTTATAGTACTGGATCTTTGATGCACGAATTACTGACACTAATCTCTTTCTGTAATTCTTATTATATTCAACCAATATTATAATACACAACTAGTAGGTCGATTAGTTCCAATAGCTTTAACTGGTTTTAATAGTGAAAAACTAGGGTAATTTGAGATATTTTTAGTGGACTAATTAACTGTGAATGTATGATTTAAAATGTCAAACAAATGTCTCCTTATTATGTTTTAAATGTTCGACGCAGGTTCCGTGGGCCTTGTAGGTTTCAATAAGTCTCCGTCAAACATTTTAATGACCTACAAATACTCATTAAACAAATCCACTTCAGAACAAGCTCGAATAAATAAGATTCTTCAAGAATTCCCCTGATTTTGATGCAAATTCTTTTGTTAGCTCTTTATAGCTTATCTCTGTCAGTCATCTCAATATCTCTATGTGATGCCCTCTGCCCCATACTTAGAAAATTTTATCAAAATTCCATATTCAGTGCTTTATAACAAATTTCAGGATTCAGGTATATAGGAAATTTTCTCAACATCTTGTAATGAAATTCAGTAATACACAATATACATATTTAAATATGTAAAATTCAATTTTGCATAGCACTCACCTGACAGTCATGTCATCTTTGTATATATAATGTCCTCTTGTAAGGAGCAACCGAACCAATGGATTTCGTTTAGAAGAGCTTTGTAAATCATACATGTAGGACGTAAGGCAAGTTATAAACACACTCGTAAATGTATACCCCAGATAGTAACTTGTGTATTTGTATGTTAGTCCCCAAAAGATTCACCGTCAGGATACTTGTTATCGTTTTCCATGGTCCAGGGAACGTTTAAATCTGTAAATGTTAAAAAAAATCTGTAAAGGTTTTTAGACCTGGAAGCGAAAGTGAAATCGGAATATTTTCCGCTGCAAATTTTTTAATGAAAGTACATACTTACTGTTGTCAAATATGTCGGAAACGCAATGGAATTCTATAAACTGAATTCCGAAAATGGTTTCACCATTTTTCCTGCCATTTTGAGTATTAATTTTTGATTTCCCAGTCATTGGATAATTTCCACGCTGAGTAAATGACAGAAACAAATTGCAGAAGCATTTTTAGATTTTAGTTCATGGAACTCTCCAGCAGAATCGCGGCGGGAAAAATGTATTTCCACATTTACCCGAAGTGGTTTATGGCTGGCATAAAAGAGAAACACTCGTTTTGATAGGATATGGCTATGCTATTGAATTCATCCTTTTCACCACATGCAACATATAGGTAGATGTATATATGTATTGATGTGAACAGTCAAATAAATTCCTTTGACTGTTGTGTCTGACCATTTCGGTGATGGCTGCTGAATAGTAGTTCGATGTTTATAGAAGGATTGTTGACATGATTCTGCACTAAATGATCTCACTTCAATTCTCGTATACATATGTAATTGGGATCGGTCACAAGAAGTATGAGCATAGGCTATCGTTGAACAATGCTTATTTAACATACATGCTTTATTTGATATAGATAATAGTCCAATTAGTTTAGCATTTTAAAGAGAAAAAATAGAGTTTTTTGAATCGATAGAGTGCCAGGAGTGTAAAACTCACTTTAGATTTTGCTAAGAAAAATTATGATCGGAAAGGTCCCAAAAAGGAGGCAGCCTTGCGGGGTGTCATAATAAAAGCGACCAGTGGCGTAACGTTTTAAAAATGTCTTGTGTTCGAAAACGAAATGGGGGGTGTAGGGGGCGCACACAATATAATACTATACTATTAGCCAATATTGTAATAATAAAACGATGATATTTTTTGGCCGCTATGGCTATGGATAAAATCTGAAGAGATTTTTGTGCGGCCTGAGTCCACATAATTTAATTAATCGATCGTGCTGAGCTTTTATACAAAATTTTATGCAGAAATTAATAAATGAATTGTTGTACAAAATACTAGTGCATTCAAATGTGTGTGGGGCTCCTGAATTCATATATCATTGCTTCGAAATTCAATTTTAAATATCGCGTTTACAACCCTCATTAATGATGATAAATTTTCATCATTATGTAAATTCGGCTTTATAAATTTTGCTACTCGCATTGTTTTCGTATCATACGAGAGTTTCCAACCATTGTTCCATTTAAAATTTGAGGAAGATTTTTTTTTTCTGTTGCTTAATTCAGCGCTGAAATTATGAATTTCCTTTGTGTCACGATCACAGGGGCAAGATGTTCGACCTAAGGCAGATTCTGTTGATCCTCCCCTAATCTACCACCAGTAGCCGTAAAGCAATGTAAACAATTTTTAAAAGAAATAAGTAAGTCCTAACCCCCAGCAGCTGTATTTATTTTTAAAGTTTTGGTCTTCGGCTCATTTACCGATCGGCACACCTGCCAGTGTGATTTTTGTTTAACTTAACAATAGATTTTACATTGCTGACAAAAATGTTGAGCAGCCGGGCAAATTTAACAGGCAATAGCAGATTTAGGAGTTGCCAAGCCAGGCAATTACCGAGCACTAGGGATGTCAAAAACCGGGCCATAACCCGGTTTTTCTCGTTTTTTTTTTGCAAAGCTGGTTAGACCGTCCGGTTTTAACCGGGCTCTAAGTACCGTTTTTTCGATTGACTGAATCTTTTCATCGATTTGCTTAGAATTGTAGTAAAAACACACTCGTAATGGTGGTGTTCGTGTATGCAAAATCAAATCAAAATGCATGCACAGGGTGCGCCAGGAAAACTTACTTATTTGGAAAAAAAACTTCTGAGCGGGTTGGGCGGGTAGATGGGTGAGAAGGGGCGCATCTAATCTAGAGGGAGCAGTTCCCAAGTTTGTTTCCCATTCTAGTCAGTTGTTCTGAACTCTGACCTGCGAGACGGTATTAGTCATCGTCAAAATGCAGCAAAATGTTGTACAGTACGCTTCGATCGATACTGTCGTATGCCTGCTTGAAGTCGACAAATATTTGGTGTACGTCGATGTTGTATTCCCAGCACTTCTGGAGTAAAAGCTTAACTGTAAAAAGCTGATCTGTCGTCGAACGACCAGGTCTAAAGCCGCCTTGGTACTGGCCAATGATTTCTTCTGCGTTCGGATTAATTCTATTTTCTAGAATCTTAGAAAATCTTATAAGTCGTACAAACTAATGAGATGCCTCTGTAGTTCTCACGTTTCAACTTATCCCCTTTTTGTGGATTGGGCAAATTATAGTTTAACGCCAATCTTCCGGGATTATTTCGTCGTTCCATACTTTAACGATAAGTGTGTGTATAGCCTTAACAAGGCTCTCCCAGCCATGCTTCAGCAGTTCAGCTGGAATCTCGTCAGCGCCCGAGGCTTTATTATGTTTTAGCGCTTGCATGGCGAGATCAAGTTCGTCTACTGTTGGGGTTGAACGGGAGGGCCTGTTTCAGCCATCAGCTCCGAAACTTCTTGTGTGGGGTTGTTCGGTTGAACATTGAGGAGCTCTTGAAAATGTGAGGACCAGCGTTTATCAACGCTATCGGTGTCGATAATGATATTGCCATCCTTATCCTTACAGAGGCTGGTCCTGGGTTGGTACCCAATTTTAATTGAATTAATTAGCTTGTACGCTTGTCTACTGTTCTTACTAGGTATAGTCTTTCGTTTATTTGCATCAACTGCTTGTCAAGATGCTTACGTTTCTTACGCCTAATTAACCTATTCGAAAATCGACGAAGCTCGTCACATTTGTTTTTTTTTTTTGCTCTAGTTGCGCGTTCGATCCATTCGCGATATGCTTGGTTTTTCGCATCTACCGAATTTTGACATTCCTCCTCAAACCAATCATTTCGCGCTCTCCGGGCTTTGTAGCCCACAACCTCCTCTGCGACCCCTTTGATGGTGTCTTTGAGTGTATCCCAGATCTCAAGGGTGCCTTCGTTGCTGATGTTATTTAGCAAGGGCGTCAGCTTCTCCTCAAGGCCAGCCGTATAAACAACCACCGTGGCATCATCCGACAATTTGTCAACCGCAAAAATTTTTTCCGGGTTGAATCTCGAATGATGCACCGAAGAAATTCTGCACCTATAAGTCGCCTTCACCATATAGTAGTCAGAATCAATATTTGCTCCACGATAGGATCGAACATCCATGATGCTCGATGTCCATCTCTTACAGACGAGGACGTGGTCAATTTGGTTGACGGTATGTTGATCTGGAGATCTCCAGGTCTGCCTGTGAATGCGACGATGCGGAAAACATGTAGAGCTAATGACCATATTTCTCCTGGTCGCGAAGTTAATTAGTCGTTGGCCATTGTCGTTACAGTCTTCATGGAGGCTGTACCCTCCAGTAATCCCCCTATGCCAACTTTCGGTTCCGACTTTGGAGTTAAAATCCCTCAGCAGCAATATGACATCGTTTGATTGAAGTGAATCCAAGAGATTTTCTAGGCGGTGATAGAACTCGTCTTTAACCGCGTCTTTACTGACTTCGGTGGAGGCATGCGCGTTTATGAGCCAGAGATTAAAGAACCGGGTTTTAATGCAAATCGCACACAGCCGCTCGTTTATGGGTTTGAAGTCGATAACATACGGCAAGTTGATTGTTTACGATGAACGCCACTCCAAACTCCCTGTGGCCCGAAGGTTTTCCACTTGTGAAAATTGTGTACGAATTTCGGTCATCAATCTCGCTACTAAGCCATTTTGTTTCCTGGAGTGCAACTATGCTCAGCTTATATTTTTCGACCTGATCCCTTAAGGCCCCTGGCCTATTCAGGGAGCGTACATTCGAGTAATCAGTTGTTCGTTTGCGAAGTCGTCGTTGGGTTGTATCCGTCCAATCCGAGGCTTTCATTCCAGGTTTCTTGACGTAGAATTTTTTGCAAGGATGGGTTGTCGGTCCATCGCTTAACCATGATAGTATTCGTAAAACGAAAGAAGTCCATCATGGCCTCGGAGGTGCTGCTTCGGTGATTGACTATTTGTTTATTGTCTCCCTATTACATTTAGTAATCTGAGACGCTGAAGTTGTTAATACAGCACTCACGCCCCGTAGAGAAACATAGGAATTGGCCGGAGCCGCTCACCCTTTGAAGCTCCTCCTGCATAGTTAAGGGTCCGCAGTTATGCCACAACTGAAAAGGATATAGGAATCGGCCGGAGCCTTTTAACCTTTATCCTCCCCCTTGCGGGGGAATTTGCTCCATGCGAAGTTTTTTATGTGGTTATTTGAAATCTCTGGCTTATGTCGATCGACCACGGACCACAGCTCACCTAAAAACCTTTGCTAACATACAGATTGATATGCTTGAAAGAGTGTAGACGAATCGACTTAATCAGTGTATGCACAAAGGGAGTCGCCATTTAACCGATGTCATTTTCATGACTGTATGAAAAAAAAAACTTCTAATTTGTATTCACAAATAGAAGGAATTAAAACAATAACTATGAAGTACCTACTTTTGTTTTTATTGATCCTTCAAATAAGTAAGTTTCTCTCGCGGCCCCAATAGTCATAAGGAGAGTGTTCGAAAATATGTTTCAGGGCTGAAATTTAAAAACGCAATTTTTTATAAGGGACAAGTAATAGAATTGCTGACTGAAAAATCAAGAAATTGTATGAATTTGAAATAATTTCTTTTTTTCCGGTTTCAACCGGATGAACAAACAACCGTCCGGGCTAAAACCGGAGGAGGAAAAATTGAAAATAAACCGGTTAACCGTTTTGAAAGTATCGGTTTTCGGACTAACCGTCCGGTTTTTGACATCCCTACCGAGGACCTCGCATTTGCCGGGGCCCACCCAGCACTAAAATGATCTTGAAACTCTCGCGTAAAGCTGCTTCGAAGCAAAAAGAGCACTTCTAACTTGTTTAACAGCTTTACCCAACAACTTTGCTACTCTGCCTAACTACGCTAGGGGGGGCCCTGATGGTTGGGGGCCCGTGTTCCACCGAACAAATGGACCACGTTACGTTACGCCACTGAAGGGGACGTCCTAGTTTGAAGAAGGAACTTACCACCAAAAAGAGCCAAATGCTCTAAATGCCAAATAAAGCAGAGTATAAGCATGAAAAGTGTCGATATTTTTCAGGACTGTATTTTCTCTAAAAGTTTCATTATGAGTCCTTTTTATAAAAAACAAGCTCTATATACATATGTCGTGCTCTGTGGCCGTGATCGTTCGGTCGCCACTCTGTGAAATAGACACTCATAGAGAAACGAGTTTCCAAACTCGGCACGACTCGTCGCAAGTTTATTATTTAGAAGAAGATGATAAGAAATATTCTTATCGTAGAATAATAAACTGACAATGCGACTAGAAAGTGGTATGGTGGTATGGCTGACAACCGTATCACACTCCGAATTCAGTTGTCTTTGTAACGTCGATGACTACACACCGTAGTCATCAACGCGCCATGCTCCACTAGGAGTTACGGTAATCGAGAGAGAGATATACATATGTGTCATTTTTAACCTGTTATCCTATTAACTTGTCTAACAGCACGAAAATACGTTAAAAACTCCAATAATTCAATTTCTTCAACGAAAATCCCTACAACCTGTCTGAAATCAAATTGCTATAAATCACTGCTTTTCACTCGCTACTTTTATACACTTTTCCATAAAAGCATGTTACGTACGATGCAAAAATGTCGTTAGCTAAAAGCGTGAGCAATTTACGTGAACGTTTTTTTTCTCTCGTTCAGCCAGCCGCATATCCTCGCGACTGATATACGCGAGTCAACACAAATACATACAAATCGATTACTCAACAATTTACTTACTATAGGTGTATAGCATAGAAAAAAAGGATAAGCCAAAACAAGCAAAAGCATTTGAGATTTGAGTACCTTTCATACTTGATTTTGTTAAGGTTTCAACAGCCATTTTCGAAAAATATGGGTCTGAAATTGTATCGTAATTTCGCGTGAGTGTGTGTGTTTTTGAATTGAAATGCAATTTTAACGAGTTTAATAAACGTAAGTGCGGCAATGGCGCGACGGCGAGTGTCTACACAACATCGATGTATATTTTTGTGAGAAGGAGTACAGACAGAGGAGGATCAATTGAATTGCAATTGATTTTTTACGCTGAAGCACTTTGTTTGATTTTTGTATTTTGGAATTTCACAGAGGTAATCCAGCGTAAGCGTTCATGTTAACTAGAGAAGAATACATAGGTACTCATTGATGAAAAGTTTGAAATAAGCACCTAACGAGGTTTATGAAAAAAAAAATCAGGTAATTAAGGTAAAATTATCAGATCAGAGGATTTTATACGTTTATTTATTACCCAACCTAATAAGTCGTACATGACTCACTATTCAGAGGGTGATCATCATCAATGTGGCACGATAGCCCGACGTCGGGCCTTGGCCGCTTGAATCGTTGACCTCCAATTGTCGCGGTTACATGACCTTGTCCTCCAGTTTCCGAAGTCCAGCAGCTGGTGGGCGTCTTCACCTACGGAGTTCTCGAAGCGAGCTCTCGGTCGTCCACGCAACCTCGCTCCGTCAATTCGTTGTGCGTTCATCACTTTCTTTGGCATGCGATTGTCGCCCATCCGTTGTACATGCCCCGCTCATTGCAAACGTTGAAGCTTCACGATTTTCAATACTTCCAGCTCATCGTACAATTGATAAAACTCATGGTTGTACCGGATACGCCATTGATCTCGCTCGCGAACGGCCCCGAAAATTCGCCGAAGGACCTTTCGTTCGTTGGTTCATGTTTCGCAGCCATAACATAGCACGGGTCGGATGATCGTTTTGTATACGCGGAGCTTCGTATTCCTGTGCGCAAGTTTTGAATTAATTATGTATAGGGAGGACCGAGAAATAGGTCTTATTGGCTAGTTGTATCCGTATCTTAATTTCTTCGGTTTCGTTGGCGTCCTTTGATAAGTTACAACCCAGATGGTTGAAGTTGTCTACATACTCGATATTGACGTCTCCCACTGTGATGCTTGAATTTGCTGGCGTTCTTGTTTTCGATTGCATCATGGCCTTTGTTTTGCTTTCGTTGATATGTAGTCCAACTTCCTTTGCGGAGTTATTGAGGTTATGCAGAAGGCTTTCTGCATCACCCAATCTTCGAGACATGATGTTGCTGTCGTCTGCGTACGCTACTAATTGAGTCGACTTGATGAGTAGCGTTCCGCTGCTGTCCATATTTATGGCTCGAATTACATACTCCAAAGCAAGGTTGAAGAGCGTCGACGCCAGGATCCGAAAGAGTAATCAGTTGTTCGTTTGCGGGGTCGTCGTTGTTTTGTATCCGTCCAATCCGAGGCTTTTGTTTCAGGTTTCTTGACTTGAAGTTTTTCTTAGGATGAGTTGTCGGCACATCGCTAATCCATGATAGATAGGGTTTAATCGTTGAGTAAAGGCCATCATGGGAATGCCTTGAAGATGCTGCTTTGGTGGTTGAGTTAAACGTTTTCTGTCACCTATCACGTAAGTAACCTGAGACGCTGCAGCAGCACTCAGGCGGTTACTCAGATAATGCGGGAAAGTAATGCCCCGTAGAGAGACATAGGAATTGGTAGAAGCCGTTCACCCTATGAAACTACTCCTGCATTGCTAAGGGTCCTCAGTTATGCCACAACTGAAGAAGCCTTTCAACCTTTATCTTCTCCCTTAAAGTAGGTACTAATATCGTCAGTTCACGTGAAATTCATGTAAATTCTGTCAAAATTTTGATGATCGTGAAATCGAATTCGCTTGGTGGTACTCACTTCACATGAAAGTCTCCACACCGGTATTTGACATTTCGCCAGCGAAAATAATGCAGTTGCACTTTATTTCACAATGAAAAGATGTCATCGACAATCAATCAGAACGCGAGTGAACATTTATCTTACATTGAGTGAATAAAAAGCAAGTCTCCACGGCACCGTTTTCACGAGAGAAATATATGCACGTTTTTCGCTCGGTGAACTCAGTACATACCTTTAGAATTCAGAGGGTGATGCTGGCTCTAATTAGTCGTCTGTAGTTTTTTTTTCTATAAATCCATCCATTTAAATTTTGGATCCTTGGATTAATTGCAAGGATGTCCTGTATATGTGCGCCACACAGACTTCGTAAAATGATATCCAAAATCCAATCATCACATTGCCCACAACACATATCGTGTAATTTGAAAAACATTTCAACAAATGTTTCTATTATTCGACACAGAATGCAAAATTCACATAGAGACCATATTAGTTGCTCACGCCAATCTTCAGCTATCTCTGCGAGTAGTACAATGATGTCAGGTTTGCGACGTGTCCTTTTCAACAATGCCAACAATTTCTTTTGCGCAATTCTCATCTTCTGCAGGGTATCTCTGAAACTCGAATCACGTACCGTACACCTTCGCTTATTCAGATTCAGATACTACGTAGATAATACATTTCAGTCAGCGAATTCTCATTTCGAATGCAATGCAGTAAAATGGAAGCTGATATCGAAACATTGTACTTCGGTGTTGTACGTAGTAGGTAAGGATACGCAATTGTCGTTCAAATATGGTTTTACTAGCAGCTAGTTTTCATATTGGCTGACTGTAACTTTAGCAGCACTATTATCTCTTTGCGTCTACTATCACTGTGAATGTGCCTGTCTAGACAGTTTCAATTTTCGTTCGTCTTCATCATTTTGACAATTGAAACTTGAGATGCCTGCGCTATTGAAGAAACGCATTCATTCTCGAACGCGATTGCTAAATGTTAAATATAAACAACTCATCATCTATTCATACTATTCATGAAAGAATTTATCATTTACCCGTCCTGACCAAAGCCGCGACACATATTTCCCGATAAATAATGAACAGATGTGGATAGAATGAGGCATTGATCTCTTCTGTTCACTTGACGCAATCAACGACACGTTCAATATTGAAAGTGGATACGGAGCTTGAAGACGATAGTGAAGACGAAAGCGCACATGTGTGGACATAGCCAATGGGAGTTTTTGGTATGCCACTCAAAATCGATTCAATTTTAGAATAACCAATAGAATGGAAAAAAGACGTTCTTTTGTATTATTCTTGTCTTCAGTGAATTGTAAGAATGTATACTAGGGCTAGGACATTATGGATGGAATACACCCTATGTAAAGGGCTGAATTAAGATCGAGAGTGAATTTTTTCGCCCAGGGATTTTATCAATAAAAATGGATACTTACTGTCGTGGAATGTGTCACAAACGGTGGGAATTCCATAAGCGACAGTCCGAGACCGGTTCCATAATTCTACTCGGCCATTTTATGTATTATTTTTCGATTCCACGGCGATTTGACATTTCACGATGAAATAACCGGGGAATCGGGAAAAATACATAAAATGGCCGAGAAAAATTATGGAACTGTTTTCGGATTATAGCTTATGAAATTCTCCAGCATTCCCCACATATTCCACGACAGTAAGAATACATTTTCATTGAAAAAACCGCAGCGTCGAAAAATTTCACTCTCGAGGTCAGTACTAGGCTTAAGCAACAAAATAAAAGAGTGCTACACAAAGAATGACAATGGAAAATTGGAAATTGAACAGAACGAGTTTTTGTTATAGTTCTTTGTGTGGCTTAATGTAGTCCAGACCTTTGTGAGCTTACCGTCAACTACCAAGGGCAGGCAGAAATACTGACGCTAGAACAACTCTAACCATTAAGATTCAACAAAAACTTCCTGCTCAAGACTTTCCAAGCGGAGCTCCTCAATATTGCACTCAGGACGTTTAATGGAGATTAAGCGATTGAAGAATAAACTCTTTTTACTCTGCCTAGCCGCAGTGGTTCTTAACCTTTTGTACGTGAGGGACCACTTGATAAAACTCGTTATTTGTCGCGGACCACTAACATTTCAAATCTGGGAAGAGCCATATAAATCATGAAATTTTGTACCGAGCATTGTGGTGATAGTATTATTCCTCTATATTTTAACGGCTGGCGGTAGAACTCCCAAATATTTGAGATATCCTAAAAAATATGGACCTGACGCTTCCATTCAACTCCTTCATTCGTCAGCTGACCGACCGACCCTCTGCCTTCATCCACCTATCTATAGAACTGCACACACACGGCGAATCCAAAGCCAATAAAATGGATTGAAATCCACGGATTCACGAATTAAACGTGTGTGTTCGGCTAATTTGACGAAAATATGTACATTTTTTTAAAATACATCATGAACATGCTCTCTCTAGTTGACCTCCCTATCGTTTAACATGATTAAGCAGTGTTGCCAGTAGGCGGCGTGAGTTCCCTTCCTAAAATTAAATTAGATTTGCACCTAAAATGAGTGTTTTTCTCCAAAATTTGTATAAGTACAGCAAATGATGCGGCGCCCTGGACGCAGGGACGTAGCCAGGGGAGGGGTCCATGGGGTCCGGACCCCTCCCGAAATGTTTTCAATGGGTTTCGAAAGTGCAGTGATGATAACATGAAAACTATAATAATGCGCACTTATTTAAATGTGCTATACATTTTCTTGTCAGGTCAGGACATCAGTACAAAAATTAACCGAAATGCACAATATTTTGAAATTAACCCAGATGTTGAAAAAAAGGGATAATTATTTATTTATGCCGTAATTTGTTTCCATATTTTTTTCTGTAGAAAAATAAAGTGTACACAGGAAGCCAAATGTACCTATTTACAGAAAATCGAACAAAATTGAAAATTTCGAATTTCATAAAAATACATACAAATAAGTAATCCATCGGCAAGGGGGATGTATCCAAATTGACCAGAGCTGTTTTTCATTATTTAACTTTGTATGAATCATTGCCAAAAAGTTCGGTAGCTGGAAATACGTTTTCTAAGGACGTTGGAAGTGATAGCTCCAAAAAAGTCAACATGAGTTAGAAATTAGGAATGGGTTTATTTGAGTTGATTTTGTTGTCCTAATTGGCTTTGCCAATAAATGGCCCCAATTTTGATAGTAACTTCTTCTCTGCAGAGTTAATTTATTTTAGATAGATATGCTAAGGTTGTACTTTCGTCGGTGATCACTTTTCATTAATTTCAACAACCTACGTTGAATTCCATTTTGCTGAAACTATTAATTTTCGAGAACAGCTTCATGTTTTTCTCACTCAGGATGATGATAATTTTCCTCTGATTTGTTTAAAGAAATTTGCAGAAAAAATCTACTTTCTGCTACTACTCTTCTCTACTTTCTTTGCTTACTTAACCAGTCACTCTATTCTCAAGACTGGAATTTAAGCTATGTCTTGCCTTGTGCCAATACATAAAAATGCTGACAAAGCTGAGACTGAAAATTATCAACGAACTATCGCTCGCTAATCCTTAAATTATTTGACCTGGAGGTTGACCAGGGTTACACCTCTAGCTCGACCACTAATAAATTTTGCATTTTCAGAGCTAAATCTACTACTACAAATCTTATATTAAAATTACACCTTAAAGTCTCTCAAGAATTAGTCAAACTTTACCAAAGCGATGAATCTATTCAAATCTAGTGAAACTGAAAAACTTTGACATTGGTGGCCCTCATTAATAGAAATGTGCCAACTTTAATCCCTCTGGGGTATATATTTAGCGAGAAAATCGCAATTCTGTGTTTTCAAATGGTAATTTTCGAAAATGGATTTTCCAAAAGTCGATGTAGAGCACATTGAACTCTACATTTTGCTGAAAAAACCGAGAGTCCTAGCTATCACAGTTTTTTTGAGATACAGCCGCCTAAAGCTGACACATGACACCGTTCCGTGATTGTGAGCATAACTCTATTTCTCTCAATTTCCACCAACATCAGGCGCTCCTCAGGGATCATACGTTGATCAATTTTTTTGTTTTAAAATTTTCTAGATATTCAGAAACTATTTAACAAGCTTGAAACATATGCAAATCATTATGACGATAATTCGTCATAATGATGAAAGTTCGAAATTGAGGTGACACATATGTTTTCGTCATTAGAATTCGTCATTTATTTTTGACGTTTGTGTAAATGATGAAATTGTCCCTAACAACAGCGATATTTTGATGAATATTCTGTTTAATAATTTAAAGGCACACTTTTCTTGAAGAATTTGAATCGAAACGTGTAAATATTGATAACAAATTTAATATTTTTCCAAAAATTCTTGTTCTTCATTTTTGCAACAGATGGCGTCCCCTGTCATTATTGAGCAAATGATGGTCCAAATGTGTAATTTGGAATTCGTGCTAATGATGGTAAATTTTCGTCATAATGACGTATTTGCGTCATTCGAAGATATGTGTGTCAATGTTATTAATCCCCTATGGAATTGGATTATATCGATCGGTATGTATCGAATAAAAAGTGATGCATTTCAACACATTTTTTTAGCTATGTATTTTTTCTGTATCACCAAAAATACAGTAAAACAGTTCTCCACTAGCAACACAAACAAAAAATGATTTACAGTAAAATTTCTGAAATCGAAATTCGGACCCCTCCCGAAACAAATTCCTGGCTACGTCCCTGCCTGGACGCTAACTGTGCTGTGCGGAGAAATGGATGTATGTACTTACATAGGGTAAACGCCAAGAGTACCGGTAAGGTGAAAATGCACAACTATCGACATGGCTTCTCTACAGGCGTAGACGTAATCCTGCTACCTGCGCTGAAGGCTGATTAGTTGGAACTCCATGCTAGCGGTCTCAGCTACACGCGGTGTATATAATCTATGCAAGATTCCCAATCTATATAAAAAAAAGACAAGCAGAGCCTCGACAGCACTCGCTTTACCTCTAACTTGGGCTAATCGAAGGGAGAAGGTGCCGCCCGTACCCCACTGACATAAGAAAATGCGAAACACATGCGTAAGCTAAACCGCACAAAAGGGTTCGAAAAATTGGGAAATTTAAATAGCAACATGGCAGCAATCAGTTCCAACGCTCCCAGAAATGCTCTTGGGGCCCTATGGTGATCAAATCCGGCATTCGAAGCCCCAAATATAGTAAATTTTTTGATGGCGTCCTCCGGTGTTGGAGTCCTATAGTACCTTTTCCGCATAAACGCAGCATTTCCAACAAGCTCTCGGTCGTCCTGACATTCTCCCTTCATGCCCTTTTCTCGTATTCATTTCCTTTTGGGTGTTCTCCATCAACTGCGATACATATCAATGAAAACAGTCCCAATCAATTGTCTACTGCTTCCGGGGTTTGTGTTTGCCAACTTTGATTTTTTTTTTGAAAATATAGTTTGTGCTAATTGAAAATATTTACATCGAACTATGTGGTAAAGGCTTCACGGACCACCTAATGTCATCTCAGGGACCAGGGATCGGCAATATGTTTTTGGCTGCGATGCCAACGCCCATCACACTGTTTGGGGAGCAGTGGTGTGTGCTTTAAGAAGACAAGCTCGAAACTTTTTCGGGGATTGGTTGGTTCCAAAACTGATCAATTTTTGAGTTCCATTATTACGACTGGTGATATAGAGTTCGCTGCCGAACAACTAAATGAGGTGTTGATAACCTATTACAAAGAAAGCTCTAAGACATGTGGTTTCAGTTCAGTTTGAAGAGTCCCTTGGTAGAACGAAGAACTGAAGCACAGAGTGCTGATCACGAGAAAATTCAACAGAGCTAAACGTACTAATGCTTAAACCGAATACAGAGTTTCGCTAACTGAATAATCTACTCGTTAGACGATCAAAACGAGAGAGCAGTAACAACGGCATTGGCCAGCTCGAAAAGCAGCATGGATTCTTTATGGAAAATCCTGTGGAAAGTTTAGAATTGGTGTTGAATCTCTTCCCCTTCTCTATTTGAGCTGAACCCTATTTTTCCTATTAGCCGAACATCGATTTTCGATGTTAAATTAAATTAAATTTTCTCCAGTGACAGTCTCACGGTCCACAAGACACAACACAAAATAGCGAAAATTATAGCATTTTTGGCGATGGAAGAATGACCGCCACAACCACAGCATGAAGAACGATCACAGGTTTATGTCAAAAAAATCAGCAACTGAGAACACATGATTGTCATGACAGCTTGTACGGAAAATTGCATTGGCAATACGGTCCACATGTCAAATCAAAAAATTGAATCCGATGGTCCCATACACCTTCGGATTTATCTCGCAATCAAAAAATCTGGCCGATCGATCGGAGGGTCCCTTAAATTAAGCAAAATCCACCTTTCACGGTATCCTAGGATACGCTGACAAAGAAATATTTCAATTTATATTTAAGGTTTTTATCATTTTTAAGGCTTGCTAAAACTCTCTAATGAGTGCTTGCATGTTCAATTTTATTTTGAACTGTAACAAAAGATCTCTCGAAATTGGACCCTCTGTTAATTTTACTTCACAATTTTGTAGTAAGCGAACGTAAAAATTGAAATTTCTAACAAAAAACAGATCAGGAAAACACGTTTTTTCGGTATGATGTTTTCCCGTCAATCGTCCAATCGTCAAATATGACGCCAATAGCTAGTTTTATTTGTTAGGCTATTCGTTCATCATTTCGAAAACAAACTTCAAAATTTAAAAGGCAATTAAAAAAATTAAAATGTACAACCGAATAGAATGCGTCTGTGTCATTTCAGTTTTCATTTTGTCGTAATTTTCGAAGAAAAAAAATCGGTAGGAGTCCGGACCACCTGGACTTATCCTACCTACGGTTCTGAAGCGAACATATTTTGCCAAAATATATAAAATTTTCATAATCATATACGTCCGCTTACGTTCAGCCGACCATGTGTTGTACTACTTTGAAACTGAACCAGTGGAAGAGAGCGGCAATTTGGCTACTGCCCAGGGGCGCCACAGAGGCTAAATCCGACCCTGTTCAAACCCTTTAAAGCCCCCGGTCCTGATAGACTTTTCGCGCTTTCTTTACTGTAAACTAGTGATGTGTAGCACATGAATGAGTCGTTCAGTTTGAACGACTCAGCAAACTGAGCAAAAGAGTCGGCTCAGCAGCGGTGCTATTGATTCGTTCAGTTACAAAATATATAAAATACTTAAATCTATAATTTGCCGACTTGTAGAATAGCAACCGCCAAGCGCCAACAATAACATTTTACAAAATGTCAAAAAATCTCTTAACAAAAGTCAACGATTTCTATTGAACAATGCTCAAAATGAAGATGTGGCACACTACTGAGCACTGAGCTGATTTTTTACTCTGACACACTGAACTGATGTGCTCACAGCTCAGTGTGCATAGTCGAGTCGAGTACCGACCGACCGAGCAATATGAAGATGTGGCACACTACTGAGCACTGAGCTGATTTTTTACTCTGACTCACTGAACTGATGTGCTCACAGCACAGCTCAGTGTGCCTAGTTGAGTCGAGTACCGACCGACCGAGCACTGAGTGGTTTGTTACTCTTACTCAGATACATTCTGTAAATGAGTCATTGAACGAGTTTTAATGAACGACTCAGTGAAAAGAGTCAGAGGTGATGTGTCGGCTCAGTGAAATGAGTCAAAATTCCCATCACTACTGTAAACCAACATCGGTCCATCTCGCTGAAAACTATTTTCAGAGGAAGCTACTCCTCGGGCTATATTCAACGCTCATGTCGTGCGGTGTACGTAGTGTTTTGTTCATTCTAAAAAATGGCAATAATCCAGACGAGCTCCCTAAATTTTATATGCCAATTAGTCTATCAGCATTTATCTTAAAAAGAGACGAAAGGCTATTGCTTCTTCATATTAGAAATCTTATTAAATCTTAAACGGGCAAACGTTTACTGCCGATGGTCAAACGAACCACGTAATTTTCTTGTATAATACTGGGAACAGATTGGACGCGTTGAATGCTGTCGAAGAAAGCATCTTAAATGGCTGAAATGTTTGCTGCGGCTGTTCAACATTAACAGCAAAAAACCTGTCAGCCATTTCAAGCATAACGGGACGTTGCCGAGTTTCTAAAAAAAAATCGTTGAGTATTTCACTTTTCCGGCATGGAAAAAGTTTTCGGTGAATAACTTTTTTGCAGGGGTGGGAAAACGACAATTTAATCATGCGCAACTGAGGGCCCTTCATGGGCAATCAAAGTGGCCAAGTCTGATTCCGAAAGCATATTTAGGGTAGTCAGATCAGGCACATCAATAAATTAGTGAAATTTCAACGATGGGCAAACAAACTACACACAAACAAAATTGAATGCAAAGTTGTCAAATCTACCGAAATATGTAGTTGCTTTTAGTTTAGAGAAATTCCTTTTTGCAGGGGTGGGCAAACGACGATTTTACCTGTGTAGTTTAGGGGTACTCTAAACTAGGCAATCGAAGTGGCTAAGTCAGATCGCTGAAGCATGATCAAGTTCCATCTAGATTAGTCGCCAAATGGCGGCGCGTCCCAAAAATGGCGTCGCGTACAGCCATTTGGCTGCTACTTAGCATCCACGCTATAGCAGCCAAATGGAGACAGAAAATTACATAACCAAAATTTCATTTTGGTGATTTTTTTAAATTTAATTAACAAAATCGGACTCTGCGCGTTTGAATTATTACACGGCCATTCAAGAATTATTCACGCAAAAGAACGAACAAAAGTTGCAAAATTGTCACCTTGAATTTGACAAGCGGTTGTCAAAGCGGTTGGTTGAGTTGCCATATTGAATATCAAAACTGGACGCATAGCCAAATGACGACTAGTTTGGATGGAATGACAACAGCCATTTGGCTGCACTTGACGCCATTTGGCGACTAATCTAGATGGACCTTTACGCTTAGGGTGGTCAGATCAGGCACATCAATAATAGAGTGAAATGAAGAATGTTTTTGTTCATATTTTTTTTTGCGGGATGGGCAAAATATTTTTTTCTTGGGAAAACGTGGGCAAACGAACAACGTTAGAAAAAGTTAAAATTTCGAAAGTAACGGGACGTTGCGAAATTCCCTAAAATAAATTTTTCGTTGAATGAAAATCCTACACGGAAAATGTTCTCGGTGAATATTTTTTTTTCCAGGGTGAGTCGGATCGAGGAAGCTTCCTTGGGTCGCCCACACATGGAGAATCCATGGATTCTATGTTCTGTCAATCTCCGTATAAAAAATTACAACTTGCCAGTTGGTCATTTTTTTATATGGAGTTTCTCAGCCTAAGGCCTCAGTAGCTAGTGCTAAGTTAACACATAAGGTATACATAAATTAATTATATATCCCTTAATAATAATAATAATAATAGGTGTGTTTTTTTGGTTATCCCGTGAAGGTTTGGGTAACGAAACTCCATATAAAAAAATGACAGGTGGGTCAGCTGGCACCTGTCATTTTTTTTATATGAAGTTTCGTTACCCAAACCTGCACGGGATAACCAAAAAAACACACCTAATATATGGAGTTTGACAGAACGAAGAATCCATATATTTTCCATGTGTGGGCGGTATTAGAGTGGTCAGATGAGGTGTATCGAGTGGGAGGGCAAATGAAAATTTTTCCTTGACAAACATGGCCAACGAATTATCTAAGAAAAGTATAAAAATACGAAAGAAACGCCTCCAACACATTATAATTAAAAAATGTTTACCTAATCCATTTTCCATTTATTTACTTGATTCACACTTCTACTGAAGACTGTTTCAACCAAAGGACGATTAATTACGTCTAGACTCCTCTGGCGATTCACTTTTAAATCCCATTATATCACCATCACTTTTGACTCGCATCCTGAATTTTAAATTTACCGTACAAACTGAAATAAATCATGCAAAGACTTCAATACGAAAACTTTTTCCCCGACCTACATTAATCTTCCCGGTACGTTTAGATTTAAAATAAAGTTGCGAGAACGAGCATTGTGTATGTATAAGTAGGTTAGAAATCTTTAAGTGAGATTCTATAGAATTTCAGAAATTTATGAGGAAAACTCTACATTAGTGGAACTCTTTTATTAAAAAAAAATCGATTAAAGTGTTCAGAACGTTAATTCCGTAAGGGTTTCACTATGGACTAGAACTGAATACTGCACGTTTGAATCCTTCTCAATATATTGTATTCCTGGAATGAAAAGCACGTCCACCCAACTTCTCAGAAATACATACATACTTTATTTTGAGGTAGTCACAATCTCACACAAACTTTCAAACGAAACCATTTTCAAATTATTTCCCATCTCCTGACAGAAGTCATTTTTCTAAATTTGTAATTTATGATTATGAGAGAAAGCTCCTTATGATTAATGATAAGTACCTACGTGGGAAGCACGTACAGAATTAAGTTTCTCTTCTCGTGAAATTATATAAGTTCCATACATATGAAGTGTGGAGCCAAACGGAAGTTCCGTCTCTCTTTGGTAGCATTCACGAGAATTATCCTTGTTTTATTATTTAATACATATTGCAATTTTAAATTTTACAATACACGAATATGGACATAGCTCAATTAAAAATTCTCTCACATAAAACTAAAACAATAATCATCATAAAAACAACAATGTGCGGCGAGTATTTGTACAAAATTCTTGTAAATGTCGTCATAAACTATGATTTATTTGCACCGAATGATTGCAATCGTAATTGAATTTTCTTTCCTTCCTGTCTATACCTTTGCGCATTTTCAATGGTGTGCAACGAGTAGGGCGCTCTCTCTCTCTCACTTTAGTGTCTAGGACTTGACTAGACACGTAAACATTTTTAATATCCTCGAGACGCGGGACAATCTTTTAACGGTAAGGTACAGTGGCGGAACGTACGGTGTCCCATGTGTTCAATGGAACACGAACCCCATGCCATAGGGGCCCTCCGCTCCAAAATGTGCGACACTCACATATTAATTTGATTGTTTCGTTGGCTGTGTGGCAAGTGGCCCCATCCTGTTGGAACCACATATCGTCCAGGTCCATATCCTCGATTTCTGGCCACAAAAAATCCGTTATGTGGACGCATTTGGTCGATTATGTTGACCAAAAAAATCACGAAGTGCACGAACAGCATTTTGATTTGAACGTTCATTTTCGTAAAGGGTTTCAAAGACCTTAACGCGCTGCTCAATTGTTTACTCCATGGTTGAATTTGTCAAACACTGAAGCAAAGAAATGTCTAATAAAGTTGGGCGAGAAACTAACCGTTAAGGGCTGAATTAAGAACGAGAGTGAAATTTTTCCCGAATACATTTTCATTGAAAAAATCGCAGCGGACAAACATTTTACTCTCGATGTCAGTACTAGGCTTTAAGGTGTGACACTCAATTAACATCGTGCATTCTAGTTGGACCACCCGTTAGGTAACTCTTCTTCGGAATCACCACGTTTAACATTTTGGTCATAAAGGTGGCCTGTTCTGGAACTTGCGGTTACTTCATATTTGTTCCTTTGCTTCGGTTGTTTGGAGTCGTTTTTTATCACAAGGGTTGGCAAAAAGTGGACAAACATCAGGAAAAGGAGCAACATGAAAATATTTATCGATGATATCGAATTAACCAGGCGATTTCAAGCTCAACATTTTTGGGTATGAAGAGCTATGCATACATACAGCACCACAGACATTTGACCATTTCTAAAAACAATTACAAGGTAACTAAAGAGCTGTTTAACAATTTAGGAGGCTCGCTGCTTTCGGATGATGTGCGTGAAATCATTTGGCCTGAAAGGACTTAAATCTACAAATGTGTACCAACTTAATAAACATACGTTTAATGCTTATTTGATCACAAAAATAAAGAAGAATACTCGGCATCTGTTTAATAAAACTAAAACTCGGATAACTTGCAAGCTCCTCTTAAATAGTTATTTTAAACAGCGTTTTGCACATTCAAATGTGTGCGTTATTCTTTTCGTATTCAAAGCAACGCCTAGACCGGCAGATCTGTGGAGGTTTCTGTGTTTCTCTTCACACTCTCCACTATAATTTCAGTTTGACCCTCTAAAAGTAATGGTGATATTTTACTAAAATGTCCTTATCGCTAGAAAAAAGACTGTTGAGATTAGATAAATTAGAAGGTAGGGATCCCCATGTCAATCTCGAACACAAGAAATTTTGAAAACGTTACGCCACTGGTAAGGTATAAGCACTCAGCCGCGCTGAGTAAGAACTAAAGGGTTTTCCAATAGGGACGCTTGATCTTTGAAATGAAAAAAAAAATACATGTAGGAGAGATATTTGCGAATTTTTTTTTTTATTTGAAAGGTCCATCGACCCCATTACATATGGAATATGACATCATTCAAATGACCGCCACGGCTTCGGTTGGTGGCGCGCACACGAAAGGTCCAATTTTCGATGACTCTGGCGCACAAATCGGGCTGTATTTGATCGATGGCGTGGCGTATGTTAACTTTGAGGGCATCGGTGGTTTGCGGTTTGTTGGCATAGACCTGCGACTTAAGAAAACCCCACAAGAAAAAGTCCAGCGGGGTCAAATCGCACGATCTCGGTGGCCAGTTCACGTCGCCTCCGCGCGAGATGACCATGCCCGTAAATTGCTCGTGCAGAACATCCATCGTAGCGTGTGCTGTGTGGCACGTAGCGCCGTCCTGTTGAAACCACATGTTGTGCAGATCCATATTCTCGATTTCAGGCCAAAAGAAGTTGGTTATCATCGACCGATATACAGCCCGATTTGTGCGCCAGAGTCATCGAAAATTGGACCTTTCGTGTGCGCGCCACCAACCGAAGCCGTGGCGGTCATTTGAATGATGTCATATTCCATTTGTAATGGGGTCGATGGACCTTTCAAATAAAAAAAAAAATTCGCAAATATCTCTCCTACATGTATTTTTTTTTTCATTTCAAAGATCAAGCGTCCCTATTGGAAAACCCTTTATAACTTTATAGTGTTTTGTACGTTTAGTGCTTGCACATATCCGGCAGAAAGTCGTAAAAAATGCAAACTCCTTTTTCCTTTATCATGGCCATGGGGAATGTGTATAAATATACAAACATCGTGTCTCTCTATTATGATTCTCTGAACTGAAGTAATTTGCTCGGATAGACCGGTGTATATTAAATAAAATATCTGTAGGTTCCCTGTACCTATATGTATCTTCCTAACCTTGCTTGAAAAAAAAATCAAATTTCTCAACTTGATAGTTTTAGATAGCGAAAATACGATTTTGTACAGATTTTTATACTGGAAATATTGGTTTATTTTTTATTTTATTGGTTGATAAGGTTGGTTCGCTATTTTACATATTTTTTTTTAATTTTCGTTTCATTCGGTGAGATTTTTTTCTAGTGGTTATTAATTTAGACTGGGCTCCAGAAAGTCACCAGAACTACAATCTAGCCTAACTTAGGTCATAGGTATTCGTGCTTCAACTCCTGATTTTCTATCATGCAAAAACGTAGCCGCCCCCACACAAACGGTTCCGGGTGTGATTTGAAGTAATATTTACATGAAGTGTTTGTGTACACAATAGGTTCGTTTTTTACTACATCCCGTGTAGGTTTGGGTAACGAAACTTCATATAAAAAAAATGACAGGTGGGTCAGCTGGCATTTTTTTATATGGAGTTTCGTTACCCAAACCTACACGGGACAACCAAAAAAACGTACTTATTATCCCACTTAGCTAGGATTCAAACCAGGCTGGTTTTTGATTAATTACTCCTGCGTCCTTGCGTTTTCAGGATGCACAAACGCAAAAATCAATGCATAAACGATTTCCGATCGATTGATGCCAAATTCATACTTATACGACCTTATTTAAAAAATGGCGGCCAACTTCACATTCGAAGTTTTTCGAAGTGCTATAATTAATTAATTAGCGATGCACAAACGAAAATTATTGTTGCACAATCATGCACAAACGTAGCCGCCTCCACACAAACGGTTTCTGAAGCGATTCGAAGAATTAGGCGGCTAACTTCACATGAGTGATTTTTTACTAGCTGCGGTACTGCGTCTGCGTCTCATTATACTAGAGGCGAATTGTTTTCTGTTGTTGTTGTTGCTATTTGCATTATATTGGTATATTTTTGGTATACAGTGTACGCTCTCATAACCAGATACCATGGGGACCAAAAATTCTGTCCGTTTGTTAAAGGCATGGAATAGACAGCTAAACGGAAAGGTAAATCAGCTGTCATCCCATACAAACTGCATGGTCCGATTTTAAAAAGCGGTGTTCCCTATCTTTCATGTGTTATTGTGAAGTTTTTACGAAGTAAGTGGGGGGAAAGATTGTTGCTGGAGGAAGTCAGGAAGTGTATCTATAAAATGTAATAGTCATATCGCAGTTTCAGTGCGACACAAAAGTAAAAAAGACGAATGTTCCCTACCTGTCAGATCCAGTCTGATATGAAAAATTGACCCATTAGTCGTTTCTACGGGCCTTTCCTTTAGTTTTTTATTCAATGGTTAAAGGTATCCGTTTGATACAAAACCACCTTCACTAGAAGCCGGGAAGCAGCAATACATGCACACAAAACGAGCCTATGAACATGTCGTATATACGTTGCACGATGCACTAACACAAGCACATCGCATGTTAAAAAACCGTGTCTGCTCTGATAAAAGTCGCGAAAACATGTGGAAAATTCACTTTTTGTCGGGATTTTGTTCTTTCACTGCATTCTAGACACTTTAATTCACGACACATTCCACTTTTCGCGACGAAAATCGACCGGGAACCAATACTTTTCGTGTAAAGTTTGTCGCGACCCAACCCGATTTGCCTTTACCGCAATGTAAATTTTCGATCTGAACAGGCCTATGATTTGGCGCTTAAGTATATGAACGTGTTCTGCTTCCGGGCTTTGTATAAAGATGGTTTTGGTTTGATAGAATAGCTGTCTTCTTCTTTTTTCTTACCAACCGCACAAAAAGGAAATAATCAAACCAAAAATACTGAATTAGTGCTCATAATTCTTGTAAGTCTAGAACAAAGAAAAACAGACAAATTCAAACCCAACCCCATAATTGTGGTTCTTCTAAGAAACATTTTTTACACCAATTTCACAAAACCTTGTCAACGCAACGGAACTTTTGTGAAGACGGAAGGAAAATAATGGGGGGGGGGGGGTTAAATATAAGCAACGCCATCTAGATACATCAAGGCCGCAACTCAGCTGGATAATGACGCCATGGATCCGTATTCAATTTATTGACGGCTGCAAAAAAAAACAGAAACAAACATAAGCACGTCATCAACAGCAAGAACAAGGCAGTGAGACTAAACATTACAAAGTGGCACACAGATGGGCGAGTGTACTTTTTTTCGCGAGTTTCGTTTAGAAAATGTGTTCTTTGAACGGCAAACAATTAATTAAAAAGATAGTGGTTATGTGGGTTATTGACAGTGTGCAGAAGTTTTTATACTCAAAATTTAGTGCATGGAGAATGTGTCATAGAGTGAAAGATTTCCCCATTTAGGGATACCAATCAGTTTATTTGTGATCGCGAATAGATAGTACGGATATTATAGGAAAAAACGAGTAAGTACGTAAAACGTTTCGACGGCGGTGCTGCCATCGTACAACCGCACAGATAAATAAAAAGTAACAAGCCACTGGCTAAATGCCATATGGCCACCATGACGTCACTACTTGAGATGATGACGACAATTTCAACTGCGGATTTGACGTTTACGAGTCTACATTGCGGCCTTAATATATAGACGGCGGTGATATAAGTCGTAGGTACGCCCGAAAAAACTTTTAGCCCGAGGTGAGCGAAGGGTTTCCAAATTTTTGCCGCGCCCGAAATTAGCCTCGGTCTCGTTTTCTAATATGTACATACCCAAGTAACAATTCGTATGCTTTAAAGAAGCACTTCATCCTGTAACATTCATATAGTAACACAAAATCAGTTTATCGTGTGACATCGCTTATATAAGTATTTTGATCCGATAAAAACTCTTTAAAACACTTTTCGGAAAGCTTAAAAAGTTCTTATATAATCAATTCACGACTACATCCAATAAGACTTCGATAGCACTTCTTAAAACGTTAACCTAAAAAGATGCTCCATTAAATACTTCTTTGTAGTCTTTATTGAATGACAGAAACACACATGACTGAAATCAACACACACACATGCATATAATCTTCTATAGCACAGTCAGTTTCATTTTTATAGTGTGACATTCGTGTTATCATCCTAAATTGTTCAGCGTAGTTTTATAGAAGGATGAACTTTGTGATTTTTTAAAGAATTAACACTTATGAAGTGCTCTGGAACACCACGTTTCTTGAATTGAATTCATTGAAATATTGCATGAAAGCAACATTTTCTCACTCATTCTTAACTTATGAATCAATTAAGATAATCTCAGCCCAGAAACTGGCTGCATTTTATTGATGAACGTGTGAATTTAATTAGCTTCAACTGATTGACATATAAAGAAGAAGGTGCATCAACACGTGTTGAGCATTTCGATAGAAGCAATGAACCAGTTGTAGTGTTTACGAGCAATGCTGACTATATGTGAGGTTGGCCGAGTGGTTAAGGCGTCGGACTTGCGTACGACGGTCGCTGGTTCGACGCTGGCCGCAGGAATTTTGTTTTCTTTTTTTTTTTGCAAACGCGAGAAAATGACAGAAAATGATGACATAACACATATGATGTATGTCTTTTCGAAAGTGTAATTCAGCGCTACAATAAGGTTCAATTGGATCAAAAAACGGCGCCAAATGCCATAATTGGACTGTTATTCAGTGGTTACACCCTGTAAAGTGCCCCTATTATTGTTAGAAAAGAGTACTTTACGAAGTATTATAGGGCTGAAATTGTTACTTGGGGTGTTCCCCCTCTTTGCACATAGTTTACGTTTTGGAGAGGTTGTGGTGTCTCCCCTCTCCATGTTGAGTTGATGTTTGAAGAGGTTGTGGTGGCTCCCCTCTTCGTGTTGTGTGTTTGAGAGGTTGTTGTGTTCCCCTTTCTGAAATGTGAGTAGAGGCGCGGTGCTCCGCTCCGGGGTTGTATAGTCTTATCGCATAGAGAAGACACACATAATTTTCAGACGCTTTTCCATTGCTCCCCAAGTGCTCCTGCACCCAGGGAAATGCGTTTTCATCAGAAGCTCAAAAGATTCGCCAGTTGATTCCGCCCAAGTGCCATCCGCTCTTATTATTAAGGACGCACACGGCCTTGCTTTGGACAAAATCTTGCTGATTCTACCAGAGCATTTGACGATGTCCAGTGATTGGCGCAAAACGTCCCAAGCTTGACCCTTTACGGTTCTACTAACTTTTTTGTAAATTTTCAGGCAGTCCTTGTATGGCTTCCAGAGCTTATGTTTGTTGCAGATGTTGAATAATATCCCGAGTTAGCTTCCGTAACTTATAAAGGTCCATGTTACACCATATAAAACCTTATAATATTAATTTATCATACCACTAATTTTGCCAGGAAAATGTTTATGCACTAAGGACCTAAAAATGATAAAAATGAGTAAACTTTTCCTTGAATAACATACCTCTTAATCATATTTTTCCTTGTTCAAACAAGCCCAACCGAAAAACCGTTGTGCAAGGCCTCGTACATTTCTCTTCAAGCCAATCTTCGAACCATCGCCACACCACATCATTGCCAGTCCAATATGTCTCCACAGAAAATTTCCCAACCCGTCTCCATACGTGTTTTGTCATCGCGGCGCTCATGTCATTTTGTTGCCCTTTTTTCATTGCATGTAGGAACTTTTTCGATTCGACTGATTGCCGTGCGTTGCGCGTAAAAAATGTAAAATATCCCGTTCAGAAATGTAAATAGTGCGTCTAGACAAAACGGTGAGTGTTCGCTTGTGTCGAAGCGATTGTTGGTTTGGCCAAAAGTGTCGGGCAATGGTGGAAAATTCGCAATAAAAAATGTCGGAGTGACAGCGAATCCGGTGGAAAAAATACGATGATGGCAGTCTTGACGGCGGAGGTCGTTTTTGTTGATTGTGTGTTGCTTCGTTCGGCCACTGCGGTGTGAATGTGTGTGTGCGTTCGTGTTGTTTTCCCAAAACCGAGCGGCCGCGAAGCAGTCGAAGACGGCTGCTCGTCGGGCGTCGCGCTTTCCGACGTTGTGGGTGTATGTGCATTCGGCCGGCCTATACGTATACGCGGCGGTGGCGCTATGCGATTGTATGTTGCGTTGTCAATTTTGTAGGGTTGGCACATAATGTGCAGCAACGAACTGTTGACATGAAATTGTTGGGTTGTCGAGACGATTGCGGTGCATAGAGGAGTTTTGTGCAATTTTCGCACATAACCTCGTCGAGTGATCAAGAGTTTTTTTTTGTGACGAAGAAAGTCCTAGTTTCGTGTTCTTATCAGGTTTGGTTGGATTAGTTTGTGATGAAAGCATTTTTGGATAGAATGAAGGATTAGTAAAAGGAACAACATCAGGTATAGGTGAAATAAGGATACAGGAGAAGAGTCGTTTGTGTTTTTTCATTTGGACTCATTTTTGTACAATGGCAGAGAATTTGACAGCTCGCAAAATGTCAACAAAAAGCCTTTAACTTGCTGAATAATACTGGAAAATGTACATAAACAGTATTTTGCACCTGTTGTAAAGGATGTTACTTATCGCGGAGTGCATTGAAAAATTTCGGTTTGTAAATTTTAACATTTTGGCATTTTTTATTGATGCGCCAGAAAAGTCGCCATTTGCTGAACAATTTTCCGACCGAATCGTCAAAATCGTCTAAATCTTTGCTGGGAATATTTGAAATATGGCCAAAGAAAAAACTTCTTTGGAAACTGGAGGTCAATTGTGTTTAATGGGTTTAATGTTTGGATTATTACTTATCTCAAAATATTTGATCCTTGGTTTGATGGCTTCTTTTCTCTCATTACTGTTGAATCGCATCGCATCTATCTAAAAAATAAGAAAAGAAAAACGAAATCGGTTTGATCTTATTAAGCATTTGCCGTTTGACTTCTATGACTTGGGAGCCCACACTCCAAAAGTCTACGTTACTTGACATTGCTAGCAAGGGATACTAAAGGTGGCCAGATTCCTGAAGGACCAATGCTGTACATACTAGTCGTGTTCGGGTTAGAGGCAAATTCGTACACATCGTCCTTATTTGTAATACTAGGTCATCCCCGGGTGGATCAGCAAAACGTAATGGTTGGAGAAACCTCTTTCAAAATATCCATCTATGCCCAGCTTTCTTCAAAAGGAAGATGAATCGTGGACGTCCTCTAGCACTAAAACTATTGAATGTCTACTTGACGCGCATTTTTCGGGAAGTTCGGTAACTTCCCCACCTGAATGTCCCACAAGTCTCACAGAACCATGTGACAGTGAATCTATTCTATCTCGTTAGAAGATATTATGGGCTATTTCTAGCTTCGAACCTTTTAAATCAGCGGGATCTGATGGAATTATCCCCGCAGACTTGCAGCAATGCTTGGAGATTACTTATCCTTGGTTGGAGAACATACTAACAGCCTGCATTGGTCTAGTGTACAATGTACATCCTTCGCACATGGAGAGAGGTGCGGGTTACGTTTATCCCGAAGACAGGCAGAAGCTCGCACGCACAACCTAACGATCTTAGGCTTATTAGTCTTACTTCAACTATGCTTAAGTTACTGGAGCGTCTCGTTGATATTCATGTACGAGCTAGCATCCCACCGCATCTTCTTTCAACGGCTCAGCATGCTTATTGCAAAGAAAAGTCAGTGGATACAGCTCTGCACTCATTAGTCAGCTATATCGAAAAGTCGCTTTATCAACAGGAATACACAATGACTGTTTTCTTAGACATTGAAGGTGCTTTTAATATCATCAAACCTAGTGCCATTACCGACGCACTTCGAAGTCTTCACGTCGAAGCGTCCACTTGCACACTAGTAAATACGTTATTAACATCTAGACGAATTCACACCACGCTGGGCTCGTCATCTGTAAGTAGGTATGCGTGCAGGGGTACACCACAAGGAGGTATTTTATCTCACCCACTCTGGAATATAGCTATTAATCAATTGCTTGTAAATCTCGAGGATATTGGTTTCAAGGTCACGGCATATGCTGATGATGTTATAATCGCTGTGACAGGTAAGTTTCCAGAAGTACTTAGCGGACTATTGGAGAACGCCTTGTCTATTTTGGAAAACTGGGTAAACCTCAGCGGGGTTAGACTTAATCCAGCTAAAACTGAGTTTATGCTCTTCATTAGAAGACGCACCATGACAGCGACTGAAATGAAAATGTTACGCATGTCAGTTGGTGTAACCAAAAGGGACCACATCAAGAGTAGCTACATCCGAGGCAGCTTGTCCATAGACCAACCAATCACCGAAAAGCTCGAAGACCGACGAATGGATTGGTATTGCCATGTTCAAAGGCGTCCGTCTGAGAACCCCGCAAAGAGAGCGATATCAATGGAAGTTCCACTTGATGGACCCAAGGCCAGAGGCAGACCGAAGAACACCTGGATGTGTCAAATGAAAAAGCAACAACAACGCATTGGTCTCGGCGATGACACGATCCAAGATAGAGCTGCCTGTAGAAATATGCTGAGAAATTATCGCCAAAACGGGCGATGTGCCTACACCGCAGGTCGAGCAACGCGGAACCATGGAGCGGTATAAAGAACGAGGCAAGGAAGAAGAAAAGAAGACGCACCATTCCTTCTGTTAACCCTCCCATATGCTACGGGATAGGCAACTCACTTTTGCTGAAAAGGCTAAATTTCTTGGACTGTTGCTCGATAGAAAGCTTAGCTGGAAACCCAACATTCAAGAGAGGGTGAATTAAGCAACTATAGCACTCTATTCGTGCAGGAAAGCAATAGGAAAGAACTGGGGCCTGCAACCAAAGGCACTGTATTGGATCTACACTGCTATCGTACGACCGATTCTACTCTACGGCGTTTGCGTATGGTGGTCAGCACTCAGTAAAACTACTTATAACTTGCTGCCGAAAGTACAAAAAATGGCTTCCATTGTTATAACTGGAGCCTTGCGTTCTACACCTTCGGCTGGACTCGGCACTGTGCTCAATCTGCTGCCGTTGGATCTACTAGGCCAAAAAATTGCTGCCAACACGGCACTACGCTTACGTGAAACTAGTCAGTGGCAAACACTAGAATACGGCCACGCAACGATACTTCGAAACTTCAACCTCCCCTTGGAGACTGATTATACTAGTCCCAAGTATGCTTTTGGCAAAAACCACGATTGTTTGATTCCGCCAAGGGATCGCTGGGATAACAATGCTCCCCTATCTACAGGGTATTTGGTATTTTATACAAGCAAACCATCTACGAGGTATACCGTCAGGGGAGCACCTAGCCTTTCGGCCTTTATCTCCCGGTCCCGCTAAAATGTTTGGACCTTCGGCTTTTTACTGACAAGGTGTTGTTGTCAGACGGGGATTTCTCCATCCGGCGCATGCACACACCATCAGGAATCCAACCCCGGGATTGCATCACTAGCTGGATGACTTGGGTAACAACCTCCAGCCACTACGAGTTCTTCTTCTTGTAGCGGTGCAGAAAGGTGTGTAACCTCTGTGCATCTATGTGGGTACGATTTATGGTTCGTCAATGTTTGTGTCCGTGAGGTCTAAGGACAAAAACATAGCTGCTGCGATAGGGTTTTCCCACAGTGATATAGGGGTAAGATCAGTGGGCGCAGCGGGGCATTGAAACAAATGGCCCACATCATGAGGAGTGCCATTGCAGTTTGGACAGATGTTTTGGATGTCCGGGTTTATGCGAGAAAGGTACGAATTAAGGCGTGAACAAAAGCCCGACCGAAGTTGAGCTAGTGTTACTCTGGTGGCTCTCGGGAGCCTAATCTCCTCAGGCGAAATTGGTGGTGGGCGCTCTGAGAGGACTCTATTCGCACCTAAACTCGCGATAGACCGATTCACTTCTTCAGTGTGGATCGCTGCAATGGCGGCTCGGTATGTAACTTCATCGTAAGGGTCCCGTTTGTATCCCTGAACCTCTCTCTCAAGGTCTCGTAAACCACGCCTGACATGTCGTGGTGGAGGAATTCGGTCCATGAGATGATTATTGGGATGATCCTCACGGTAGCAACCAACAAGATAGTGTTTAGAGAGTAGGAGATTGTGATCACGTATTGGCATCAATTTTGTCTCCTGATGTAAGTGATCCTGGGCAGACATCAGAAGGCAACCTGTCGCGATGCGTAGAGCGGCATTTTGGCAGACCTGAACTTTGGACCAGTTTGTGTCACATAGACTATGTGTCCAAACTGGGGCTGCATAATCAGCGGCCGCTCGACCCACCGCTTTATAAGTAGCTAGCATGGTTTCTTTATCTTTGCCCCAGGTGCTACCAGCTAGAGCTTTTAAGATGTTGTTCCTACTGCGCATTTTTTCACATACTGAAGCTGCATGATTCGCAGACGTCATCATGTTCTCTAGGTGAAGCCCGAGAATTTTGGGGTTTTTAACAGTAGGAACAGAATTGTTGCCAATACGTATATCCATCTCCCATCTGATGTCCTCCCACCAAGTGGTTAGAAAAGTCGCAGAAGATTTGGACGCAGAGATGGTGAGGTTTCGGCTTTGGAAAAATGCCTGTAATCGTCCTAGATAGCGATTAATTCGGAGGCGCATTTCATCCTTATCATTCCCTGTGGCGAGTACGGTGCAATCGTCAGCATAGGAAATCACCTCGATTCCTTCAGGTGGTGTGGGAAGGCCGGACATGTAGATGTTGAACAGAGTGGGGGAGAGTACCCCTCCCTGTGGAACACCTAATTTGATTTTCCTAAGCTTAGAACGTTTGCCTCGAAACTCGGTGAAGGAGTGCCGACCAGCTAGATAGTTGGCAATCCAACGAATCTCTTGTGCAGGAAGATGCATATTCAACAGATTTGCTAAAATCAATTCAATCAAAAGCATTTGATAGGTCAATTGCCACCAGAATGGTTCTGTGACAAGGACGACGTTGATTTAGCCCATTGCGAATGCGTGTAGTGATCGCATCGAGGGCAGGGGTGGTACTATGCATTTTCCTGAAGCCATGCTGGTGAGGTTCTAGCCTCGCATGTGCAACAAGAGTGGGGTGAATAAGGGCCTCCAGCGGCTTTGCGACAGGAGACAGTATCGTAATGGGGCGATAGGATTCCCCGAAATTTGCGCTCTTCCCTGACTTGAGACAGGGAACAATTCGACCTCGAGGTCTAGATTTAAAAAGAAAGCTGTTTCGATGGGTTGTGCCCATATCGCAAGTGGTGTGAGATGCGTAGAAGCAGCTGAGTAATTGAAAATATGGTCCACGTCATGTGGACTGGCTCCGCGGGCTGGGCGACTTAATTATTTATTCGTGATAAGTAAGAGTTTGGTCGTGGGCACCAGCCGGATCGAAGTTGAGCTAGGGTGATACGGGTTGCTCTTGGTAGTGACTCTTCATCTGGAGATATGGCAGGAGGTGCCAAGTACTCGGTTGTTCGCGAGACTTTGAGTGGCTTTATGAACTTCGGATGTGTTTAAATTTGCAATAGCCGCCTTTTAGTCGGATTCATCGAAAGGAACTTTTTTGTAACGCTGGAGTTCACGCTCTTTGTCCCTGATCGAACGTCTGATTCAACGTGGCGATGGTGTTTTGTCCATGAGTAGGTTGTTCGGATGGTTTGTTCGATAACATCCGACTAAATATTGCTTAGTGAGTTCATTATGGCTCCTCAAAATCATTATTTTTGTTTCCTGGTGTAGATGATCTTGTGAAGACACACTTAACACAGCCGGTGATGGTTCGTAGTGCTGTGTTTTGAATGTGGCTCCAGTTTGTGTTGCAGAGACCATTGGTCCACGTTGGTGCTGCGTAGTTGACTAAGGGGCGACCGATCGCTTTATACGTAGCCAAGAGGGTTTCTTTGTCTATGCCCCATGTACTTCCGGCAAGTGCTTTTAATATTTTATTCCTGCTCCTAAGTTTGGAATATATTTTTTTCGGCGTGAGTGTTTAATTTGCCGGAGTTGTCGAGCGTGACACCAAGGATTTTGGGAGTCCTGGTTGTTGGGATGATGTGGGTTTCAACGTAGATGGGCAGTTGTGTGTTATACTCTTGATTGAAGCTTGTGAATAATGTGGCGGAGGACTTGGGCGCAGATAGCTTCAGGTTTTTATTCACGAAGAAAGCGTTGAGAACCCGCAGGTATTCGTTTATCAGATTGCACATTTCGGAAATGTTGTTACCAGTTGCCATGATGGTGCAGTCGTCTGCGTATGAGATGATTTGTAATCCCGTTGGTGGTGTGGGTAATCCTGACATGTAGAGGTTGAAGAGAGTGGGGGATAAGACTCCACCCTAGGGAACGCCTTGTTTGATTTTCCTGAGTTTAGACTTCCCGTTTCTAAACTCTGTACAGGATTGACGACCGGCAAGGTAATTAGCGATCCATTTATGGATGTACGGTGGTGTAGTATTGCGGAGATCTGTCAGCAATAGAGTGTGGTTGACAGTGTCAAATACTTTTGACAGATCGAGAGCAACAAGGACGGTACGCTTGCATGGTTGAGGCCATTAAATATGTTGGACGTGATCGTATCGAGAGCGGTGGTGGTGCTATGCATTTTACGAAAACCATGTTGGTGATTGGCAAGCTGTATGTGCTCTAACAGTTTCGGCAAAACTAGTGCTTCCAGTATTTTGGCCACAGGGGTTTACCTGGTTTGGGTATTGGGTTTATACGGCATTTCTTCCATAACTCAGGAATGATGAATGATTTTAGCGATAGATTCATCGTAGCAGTGATATAATCAATGGCCGGTGAATCGAGATGTTTCAGCATGATCATAGCAATGCCGTCAGGACCGAACGCTTTTGGCATTTTTAATTGCAAGTCTTACTTGATTTGAGGTAACCTGAAGGTGTTTTTTGGTGGTGCTGTTGCGGATAGCTTTTGTAATAGTGCGCTTGAGCTTATCTTTTTCGGGATTTTCGACGAATTGTTGATTGAATTTGTGAGCGTATTTATCGTCGTTATTGCAGGTCTTATCACCGAACTTAACGGCTACCTTACCTTTGAGTTTTGTGGGGTTAGATAATGCACGTACCGTTGCTTACACCGGATTTTATGTGGCAGGATTTTAAATGCTTGTTGCATAGTTGTCTTCTGTGGTCATTTAATTGTTGGGTTATCACATTATATTTAGGTCGCTGATACGAGGATCACGTGGGTCTATTGCTCTGAATTCATCCCTCATTTTTGTCTGGATAGAAAGTGTGGTCTCAAGATTGGTATGCGGCCGGAAGGGATGTATCCACTAGCAGCATCTAAGATACTCTGTCTCAGATTTTTTTCATCAATACGTACGTCGGTGGGAATTGGTAGGGCAGAGAACGTGTCGCTGGTGTATGCTTGAAAGCCGATCCAGTCTGCTTTGCTGAAATTTGTGTACGTCTTCGTGCGCAGAGAAATCGTCGGTAGTGAATATCGTAATGTCTTACAAGATCGGCTCAATGTTGTTTATTTTGCTATTGTTTTTCTTGGAATGAATGTATTTTTTTCGACAGTGGTAATTTACAAAAATCCACATATTGCCCTAATTAATTAATATAATTATTAATTTAATATTAATACAAAAACATGATAAAATCAATTTCTTTTGTTTCTTCCAGCAATCCGTTTTATCTACTAAGTAATGTTTCAAACCAGCTTTAAAGAGCAACTCATCATCAACCAATACAAACAACTTTCAGTTTATTCTCCGACATCCCACACATCTTCAATCCCGGACACTTCAATGCACCCCCTTAAAAAATGCACCAGAATTATCACTGCAGCCACTAAATGACGAAATGGCAACGGTCGATACAAAACTTGAGCATTGGCCCGCAAACAATTTGCCATTGGATAAATTCAATAAACTTCTCACAAATAAGAGTAGCAGCAGTAGTCTTAACACCGCCGTAGCAGCACCTCCGTCGATATCGTTGCTTACGGCCATGTCGTCGACTGCATCGAAACGTGACAGTATAGGGAGTAGCAGTAATGCTAGCTCCAGTAGTGTCACGCTAAATAGTCTTAACAATAATAGCGCTAGTAGTAGTAGTAGTAACAATAGTAGCAATAGTGGTAGTAACATAAACGGATCCGATCATCATCAGCAACAACAACTGCAGCCCAGTCAACAGAAACATCAGAAAATGATTGAGCAGATGACGGCCAATTTGAATTTAAGTGATACGGCCAGCGAAAATTCCGACGGATCGGTCACATGTTCGTATTGTACGATTTCGTTTCTCGACAAAAACGAATTGCGACAACATTGTCAGACCGAAACGCATCAGAATGTGATAATGTCCGATGAAGGTAGGATCAAGCTTTGTTTTATTTTTCGGAATATTGACCTTTTTTCCTTATTTATTTAAACCAGGTCGTGATTGGAAATGGCGTCCGCCTCCTCGTGGTTACACAGCCGATTCGTATACGCTCTGTGAAAGCTACTCCGAATCGCAACTGTGTCACTACGGCAATCAATGTGTCGAAGCGCACGGACTGGACGAGCTCAAAGAATGGAAAGAACGTTTCGAATATCGCAAGATGCGTCTTCAGCGCGCCTGCGAAAAAGAGCTCTACGGAAAAAGCTACACCGAAGAACTGCTGGAAAAGTGGTGCTCGGCCACCAGTCCTGATAAAGTGATGCGCGAAAAAATCGATAATATCGACGAATCGTGCTCCAACGAACTGGTCACCACGATCAGCTCGAAAGTTTCGAAACGCGAGTGGGTGTTTGTGATGAAAACGCAACGACACTTACGTGCCGTCGCTCTACTCCAAGACTCACATCGACACCATTTTACGATCAAATCAATAGTACCGGGTGGCAGCGCGGCGAAAGCTGGTAATAAAAAATCCTCATCGGGTACAGGAGCGGCGAAAAAAGAGCCCGGCGAAATCGAACTCAAGTCTGATCAGGAATGGGTTACGACGAACTACGATTGGTCGTTTAAACCCGCATCAGACTCGCCCACGCTTGAGCATCGGATAAAAATTGCATTTAGCACAGACATTTACGGAACATTTCGACAGTCGGTGTGTTTTGATTTTGGCAACGATCCCGTGCTGGTCAAGCACATTTGTGTGGACGTAGTGCCCGTGGGCGAGGCGGAGAAAATTCAGGAGATCAAAAAGGACATTATCAGTTCGTCAGCACAACGATGGGACGATACAAACTCGCAGTTGGTTAAGTTTGAGACAACAATCGGATCGCATTTGAAGACTGAAGCCTATCTGAACGACTTGAAACGGGAGAAGGACTTGTTGGAACGATATCCGTGTCCGCGTGCGGCCACCTTCACGCTCACCCAGTCGACAATTCTCGACAAGCGACTGACGAAGAACAACTACCGATCGCGTATACACGAGTTGTTGTATGTCGAGGAAATTGCACGCTACGAACAAATTGCGAGATATAATCTTTCGACAAAGCTGCGAATTGCCTCGAATTACACTCTTACACCGAGTGGTATGGCCACGAGTACGGCGAAATATTCACATTCGGGCGAATTGTTTGCTCTCATGAGTCTGGGCAAAGATGTCTCGGAAGATACGTCGGCCGGCCGATTGATTTTGTCCAATTGCATGAGCGTGTACTTATCGGGGAGCGTGCCTTCGACAGAGAGTGATACCAGCAAGCGGGAAGTGTTCGAGGCAACGATAGAAGACAAGGGCAAGAACATGATTTACTTGAAGTTGTCGGCAAAGTGTGTACAGGGTTTGAATCTAAAAGCCGACATGGATTTCCAGTGTGATATTCAGTTTCAGCTGAATCGTTTGTCGTATTGCGAGTGGCACAATGCAATCGATCAAATTGCGGATTTTCGAATCATCTTTCCGGACACGTTCATCGAGCCGAACATTCCGTGGACGCCGAAGAAACAGTGGTCCGATTCGTGTGATCCGAAATTGAATACGAAGCAAAAGGAAGCGATTAATGCAATTACGACGCCGATCAATTGTCAGTTGCCTCCGATACTGCTGATTGGTCCGTTCGGGACAGGCAAAACCTACACGCTGGCCCAGGCGATCAAGCAGTTGCTCACCCAACCCGAGGCGAAAATCTTGATTTGCACGCATTCAAATTCAGCCGCTGATTTGTATATAAAGGAATATTTGCATCCGTGGGTGGAGAAAGGTTTGACGGAGGCGACACCGCTTCGAGTGTACTATCACAAACGTTGGGTGGCGACAGTGAACAGTGTCGTGCAAAAGGTAAGAATTTTGGACTTCTGTATTCCTCTCGCCGTCCCGTATGGTGCTAAGGCACACGAAGAGATCGTGAATGATTCAATTTACTAGCTTTATGGTCCTAAACAGATTTTTATGCCCCCTACTTTGGCCACATGGTCGCACAGTGCAAAGCCAAATCTCAAACTTGACATGGAGTTAGGAATCGTCCCAATTCCATTCGTTGCCGGAGCTTCGAGTTCCTTGGGTTGCCCTCCAGTAATCTGTTAAAAGTCGGCAGAGCGTCCGATCTACTCGGCGATTTTTGTCACGTACAATGTCAGATACTATACTTGTGCTGTTTGCAGCTGAATTATGTACGCGCATGATCTGGGAAATCTACTATTGCTATCCAGGGCCTCTTTTGCCATACTGCAGGAACATATCTGCGCTACTTGGATAGGATGTATCAGAGAGGTGATTGGGCTGAACGCTTCTGTAGTGACATTCATGTTACGGGTATAAATAGTACGGCTAGAAACTTCCAGTATTACTAAAAGTATGAGCGATCACAGCATCATTGAAGTTCATAGGCCCTTTGACGATGGGGTTGCTCGATTGATTTCGGTTCTGGTGATGCTTCTCGGGATATGGTGGTGGAAAAATCCTCTGTTTAGGTGTTGGTCTCAAGTTTGGTGTAATTGGGTAGTCTATGAAGCTCCAATAAAGGAAGCGTTCAATTGGTTGTTTGAGTTCTCATTGGCCCCTTAAATGTTCAGTGTAATTTCGTGGTCGAGTATATGGCTGCCGTAAATAACGAGATGCTTGGGATCCACCGCACAGGGAGGCATGTCAGTTCGTGGACTCCACTTAAGAGTCAAGAAGCTTGAGGTAGCTCGCTTTCGGTGATGCTTACTGCGAGCCAAAAGGCGTCATCATATCGATCCGCTCGACTTTAGAGCCACCCATCGGCGGGTTTATTTTCGAGTATCGAGATTGCAAAGTGAAAAACTGATGATTGGCAACGCTTTGTCAGTGCGTTTTTCAGCACATGTAGGTAACGCCTATAGGGTATGTCGGGGAAAGAAGTCTGTCTATCCTCACTATTAATGGCAGAAATACGCGTGGATAGAAAGCGTCTTTTCCAGGTAAAGTACTGGAAGGATTTCTTGGCCGCAGGATAGGGAAAAGGATTGTCAGTCAGATGTCTGAGAGTCATTATGAATTTCGTGCTGGCAGATGCACTGATGACGTGTGGCTCATCATCATGGAGTCAGTATCCCGCAATTCGTCCCAATACGTCGTTGGACTCTTTATTGACTTCAAAAGTGCATTTGATCACTTGCTGTGCAATGCCGTCCAACGCAAGTTCGAGGCAGTTGACTGTCCGGAGTTGCCTCTTTAGAGGAACTACTTCTCCGACAGAGAGTCCTCTGTCCTCGGCGCCTCTGACGTGGTGCGCCAACGTGCTTCGCGTGGCTGTCCACAGGGCTCTATCCTATATCCATTTGTTTGGAACCTAGTTATGGATAAAATGCTTAAAACACTCGACCGGCTGTGTGGGCGCTGCACCTATGCCGACGACTTACTGATCCTTACCGAAGATAATTCACGTGCTGCGCTGCAGCGTATGGGATTGTTATTTATGAATGTTGCCCATTAATCGGGTTGACGTGTCGTCTGTAACGATCCTATTCAAGGGCAGCTTCGATCACAGTTATCCTCCAGTGATCAGGATAGGGGATGTTAGGATCAAACGCGAGGCCGTCGAAGTCAAGTACACGGGAATGGCAAAACTATGGAAGAGAGGATGAACTTCAGGTCTCACTTGACAGCTAAAGCGGAAAAATCCGTTTGTAAGCAGTTGACTCGTGCCGATAGAAAAGAGTGGGGTTTGGGTATACGAACCCCTGATTGTTTCCTGTGCTTTGGCTTGTTGTATGATCCTAAACTGACTTTCATATAAACGTCCTTGGGGGCTTTCCTGTGTGATGCGATGGCAGGCAAACAGATGCGCATTCAGTGAAGGACTCATAGTTTTATGACAGACATTCTTTCCGGAAAAATTTGCACGTATGAATAAATGGCACCTTAAGCGATGTACTCTCAATCAAGGACTCATTTTTTTCAGCACTACTAAATTTTCTCACCTCTTTCGCAGTACTGCATAATTGACGGCAATGGCAACTTCCGGCGACCCTCAATTGAAGACATCCTCAAACATCGAATCGTTGTCGTTACGCTCAGCATTTCCATGGAACTGGCCCAGCTCGGTCTGCCAAAAGGCTATTTCACTCACATCTTTCTCGACGAAGCGGCCCAGGCAATGGAATGCGAGGCCATTATGCCACTGGCTCTGGCCAACGAAAATACGCGAATCGTCTTGGCCGGTGATCACATGCAAATGAGTCCCGAGCTCTTCTCCAATTTCGCCAAGGAGCGCAAGCTACACATTTCACTACTTGAACGATTGTACGATCACTATCCCTCCAATTTCCCGTGCAAAATATTGCTATGCGAAAATTATCGAGCGCACGAAGCCATCATCAAATTCACATCGGAACTGTTCTACGAACAAAAGTTGATTGCATCGGGCAAGCAGCCGCGCCACGAAAAGTTCTATCCGCTCACGTTTTTCACGACGCGAGGCGAAGATGTGCAGGACGAGAACTCGACCGCGTTCTACAATAATTCAGAAGTGTATGAAGTTGTGGAGCGAGTGTGTGAGCTGAAGAAGAAATGGCCAAGTTCGTGGGGTAAAATCACTGATCAAAGTATCGGAATCATGACGCCGTATGCCGATCAGGTAGGCCGGATATTGTCAATGCAGTTGAGATATGTTTTGTGACTATTTTGTGTATTTTTCAGGTGTTTCGAATACGATCAGAGCTGAGGAAGCGACGAATGGGTGGAATATCTGTGGAAAGAGTGCTGAATGTGCAAGGCAAACAGTTCCGGGCGATTTTCCTCTCCACCGTGCGTACACGTCGTACGTGTCCGCTGAACAACAATAGCGGCAATTCGGTGGACGACTCCGACTATGGGTTTCTGAGCAACTCAAAACTTTTAAACACTGCAATTACACGAGCGCAAAGTCTGGTGGCCGTTGTCGGCGATCCGGTGGCACTCTGTTCGATTGGACGCTGTCGCAAAGTCTGGGAACGATTCATTGAAATCTGTCATCTGAACAAATCTCTGTTCGGACTGACGTGGTCCTATCTACGATCTCAACTGGACGGAGTGGAACTGAAGCGAAGCTACGTACTCAATCCGCTGGCACCCGAATTCATCCCGCGCTCCTTGCAGCCCGAGTCCTATCTACGACAACAGGCCATCACAGCCGCCGCTTCAGTCGGCCAACAAGTGATGCAAGTAGCCGCACAGCAGTCGATGAATCAAATCCCGCAAAATTTCGGCAGTCATCCGTTCGGAATGATGGGCCAAAACAGCCTCGGGGCACCACAAATTCTCCAAAAGACTGTCCAACCGCCGATTCCACACACGAGTCCAATGCAAATGCGACCAGTTGGTCATCCACCTCAACCGTACAACATGCCGGGCCCGCCACCACCCGCCGCACAGGCCGCCGCCAATCAGCAACAGTTTTCACCGTACATAATGTGGCCGCAACAACAACAACAACCGCAGCAACAACAATCGTCTCAACTGATTCGTCCCAACTACCCGTTGCATGGTCAACCCAACGTTCCGCCACAACATCAACATCAAATTACCGGAAACGGCGGCGTCGGGCTATGGGGTCCGCCACCACAAAGCAACCCATGGGGCGTACTCCCCAAATCCGCTGTCAATCCGAACGTCAATCTTAATTTACGACCGCCCGGACAATTGCCACAGCTGCAAAATCAACCGATGAATCTACCTATGAATAATTTGAACATGCGACCGCCGGGTGCAATCCAACCGCCGCCTCCACCTCAATTGCAACAACAGCCGCCTCACCAGATGCAGGCCATGCGAAATCCACAAGAGTTGGCGCATTTAAACAAATTCGTCTATCCGAATCAGAATCCGATTATGTTGAATCAAATGAATTTGAGAAATCAGCTTCACAATGGTCCAGCCAGTCCGGGAGACATATCACGGGGCAGTGGCGGCGGACCGGCCGGCAGTGCGACCAATATGCATGTGCCGAATATGAACAATTTCTCGGCACATCCCTACTTGACGCCACTTGCCCAACAGAATTTGTATCAGAAGGACAAAGAAGTCCAATTTCTCAGCAACGTTCACAATATTCCGGTGAATATGAACAGTGGACCGCTGCATCCGACAGCAGGACCACCACCGCAACCGCCCACCACGCAACCTTTTCCCGACTACAGTGTACTTCTGCCGCCCAATATGAACTTTTATGACATTGCACTGGAGACAAAAGATTTCCAGTACAAATGGTACTTGCATCTTCTTGAAAATCAGGGCCAGGAAGCGGCCAATAAATTTACGGACATTTTGCGACAAGTCATGGCCGCGGCCAGTACACTGACATCCAAGAATCTGATTGTGCCGTCGCAACAGGCCAACGTTGGGCAGCAACCGCCGAATCAACTACCTCCACAAATGTCGGCCGCCAGTAACGGACCATTGAGGCAGGTTCCTCAACAACAATTGGCGCAACTCAATTCCATGTCGTCATCCGTGTTGGGAGGCGGAACCCCTCAGCCTGGCACCAACAATCTAGACGGCAACGTCAACTTTAATCAACAAATCGATATGGTTTTCAATTCGCTTATGAGTGGCTCGGAAATGAGTCCGCCAATGTTACGCGATTTGCTCGGTATGGTGGGCTCAACGGCGAACAACGGTAACGGTGGCGGTGGTGGTGGAGGGAATGGCGGCAGTGTGAAGGAGCTTCTTGCGCAGCCTGTGACAACAGCTCAACCTCCACAACAACAGCATAGCACCTTTCCATCAGCCCAACTGCTCAACACGACCCCAATGATTTCCAGTGCAAACAGCGACCGAGTCGAGTCAGTCCCGCTCTATCGACGCCACGCAATGGGCAACGGCAGTTTCAGCAGCCCGCCCTCATCAAATCATGCGTCCAGCGGCTCGCCCGATCTAATTGCCGACACACTAAATAACCCGGGCTTCATGGAATCACTTTTCTCATCGGGCGATCTAAACGCCTACACAAGCGTCAACTCGATTCAAAAATTATTCAACAATTACGATTTTAAAGGCGGCGATTGTAACGATCTGCTGATGCGCAATCCATCGCAACACAATTCGTTGCAGCATTTCGCGCAACAGCAGTCACACATGCAACAACAACATCATCCGTCACATTCGGGCGGCAATTCAAATCATGCCACCACCTATGCAGCCGTCCTCAGTCAGGGACCAAATCTCGCTCCGCATCATCATCAACATCATCAGTTGACGCAACAATCGCTTCATCCACATCAGCAACAATCTATCAATTCGCATTTACATCTAAGTACGTCGAATAGTGCAACAATGCCCAACGTTGTGATGTCGTCGACCGGATCGCATTCGCATCTACCGCCATCGCTCAACACGTCATCCGGCGCGGGCAATAATCTACTCGCCGGTCATCAGCCGTCACACAATGACGGCTGTGATCCGTTTGCCGCTATCCGCGACTTGGGACAACGTTCGAATGGATTCTACAATTATTTTCAGTAAGTACGAAATCAGATAATTACCAAATTACAAGTAGACAAATTTAGTTTTTCCCCGATAAAATCAAATAGGAAATGACTGTGAAACGGAGGGAAGAGCTAAAACAAAATGATTTCGAATCGACGTTTATTGTATAAAATAAAGAAAAGAAAAAAACACACAAACTCAAAAATGTATAAAAAAATAAGCAAAACACAGAAAAAAAATGAAAAAATAGTCTTCAACAATAACAATTTATGCATAGTAGGCATTAACCCAGTTTAATAGAATCGTAGAAAGGACAAAAACAAAATAAAATGAAATTACAAAAAAAAATGAAATATACTAAAAAATATCTTAAAACAATACACATACTTAGAATTAAGATATTTATACATATACTATACACACGTATTTGATAAAAATTAGTCCAATAAAAATGGAGAAAAAAACAACAAAAAAATCGACAAAAATACATAAAATCAACAAAAAAATTATAAATACTACTTTACACATATGTTCGTTATTTTCTTAATCATAAAACTCATTCACTTTTCTTTTGTTAGTTTTATTGTAGTTGATAGTATCAATATTAGGCGTGTTTTTTTGCACTTCGGTGTAAGTTAGTTTAGTGTAATTACACGGGGTTATAATAGCAACGTGTTGTTATTGTAAATCCATATATGTAGTTACACACTGAACTAACCTACACCAGAGTGCAAAATAAGCACGCCTATTATTATTTATAGTTGTACAGTAATTCAGTTTTTTTATTGTATGTATAATAATATTGTAGGCGTTTCTTTAGTTTTCTTAGCACACATACACACTATTGAGTTTAAGAGGAGCTTTAAGCGACTATTTGATAATAGAGATTAGAAAAACCTATCTGGAAAATTAAAAAAAGAAAATCAACAAAAAAAAATATGAAATTTAATAATTCTACTTAATTTTTGTATTCAAATAACATTTACAATGATTTGAATTGTTTCATAAAGAACAAAAAAAAAGATGAGTGCTGTCACTTTGAGGCGAAAATAAGCAAACGATCTACAAACGGTTGACAGGGCATTTGGTGCGCGCTGCAAATAAAAAAAAAATTGTGTAAAAAGTACAAAAATATATCTATTTATACCGTTATATCCACTTGATGGACCCAAGGCCAGAGGCAGACCGAAGAACACCTGGATGTGTCAAATGAAAAAGCAACAACAACGCATTGGTCTCGGCGATGACACGATCCAAGATAGAGCTGCCTGTAGAAATATGCTGAGATATTACCGCCAAAACGGGCGATGAGCCTACACCGCAGGTCGAGCAACGTGAAACCATGGAGCGGTATAAAGATCGAGGCAAGAAAGGAAGGGACACGGCTTCGTTTTGCGTCGTAGATGCGTTCCTAAAAAATACGACGCAAAGCGAAACAACGCAAATCGAGACAATAAGATCATGAAAATTTTGGGGATAAGTTCCCAAAACTAAAAAATTGTTTTTTTTTCATCAACAAACAAATCACAAATTAAGTCTTTTTGATCCAACGTCTTTTGAACTGTCACACCCTTTTTTTATGTAGAGATCATTATAAACTTTAACAGCCTCTTGCAAAGCTTCGGCTTCGAATGAACTTCGCTCAGCGTTTTCGTCGTCATTTACGAACATGTCAGTAGCTTGCTCAATATGCTTTAGAGCCTCCGATATTCGACGTCAGAAGCTCCACCGACGATGTCTAGTCGGTGGAGCCTCTGACATCTGTTTACATTCGGGATGTGATCCTGAAGCTTCAGATTTCATGATCAAAAGTTCTGCATTTGTTATTTCTGGATCATGGTCCAGATTTACTAAATTTACCACGTCTTTCTCTTCGATTCTATCCAGATTTATTGTAGAAGCCATGTTAACCATTTCAGGCTCACAAGCCGTACGTCATTTGTAATCTCCTGACACTTCAGACATTCTGGCCAAACATGACACCTGACTTCTGAAACTCGTCACTAAGTGGTGTTTGCAAAGCATCGCTTCCTGTTCACTGGAAAAGTAACCGAACCGAAAAGCCTGGATGACTGCAGCTATGTTCAAGGAATGGTTTGAGAACTATTGCGCCGAGAAGAACATAAGGCGTTGTTAATAATGAAAATGCGCCCAGCCACCCCATTCATTGGAATCGGATATTTCAGATGTGGCCGGAAGCTGTCTTCCCTTCTGTCGAAATAAATATTCAATCAGGCAATCTTTTCCAAAACAAGCCCGTCTAATCGACGTTGAATATTTGTTTTAAATTATATCCACTGGACTCAATTGGACCCTTAAGAGTTTTCTTTTTTTTTTAATTCATCGGCTGCTACTGTGTTTCCGCTTGCTATTTATCGCTTCAGAGCAATATAACAATCGTTGCCCGCTTCAAATGTCTCTACCGCATCCTCTAAAAAATGGGTTCTGTTTTGATGTTTTCGAATAAACTCTTAGTCTTAGAATTAATAAAGAGTTTTGTCTAGTGGCATTTTCCTCCGAGCTCTTGTATCCACAGATTTAAAAGGGACTCCATTTTTACCATGATTCCGTTTCTGCACCTATATATATTTTTGTGCTCCAAGCTGCGTAGTAGAATCCAAAATTGTTGAGAAAAACACACTTCCAGTTATCCGATTGAATTCATTCAAGTTTTATTTTTCAATGTAACTCCCCTTTACTTCAATACAACGATGAGATCGTTTAATAAGATCCTGCATCCCTTTCAAAAAGTAGTCCGCGGGTTTGTCTTGAAAATGGTCCAAAACAGCATCTTTCAGTTCCTTCTCAGTCTTAACGTCCTCGGAGGTCCTTTTTTAATTTTGGGAACAGGAAGTAGTCACTTGGGGCCAGGTCTGGACTGTATGGGGGGTGTTCAAAGCCGCATTTGACCACAGCAGCCTTGGCCACCGCGGCGGTGTGAACTGGTGCATTGTCGTGAAGAAGCAGCACCCCCTTTCGCCAGTTTTCCATACCGTTTCTCCACGATGTTGGCCCTCAATTGAGTCGAAAGATCTGCATAATATTTCCCTGTTACTAATGTGCCCTCTTCCTTGAAGTCAATCATTATAAGTCCCTTGGAATCCCAGAAGATTGTGGCCATAATCTTTTTCCGGCTCTGCTGCACCTTCGCCTTCTTGGGGCGCTCCTCATAAGGCCTCCTCCATTCCATGGACTCCCTTTTGGTCGTGGGATCATAGTAAAGGACCATGGTTTCGTCTCCTGTCACAATTCTGTTGATAATTGCATCCGAGTCGGCGCAACACAGCTCCAAAAAGTCTTTCGAACATTTCATTCGCTGCTTCATTTGATCTGCTGAGAGGAGTTTCGGGATCCATCTTGCCGAGATCTTCCTCATCCCCAAATGGTCGGTAATAATTCTTTCGACGGTGGTTTTTGATAGACTTGTCCTTTCTGCAATCTCTGATAACTTTAGCCGCCGATCACTCAATACAACAGTTATTGGGCGTCCGGTGCGGGGTTCATCAAAAACATTCGTCCTTCCTCGCTTGAATTCCAAAATCCACCGGTAAATAGTCGCCTGGGATGGTGAAGACTTGCCGTACACGGATATGAGTTCATCTCGAATCTGGGACGCCGTGTATCCTTTCAAAAAAAGGAATTCAATGACCGCGCGGTACTTGATCTGCTCCATTTCAAATACGAAATCAGAATGCGACACAAATAATTACCTAGCCGGGCCCTTGATTGCACAATTGAACTGATGTTTAGTCCTGTTATGACCGAAGAGTTGTTCTATCGAATAGCGGTAAAATGGATTCAATCGAATAACTGTAAGTGTATAGTAGTGCATTTTAGTACAAAAAAAAACAATAAATATCAATTTATTCGTTAGTGCCTAAATTTAAAACCAACCTAAGGCTTTTCCTACTTCGATAGCTTTTCCAACAGAATCGATTCGTCTCAAAATTGCCATTTTTTTATCAATGGAAATTGCAAATTTTTGCACTAATTTCAAAATTTACCAGCTAAGAATTGACGACGCATTACGGGGTTTTTGCGACGCAATAGAAGTTTAAGGTAGAGATTGATGGACGACGCAAAGCGGGACGACGCATAACGAGGCCGTAGTTTATTTGCAATCAAAAGCGAGTAAACAAATTCCCATCTTGTGATTTTTCATGCCAATGTCAATGGCGTTAATTTCATTTTTCGAGAAATTGTACGACTGACTATCTTTGTTTAACAGTGAAATACTGTGAAAAAAAATCCGGCAAGTAATTTTAAAAATGCTACACTGTCTCTACACGCGTCAATATGATTTAATTTATCAACCGGAGAAGCGTTTTTTTTTTCAAATTCAAACAAAATTACTATGATTTCTCATTACGTTACTTCAAAATGACATCTATGTTTTATGATGAACAGGTTAGCTACCGTAGCGGTCCCTCCGGACCGCTGTGGGCATCGTCTATTCAAATTGAGCGGTCCGTAGGGACCTCTAGAGTTTACCTTCCTATATTAACCTGAACCGCTGAAACTATAGCATAAATGAGATAATGATGGACCGCTATGAGACGTTGGGATAGTTTTCTCATTGATATGCAATTCAAATTTCAATTTTTGGTTCAGATTTGCTTCTGAGCTATGGTAGAAATGAAACGTCCAACAAATCAATTCTTCTTATTTTACAAGCTGCTATTTTATGAAATAAAAACACTTTTACCACGTTGTCGGTTATTTGCAATGTATAGGGCCTCGGTTTGCGTCGGTAATTGGTTTCTAGAAATCGTGACGCAACACGAAACAACGCAAAACGAATTTTGAATTTTCGATAGCAAATTTTGGAATTTTGTTAAGCAAAGGCATCAAAATGACGACGCAACTCAAATTTTCACAACGCAAATCGGAAAAATGGTGTTACTTCTAAAACAGCGCAATCCGAAAAAAACGCAATGTAAATCGACGCAAATCGAGGTTCTACTGTATTTTACAAAAAATCTAAACAAAATATGTAATTCAAATTTCAAAATCTTCACATTTTTGAGGGAGTAGGTACATTAATTTCGGTGTATGTTATTGAAACAATCTAAACAAAAATAGGAATGATTTTGACAAGTATCACAATAGGCTGCCACTTTTTTAACATAATTTTTGGGCAGTTTGTTTTCTATTTTCTTCTGGTAACATCCATGGCAATATTTTCTTACTTTATGGACGGGGCCGTCCTTCTTTAGAAGCTTATGTGGCCGATTTTGAATTCGAGGTAAATGGCAATTGTCTCCCGAGTTTCCTCCGAGTCAGAGGAAGTAGAAGTCAGCAAATGTCAGCTTCCCTAAATTCAGTGACAGAAACATTGGAGCCAGTGACTTTTTTATATAATAAATGTGCGTTTACGACCGGTGTACCTAGTATCAGTTCTATCGCGATTTTTCTATACCATTTGATTGTTTTACGGACACAAGTGGAATAGCTGGACATTTGGTTTGCTACGTCAATCGATGACTTTCCGCCGATAGTTCTGGATAGTTCCTCTTCGCCTTTCAATCGTAATGCACTCCAAATTATGGCAGGTCGATAGAACCAAAACGTCCCTTTTGTCGCGCCATTTCAATATACAAATACCCCTATCATACTCTTTTCCAGTAAGCTTCTTGTTGACTTCTTTGGGGATACCTTTTCTATTAGATCGCAGTGTACCGATTATATGAGTCTTCCTGTCGAGTAATTTATTAGCCAGTTCTACACTTGTATAAAAATTGTCTACGATGACAGTACGCCCACAATCTAAATGTTCTTCGGATAGCATCATTACGACATTTGTTGGCACAGAAACTCGATTGTCTTGCTCTTTTCCGGCGTGAATTTTTAGGTTCCAGGTATAACCCTTGTCAGCGCAGAGCTTGAAAACCCTTATACCGTACTTGTGGGTCTTTTGGGGAATGTACTGTTTCATCACAAGTCGGCCTTGTGCATTCGAACTAATCCCATCCAGCCCAGCAGACCAATGAATTTTCTCATCTCACTATCTGTGACTGGTATCCAAGATCGAGCTGCAGCTGTATTCTCGTTCTGGTACTTCTGAGAGGCATATATGTTCGTTTGAGTTACCAAAAGTCCGATAACCTCATTATCAGCAAATATAGAATAAAAATCCAGCATAGGAGCATCAGACAGACTTCTGCAATTTCGGGTTTCGCGCCAAAACTTTCTCTAAATTCGAAAAGTAAGTGCCTTTTGTTGGGAGCATGCCAATTGTTATCAGTTGTATGATCTTCTGACATTGGAAGTGCTTCTCTTTGAGTAGTTTCTTCACTTTCAGATTCAGTTGAAGATGAACATGAGGAACTTGGCCTGTAGGGACTGTCTTCATCAGTCGTGAAATCAATGTTGGGATTTTGGTGAAAGTCGGATGGTTCACACTCAAAATCACTGGTTGTTAGCCGTATTCCTTTCATGATACTACGTGACTGAATTGCATTAGTATGAATCGTATTTTCCAACGGAGGTAAAATTTCATAAGTTTTTTTATCAAGGTTGAAGTTCCATATGACGTCCCTGTGCGGTTTTTTCTTATTTGGAAGAAGCACCTCTACAGTATACGCCTCATTCGCAGTATGTATGAAATTATCAGTTTGACCCCCATGCATTTCCTTATCCTCGTTTTGTTGAGGAACTGTAATCAAAAATTAATCACCACTCTATATCATAATTATCTGCCCAGTCAAACATCAGACATAATTTCGTACCTGTACTTTCTTGTCGAGCCTTCTTATTACTGTGATTTGCACCCTGTCGTGCCATTTCAGCCATTTTTTTTCCTGTATCCATATTTACTAGCACTAAACACGCAAGTCTCACATGAATTCAAAACACTGACAGAACTCCTAAAATTCCCCAAAAGAACGAACTCATTTATAGCGGTACTTTAATTATTGTAAAGTTCCGTTCGAAATGTGAATTTCTTTCTTCGGACCGTCAGGGACTGCTCTAGGCCTGGCGCCAACATAACGACGCCGGGCCGATAGCGGTCCCTAGGGACCTCTAACACATAAATGTATTTTTTTTATAAATAAATCAACGAATTGAAAAAAGGATTTTTGTATATTATTTCTAGCACTATTTTACATACAGTGATATGTTTTGGGCTAGGATGCAAAACTCCAAATTTACTTCGGTACCTAACCTGTTAAGGTCGGTAGATACATATTTGAATCAAATCATCCCGTTCAAAACCAAGTCTCTGACAAAGTAAAATCGAATACGTATATGCTTAATGTTAGGTCGATATGCATCATCCGTTGCGATATCTAACGCCCCTTGATAGTCGCCATATAAACACACTGTTTCGAACTGGCTTAAATTGAACCAGCCTGTCGACATCCGATTCCCAGTCCGCATGCAAATATCCGCTCAACGGTTCTGTCGGATCTGAAAAACGATATTTAATATTGTTAATTTGTTAAGGTACTATGGATGTAGCGAAATATCCGTTTAAAAGCTGTCCAATGTTGTGTAGAATGTGTAGTGTTGAATCGGCTCACATTGTTGACTGCGAACGCTGAACGAAGTCTGAACGAGTCCCCTGGACAAAATATGTATAGTATGCAGTCAACTGCCCCCTGATAGGGCACATCAGTTAAAATCTCTTCGTTCTTCGCCGCTAAAAGACGATGAGTCGTATCGGTTGCAATTACTCATAGCAAAGAGAGCAAGAATCTCCTTGGCATACGATGACTGCTACAAATACAAATGCCGTCGTCCTCGTATTGTACCGTCAAATCAATGCAAGTTCTTGCACGGCCCATATATTTCATGTGAAACTTATCCGTAAGTTTGTTGGCCAAAATATCGCGAGTCTCACTTCCAAAATATGAGAAAATCATCTACGTAAATAGCAATAATCATGTTGACGTTCTCGGAATAATAGACGCATGACATGCAGCTTGGACTTGATCAGGCCGAACGATTTTAGACACTTAGTCCACTAGCGTCCACTCTGTTTCAATCCAGACATTGCTTTCCTCAACTTACCCGACCAGTGTCGTCATTCAATCTATCTTCTTCTTCATCTAACGTGCCTTGCAGATAGGCCGTTATAGCATCCATCTGGCCTATGTTCAGACAACGTGGCGCTGCTACCGCAATGACGATTTAAGCGGACGTGTATCGGACAACTGGCGATTAGGTATCAGTGTACCTGTACTCCATCCCATACTTTTGCGCGCAACCTTTGGCTACCAGCCGCGTGATTCAGCTGCGGAATCTGCACAACGAAATTGGATCACATCGTCGATGGTCGCATCATTCGTATCGTTCACTTCAGATTCTTCGTCATCCTTCGAGCTACTAGCCCTTAACTGCATTCTCGTCTTCTTCCGAGTCGCTTTAAATATCGACGCCGAAATTTGGGATAGACTTCGTCGCTTTAAGTGACATCATTCTAGGATTCGAAATTCGCGGTTGCAGAAAGTTTACATAATGGCTGACAATTACCTTCTTCCTTTTTGGATCTTAGCAGCGTTGTTGTTGTTGTAGCGTCGCAAGAAAGGGGGGACTTGCATCATCATTCATATATCGTAGGCATCCTCTCCTCAAGGTCGAGACCTAAGAAGATTGCAACTTCGATGGAATTCTCCCATAGTGCGATGGGTGTTAGATGCGTAGGTGCGGCAGTAGTCAAATATATGATCCACGTTGTGTGGGCTGGCTCCACATGCTGGACAAATATTTCCAATGGTGTTGTCGATGCGCGATCAGAACGAGTTTAATCTGGAGCACTATCCAGAACGAAGCTGGGCCAAGGTGGTACGTGCGGATAGCCTGTTGGTGGCTTTGGCTACCTCGCTGGTGTGCAATTGATTAAGGGCCGCCTTGTAAGTGCTGGAGCTATCGAGAGGAACTCGTTTAAACCTTTGGACTTCTCTTTCCATGTCCCTTAACGAACATTCTTACACGACGTGGTGGTGGGGTTTTGTCCACAAGGTCATGATTTGGGTGTTGGCTTCGATAACAACCAACAAGATATTGCTTAGCCAGGAGATCGTTGTGTGCCTTGAGGTCTAGCAGCTTAGTTTCTTGGTGCAGGTGATCTTGGGATGACATGCGTACGCATCCAGTAATAGTACGCATGGCTGCAGCGTAATCCCTTCTGGATAGCATTTCGGACGCTTTTGCGTAATGACTTCGGAACATGGACCATCACACGATTTCCGAATGTTCTTAGATTGCGCAAGTCTGGTCGCTGTCTAGTCCATATGTTCTTCCGGAGTTTTCCTAACTGTTGGATTGACCGACCGATTAACCAGGAATGCTGCATGGCTGACTGCCTCTGTTCAAAATTTCTTGTCGAGCTTTGCATCGGCCAACATACATTTCGCTCGTTCAATTGGCGACGGTTGTCTCGTGGATGATTCCGGACGTTTTACAGATATGCGTCATAGCCGCGTTCACAAACTCTGTCCCATTGTCTGGGCGGATGCGTTTTATGTTACGTGTTGTTTGGTTCTCACGTTCTCAGCCATTGACTTGAATGAACGGAATACCTCAGGAACAGCGTTCTTATGTGACATGAAAGATATAAACACTTTTCGCAAAAAATGGTTTAGTGTGGCAAAATATTTCGCTCCGCCTATTTATGTCGTTTCCATCGGTCCGCATACATCCATGGACCAAATCAAGTAAACCGGACGATTTTATATGAGTATTAGCTGTCTTGAATGTCATCGAAATCCACCTTCGATCCGCTGAACTTTAATCCATCACTTGCCGATCTCAACTTACATGTACCGCCGTAGCTAAGATGTTCCAGCCGTCGATGCCAATCGATAATATCACTGTGTTTCGCTAATACACTTGCTTGCAATTCGTTGTTTTGATTTTACACGCTGCAGCCACTGGTGTCAAATTTGACAGCGTTTTTGCTTCTGATCAACTCACTAACTGAAAGCCGATTCGCGCCCAAAGGAAATGCGCTGTAACACAGACTGAAGTGGCATACCAAACAGTTCCATGATTTCACTGTGGAAGTCGTGTAAAACTGAAAATGGGGTGTTAATAGTTTTCACTGCGTCGGCGTACAAGGGCTTATAGTTGGGAACAAATGTGTTAGCCGTGGGGAACGAGACATGGACCCTATTCAAGAGTTAGTTTTTAGGTCGAGACATTTTTCGATGGTCCAACTTTATTTTGTGTCCAAGGCGACCGGGGCATTTTGAGTAATTGGCTGGATGCCCCATTTCCCCACAACGGGACATTTGGCTGTTCCCTAAGGCTGGCTGGCTCGCCTAAGGCTCGTGTTAGAAGGATGATTTACAAGTTTTTTTTGCCAGTTCGATCCAACTGATCAGGCATGTGACCCACTTCGTCGTAACGAGCATTTGGTACCAACCCATAAGATTTTGCTTTGCAGCCAGATGGTTGTGTTTTAGGCTTCTTTCCTGCCTTTGTTTGAAAATTACACAAAGCACTTGTGTTCTAAACCAGGCGAGTTCTGGACACGTTTCCTTACTGTGGATGTGCCTATAAAGAAGGTAAGCTTTTACAATTGCCATATCTATGAAATGGTAAACTAATTAAGGTGACACGCTTTTCGTTTTTAGACGGATATGATACCGCCCTAGTAGTTCCTTTATAATTCTTGGGCAGTCGAACTCGACACACACAATTTCCTCTTCCGATCATATCTAGAAACTTTCTGGTTGGTCAGAATCCAAATTCGTTTTAAGAAGAGTTTTTACTCCCGACATATGTTGATAGCAGACGGACAACTTTTGTGCCTTTCCATAACATATTGGATATATTCAGTCCGTAAGTCGAACCAACATATTCTTCTTAATAGCCATAGTAGGCAATTTGTGATTATTTATTCTATTGGCACGAACTGTCCCTAACGCAAAAATGCCGCGGCTTCGTAGATAAACCATAACTGGTAGCGAAGTGTAAAAATTGTCGAAATATAAAAATTGTTTGTTGAAATCTTCACCCCACTTGTGCGGCTTGTTTGGCATATATTGACGAAAGGAATTAATCATTTTTGTCGCTCATCGACATGTGTTCGTCTATGGAAAGCCGGACTAGTTTCGGGACAGAATCAAACCGCTCGTTCAAATATTTGTATAAAGGCCGGATTTTGTATAGGGGATTATTGCTTTAACTAATGCAGTAGCACAAGACCGACCGAAAGCACTGCTCGTTTGTGGAGGACTTCTACCCTTCGATCCGATAGCGAAACATTATTGACTGATGCAAATTGTTGTGTTTCATCACTCGAAACAATCGTTGTCCGCTCACCAGAAACTCCCTGACGTTGGGCCAAGCTATCGTTGCCTGCGCAGCCCAGCAACATCCGGACTTCGTTAGACTTGGGATGTTTTTCGCCAATCCCACACGAAAATTTGAATCGTTCGGTACGTTGGCATCGCTGCACTAGCTAATCGGCACTTGCTGATGTGTCTCGTTGCGTGTTATTTCGGACGTTCGTGCCAGTTCGGTACGTGAACCAGCGTCCTCGTGGTGGTGGAGCGTTGGTGTCGTTGTCCATATCGAATGATACATGACGTTGTGTCTCGCCATTTTGTGGATGGTTGTACTCACGTTGTACATTGAACATATCACCTTTATCTTTATTGGTGACTCGTTGCTCTCATGTCTCGTTGTCGTTGGTGAAGCGCACCTGCTTCCTTGTGGCTCCGTTGTGGTCCGTTGCGCGTATTTACCGTTTGCTGGTCCCGTTGTTCCGTCTGGGTTCGGACCACATGTTGCAGTAGCTGCGGTAATTACGATATCTCTGCTCCTAGCTCGAGTCACTCCACCGAATGCTGGTGCTCTTGTGGCGGTTCGTCTGATATTCCGGAGGAGTCGCTCATAATCTCCACATCGATCTCGTCGCCACATTCTTCTTGCAAACGTGTTATCAGTTCCGCTCGTACGCCCTCGTTTATGCGTTTTCAATCACGTTGTCGATTTTTAGTATTCGCATTGACGTTGAATTTCCCGGAGACGTTGGCAAGGGGGTGGCACTCCATACAAATTTCTTGTAGACAGGGATGCATGATTTTCAGTCGCACACATTTTGAACATATTTTAAACGCAAAATTCCATTAGACAGAGTAGGACGGAACTAATCCAAAATCAGTTGAGCATCCCATCTTTGGTTATGTATTGGTAACTTTTCTCGCTTTTAAGGTCTATCTTGATTAGTCGCCAAATGGCGTCACGTGCAGCCAAATGGCTGTTGTCATTCCATCCGAACTAGTCGCCATTTGGCTGTGCGTCCAGGTTTGATATTCAATATGGCAACTCAACCAACCGCTTGTCAAATTCAAAGTGACAATTTTGCAACTTTTGTTCGTTCTTTGAAATTGAATAATTCTTGAATGGCCGTGTAGTAATTCAAACGCGCAGAGTCCGATTTTGATAATTACATTTTAAAAAATCACCAAAAATGAAAATTTGGTTTTGCTTAATATTGACAGTAAATTGAACACTGAACTGAATTCCTTCATCCAGTTTGCGTTTAGTTTCGTTTTTCTTCTCTTTCATATTTTACACCCATCATTTGAAAGGGTATACATATATGAGTCTCTGTTTCGCAATTTTTCAAAACTTGATAGAAGAAATTCAACACAATCATAAAGATGGGCTGAGTCACTTATAAGGAGTGCCTGATCTTGGTATTTCTAATATCGTTGACGTTGGTTGAATCCCACTTCTCAAATATGTACGCCTTTGTAGACCTTTTGGCTGTTAAACGTTTCTGGCGAGAGGACAATTTATACACGTCTTGTCTTGACAAGAGTAACTATTTTTACTCAGATAGTATAAATGGAACGCGCTCCTAATAGCGTAATAGCATATCTAGTAATTACAGATATTGACCGTATTCCGTATAAATTGTTATCATGTCGATGAAAGCCCATTTGTTGCAATTTTCAATTAGTTAAGAAGACAACAAAATATAACTTAAAAAAAAGTCTCCAGATGTTTGTACTTAATCCAAATAAAACTTTCTAAGTACTCCATTCGGAGTTATCTGCCCGTGCTAGATACCTGGATTGGAAATTTTGAATAAGCTTTGGCACAGTTGGTATAGCATACTAAAAGTTGTCTCTGGAAACGAATGTCACTCTAAATGGACTCCAAGCCTTTACGTTTGCATTTTCAATTTTCGTATAGGTCTCTACGGCAGAGCAAAAGGCACACTCTGGAGCCCATTATCCATTTTATTTGCGTGTGCCTCGTTTCGCTCATACTTACGGTTCTATTCACCTGATGAGGGCATTATTTATTTCGGGTATGTAGAGCCACGTCGGACAATTATGTATATGTACTGATAATGTGAAAATTCTTCAGTCGACCACAAAACCTCTCCTTTATGTTTCTTATCTGAACGATGTTTCTCGTATAATGTGAGACGACCAATAGCTCTTCCGTTCACTGAATCTGGTTCTGGTCCTATTATTGTTTCACGTTGGTCTCCTATCTATTCGCTACCCGTCGCTGACCGCCACTATGCCCTATCAGCTCTGTGCGCATTCACAAGCTTATGTTACTTTGGACATATACATCGGTAAATAGTGACAGTGAATCTATTTCATTTCTGCAATTCAAGTGAATAACTATATCCCAATTTAGAACAGTTGAAATGTTTAAAAAAAAACTTTGCAGATCAATAAAATACAAAAAAATGATTACCACAAAATGTAGACAGTCGAGTGGAATGCGTAAAAATTAATTTCTAACATTATTAGTATACATAAGAATCTACTACATATACATGCATATATTATACACATTTACATATAAAAAAATATAATTACATATTTCATAAATTTTAAATAAATATATAAAAAAAAAACTATATACACAATTAAAAGTAAAATGTGATGTTAGTAACTAAATTGTAAGAAACACATTTAGTAAAGTAGGAAAAAATATAAAAACATGAAAAAGATGAAGTTTCCTCGAAACTTCGTCAAAAAAAAAAATATTTATAAAAAGATAAACACACGAAAAAAAATCCACAAAAAATAAATCAATAGCATCAATATCTCGTACTGTCTACTCGTCTAATGTTGTAATCACGCAAAAAACATGTCCAAACTGTCAACTGTATGTAAAACTTTGTAACTCTCATTAAATATACACTGCCTGTCAAAACTATAGCCGCACCATAAAACAAACTGATCCACGGAAGTTGAAAGACAATACAGTAAGTTATTCCACATACTATAAAGTAAAGAGATATTGAAAAGACAAATAATTTCACAAAAATTTTCCTTTTATTTCAAACCGTTATTCTTCTATAAAGGAAAATTCCAGTATGTCATAACATAACTATAGCCGCACTTGGAGTAACTAATTAAAACTAATTAAAAAGCGGAAATTTAGGAAGTTAATAACCGTAAAAATCTTTTTTAAATAAAATTGACTCTCAGGGATTAATTTATTTATTTCTCAATAAATAATTATAACGGTTTTTCGAGTTTTTTTTGCTTATTGACTTCTCAGTGGCGATAACCGTTTCATTTACATATAAAACTCTTCCAAATTGTGTTTTTGTTTATGAATTTTACGTAATAATGTTTACTAAATATTTTCTGTCTACTTTTAATAAAGGGGAGGCCACCTTCGAATATTTCTTACATTTGAACCTCCTTGAAGTGTAATGATTGGCAGGAGATCATGTCACCTCTTGCTACAAAATTCATTATGTGCCATGTCTTCTCTATTAAAACGAAAACAGTTTATTATCAAGATATTCAAGAGAAGTTTTTACTGTGGTTACATCAACTTTTAAATGTATAAACAACCCAGCTTAACACTATTAAAAAACTCTGTCCGAAATGTGTATTGAGATCTATGAAAATCTAGCAAGTGCTCATTAAAATTATTGGCCAGGATAGTCTACCAATAGAACACTCGATTTCGTTATTTCCGGCATAGGAAAAATTTCATAGAATTGTCCTGATAATAAACTGCTTCCACTTTATACAGAAGATAGGACACATAACGGATTTTGAGGCAAGAGATTGCATCATCCCTCACCAGTCGTAGTAGTTAAAGTTGGTTCCAATGTTACAAATGTTAGGGAGGGAACCTCCCATTAATCGAAATTAGACAGGGAGCCTTGGAGAAACATTATTACGTAAAATTTATAAAAAAAACACGATTTCATAGATTTTTCTATATAAAAGCAGCGGTTATCGATGCTAAGAAGTTAATAAGCAAAAAACTCGAGAAACTTTTAAAATTATTTCGTGAAAAATAAACAAGATAATCTCTCAGAATCTATTTTATTTGAAAAGAATCTCTTCCGTTGACAATTGCCTCAATCTCTGCTTTTGAATCAGTTTTTGCCATAACAATTCCAAGTGCGGCTATAGTTATCTCTCTCTGGTTCCTTTTAACCCCTAGTGGGCCATAGGGCATTGACTACGCCTCTTTTCCACCTCTGCCTATTAGCAGCCATCGCCTTTAGCTGGTCCCACGATTTGCCTATAGATTTTCCTTCTGCCTCAACAGATCTTCTCCATGTATTTTTGGGTCGTCCCACACGACGGCTAGCATTGGTTCCCTGAGGATTCCAATCTAGAGCCTGTTTAGCAATGTTTTTTGGCTCTTTTCGAAGTGTGTGACCTATCCACTGCCACTTTCGCCTTTTAATGTCGATGCCTATCCTATTTTGGCGAGTAATTTTGAGGAGGTCGTCGTTAGATATAACCTCAGGCCAGCGAATTTGTAGGATGCGTCGTAGGCACTGATTCACGAAAGTTTGCAGTTTGGTGGTAATGTTATTGGTCACCTTCCACGTGGAACACCCATATAAAAAAAAAGGTTAAAAAAGTCATCGAGAATGCTAAAAACTCCAAGGCCCTCGGACCAGATGGCATTTCGATGACCATGTTGAAACATCTCGACCTTCCAGCCATTGAGTATCTCACGGCCGCCTTTAACTTGTCGATGTCCACGCTTGCCATCCCTGAAATCTGGAAAACAGGTCGAATTGTTCCCTGTCTCAAGCCAGGGAAGAGCGCAAATCTCGGGGAATCCTACCGCCCCATTACGATACTTTCTCCTGTCGCAAAGACGCTGGAGGCCCTTATTCACCCCACTCTTGTTGCACATGCGAAGCTAGAACCTCACCAGCATGGCTTCAGGAAGATGCATAGTACCACCACTGCCCTCGATGCGATCACTACACGCATTCGTGATGGGCTGAATCAACGCAGTCGTTGTCACAGAACTATTCTGGTGGCAATAGACCTAACAAGTGCATTCGATAAGGTCAATCATTCAATGCTCCTAGCAAACTTGTTGAATATGCATCTTCCTGCACAAGAGATCCGTTGGATTGCCAATTATCTAGCTGGTCGGCACTCCTTCACCGAGTTTCGAGGCAAACGTTCTAAGCTTAGGAAAATCAAATTAGGTGTTCCACAGGGAGGGGTACTCTCCCCCACTCTGTTCAACATCTACATGTCCGGCCTTCCCACACCACCTGAAGGAATCGAGGTGATTTCCTATGCTGACGATTGCACCGTACTCGCCACAGGGAATGATAAGGAAGAAATGCGCCTCCGAATTAATCGCTATCTAGGACGATTACAGGCTTTTTTCCAAAGCCGAAACCTCACCATCTCTGCGTCCAAATCCTCTGCGACTTTTCTAACCACTTGGTGGGAGGACATGAGATGGGAGATGGATATACGTATTGGCAACAATTCTGTTCCTACTGTTAAAAATCCCAAAATTCTCGGACTTCACCTAGAGAACATGATGACGTCTGCGAATCATGCAGCTTCAGTATGTGAAAAAATGCGCAGTAGGAACAACATCCTAAAAGCTCTAGCTGGTAGCACCTGGGGCAAAGATAAAGAAACCATGCTAGCTACCTATAAAGCGGTGGATCGAGCGGCCGCTGATTATGCAGCCCCAGTTTGGACACATAGTCTATGTGAAACAAACTGGACCAAAGTTCAGGTCTGCCAAAATGCCGCTCTACGCATCGCGACAGGTTGCCTTCTGATGTCTGCCCAGGATCACTTACATCAGGAGACAAAATTGATGCCAATACGTGATCACAATCTCCTACTCTCTAAACAGTATCTTGTTGGTTGCTACCGTGAGGATCATCCCAATAATCATCTCATGGACCGAATTCCTCCACCACGACATGTCAGGCGTGGTTTACGAGACCTTGAGAGAGAGGTTCAGGGATACAAACGGGACCCTTACGATGAAGTTACATACCGAGCCGCCATTGCAGCGATTCACACTGATGAAGTGAATCGGTCTATCGCGAGTTTAGGTGCGAATAGAGTCCTCTCAGAGCGCCCACCACCAATTTCGCCTGAGGAGATTAGGCTCCCGAGAGCCACCAGAGTAACACTAGCTCAACTTCGGTCGGGTTTTTGTTCACGCCTCAATTCGTACCTTTCTCGCATAAACCCGGACATCCAAAACATCTGTCCAAACTGCAACGGTACTCCTCATGATGTGGGCCATTTGTTTCAATGCCCCGCTGCGCCCACTGATCTTACCCCTATATCACTGTGGGAAAACCCTATCGCAGCAGCTATGTTTTTGTCCTTAGACCTCACGGACACAAACATTGACGAACCATAAATCGTACCCACATAGATGCACAGAGGCTACACACCTTTCTGCACCGCTACAAGAAGAAGAAGAACACCCATATAAAAGCACAGATTTTACATTGCTTTCGAAGATCCGGAGTTTGGTATTTCTGGAGATGTTGTGGTTTTGCCAGAGAGGAGTCAGGCTGAAAAATACTGCTCGGGCTTTATTTATTCGCGACTCTACATCGGCATCAGCCCCACCATCCGCGGTCACTACGCTTCCAAGGTAAGTAAAGTCCTCGACTTTATCTATCGGTTGTCCGGAGATAGAAATGGTGTTTTGCCCTCCTGATGACAAGCTCATGTATTTAGTCTTAGCGGCATTAATTTTTAAGGCAGCGCTTCGACTTTCACGATGCAAAGCATCCGTCATTTGAGCCAGATTATCTGGTGTGTTTGAGAGAAGGCAAATGTCGTCGGCGTAGTCCAGGTGCTGAAGGTAATCGAATAATTTCCACCCTTACTTTTATGGTCGCGTAGAGAATCGCAGATTACGTCGTTGATGGTAATAAGGAACAGCATTGGCGATAAAATACAGCCTTGTCTGACTCCATTATTCACCTCAAAAGGACTGGACAATTCACCCTTGTGCAAGACATGACATTGGGCTCCATTATAGGACTCCTTTATGATGGAAATAAGTTTCTCTGGTATGCCTCTCCTACGCAAGGCTGTCCAGATATAAGCCCGGTCAACGCTGTCAAACGCCTTCTCGAAGTCAATGAACATAAGATGTAACGGGGATCTCCATTCAGCGGATTGTTCAATTATAATTCGGAGGGTGTTGATATGATCGCTACATGAAAAACCCTCACGAAAACCAGCTTGTTCATTGTTCAGAGTGTGGTTGATCGTGGTTTTGATCCGGTCCAAGATTATTTTGGCCATCAGTTTAGAGACTGCAGGGAGGAGACAGATTCCACGCCAATTATTGCAATCCTTGAGATTTCCTTTCTTAGGGATTTTAACAATGACGCCCTTCTTCCATTCTTGAGGGAGAGTCTCGGTTGTCCAACACTCTTGGATCAGGGGTAGAAGAATATCTGATGTAGCGTTGGTATCCGCTTTCAAATGTTCCATGGGGATACCGTCTGCCCCCGGGGCTTTACCAGCTTCCAATGATTTAAGGGCCTTAATTATTTCCAGCTTGGATGGTACACCGGTATTAATTCTGGCCATTTGCGGAAGACTTGCTGCTTCCGGTGGAGGTGGGCTTGAAGGGTTGAAGTTGTTGTTAAGTACCTCCATGAAATGCTCTCTCCAACGGCGCAGTTGTTGTTCGTCTGTGACTAGCAGAGACCCGTCTTTATCTTTTACAGGATGCTCATGGGTAAAAGATTTGCCAGTCAATGGCTTAATGAGCTTGTAAAGGGTCCCACTGTCACCACGGTAAGCCGCATCTTCTGCCTCCGCCGCTAACGCGTTGATGTTGTTGCGTTTATCACGTCTTACGCTTCTCTGCACTCTTTTTTGAAGAGAATTGTACTCGGTCCCCAGTTGTTGCTTGACTGTAGTGTCAGTAGCCGAGTTCAATTGCTCTTTAATTCTCTTCCGTGCAGTTATCAGAGACCATGTATCGTCGCTGATAAATGGTCTCCTACCTCGCTGAAGTCTGCCCACAAATGTTTCGCCACACGATATAAAAGCGTCCTTCACAATGTTCCATCTATCATCAATTGATGAAGGAGTATCTGGCGTTTGTGCATTAGCTATCTCGTGCAATGCACTAGAAACTGCACGTTTTGTCGATGGATCTTTAAGTTTTTGCACATTAAATCGTGGCAATACATGCTCGTTTTGTGTGCGACGAATAGCAGCGGTGCGCAAGCGAATGTTTGCTATGACAAGTTGGTGATCGCTGCCTACATCAGCACCACGCTTAGCCCTGACGTCCATGAGACAATTCCTCCATGTTTTGGAGATGGCTATATGGTCAATCTGGTTCTCTGTTCGGCCATCTGGAGATATCCAGGTTGCTAAATGGCAAGGTTTGTGTTTGAACAGGGTGCCGCCAATGACAAGCTGACGAGAGTTACAGAACTCTACGAACAACTCACCATTGTCGTTCCTAACACCCAGACCGTGATTGCCCATAAGATGTTCCAATCCAACATTGTCAGACCCAACTTTAGCATTGAGATCCCCCATAATAATTTTTATATCACCTCTGGGAGCCTTGTCAAAGGTGTCGCCAAGCAGGTGGTAAAAGGCGTCCTTAGCATGCTGGTCGGCTGACTCAGTCGGGGCGTAGCACTGAATTATAGTAATGTTCCTTACTCTGGACTTGAATCTGGAAGTTATTATTCGGTCGGAAATAGGCCTCCAATCTATAAGAGATTGGCGAGCTTCCTTGTTCAAAAGGATGCCGACTCCAGCCATTCTGGGTGAGGCTTCAAGTTCACTACCAGAGTAAAGCAGCACAGTTTGGGAACTAGGTGATAAGGTCGTTCCCGATCCGGTCCATCTTGTTTCGCTCAGTCCTAATATCGAAATTCTATATGCGGTCATTTCCCGTTCGACTTCCGTGAGTCTTGTACTACTGCACTCGCCCCACATCGTTCGAACGTTCCAAAAACCAATCGTAGTCCGTTGTTTGTAGCCAAAGGTCGTTGCCGGTAAATCAGTCCGTGGTATCCGAGGCTCGTTCAATGTTTCGAGTGTAGTTTAGTTTCAGGTATGCAAGTTACAAGCCTACACACCCTATCCCTCAAGTCGCCTTCTACGACAAGCCGGGAACGCTGTGGCATAATTCTAACCCCAACACCACAGGGGTCAATTTATATTAAGCTTCGTTCATATCCACACAATTTAGCACAAACAACGTCGCGCGCAATTGTGGTGATTTGTTTCGTACAAATCACCCCAGGACAGTTTTATTCTCCCCTGCCCCATTAGTCGCCTTCTACGACACGCCGGAGGAAGCGGAGGCATTATTCTTAACCCATGCCACAGGGCTATAGTTATGACGGACCGAAAGTTTAATTTTTCCTTAATAGAGAAATAACGGTTTGGAATAAAAAGAAAATTTTTGTGAAATTATTTGTCTTTGAAATATCCCTTTTGTTTATAGTACATTATATAGAATAACTCTCTTTAAATTTCTAAGTATCAGACTGTCTTATGGTGCGGCTATTGCTATGACAGGCAGTGTATATGTGTAGTCTAAACACAATTTAAAGGGAAACAAATTCAATTCTACGTATAATTTTTAGCATCAAATATGCAACCCAAAAGAGAACTATGTACACATACTACATAAATGAATATTTGTATAAATTGTATAAATATTAAAAAAAAATTAAAAACATCGTAGTAAAAAAAATCTTTTAAAAAAAAAAACAGAAAATATATGAAAAAAAACAAAACAAAAAAATAATAATTTTAACAGAACAAATTAAAATAAATTACTTGTAAAATTGTACGGACAATGCACGGCGTATGTCCTCGAATTATATACAGATATATAATTTATTTAAAACTATGTACTGCGCATATTTGAGGAAGACTAGAAAAAAAAAACAAAAAAAAGTTAAAACAATAAAAAAAATGAAAAAGTAGTACGTATCCTTACAATAAGTAAACTCATGAAAATGAAGTAACACATAATTTTAGAAATAACACATATTAAAATATTCATAAAATGTAAAATTATATATGTTATGATGTAATACAATAATTATTATCTACATAATATACAAATACACATATATTCAACACATTTTAATATTCTATAAATTTGGTATGTAAAAAATAAATATATAATATAAATGTATGTAAAATGAGGAAAAAAACATATAATATTAACAATTTGGTAATTAAGTAAAAAAAAACAATGAAAAAAATCATCAAAAGTGAACAAGTAAATAAAAACGAAACAAACAGAGAAAAAAGTAAAAAAAATATATATTTTAATCTACTATTAAGATTCATATTATGACAAAAAAAATAAACAAAAGAAAACATTAAAATTGTCTGTTCTGGATATTGCAATTTGTAATAAGTATATCTTGTTGTGTTTTTTTAGTTGGAAACCGTTTTTCTATTTCACATCTTTCCGGTTGATATGAAACAAAAAAAAATGTTGTGTAAAATGACGGTTAAATAACCCCAGCCAATGGTCGATAATGCCAAAGCCTTTTTTGTTACGGTAGCCGATGTTAATTCGGGTATAAAAAAACCCTTTGCCTGTCATGTCAGAATTCGCGAAGCTCTGAATACTATTGTTCTTGCCTTTATTTTCAGTTGCTGTTGATCTTTTTTTTTTACAATTTTACCATTGACAGGGTGGGCCAATTACAAGTTCGTTTTTAAAAATACCAAAATTAAAATTGAACAAAATTATTTTGTTTTTCCGTGTCTTATGGCTTTATTAGAAAGTAAGTAAGCTCCCATTAATGATGGAACAAAACTTCATTCAAGTGGCTGCCCCGACTGGCGTCGCAGTAGCGCATTCTGTCACACCAATTTTCCAAGACCCTGTTGATGGTTTCGGGCTGTAGCTCACGGATTGCTTGGATGATATTGGCCTTAAGTGCTTGAATCGTTTCTGGATCGATGGCATAACATCGGTCCATCAATGTTCCCCACAAAAAAAAAGTCCAAAGGGGTCAAATCGCAGCTCCGAGGCGGCCAATTGACATCGCCAAGACGGCTGATAACCCGATTTGGGAATTTGGTGCGTAAAAGATCGATTGTGGCATGGGCTGTGTTGCATGGCGCGCCATCCTGCATGAACCAGAGGTCGTCCAAATCCATGTCTTCAATTTCAGTAAAAAAAAAAAAAGTCGGATAACATGGCTCGGTAACGCGCACCGTTGACCGAAACGTTGTTACCAGCCTCATTTTGGAAAAAAAAAATGGTCCAATGAGGCCACCACTCCATAATCCGCACCAAACGGTCACTCTCTGTGGATGCATTGGCTTCTCGACAACAACGTGCGGGTTTTCCGAGCCGCAGATGCGGTAATTTTGTTCTTCTTCTTCTTTTAGCGGTGCAGAAAGGTGTGAAACCGCTGTGCATCTATGTGGATTCAAGTTATGGTTCGTCGATGTTTTCGTCCGTTATATCAAGGGACAAGAACATAGCTGCCGCGATGGGGTTTTCCCACAGTGAGATAGGGGTTAAGTCAGTGGGCGCAGCTGGGCATTGAAACAAGTGGCCCACATCATGTGGAGCGCCAGCGCAGTTTGGACAGATGTTTTGAATGTCTGGGTTTATGCGGGAAAGGTACGAGTTGAGGCGTGAACAAAAGCCCGACCTAAGTTGAGCTAAAGTCACTCTGGTGGCTCTCGGGAGCCTAATCTCCTCAGGCGAAATGGGTGGTGGGCGCACTTGAAGGACTCTATTCGCACCTAATCTCGCAATGGACCGACTCACTTCTGTAGTGTGAATCTCAGCGATGGCAGCTCGGTATGTATCATCATCGTAAGGGTCCCTCTTGTATCCCTGAACCTCTCTCTCTAGGTCTCGTAAACCACGCCTGACATGTCGTGGTGGAGGAATTCGGTCCATGAGACTGTGGTTGGGATGATCCTCACGGTAGCAGCCAACAAGATACTGTTTAGACAGTAGGAGATTGTGGTCACGTATTAGCATCAATTTTGACTCTTGATGTAAGTGATCCTGGGCAGACATCAAGAGGCAACCTGTGGCTGTGCGTAGAGCAGCATTTTGGCAGACCTGAATTTTGGACCAGTTTGTATCGCATAGACTATGTGACCAAACTGGGGCTGCATAATCAGCGGCTGCTCGACCCACCGCTTTGTATGTGACTAGCATGGTTTCTTTATCCTTGCCCCAGGTGCTACCAGCTAGTGCTTTTAGGATTTTATTCCTACTGCGCATCTTATCGCATACGGATGCCGCGTGATGAGCTGACGTCATCATGCTCTCTAATGTAAGAATAGCTTAAAAAATAGCTTAAATCATTTTTTTTTCTTTCGTTGTATTCGGCCAACCGATCTGCAAATATAAAGAAGACAGACCTGAGCACTACAATTATAAATAAAATGAAGCATTACAAACATATTGATCAAATGACATTCACTAACAATACAAAAGCCAGTTTTCCTACCCGGAAAACTGTCGATCACAGGTCTGGATTGAGATGATAACCTCCTCCCAACCACTATGAGGATAACCTCCTCACGACCCCGAAATGGCCAGGGAGTGCACGTCCCTACGAGGTTGTAACCCAACCTCGGACCTCACCCAATGATAACCTCCTTGGGGATCAGCCATCGCTATCACATGAACTGTCAAGGATAACCTCCTTGAAGTCCAATATTTTAAATTATTCTTTTATTAAACGTTGTCACTTGATCAATACTAATATTTCTACTATTACTACTAATTACATATCATAACACACCACACTTGCCCGTAAGTCTACTTACAATTATTATAGCAAATTATTCTTCTTCAAGCACAAATTACCACAAATTACCACACAAAGAAAAACACTTTTATATAAACAAAAACATCAACGAACTATGTATAAAAAAACACATTTTATAAATAGAAAATATTAATTTTAAACTATCAAAATTTCCTACAAGCCTTCTATTCCAGCTTGTAGAAAATTTTATATGCATAAACATAATGCATTTCTTACATTCGGCCATCCGACAAACAACGCGTCCCGAGTTGTTGAAAACAGTTGGCAACAAATACTTTAAATTAATTTCAATTTACCGTTCGGCGTCGTTATTATATTTTTAATATTTGCTTGCATTTATCAAAAATTTGAAATCGAATCTAATTTCCAGCAATATTTTTTTTTATTAAAAGGAAGCAGAGTATTATTGTCGTAAACATGAAATTCAAAAATAGAAATCTGATATTCTCAAACATCCACTTTCAAAAGATTTTTTTTTAATAGTCTAGTTCAGCAAAATTACCGTTAACATCACAATAATCATTCGTTCAATATTATAAATCCATCTTCTTTTACAAAAATTGGAACAATCCAATTATTTACCTTTATTTTTTTTTTCAAATTTAACCATCAGTCAGCTAATAATATTAAAAAAAATATATGTTAACAATATTTTCGAAAACTAGTAAAAATCCAATACATTTGTTCAAAAGAATAATAACCACATATTTGTGTTGGATTTCTTATATCTTCTTCTTTGAATTTGAAATCGGGTTTTTTTTTTTTTAACTTATGTTGAAACTTTTCATTATCAAGAATAAGTATTCTTAAAATAAATACTTAACAAAAATTCTCATATTATACAAGAATCTTCTTGTTTTACAATACAATACAATTTCCATCCCGACTATTTTTTTGTTTATTTTAACTTAGCATGTAGGAAAACAACGTTTACATAGATAATATATTTTATTAACTTCAAAATATTTATTCATTAGTCCTTGAAATATGTTTTGCAAAAATATAATTATATTGTCATTATAGATTTTTTTTAAAGTTAATACCATACAGCAATAACAATTTGTGTTTTTCAGTGTTACGCACAATAATTCGAAAATTATTTCAAATAATTTAATTAATTTGTAATATATATAATGTATAATTTCATCGTCGATTTAATTACAAATTGAACATCAAGATTTACGCACATATTAAATAAATTGAAAAGTTATATATATTCTTATTGTAAAATAAGTACATATAACAATAAAGCAAGAACCAAGCATTTTTTTTTTAATCGGCGATGTCCGAATACAACTCTGTAGGCGAATTCAGGATAATCCCACTTCTGATATGTAAGAATAGCTTAAAAAATAGCTTAAATCATTTTTTTTTCTTTCGTTGTATTCGGCCAACCGATCTGCAAATATAAAGAAGACAGACCTGAGCACTACAATTATAAATAAAATGAAGCATTACAAACATATTGATCAAATGACATTCACTAACAATACAAAAGCCAGTTTTCCTACCCGGAAAACTGTCGATCACAGGTCTGGATTGAGATGATAACCTCCTCCCAACCACTATGAGGATAACCTCCTCACGACCCCGAAATGGCCAGGGAGTGCACGTCCCTACGAGGTTGTAACCCAACCTCGGACCTCACCCAATGATAACCTCCTTGGGGATCAGCCATCGCTATCACATGAACTGTCAAGGATAACCTCCTTGAAGTCCAATATTTTAAATTATTCTTTTATTAAACGTTGTCACTTGATCAATACTAATATTTCTACTATTACTACTAATTACATATCATAACACACCACACTTGCCCGTAAGTCTACTTACAATTATTATAGCAAATTATTCTTCTTCAAGCACAAATTACCACAAATTACCACACAAAGAAAAACACTTTTATATAAACAAAAACATCAACGAACTATGTATAAAAAAACACATTTTATAAATAGAAAATATTAATTTTAAACTATCAAAATTTCCTACAAGCCTTCTATTCCAGCTTGTAGAAAATTTTATATGCATAAACATAATGCATTTCTTACACTAAGTGGAGCCCGAGAATTTTTGGATTTGCAACAGTAGGAATAGGATTGTTGCCAATACGTACATCAACCTCCCACCGACAATCCCCCGACCAGGTGGTAAGAAATGTCGCAGAAGATTTGGACGCGGAGATGGTGAGGTTTCGGCTTTGGAAGAAAGCCTGTAGTCGCCCAAGATAGCGATTAATTTGGAGGCGCATTTCATCCTTATCCTCCCCTGTGGCGAGCACGGTGCAATCGTCTGCGTAGGAAATCACCTCAATACCTTCCGGTGGTGTAGGAAGGCCGGACATGTAGATGTTGAACAGAGTGGGGGAGAGTACCCCGCCCTGTGGAACTCCTAATTTGATTTTCCTCAGCTTACAACGTTTTCCACGAAACCTTGTGAAGGAATGCCGACCAGCTAGATAGTTAGATAGTAATTTTGTTTATTAACGTAGCCGCCGAGACGAAAATGCGCCTCATCAGAAAAGATAATTTTTCGCCCAAAATCGTTGTCCAATTTAAGCTGCTCTAAGGCCCAAACTGCGAAGCGATAACGAAGTGAATGGTCGTGCGACTTTAATTGCTGTGTCAATTGGACCTTGTAAGGGAATAATCCGAGATCTTTGTGCAGAATTCTTCTCAGGCTAGTGTGTGAAATGTTTAACTGTTTAGATCGATGGCGTGTTGATGTTCGTGGATAGAGTCTCACACTCTCTCTACAGCAGCCACATTTTCATCTGTGCGCACCGTACGACGCACGACGGGGACCGTGAGTGTTGTCACACTAGCATGTCAGTCTCACAAACTTTTTGCGCAAACTTGCGTACGTGACGCACGGTGGTTGTTTAATTTCGGCCAAAACTTCCTTTCAATAAACGCACTGTTTGGGCTAGACAGCACTCACTTTGAAAATAAGTTTTCAATATTTCCCAACATTGTCCAAGCGTAAAGCGACTCAATTCGTTCCGCGGAGGTATGATACTGACTTTCTATCCAGATTTCGAGCGAAAAACAGCTGTCACAGCTAACCACAGTGATGTTGGGTTTACTGTAAGGAAGGATCGCCGAACCGCGCGCTTAAGTTCGGGTGAACCATCAGCACATGCAATTCACCTATCGCCTCTTATCATTGTGAAATATACGGAAATAAATGACAATTTGCGCGTGGTTTTGTGGCATTCAGTTCATACCCCTTAGTTTCATTTTGACAGGAATTGGGAAAAATAATTTGTGCTTTGTCTATGTAGTAGTAGAGCCAAGCCAAGTTAACAAATCTTTGGCGTTTTCGAATTCAAATGCAATGATGGTTTGCTAAATGTCCCTCCCAAGCGTGTTTTTTTAAGGAAATAAGTCTGCATTGAGCACTACGAATATCAGGAGCAGAAAAATTCCGCCGTCGTTTAGCAATTATTCAGATTGCGTATTCCAGCAATTGAGAAGCGAAGTACTTTGATGCATTGGGAAAAAGAGTTTGGGGCAATTTTATTTTTATGCTACAGGGGACAATTCAATGTTATGCTACAGGGGATTTGGCAACAGGAAACTACATATGTTCATATGCGCCTACATAACAATGAGGTAGCTGCTTACTTTTTCAGGAGGCGGAGTCTGACCTGAACTGTAAGCCGAACATTATTACATCATAATGCATTACATAAAAAAGACGTTCATAATCATCATAATAAAGACAGGTTATTCAAATAGTGGCATAAAAGGCGTGTAAAACGTTAAATTGCAAAAGCATCATACCCTGCAACCATGTTCGCATGCGTGTACACTTTCATTCTACCTCGGGATACCGTATGTGAATAAATTCCCCACTGGGAGTCGGTGTATATAGATTTTTGGTGAGTTACACCACGGATCACCACGGTCCCCCACAGGGGACCCCTGTCTATAAAGGTTACCCCTAGTATGGTTGATACGCCATGGCGTGGATCTGTTCGAACACCTTCGGGCAATGACGATCTCGATGGACTCGAGTCAGTGGCGCCGGAACGAATTTTTTATTGGGGGAGCAAGATTTTTTTCTCAAATTCATATTAAATTAAGCGGTGACTATATACCAGACCTCTACATCTAGTACTTTAATATCCTGTGAAACGATACCAAATAGTAATTATGAAAAATATTAGAGAACATCAGAAACCACCTAGAATAGTCTTCAATATGAGACTAACCTTTAAGTTTCTTTTTGTTACCCATTTTGATCCCATTATAATTCCGACGTGTTGAAGATTATAAACATATTCTTTATTTTATGTATAGTTTTATAAAATTAAAGATCAAACGATTTTCACAAAGGTTTTTTTTTCAGTTTCCTCGGGAAATTGTTCGACCTCTGTGAACATGGAGAAGGATTAGATGTGTTAGACATTTTCGTGTCATTGTTGAATGTAGCCATGTTAAAAGACGTCGTAAAGCACTGAACGACCTTTCTGATGATGCTGCTGATGCTGGAACTGTCAGCAGTAATGTTACTAATCGTAAACTTGCTGTGCTCGATATACTTCCAAAGTGATCAGCAATTTCGGCGCAGCATGTAGGTGAAGCTCCCGGCATATTCATTAATATCGAAATCGAGCATAGCAGCCCAATCTTACTGTGAGATTCTCTACCATCGGCGCGGTTTTCTGACAAGGAGAATGAAACACTTCCTCGTTTCCGTTGATCAACGGTCAATAGTTTCACTATCGTTGGCCTTGTCGTTAATTTGAGGTACTCTTGTTAATGAAGAAGAAACGAAAATGAAATGATCATTGGTATAAGTACATGTACTAGATGCACGTATTCAACGTTCTGCAAACCAGATATTCCATCATGACAAAAAAAATATCCACTAGAACAGGGGTGTCAAACTCAAAATCTGGCCGGGCCAAATATAACTTTCTTCCGGAGCATCACAGAATATTACTTTTCAAAAATGAATATAAATCTCAGTCACTAACAAGCTCGGGATATGGAAAAATTTGGCTACCTAAAATAGAGAAACTCGAATTCTTTTGAAAATGTTCTTCAAGCAATTTTACATTCTGTAGAAAATGTAAAAACAACAAGAGTTTGTAAATTATTCAGTAACCACTCCCTGATAATTTATTTCGGACAGCTGATCAAATACTTCTTCTTCTTCTCTGTACCGTAACCCCTTGTGGGGCATGGTGCGTTCACTCAACCGTTTATAGGCTACTTCGAGTCAACGTTACATTGCATATAGAGGGAGTGTATAGAATGTTGCAAGCACTATATATTTCCTGGACGCCGAGATTCGATCTCCGGACCTCTAGATTACTAGCATCGCAGAGTGCGACTCAACCAAGTGAGCCACAGAGCGTGACATCAAAACACTATAGCACAGTAAATATCTGTACGTAGTCCAAAACACCCTTGAGTGCTTAAATTGATCGCTAACATAAACAAATTTCGGATATTAAGGTGGCTAAAAACAGACAAACATTTATTGTTATGTGGTGGAACAAATGTTTCCTATGGTAAAGCTGAATAAGCTGCACCAATTTACCTCAAATAACCATCAGCAAATTGTCTGTAGAATACAGAAGAAGATTTCTTAGACTTTAGTTCAACACCAATATTTAATTTTAGCGCTTTTGTACCGATACATTGTGTCTCTCTCATTGTGTTGTATAAAAAAATAAAATAAATTATTCTTAATTTTTAATGTAGTGCAATATATGTAGTACTAATTGCCTCTTTAGCCAAAATATTGAGGGGGCAGTTGCCCCCGCTGCCCCCCCTGTTCCGGCGCCATTGACTCGAGTCATGTTGGGTGGCTTACATGACTGACTTTCTCCCTCTTCTTTCGGAAGGGCAGTCTTACAAGCCGAACACGACGCAATGATTCCTTGATGGGGAGGTGTCCGCCATAAGCGATCGTGTAAAGCCTCGGAGGTGGCGGCTTCGCATAACCCAAGCGTCGAAGGGGCTAGTTAGGGAGTATGGCCTTGGCAAAATGCCTACGCGCCTATATCTACTAAGTTTGCGGGTTGATGACAACACGGCCCGAGTCAAATTGCTGACTAGTATGCGGAAGGACCTCCATCCGGATGTGAAAGGCAGCGCTACCTATCGCTTTAAGCTGATGGGTATACACAGTAGTTCAGTAATATCGTGTCGATTTAGTACCAATCCGTGAAAAAAATACAGAAGTTTTTTTCTCACTCTTTCTTTATGTATTATGGGGCGCTGATTCCGATTATGAACTTTGCACCCTAAAAAAAGTGCCGCATCCTTTAAAAAAAGGAGGGGGGAGGGGGGCATTTTTTCGTTTTTTGCGATTATTTCAAAAACGGTAAGAGATACAGAAAAATGGTCTGAGGACGAAAAAAACTACATAAAATTATCTTTGCAATGATATATAACACATTAGAGTTTAATTGAATATTTCGGCGTTAGACTAGAACATAAATTAGAATATTTTCATTTTAGACCTTTTTTAAAAGCTCCATAACTTTTGAAAGAACGCCATTTCATCTGTATAATTTTATATAAGTACTCACAACAAGTTTAAGATAATTTTAACGTAAACATTGAGTCACTCCGGTCAAGGACCTCCATTATTCCCCCATTTAAATTTTCAAAACTGCATATCCATAACTCCCCTCAAAATTGGAGCAGAGTGCTAAATTTTGGTTTGTTGCGATTGGAGGTCATAGTCACCCCACCCACCAAAAATCAGCTCATTCGAATAAAAACTAAGGGTATCTCCCATACAAAGTGACCCATCAAGAGTTTGTTCTACGTACAACGTACTACTCATTTTATAAACTGTAGAACAAAGTTGTCATGGGTCACTTTGTATGGGAGGTACCCTTAGTTTTTATCCAAATGAGCTGATTTTTGGTGGGTGGGGTGACTATGACCTCCAATCGCAACAAACCAAAATTTAGCACTCTGCTCTGCTCTGCTTGGGGGGAGTTATGGACATGCCGTTTTGACAAATTTAAATGGGGGGATAATGGGGGTCCTTGACCGGAGCGACTCAGCGTTTACGTTAAAATTATCTTAAACTTGCTGTTAATACTTGTACAAAATTTTACGGCTGAACTAACATTCTTTGAAAAGTTATGGAGCTTTTAAAAAAGGTCTAAAATGAAAATATTCTAATTTATGTTCTATTCTAACGCCGAAATATGCAATTAAACTCTAATGTGTTATATATCATTGCACAGATAATTTTATGTAGTTTTTTTCGTTCTCAGACCATTTTTCTGTATCTCTTACCGTTTTTTAAATAACCGCAAAAAAACCGAAAAAAACCTGAGGAGCCGAAGGAAGATCACATCTTCTATTGAAAAGTCTTAAACAAATAGTGTGCCTCGGGGATGGGTATGCCCAGGGGACCATGGTCCCTTACAATGAGCCGAGAAAGAGGCTTTATGGAATTAAGGCATCTGCTGCAGATTATTTCAATCCAAAAAAAAGTAAAATTTAAATTTAATTTAGGATTTGGTAGGGTTTACTATGTAAGACACAGTCAAGCTAAGTCAATCGCGAAAATATTGCTTTTAAAGTCAATCAACCCAGGCCTTGGGGGCACGAAATGGTTCTAGATGTATCCCAAACTGCTTTTATTCTATAAAGACGACTCCGTAGCAACCAATAAAAATCAAAATAAAACGATTACATTCTAAGACTTCCTTCGAACAACATTTTTTTTAGGGTCTAAAGGTCCCCCCTCCTAAATCTTTCACAGCTATACCTAAGTTTCGATCAGGCGAGTTGTTCGCTGCTAAGAAGACACTAAATAATATGTAAATTTAAGCAATGAAACAATTGAAGAAAAATATAGACCAATTGTTCAAGTTTATATCAGAGAAAATTTAGGTGACCATTTCAAGTTCAAGTGGATTGATTCCTGTGGTCACACATGTCGTAACAATATCTACCGAAATACCATCAGCCATTTTTACAGTATTTTCAATTGCATAATTGTTACTGCCTTGGCTAGATTTTTGACAATGCCTAGCGTATACTGACGTACATGAGATTTGGATTTCGTCAGGTGTTGTATTTCAGATTGAGTAAATGCCACAGGAACACATCAGGTGGAATTTACTAAGAAAATTTGACATTTTAGCAATAATCAGTATTGAGGGATATCTAGTGGTACAAAAGGGTTCTAATTGAGCAGCAATACGCCACAAGCAGAACTAACTTGCTTGAACCATACTGCATTATGCTTCTCGATTTTTCTCGAATAAAATCACAACCAGCTCGTTCGCTCACACGCCGGACGATCTTTCGGTATTACTGCACTGAGGCGGCCTCAACGAATTTACGTCCTCTTTCCTCGCTCTGCAGACCATTATTGTATGCTGCAGACAACTGCATTTTTACCGTATCCATTTTCAACGATTCAGGAACCATTCTTAGCATTTGCGTTTCGTATTGCGAACGAACTTTCAAGGTTTAGAGCGCAATTTGCGTACTCATAATCTTTAGGGGCTTCTACCTATATAATCTTCTCAGTTCTCACTAAGATGCGTTGTCGCCTAAGGGGATTATACTCCCGCGTATCATTCATGAGTCTGGAGTCCAACTTCAATTAAGTTGTTGGACGTGTAATATTTGCTTCGCTGTGCCAAACTATTCCTCCAAATCTCAGTTAAACAAACAGTATTAAAACCATTTCAAAACCTTCAAATGGCAGCCCATTTTTTTATTTCCACTGTGCTGAAAAAAATAATCCTGATCACTGATCTCCTGCCCCTCCGAAAATCTATCTACGCCGCTCCTTAACAAAAAATCAGCATGTGAAGCACAAACTAGGCTTTAACACGAGAAGCTATAACAAGGAAGAGTACTCAAAATAAGATTAAACACATAAAACAAAAAAAAATCAGAAATTTCAGATTTCTGTACAGCAAAATGCTGCAGTGTACAGCAAAATGCTGTACGCCTGGTCAGCTTATTCTACGATAGTAGATGATAATTTTTCTTATCATCTTCTGAATAATAAATTTTGCAACGGGCCATGCCCATGACCCACTCTCTGGTCAATTCATTGAGTCGCACTGTACGATGCTAGTAACCTAGAGGCATGGGCGTAGCCAGGGGGGGGGCAGGGAGGGGCGGTCGCCCCCCCCCCCCTGGTCGGTGAAGATGGTAAAAAATCCTTATTGATGTAGTAAAAAAAACGCTGCCCTATATAACATTTTCAAAAATTTTCTGCTGCTGGCGCAGCAAATGCCTTTTTCACCACTCCAAGTACTGCCGGAGAAGCCATGATTGGGATGCAGTGAGGAGGCGCATACAAAAAGATGACATCGAGTGGCCTCTCGTAACTGACAGAGGCTGCGTACCAGCACACACATTTCACTTTTGAGTGTGCTACTGTGGCTGCGTGCATCCCATATTTGCTGTTTCATTTCATGGCTTCTGAGCAGGAGTACACAATTTCAACCGTTAGTTCCCTTCAAATGGCAGCCCATTTTTTTATTTCCACTGTGCTGAAAAAAATAATCCTGATCACTGATCTCCTGCCCCTCCGAAAATCTATCTACGCCGCTCCTTAACAAAAAATCAGCATGTGAAGCACAAACTAGGCTTTAACACGAGAAGCTATAACAAGGAAGAGTACTCAAAATAAGATTAAACACATAAAACAAAAAAAAATCAGAAATTTCAGATTTCTGTACAGCAAAATGCTGCAGTGTACAGCAAAATGCTGCAGTGTACAGCAAAATGCTGTACGCCTGGTCAGCTTATTCTACGATAGTAGATGATAATTTTTCTTATCATCTTCTGAATAATAAATTTTGCAACGGGCCATGCCCATGACCCACTCTCTGGTCAATTCATTGAGTCGCACTGTACGATGCTAGTAACCTAGAGGCATGGGCGTAGCCAGGGGGGGGGGGGGGCAGGGAGGGGCGGTCGCCCCCCCCCCCCCCCCCCGAGTCAACGTTACATTGCATATCATTTCGAAGTGTGTATAATGTTGAAAGCACTACATATATATATTTAAATTCACATGTACGGAAATTTTGGACCACGCCGAGATTCGATCTACGGATTACTAGCATCGTAGAGTGCGACTCAACCTAGTGAGCCACAGAGTGGGTCTTTCAAGTTATTAAATCAAAATTTATTTTCGAGCTGAATCATACCAGCAATAAAATTTAGCCACTGTAAATACTTTGATAAATTTAGAGATAATCTTATTAAAACCGTTAACCATATTTCAATCAATAAAGGATTTATAAATATTCTGACGTTGCTACTTTGCTAAGATGAAAGTGACAGACGAAACAAACTGATTTCGCAAGTAGAATATGCAGTCCGAGATGCAAAAAATGCACTAAAAATACACAAAGTACGCTCTAAAGGCAGATATTGGAGGCCAGTTGAATGTAGTCAGAATGCAGAAGAAAATCATTCTAATCTCCATTTTGAAAATTTGACTCTAAAATAAAAAAAAAAATGAAATAACATGCGTGGCAGTCCACCAGTAAACTAGGACCGCACCGCAGATGTGTGAATGACATCCGATTTCCAAGATCTAAACTGGTTTTTTGTTAAGGTGTTGAGATCAACAGCACGCCCAGCAATGTTATTTATACCCATAAATGGATACAATCTGAGCGACATCATAGTCCGTCACGTAGGTCGTGAGTTCGAGAAACTCCATGAAATGAATTCGTTCACGGTGAGTCTGGAATCCATAACCTTGTGCACCAATCCAGCCACAAGCCAGGCTACTCTAAAATTTGCTAACAATATTTCTGCGACCGGAAATTTCAACCCCTAAGAAAATCATGATGTTGAAAAAATTTTGGGCTTGCCCCCCCCTGACCGAAATCCTGGCTACGCCCATGCCTAGAGGGACGGAGATCGAATCTCGACGTGGTCCAAAATGTCCGTACATGTGTGGATAGGAAATATATAGTGCTTGCAACATTATATACACTCCGAAATGGTATGCAATGTAACGTTGACTCGAAATTGCCTATAAACGGCCATGGCCCCACATGGGGCTATACGGCACTGAGAAGAAGAACGGGCCATGCCGAGTTTGGAAACTCGTTTCTCTATGAAAATCTATATCACAGAGTAGCGACAGAACGATTGCGCCCACAGAGCACTACTAATAGTAATAGAAAGTTCTAGCATATCGGTTAAAATATAACGATAGTTCGAATAGACTTTGACATTTTCTATAAAAAATTCACTTGCCTGCCGTACGCAAAACAGTATACCACAATTTAGCATGTTCCAGGTCGTAGCCGACAAATAAAATATCATGAATCCACAATTCCAGCTGTTTATAGTCAGTCAAATTCACAGAAATACACCTATGTTTGAAATACCTGGAGTACCTGAAAACGTAGATTGGCGTGGAGCTAGGAGGGGTATTGCGTGATTGTGCAATTGAAATATTCATCCGTTCATCCACACACTAGAACATTAATATAAACATCCGATGGTGTATTTTGACTACCGATTGATTACAACAAATTTTGCGGTTTACTGTACCTATCATTTAAGTTTACTTACCTTTACCTTCAGACTGGAAAAGTAGGCGGGTTTGTGATACATGCGCGCATGTGAACAAGCTTTCCTAGTTCAGGGCCTTTTAAAATTATATAGGGTGGCATGGCAGCATTGCGAAAGCTGACAAAATTTGTGGAATCATTTTCATATATTTCCTACTATTTTCCGCAGCAGATCAACCTACGAAATAATAAAAACGTCCAGGTTTCTGTGTGCCAGTCTGTATGAAAATGAGTTAACGTCACCTCCAACTTCATCGCCATTGAGACGAATTACGCCCGAATAAAGTAAGCAGATTGATGATATTGGCTGCAAATGCACTGCTGCATTCACTGGAAATTCTACAAGAATAACCCGCCACCACTTTCTCCGCTGAATGGCCACAATGCGAAATGAGAATCTAATTGGAGTAGCACTGTTCTGTTCTGCTACATTTTCCGTTCGCTGAATGCAGCCATTGATGCAAAACATACGCGTACTACGCACATAAACATGATTGATTACCTATTTAAAGGCTTTTGTAATGTTTTATGAAATACACTTTTTTCCGCTTACAGAAAAAAAAGCGTTTGGTTAATAATTACGCTGATGTTTTGGGCCAATGTTATGGCCGAACTTTAATGATCTTTAGGCCGGCCCCACACCGACCGGAGTGTGGCAAACACCGCACAAAAGATTGATACGAAAAATCATGCAGCAGCAGTGCAGCAGTGTGGTTGGGCGACTCCAAGGTATCATTCTTGGAACCGGTCTTTTGTGCGGTGTGTGCCACACTCCGGTCGGTGTGGGGCCGGCCTTATACCAATCTTTTGCGCCGGCTTAAGGTAACATTTTGCGCATGATTCGACAAACCAATTCGTTCTGAAAATTCGCAAAATTCAAGAAGCGATCAACAACTAAAAATAATTCATTTGGTTAAAAAAAAGCGTTTGGGACTATACAGGGTGTCCGGAAACTGCCGCATAAACGCACCGGATTATGATTCCTGATTTGATTTCCAGCAAAAAAGTTGTACTGAACATACTCCCTCAGCTTAACCCTTTAGCTGCCACACGCATTTAAAGATTTTTGAAAAAAAATCATTTTCTTGCATGGCGTAAAGCGTAATATGTATCTCCAAAGCTAGACCAGCTAGAATAGTGAAATAAAATGATTATTACAGCCAAACTGGAGGTACACTCGGGGCGAAGATACATGGAAAGGCTTGCGTCTATGAGAAGGTGACGTGTCCGATGCGGCCTCAACTGCACGATGGACCCACACTCTCATCCCAGAGATAATTATTTCGGTAGGCCAAAACAACCGCGATGTGAATACCGACAAAATTAGAATAAGTCTGTAAGGGAAGTGCGGAGGATGCGAAACATTTTCTGTTTGAGTGCCCGACTATGCCAAACGTGTTGCTTTTGTTGTTCTAGGTTTCACCAAATTTACCAAAATACAGGGTGTCCGGAAACTGCCGCATAAACGCACCGGATTGTGATTCCCTATGTGATTTCCAGCAAAAAAGTTGTACGAACATACCCCCTCAGCTTAACCCTTTAGCTGCCACAGGCATTTGAAGATTTTTGAAAAAATCATTTTCCTTTACGACTAAAACTTCAGTATCTCAAAAGCTAGACCAGCTAAGATAGCAAAATAAGATGATTATTACAGCCAACAAATTTACCTCCTAAGAAATAAAACTAACGGCACTAAAATCGGATAAGAGGATTGGTTTTAGAGAGCTTAAAAGTCAAATTTGCGTGATTTGACCCAAAAACAATCTTTTTTCCATCTCAATTTTCTCCAACTTTTACACCCTTGCGTTGTTGTACCCATTTTTGGTCTCTAATGTAGTATCTTTCAGAGTTGAACCGCTTCGTGCTACTATACATCATCGAGCTTAATTTTCGTTAATGCAAAGAGCGGCGTGTGTATTGCCTGGACTTCCTTTTCCATGCCGGCGAATTTTCTCGCTGCATAAGCCAGTCTTCTAGTCTACCGAAGGCTTCTCTGACTGGGATACTTATGGGAAGAGTGCGTTTACATCAAAGAAAACCAGACAATCCTCACTCGAGAGTTGACCTAATTTTTTCCGTTAATTCTATGGAGTTTGGTCCCTCTAGGAATTATGGCAATGCAACAATAACAGATGCTAGAGTTTAGGCTATCGTTACCCAACAGGCGAGCGGAAAGATACTCCACGCTGGAGTATATAACTAAAAATTCATATCCAGCAAAAAAAAAATCGTTGAAATTCTGCAATTAAAAAGTTCGAGTTTATACCATTGTCGTGAGGATGAGTCATTATCGTCTTGGCGAATTCCAGGACCCATGCTAACAGCGTTATTTTGAAGATTGTGAAAATTGCTTACTTTTTCATTCTTTCCTTACGTAGCTCTTGTAAGATCCCTATGAAAACCAACTTTCAATGATATCGAAGTCCTTACATCTCGGGATGTCGATGGGGCCAACCAATCGATAAACACACACACCCTCATCCCAAAACCCAAATAGACCGAAGTCGGTCAACGGAGAGTATGATGAATCAAGATGTTGATACCTAATGCGCTGCATTGGAGTTCTAAAATATTTGCCGGTTGACTGTCGAAACGTGTGTTTATGGATTGCTTGTGAGAGTCAAAGGCCAAGTTAATCACAAAGGTCGTCCCGCGGAAATAGGGGGTATATATTACTAAAAAAATCTACCATACCTCCACAGGAACAGAAGTATGATTTGAAAATTCCTACATGACTCGGACGAGTGAAAACGCTGTATTTGAATGCTCAGACTTATTTTAGTCTGATTTTAACTAATTTATTAACAATGTGTACATATTGACGAATGAATAAATGTTGATAATTATTCAAAATTAAAAAAAAAAGATTCTCAAAAAACAAACAAACCAAAAACTAAAAAAAAGTGGAGAAACAAGTTAATTAAATATCTACTATAGAATAATACGCAAAATAACAAACAATAATGTACCTAATACCCTTTTTACACACACGAAACTATTCAAACTTTATCAATAAACATGTTTATAAAATACTGTAAAAATAAAAAAATAAAACAATTGTGTATACAGTTTCTTCAATACAAATAAAATCATTTTCAACACAAACAAATTTGATTAATGAATAATTCAAATTGGTTACATAAAATGTACATTTTTTGTTAAACAATTTAAAACGCAAAGATAAGCAAAACTAAATATATATATACACAATATATGCATAATAATATATTTTATTTAAATAAAAATAACATATAACAAACATATAATCACGTCACGTTTAAAAATAAATATTTTAAAATATATGTATACAAAAAAAATATTTTTCGTGTAATGTAGAATTTTTTAAGAATCCCAGAAAGAACACGACACGTCTATGAAAAATAAATGTGCATTATATACAGGAAAAAAATAGTATAATAATGAAAAAATGTAAAAGAAGAAAACGAAAAAAATATGTATAAATATTTATAAAAAGAGAAACGAAAAGTTTTTAAATTTAATATATTATTATCGTACTCTATTTTATTATATTTTAGTTTGTTCGCATAATTTTGCGTTATCCTATTTATTTCTTTTTAATTGCATTTCGATAGATATTTTTTTTTCCTCGCACTTCTCTAACTTCGCGTTAGCGGATTCATTGGGATGCGTCGGAGGATTACATTGTGTGTTGCAATTTTCCATTGTTCATTACAAACAGTATTTATTGAATTTTAGTTCGACGCGTAAGGGACGACCGCACTCGGCGCTTCTGGCAACGGTCAATACAGTGATTTTTATATTTTTTTTACATACTTATTTTTTTTTTTCTTGTATTATCCTCATCTGACAACTATTAATATATTTTTCTTTTTTATCATGACCCATATTTTAGTTGTTACATATCGTCATTCATAATTTCATTGAAGGAAGGTTGGAGGTTTTTGTCCCGAAGAAGGTTTCCTCCAAAATGAATTTTTGTAAACATTGAATTCCCAATAAAAATAGATACAAATTACACAACTTGTTCGTCGATGTTTTTTTATAAATCAATTTATCCCTATATCTTTTTATTGAGGAAGAGGCTCGCAATAAGTTTGGTAGAAACAAAAATAAACAAAAATACAAATATTTCAAAATTATTCTTTGTTTCTCAAACGACCAGCAATTATACAGAAACTGCAAATTAGATTATAAAAATTAAAAAATATAAAGGCAATTTCAAAATTATATTAAACAGAAATTTGAAGAAATTGAATGTAAAACAACATATGTATGTATAAAACAAACAAACATTTTAATGTGCGGGACCGGAAGAAAAACAAACATATTAAATTATTAATTTGCCGATGAAAATCGAATTCGAGAAATCTGATTTATGTAAAGGGTTTGCGAATAACAAATAAATGTATTTTTCATTTGTACGAGGAAATAGGATTTTTATTCAGCAACACTAATTGCATTTTTCTTAGTATCTTAAACTTTCCATATACGATCGATTGAGCAATCCATTGAGCAATCGATTGCACACAATCTATCTGACGCCCGTACAGCACATACACTACGCAATTTATCGTGCAATCTGAAATGTCAGTCTCACGGTCCACACGGCACAATACAACATAGCGAAAATTTTATATTTTGTGGCGATGGAAGATGGACATCCATTGCTACTTTCGATTGAGAATCAACGCCACAACATGAAGAATGACCAGTTTATGTCAAGAAATCAGCAACTGAACACATGATTGTTATAACAGATTGTATGAAAAATTGCATGGCAATATGTTCCATACGTCCAATAAAAAAATTTGATTGGATGGTCACATACTTTATTTATCTGACAATAAAAAATTTTTTTCAATCGATTGGAAGGTCTATGGGCACTCTTGCACGCACGTATCTTAATATGTTGTAGCTTGTGTGGACCATTATGACCTATCGACTGAAATGATCCCCCCCAAAAATTACGAAACATTTCGATTCAGTTTCAAACAAAGTGTGCTGAGCACAGTGAGCTATAAAGGTTACTGGCTGAAGTCTTTCGTTTTTGCATTCAAGATTTAAAACTTCATTCAAACGACGCACGTGCGAAAATCTCGATGAGGTTTTAGTCAGTCACTAAATGTGATTTTGGCTTTCTGCGAGTATTATTAGTTCGTTTTCTGGTGCTATTGTATAGGAGCAGTACTTGGAGGCGGAGCTGCGACCCATGGCCCAGATGCCCACTAAGGGGTCAAGGCAAGGTACAGTCATATACAAATAATACATATATGTCCAAATTGGTACAAAATGTTGTTCCTATGAAAATGTATCTGAAATTTCCTAGAGCTTTCAAGCGAATCGCATGAGCCTGTGTGCGTGTCAATTTGAGAGAACGTTTTCCAGTTCAAGAGAGTCAAGAGACTCTTTTTATAGTATCTTTTAAGAATCACTCATCGCTTGCCATTGCCTGCGACTTCCGTGGTGTGTGATGGATATCTCCGTACTCCGTGACGCATGACAAGTGGGTCCGAGGAAGAGAGCAAGTTGCCGTTGCGGACAATATGTTATGTTATGAACACAGAAATGATCATGAAATTCATTCACTGCCACGTCCCGCCCGCGTCTTGTGTGGTGTGCGATGTATGGCACCGCGGTGCGCCGCGCGCAAGATAAGTGGACCAAGTTGGGAAGAGAGGAGGAAACGACACGAAAACACGTCGCTGTGCATGCGCCTACGAAATTTAAAATTCGTCTGTGGCATGTGCATCTATATTTTGAGGTTCAGATTATCTGAGCCGATGTCATAATGAAAAGTCTCTATTGGAGACGATAATTAATATAAATGTAGGTGAGTTTTAGGGTCAAAGACATGGAGTTTCTGAAAAAGAAAACACCTTCTTTGTTAGTCCCTTCGGGCATTTTACTCACTCCATAACGTGACAGAATAAAGGAAGTTCAAATTTTGACATATTATTATTGGAAAAAGCTCTTCCTACATGTTGCGACCAATTTATTCAATACCTTCTCTAAATTTGCATTTATGCGATCCCGTCTAGACAGCTGTAGATTTATCAATTTATAGTATACATAGTATTGTTTCTTGACCGGCCGTGGCAACAATCATAGCAAAAATTAACCAAAACTAAGGCCCGTATTTATAAACATACCTTAACTTAAAATAAATGCCATTTCCAGTAGTTTTCATTGAAATAATTTATTTTCTCGAGACAATGCATCCTTGACTTAAGGCGATTTCAAGGAAACTTTGAAATTTTGCAATAGTCAACCTCACTTGAAGTCAATGTAGCTAGTTACCTACCTTGAGTTATTATTATATTACAATTGTGTTAAAAGCTTAAGGTCTCCTTGAGTTTCGCCTTAAATCAAGGATGCATTGACTTCTAAATATAAATCATTTCAATGAAAAACTACTGGAAATGACATCTAATTTTTGAATTTCGGCATACTTGACTAAAGGTCGCATTGAGCTAAGCTATGTCTATAAATACGGGCCTAAAAGTATACATTTCGGCATCAAAACCAATTTTCCGATAGCTTTTTTTTTATTAGTTGTAAGTTAAGAAAATATACAGGGTGCCCGGAAACTGCCGCATAAACGAACCGGATTGTGCTTCCTCAGGTGATTTCCAGCAAAAAAGTTGTACGGAACATACCCTTTTAGCTTAACCCTTTATCTGCCACAGGCATTTGAAGATTTTTGAAAAAATCATTTTCTTTTACGACTAAAACGTCATTATCCTCAAAAGCTAGACTAGTTAGCATAGCAAAACAAGATGATTATTAGGTACAGATGATTATCACCCAAAAAATAAAACTAACCGCATTAGAATCGGATAAGAGGTTGGGTTTTACGGAACTTAAAAGTCAAATTTTTGTGATTTGACCCAAAAACAAAATATTTTTCCATCTCAATTTTCTGCAACTTCTGCCAAGGTGAGGTGTTCGTACGATTCTTTACAAAATTGGCGCATAGTCCAAAGATCATTTCTTTCTTACATCATTTTATTCTATCTTCCGTATTTCTAACGGTTTTAATGCCTTAAGTACAGAAAACTGTGGTTAATTTTAGCTCTATTTCAATTCAATTCAACTAAAACTGCCCCTAAAGATCTGCAATTTGGTAAAATTTATTCAAATTATATCAAAATCGATCCAAAATTGAAACTCATATATTCGTTGCTCTCTAATAGAGACTTTTGCGTTTTGAGACTTCTGATATACAAATTTCGTTAACCAACTTTCATACAAAAGTGGGCATTCTCATTTGTTTCAAACAATTAAATCAATATGATTTTATTATAGCCGAAGAAAAAAAATATGGTCATCGAACGACAAAAATCTTACATCGATGGATTTTTGCAGGATTTTTGGGGATGGCCTTCTGATTATGGGAAAAAAAGTCCCAATAGATTAGAGGTTTGCAGCCTTGAAAAGGGAGGAGGGGTACTTGCGTTTTCAGAGCTATGGAGGTTTTTAAAAGAGTCTAAAATGAAAATATTCTAATTTATTTTTTAGTCTAGCGCCAAATTTTTCACTAAAATCCTAATGTATTATATACAATATACAATTACATGGGTAATTTTATGTGGTTTTTTTCGTTCTCAGACCATTTTTCTGTATATTTTGTCGGTTTCGAAATGTTTGCTAAAAAGTAAAAAAAATAATCCATTATCCCCTTTTTCCAAGGTTGGAGCCCTCCAATCGTTGGGGACTTTTTTCCCATAATCAGGACGCCATCAGCATCACCAACCATCCTGCAAAAATCCAGCGATATACGATTTTTGCCGATCAAATATCGTATTTTTATTTGATCAATACTCAACTCATTCTCGTTCTCATATCCCTCTAATTGAATCGAGTACAGAACTAGACAGAACAACCTGCATACAAATTTTCAGTTGATGTTCTGTATAGAAATATAACTCTTTTCAAATGTGTATGGAAGTTGTGTTGCCTTCTCCTGCACTAAATCCACTCACTCTACCGCATGCTACCACCACATTGCATTAACAGCGCGGCATGCAACTTACGAAATGCACTAATGAGGTCAGTGAACGCATGGCTACCTGTTCCGCAAGCTCAAGAAATGCATTGTGATCAAATCATCTTTCATATTTTTTCAATACGCAGTTTTCGTAGGCGCAGATACTTTTGCGTAAGCCACCCCGACCCATGGCATGGGACAGTGGAAGAAGATACACTCATGAAGTCGACAAATGCACGAAAACCTGCTCTGGCAGAGTATCTAAACTCTCTTCAACTTGAACTGTGTAGCAAAAGAGCAAAGAGCTTTAATAGCCTGTATACGTGTATCTGTATGGTCGTATTTGTGACATTGGGTGCAGATCAGACGACATGGCCAAAAAAATGTGTACCCGATTTTGAGTGAGCTTTGGACATATATGTATTATTTGTATATGGTACAGTAGACATTAAGAGTTCCTGACGGAATAACAAAAAACACGATTTACGTAATAACATTTGGTTGTTACTACATATGTACTTAGAAAACATTCTGAAATGTAGTATTAAAATCACTGCACTACACACTTGAAGGCGTAAAAATGCAAGTTTGATTCCAGGCGTAAAATTTTCTGCTGCTGAGACTAAACTAACCAGATGCCTTCTTTGCCGTTTCCAGCCAGCTGGCACGGACAAATGGACAGCATCAAGTGGCCACTCGTAACTGACGAGGGTGCGTAGGCTGCGTCCCAATACATAAGTTTCACTCGTGGAAAACTATAAAATATTTGTAGTTTTCAGGCCCTTGATTTCCAGAACAGGGATATCTACGTGTTAGTATCACGAATCGATAACACAAGTAAATCAGAAATCTTTCCCTTTAGGGAGACTTTCTTCTTTTGCCACGTCCCATATTTTCATGCGTTTCATTGCATGGTTTCTGAGCTGCAGAATACAATTTTAACTGTCACCTGAAGTCGCCCCGGGAAGGTAGTGAGATTTCAACATTCCACCTGAAAGGGATTTTAGTGAGAAATGGTATACAGCTTTGTCCAGTTAGGGACCCTGTAAAGAACGAATCTTAAATGTTCGTGTCTTTCAGGTTATTGAATCAAGATTCATTTTGTAGCTAAATCATACCAGCAATGAAATTTAGATCTCGCAAGTGGAATATACAGTCCGAGAGACAAAAATATCACCGAATATAGACGAACTAGGTTCTAAAACGTAGAAATTGGAGGCCAGTTAAATGTAATTAGAATCACCAGTGAATGTCTAAACACGCGCAGGGCCATTTTTCGTTAAATTGTGTAGAAAATCAATCTCGACTGTCCTTGGCGTGACAGTCCATCTTTGGACCAAGGTCACAGATGTGTGAATGCCATCCAATTTCCAAGATCTTAGCAGCTTTTTTGTTAAGGCGTTGAGATCAACAGCACGCTCAGCAATGTTATTTATCCCCATAAATGGCTACTCGTTTAGCATTCGAGTGAGATCATAGTCCGTCGCATGGGTGGTGAGTTCGAAAAACACCATAAACTAAATTCGTTCACGGTGAGTCTCGAACCCATGACTCTGTGCAACGAAGGTGCGCGCAGTAACCACTACACCAGCCAGACTATTCTAAAATTTGCCTAACAATTTTTTCGTGACCGACAATTTTAACTTATGAGAAATTCATGATGTTAAAAAAATTTCGCTACTACTCAGCATACTACACATCCGCTGGACATAAATTTTTTCGAATGAATATTTCTCTACCATCGAACGCACGTCTATCAAAAGGAGGAAGTGAAAATGAAACGTATTCTTTTCTGAAATTAAGATTTTTGAATGTCTTCTGTAGTAAGTAACGTCGTGGATAAGAACGAGTTTTTACAAGTTGAAAAATATTGAAAACGGTAACAACCCTTGGAATCCTTCGTTTCATTTTCTCTGAAAGCCAATATGTGTAGAATATAGAACAACTTTTAAGTTCTCAATGCAGGTAAAAGGGTAAGTTTGTGTCCCGTTTTTATAGCCTTTGTCCAAACCTTAGAACAGCACAAGTCAATTTATTGCGCCCTTTGCCTTTGTGCCAAAAATTAAAAAATATAAAAAATCGATTCTGGAATTCTCAAATCAGTTCATAGCAACATTCATTTTGTTTATTTGTTATTGAGACAAATAAAATTTGAGCAAAAATTTCGAATCGATTCGATTGGACACAAGATCATTTGCAAATCTCTTTCTTCGACCTAGGCGATTCTGGAGACTCCTAACTCGGATTCGGAAAGCGGTGCGAATGGACGTTAATGAAGGAATAATCAGCAATATTCCTCGGATTATCGAAAACCATCCTATCGAGTCACTGCCAACCAAGGAAAGAATATCAGCCTCTTGGTGTTATGGATGTGGGCCTCACTGAAAGCGAAAAATGCAAGAGATGAATCCCGAAGCGGCAATCCGAGGCTAACTAAGCGAAAAAAGTCATTAGAGATGAAGCATCATCGTAATGTAAGCAGCAAGCGAGATCCAGCGCTGCAAGTGGATCTGACGAGAAACGGAGGGAAATCAGGACAAGGATCGAACAAGAGTGGCCATTCCGAACCAGTTGGAAGCACTGGGAATGACGGTAGAAAATCGAAGGCCCCGCATAGTAAACGGTTCGCCGACAATCAACGCAATACACTGGCGAATGACATTAGTCGATCACCAAACATAGCATTAGCTATAAGGCAACACAGCCGACAGTAATCCCCAATATGGGAATCAAAACTAAACTCGATCCAACCAGCAATAAATCCACCACCGGTGCAAGGCGAATGGTTTGGTTTTCAGTAAATGAACGGTGGAGACACAATGTGCACTGCCAGAGCCGCAATAGCAGTCCTCACTTGTTTGTTTCCGAACATGCTAATGTTATGTTTCCCCCCATGAGCTATCTTTGAATTTTTTCTCAAGAAATTTTCGATTTAACGCATTCATGGAAAAGTGAAAGCACCGGAAACTACATCCGCCGAGAGATCCGGCTAATTGAGGTTTTATCAGCTGTGCAGTGTAACTAAGTTATAGAAAACTGCTTCAAAGAAGAAATGGGGTTTTTCTGTCATTTAAATCTAGTCCGCAACGTGAATAACGTATTTTTGGTCTGGTAAGTGATTATATCAATATAAGATTATGGTGACGCAATTAAACCCGGACGATCATCCGCTTGCTTACCAAAAAATTAACTTTACTGCATTTTAGGCTCAGCTATACGTCTAAAAGGAAAATTGCCATACTCGACCATAATCCGCAAGTGTTCCTTCGAGGATCTAAAAACACGGTCAATAACCCGCTAAAAACATACAAAACAATTTCATAAATAAACTACGGCCTATGGAGACCTGATGTAAGTGGCGAGACAACTTGACTCGGGGCCCTCCCGCCAAATTCTTGAGTGGACGAACTTGGATTTAGGTCGTTAGAAAGCAACAATTTAGCAAAATTATGTTAGATTATAGGGCATAATGATGTAGGGCTGAACAACGCAACAGGCACAATCAGGAACGGCAAATGGTCGTTTAGTGGGTAAAATTCAAAGTCTTCTAGCAATATTTAGGCGTCCGACGATTTGTCGGATGGATTTTTAAGGAAGCACTTCACCCTGTAGCAATCATATACTAAAACAAAATCAGTTTAACGTGTGACTTTGCTTAGAGAAGTATTTTGATCCGATAAATAATCCTTAACACATTTTCCGGAAAGCTTCTAACATCCTTATAGAATTCACGATTATCCAATAATAATCATTGAATATTGGCACTAAGAGCTCATATCATTATGAATTTAAAGATGATGCTATAAGACTTCGATAACTCTTTCTCTAAACGATAACCTAAAAAGATAATCCATTAAATACATACTTCATCATTCACTGGGACATAGAAGAGATTACATCGTTTTTATTCAACTACATCATCATACAAAATAATTGAATACTTAAACTAAGAAAAAATCACATATAATTACACCTCATACCAAAGTAAAACTACCTTACAATAGGATCTTACAGAGATTCACAATTTTTTGTCATTTTAAGTTTTTTTGTGGGTTCCATTTTGTGTGTTGAGTACATACTTAAAAGCATAGTGTACATAGTGTTTTAGACAAATAAAATACATAGGGCCGATTATTCGTACAACTTATCTAGTGGTTAGTCTTATCGTATAGACAAGACGCACATCATTTTCTGAAAGCTTTTACAATATATTGAATTTAATATTTGCTAAGCTACGCATTGTATAAAATTGGGTTATGATTTTTGCAATTTCAGATGATGGCGTAACTGAAGAAAAATGCAATTCAATATAATGTAAAAGCTTTCAGAAAATGGTGTGCATCTTGTCTATACGATAAGACTAACCACTAGATAAGATGAACGAATAATGGGGCCATCATCTTGTAGACTATGTATTTTTAGAAATGCGGAAGACATACTTTGCCGGCAAATAACTCTGAAACTACAGTTATCCACAATGCCAGCACAAACATAATGTAAGAAATTCCAATCTTATACGTATTCGGAAGCTGATATGCTTGACCGCCAATTTCGTCAATATGAAAGCCAAGCGGAAAGATTACGGCTGCCAGACAGAATAGAACCATAGCCGTGAAGCCGACCCATCGAGCGTACGGAATGACATTTCGATCCCAATTGCTTGCAGCCAAAAGGATAATTGTTGTCGTTATGCATATGCATCCGATAAAAATGCAGATGAGAGCCAGTAGCCATTCAGGTTGAAGTTCGGGCGTGAAGCAATGCTGCGGGCGATTGTAGAGGGTCATACATGTCCACATGAGACCCAGCCGTATTTCGCCTGTAAATGGGAGTAAATAAAATTATTAATTTAACAGTGCAAAATGGACTAATTTAGTATATTCGTAATTTAAAAAAAAGGAGTGATCAATCAGTATCCTATTTTTGTAACGAAGAATCAAGTCTTCCTTCAAAATTGATTCACGCATTTCAGTCACTGAGATCATACAAATGTTGGGATTGCATGACTGATAATTCTGTAAGTTTTAAGGGAAAACGACTGTGGCTAACGGCTCTAATGTAAAATTAGCCATAAATCCAAATTGGATATGTATGTCCCCTCCGAAAAATTTGACTTTCTCTTTCTCTTTCTATCTCGAGCAAATCTGTTAAGCATGCTTGGGTATTTTTTTTTTCAATTTATTATGTTGTTTAGGACATTACGCACAGAAATTTTAACTGTATAGACCGAATCCAATGTAGTCCTAGTCCGAGAGTCGCACACACACACGGAGAATCCATGGATTCGAATCCATAAAATGGGTTTTACGTTTTCTCAAATGAGCTCATACACGGGCGGAGTAGAACTGCTACATCAGAACAATTTTATGTTAACCCAGACTACTCTGAAACGTGAACAAAAGTACTGAAAGTCCTAAAACATGAACACTTAAATATCTGGAAAAATAGCTTATTTATTTAATGTAAGTTGCAATTTAAAATGTGAAAAAGCGTTTCATTACTACTATAGGTTGTCTTAACCCTTGTGGGGAATAGTTACTGCAATTACGCGCCATAACGTACGGCTTCTCGCAATGTCTCCTAATTTTACCATAATTTTTTTCTTAAAGTCAAACACTATTCATCCTGATATCTGTGCTACATGTTTTTCGAGTGATCTTTTTTTCGGCCTATTTGAGTCCCATAGCGCGACCTGGAATGTAGGTAGATTGTAGAAGGGCGTGAACCCGAAGGGGTTCGCAGCACTGAAGCCAATGGTCCTATTGTGCAATAGGTGCAATGTAGGTAAGTAAGGTATCTCGCTCGCGAGCGGCCCCGAAAATTCGCTAGCGGCAACTGTGCTGCTCCCCTGCAACACCTGAGAGAAATAGGGAGCGGAACCAGCCAGGCTTGGTTTTTACAGTTACAGTTTGCCAAGTTTTGGACGCCCACCGAAAGCGATTGTTTGATGCAACGAAGGCAAATACCGGCAACAATGCTGTCTACTGTCTTAATAGAGAAATTCGTCCTCCCATTTAACCGTTTGTCAATTAATATTTATGGCATAGTTGGATTTCCAGTCAGACTAAGCACTTTGGTCTTGTTTCATTTCTTCTTCAGCCCGACTGAATTTGACTCCCTCTCGAAATCCAGTATGTATCGCTAAGGTCGATGATTTTGTGCGAGAGTAGTTAAATGTCGACACAACAGCATACAAATTCCACGGCGTCCTTCAGATAAATTCGAATCACCCATCACTAAGAAAAACTAGGATCGAAGGCAGGACGCAATCCTGCCTAACTTCGTTATGCACTGTACAATCTTCCGACACTATGGAGTAAGCAATAATTGGCAACGACGTAAGTTGCATTAATAATAGCCACTTCTTTGTATGGAGCACCTTTTTTTGCGCAAATCCACCCTGGTACGAAATTGGTCCACATTGTCGAAAACCTTCTCGAAAACTTATTTGTCCAACGCTCTTTCTATGAATGGATGCAGCAATTCGTCTGTAAGATCTGATAATTCTTGCTATGTTTCGACAGGAGATGCGATCCTGTAGAACCAAGCAGGGCCAGAATTTACAGCCGACATTGCATAGATCCCAGCAGCATTTAGTTGAGGGAATCGTTTTTACGTGCGTTTAATGAAGCAGCTAAATTATCTATATGAGGAAACTTTTCGGCTTCGCCGGCTGTCATACACAACACAACAGCAAAGTGTGCTTCCCAAGGCCTCAGCTGGTCTTTGCCTTGTATAAGTAGCCTTCAATCACTATCTTTCTCCGGGTGGTAATAGGAGCTTTCACCAACATTCCTTGATGGCGCTGTACGAGAATGGACACAAAAGTAACTGAAATTGGGCGGCGTTAGGCCGCACACATATGGCCATGGATTCGAATCCATAAAATGGATTTTCGTTCTGTCAAATACACGGGCGGATTTGGACTTCCATGGATTGACTATGTGTGTGCAGCCCTGGGGAGCGAGGTTCGAAGTTGTATTGTTGTAATTGCATCGATTCGCCCGTGATTTTTTTTTCAGTTAAACAACTTTTTCTATTTTGCGGTGGTCGATTTGCGAGCGCAACGCGTGGCTGTATAATTTGCTGGCATGTTTTTAGCTTCAAAATAAGCTCAGACAGGACCCTTCATTATTTTTTTCAAGACGGTTAATCGTGGTGCTATAAATATGAACTTGAAACAAACATTGCGAAGCCGTCCGTTGCGATGCACTAACAGTGACACAACTTGCATATTAACTTAGGGAGCGTGTGAACAATGTGTCCCCGGTTCCTATCGCGGCTGGATCTTTGTCCGGAAGCACCCATGCATCTTATGCATGCCCAAGAGCCACAAAACCCCCTGGACATAAATGGAAAAATACAAAATATTTATTCATTCATTTTTGGCCGATTGGAGCAACTCGAGCCGGCCCAGTTGCTTCGGCATCGAAAAAAATCCTGGTCCCTGGATGTGCTGCGTTTGTGTTAAGAGGATCTACACAAGTGTACAATCCTCCGTGCTGCAAAGAATGGTGCACATTTTAAAAACTGTTCAGGGCTCAATAACGCTGATTTACGATTAACACCTTTACAACTCCGAACTGTAGAATATGCGGTCAACAGTCATTATCGACTTCTCAACAACACGCTAATCAGGGTCAACAACCGTCACCTATCACCCCCGCAGTTTCTACCCACTCTACAGCAGCACAACATACTCTCACTCCAGCACCCCCACAACAAGTTGTAAACTACTCCTTCATAAAGATTGTACAAGTAAACTACAATGGTTTGCAAACCACGAAACAAAGCTAAAAGCCGACTCATCGCTAAATTCCTACGGAGCCTATAACATCATCCGACGCGTTCGACCAATTGTCGCAGGTAGATCCTTACTTTCTTGATCCATAGTACGTTGCCATACACTGTAATTGACATCACCGCCGCCGATAACACCACTGATCTACAAACGATATCCATCAAATCAGGAAATGTTGATATAGATATCCTAAATATTTATATACCACCAGCCTCAAGTTGTCCCACTGGTTTTCAGGCCAACATCGCTCAGTTACTCACTGGACATTATCGCTTATTACTGGGTGATTTCAATGCTCATCATGACCTATGGCACTCTATTCTCGACAACCACACCAGAGGTAATCTAATCGCATGTCAACTGGCTGAATATGATTTCTGTCCATTAAATGGCGATACACCAACCCTCGTTGCAGGATCATGCAGAAGCTTACCTGACATATCCATTGCCAGCCCGGGGCTCATAAACAATATCACATGGGAACCATTCATCACTTTTTCATCCGACCAATTGTCCTCACGCTCAATAAACCGCCTCAATAAAAAGTTCGGTGATAAGACTTTAGCAACGACGATAAATGCGCTCACCAATTTAACCACCAATTCGTCGAACATCCCGAAAAGGACAAGCTCAAGCGCGTAAATGAAAAAAAGCTATCCGTAACAGCACAGCAGACCAGCATCTTCATGTTACCACCAATGAAGTGACGCTTGCAATAAAAAAGCCAAAAATTCCAAAGCGTTCGGTACCGACGGTATTGCCATGATCATGCTCATACAACGTGACTTACTGACCATTGAGTGTATCACTGCTACGATGCACAGTACTCCGCTCTTGATGTTATCACATCCAACATCTTTAATGGACTAAGCCATGAGAGCGCACTATCCTTGTAGCTCTCGATCTGTCAAAAGCTTTTGGCACTGTTAATAATACGCTACTGCTGACTGATCTCTGCAATACCACTCCGCCTCACATACATAAATGGATCGCAAATTACCTTGCCCGTCGTCAACCTTGCACCGAGTTTAGAAACGGGAAGTGTAAGCTTAGAAAAATTAAACAAGGTGTCCCCCAGGGTGGAGTTCTATCTCCCACTCTTTTCAACTTCTACAGGGGCCCTATCATGTAATTCGATTCGAAAGCGATTGCTTTCGAAATGACTAAATTGGTATCATGTAACTCGAAAACGAATGTCTTCTACTCGAAAGTAATAGAACTTTCGTCTTTCGAGTATATAAAACGAAATTCCCCTATCATGTAATTCGAAAGCCTACGAAGATTTTGACGAGTGTATCGAAAATTTATTCGAAAGATAGGGTACTCTCGAGAAGTGAGAGTTTAAGTGTTTGCTTCAAAGGGAGAGGGTTTCAAACATTTGAGACTTCATTTAAAGGAGTCTTTAGATAAAGGGAGTTCTTTTTTGGCAAAGTAATGCGTTAATGCATACATATTTTGGTCAGACGAATTCAATCAACTTCTGTAGTGTAGTGAATCGTGTAGTGTAGTGTATTTGCTTCACTAGATCATCAAATAGAAATACATTTACATATTTTCTTTGAGAATTAATCGGACGCTGCAATCATCAATCAATCAAAGTGTGGTTCAAAATACAACTAAGAATATGAGTCAACTAAAAGTTAAAAAAAGAAAACTTGGGGTGAGACAGTGAGGGAACCTAGAATTAATTTTATTTATTAAAACATATGTACATACATATGTATACATACATACTTAAGTACAATGTATTTTTTTTATATAATAATGGCGTGTTTTCATTTAGAACAAAAAACTAAACCAAGCCCCAACAGTTCATCCGTCGAAAGTGTCGGCTAAGTTCCAATACCCCGCACATTTGTCATTGCAATGCATAAGTCTACCATTTTCCGGCAGATAATTGAAATGGAATTCTTGACGATTATCGAACCTCCTACAATTTGAAATTGATAGGTCATTACAAGACTGCTTTTCTTGAACAAACCAATACGTACCAAGTAACCAGTTGTGTGAACATTAATCCTTCTCCTTTGATGACTTTTGACTGCATCTAAAAATGCTACCTCTAATTGTTGAATTAATTTACTAGCCCAATCTTTTAAATTTTAACGAGTATATTCGCAATAAGTCACTGACATTTTTAACTTTGTGACGTTTCAAATTAAATTCTGGCCAACTAGATTATTCCATTAATTCTAGTACTTTAGGAGAAATTTCCTTTGCATATGAGGCACCACTATTTACTCGAAACGAACGAGTTACATGATACCAAATTGCTTTCGAATCGAATTCGAAAGTGTCGGGACTTTCGTTTTCGTTTCGAATTACATGATAGGGCCCAGGTCAGGACTTCCCACAATGGGAGTTGAAATCATCTCCTACGGTCTTAGGGCTCCATTACACAGTCATATTTCTATTATAATATCTATTATGAAATAGAAATATTATCATATATATGACCGTGTAATGGCATTTCATAATAGATATTATCATATGTACTATAAATAGAACATATCATCATATCTAAATGTCAAAATAAAAATTCGTAACAATTCCGTGTTCTTCGCGTCTGGCGACCCAGGGACGTACCCAAAGAGGCTTTTTCTACCTGTTCTTCTTTCTTAGAATCAAATAGAGAGTAATAAGCGACCCGAAAAACGCACAATTCACCATTATTTGATGCATTTCCGCGACTAAAGGAATAGGCCAATCAAAGAAGACATTATAGAGAACATCGAAGGGGGTGACGATTTTTTTCTTCGGTATTTTGTTAGGAGTAGTTAGGAGGTACTATTTTTACTCGGAGCTGAGTGGTGCGCTAACGCGGGGAGGGGGGGGGCAGTTAAAGGTTCCTTTTTTTTGGGCTATATCTGGAAAACGGTGAGTCGCAGAGAAAAAAGTTGTGAGTAAGCATTAAAGCTTTGTAAATGTCCTATTTATTTGTCCGTACTTGCTAACGGTTCTTCCAATATTGTTTATTAAAAGTCGAAAATTTTAATTTTTTTTCAATTTTCTCTATTTACAAGGATAAAGACAAACGCTGTGATAAAGAGGGAGGGGAAAGGGGGGGGGGCTGTGTGACTGTTTTTATTTCATGGATCCATAATGGATGGTTCGGAGTAAAACATACATAAACATACATAAACAATATCTGAAGAACCGTTAGGAGTTTTGCATATGTATGGGCAAATAAATAAGACATTTAGAAAGCTTTAATGTTTACTCACAACTTTTTCTCTACGCCTCACCGTTTTCGAGATATAGCCCAAAACACAAAAAAATAGCACTAAATTGCACATTTAAACCCCCCTCCCCGCGTTAGCGCACCCCTCAGCTCCGAGTAAAATTAGTAGCCTTACCTCCTGACAGCTCCTAACAAAACACTGAAGAAAAAAAATCGTCCTCCTTCGATGTTCTCTACACCCGCTTTTTATGCGTTCATTGCTTGGCCTAGAAAACAAATTTTGTATTTGACACTTGAATAAACAATAGATATTATGATATAAATATGATGTAGTGTAATATGTAAAAATTTGATTTTCCATGATAGATATGATCATATCTATTATAATAGATATTATAATATAAATATGACTGTGTAATGGAGCCCTTACGGAAACTGCCTCTACGGGGCGGACTGCACCCGTTTTCTACGTGGAAACGGCCAAAAGTTGCCAATATACCTCCCTGGCAAGAGCCTTGAAGGTTCGATGCAGGAAGGTTGCGTTTGTCTGTGTATATGTGTGGATTCGAGTTATGTGTTTTTTGTCATATTGGGAGCATTACATCTCGGCGCGGCTGCTCTCAATTTTATTAATTCGCGCCGTCATTGAAACACATCCAGGCCCAGAGGTATGGTTTTGTAGTGTTTGCGGCCAACGAATTGGTTCGGTACACCTCATACTCGTCGGCGAAGTTCATCGAGCTACCTAGACCAACTAGCGTTCATAAGGCCGAACGAAATATTAGGAACGTCATTGCCAAAGCAGCGGCACGTTATATTCCTGCTGGACGTATCCCGAAAGTTCGACCTAATTTCCCTACCAGTGCCGCCAGATTAGCCGATGAACGAGATAACATCAGAAGCGCTCACCCAGGTGATCCCAGAATTCAGGAGCTTAACTCCGAAATCAATCGACAAGTAAAAGACTATCGGAAGGCGAAATGGAACGAGCACCTCAATGAAGGTGTCAGTAAACTATGGTCTACTGTTCGCGCCCTATCCAATCCTAGGAAAGGAAAGGGCAATAATGCCATCAAATTTGGCCATAAGAGCACCAGCGATCCCCTTCAGTGCGCAACCCTGCATTCAATAAGCAATTTATTGAACATCCCAAGTCCGATGGCTTAAAGCGTAAAATTAGAAGACGGATTCGCAGTAGAAATGTTGACACTATATTATCGTATACTGCGGACCAGGTTAAAAAAGTCATTGAGAATGCTAAAAACTCAAAGGCCCTCGGACCCGATGGCATTTCGATGGCCATGTTGAAACATCTCGACCTTCCAGCCATTAAGTATCTCACGGCAGCCTTTAACTTGTCGATCTCTAAGCTTGCCATCCCGGAAATCTGGAAAACAGGACGGATTGTCCCCTGTCTCAAACCGGGAAAGAGCGCTGGTCTCGATGAATCCTACCGACCCATAACAATACTTTCACCTGTCGCAAAGACGCTGTTGTTGTTGTTGTAGCGATTCAAGAGATTTTTTTTCTCTTGAATCGAAGGGGGTCTTGGCCGTTTTTAGCAACGGGTAGCTCCGGGACGATTTACATCGAAGAACCGGCTGCCGTAGGAGCATTTTATGGACAACACAAACATCCATGGGCCACAGTGGGATTCGAACCCCTTATTCACCCCACTCTTGTTAAGCATGCTAAGCTAGAACCTCACCAGCATGGCTTTAGGAAAATGCATAGTACCACCACAGCCCTCGATGCGATCACTACACGCATCCGTAATAGGCTAAACCACAGACGTCCTTGCCACAGATCGATTCTTGTGGCAATTGACCTAACGAGTGCATTTGACAATGTCAATCACTCGATGCTTCTCGCGAACTTACTGAATATGCATATCCCTGCTCAAGAGATCCATTGGATTGCCAACTATCTAGCTGGTCGGCATTCCTTCACTGAGTTTCGTGGCAAACGTTCTAAGCTGAGGAAAATCAAATTAGGAGTTCCACAGGGTGGGGTACTCTCCCCCACTCTGTTCAACATCTACATGTCCGGCCTTCCTACACCACCGGAAGGAATCGAGGTGATTTCCTACGCAGACGATTGCACCGTGCTCGCCACAGGGGAGGATAAGGATGAAATGCGCCTCCAAATTAATCGCTATCTCGGACGATTACAGGCTTTCTTCCAAAGCCGAAACCTCACCATCTTCGCGTCTAAATCTTCTGCGACATTTCTTACCACCTGGTCGGTGGATTGTCGGTGGGAGGTTGATGTACGTATTGGCAACAATCCAATTCCTACTGTTGCTAATCCTAAAATTCTCGGGCTCCATTTAGAGAGCATGATGACGTCAGCTCATAACGCAGCATCCGTTTGCGAAAAGATGCGCAGTAGGAATAAAATCCTAAAAGCACTAGCTGGTAGCACCTGGGGCAAGGATAAAGAAACCATGCTAGTCACATACAAAGCGGTGGGTCGAGCAGTTGCTGATTATGCAGCCCCAGTTTGGTCACATAGTTTATGTGAAACAAACTGGACCAAAATTCAGGTCTGCCAAAATGCTGCTCTACGCACAGCCACAGGTTGCCTCTTGATGTCTGCCCAGGATCACTTACATCAAGAGACAAAATTGATGCCAATACGTGACCACAATCTCCTACTGTCCAAACAATACCTTGTTGGTTGCTACCGTGAGAATCATGCCAACAACAGTCTCATGGACCGAATTCCTCCACCATGACATGTCAGGCGTGATTTGCGAGACCTAGAGAGAGAGGTCCAGGGATACAAGAGGGACCCTTACGACGATGATGCATACCGAGCTGCCATCGCTGAGATTCACACTGCAGAAGTGAGTCGGTCTATTGCGAGATTAGATGCGAATAGAGTCCTCTCAGTGCGCCCTCCACCCATTTCGCCTGAGGAGATTAAGCTCCCGAGAGCCACCAGAGTGACATTAGCTCAACTTCGGTCGGGCTTTTGTTCACGCCTTAATTCGTACCTTTCTCGCATAAACCCGGACATCCAAAACATCTGTCCAAACTGCGCTGGCGCTCCACACGATGTGTGTCACTTGTTTCAATGCCCAGCTGCGCCCACTGACTTAACCCCTATCTCACTGTGGGAAAACCCTATCGCAGCAGCTATGTTTTTGTCCCTTGACATCACAGACGAAAGCATCGACGAACCATAACTCGAATCCACATAGATGCACAGCGGTTTCACACCTTTCTGCACCGCTAAAAGAAGAAGAAGAAGAAATAATCTCCTACGCCGACGACTGTACCATAATGGCAACTGGCAACAACATTCCTGAAATGTGCGATCTCATCAACGAGTACCTGCTTGTCCTTAACACCTTCTTCGCGAACAAAAATATGAAGCTATCGGCGCCCGAGTCCACCGCCACACTATTCACTAGCTTCAACCAGCAGTATAACACACAACTTGCAATCCACATCGACACGCACGTCATACCAACTATACGTACTCCCAATATCCTTGGTGTCACGTTCGACAACTCCGGGAATTTCAACACCTATGCTGAAAACATCTCCGCTAAACTTAGGAGCAGAAATAAAATACTTAAAACTTTTGCCGGTAGTATACCGGGTACAGACAAAGAAATGAGTTTGGGTAAGTACAAAGCCATTGGTCGCCCCCTAGTCAATTATGCAGCACCGACGTGGACAAATGATCTCCGTAACACAAATTGGAGTAATATTCAGACATGCCAAAACGCAGCCCTACGCACCATCACCAGCTGTGTTAAGATGTCTTCATCTACAACAGGAGACTAAAATAATGACTTTGAGGAGCCATAATGAACTTCTCCCTAAGCAATATTTAGTCGGATGTTATCGAACAACGTACTTGGCACCAAACCACCAGCCATCTCTCCTGATGAACAACACTCACCAAGAGCCACCCGCACTACCTTAGTTCAACTCCGATTGGGATGGTGCCCGCGATTAAACTCCTATCGATCACGCATAGATAGCGAAATCGCCAACACCTGCCCGGCCTGCGGAACCAGTCCACACGATGTGGACTACATTTTCGATTGTCAGGCTCCCAAGTAATTACCACCTCTTGCGTTATGGCTACAGCCAATTGAAGCAGCTTTTTTTTTGCATCTCGGCCTCGAGGATGGGATGCCCACCATCATCGGATAAATTTTGTGCAATTGCTTATTTGAAATGTTTCTCCGTTTGTGCCGCTAAAACAACAACAACAATGTGTTCCCCCCGTTTTCCCTATCCACTGCAAGCAATTTCCATTACTCCTATGGGTCCTACTCGTATAAGGTGTTTAAATCATTGTTTCGTGCAGCTTCCTCCAACTGCTCAAGCTCTCAAACAGTATTGAAGGTTGTGACGGTTGTGACAATGGTCATCTCGTGACAAGGCTATGTTGCGTCTGACATCCAGGGCTCTGGCTAATCCTTGGCGCATTCTAAATAGGGATGTTAAAACTGATAATAGACAAAAAGATTGTTTGTGGACAACAGCATAGCATTACCCCCGCTTAATGCCGCGGCTTTTTATTTATTATTTAGTTCACGTTTTCGCGAGTCTACCGTAGAACGAATTAAATACATGGATATGCCGTGTGTGCAACTTTCACAATTAGTTAAACCTACAGCCTTAATGACGCGACAATTAGCAGAGGAGTAGTGGCTATAACATGCTCAACACTTTTTTCCTCTAGTCCATCAAATTCACCCAACGAGTCAAGATGGCCACTTCACTGAAAACACAGTCACTACAAAGTCACTACGCAACGCACTACGATCCGTACTCAACGACGTCCTGAACTGGAATCAACCTTGACTTTATTCAAATAAGATGCTGATCCGCAAAAAAAAAACATTTTACCTCCTTCATCCGTAACAATCCAATCGGGCATAGCCAGGCTCACCACAGCGAAAACATCGGCTGCCATAAACAGTGTAGCACTTATCGTAGTCAATTTGTCCATTTCGTCCAACGAAAATCCTTCATGGGCGTAATCCAAATGTTTTCCAAAACAATTTTCTATTTACGTCTCCCGTCTTTTGACAACACACAAATCTTCCTCACCTAATCAAATGTCAACAACAAACCACCATCTGACCTCCTCGAAGAGCACGAAAAAGTGCTGCCAGCACACCATCAACAATTGTACACATGTTTCGGTGGTTCGCACTTCACGAGGTCGCGCACGTTTTTGGTTTTTCATTCAGTTCGCGCGGTCGGCATTTGGAATCACGTCGAGTTTGCGATTCATTTTAATATTTTTCCGTAGAAATATATAATTTGCTGAAAAAATGGGAAAAGTAAAGAAGGAACCTGTTGAAGATGCTGACGCCTCAGCCGTTTCCATCAAAGAAGAGGATACCTACGACGATAAGCTGAAAAATGTGAATGCAATTGCCAAGCCAATGGCTTCGAAGAAACTCGCCAAGAAATGCTATAAATTGGTGAAAAAGGCGATCAAGCACAAAACATTTGTTCGCAATGGACTGAAGGATGTTCAAACTCGATTGCGTAAGGGTGAAAGTGGGTAAGTGTGATTCGTAAATTGTTTACAAAAATTCTCTGAAATTTTAGGTTAGCTTCCATGGACACTATATGACTTCATTTGCATTTCTCTTCTTTCTAGAATTGTTATATTTGCTGGCGATGTAACACCCATCGATATTATGTGCCACTTACCTGCCGTTTGCGAGGAGAAAAGCATTCCGTACACGTATACGCCGAGTCGGGCGGATTTGGGCGCTGCAATGGGTGTCAAGCGAGGCACTGTTGCCCTGTTGATTCGCGAGCATGCCGACTATCAGGAGCTGTACGATGAACTGAAGCAAGAAATTGCTGCGTTGCCGATTCCTACGTAGATGTGACAACAATTTGAATTGTAGGTTTAAGAAATTACTATTGCACCATAGCTCTTAAGGTCGTTTAAACGTAAATAATATTTTTACATAAACTGAAAAGATTGTTTTCTATTAGGGAGTTTTTAAGTCAGAGTTAAAATTTTGACTTCTCTGTCGATATCATTTGGGGATATTTGCTTTGCTTGTGGCCTTGGCTGGCTTTAGCATTGACCACGAATTGTCGTGTTCGTCTTCCACGCAATCTGGCTAGGTTTACTCATTGCACTTTCATTACCTTCTCGAGTATGTGATTGTCGTTCAGTCCCCCATTGCTATCGTTGTACTTTCACGATTTTCGACACTTTGAGCTCATCGTACAGTTTTAGTGGTTGTCATGTCTTCTAGACATGATGTTTATATCTTTAGCGATCGCGGCTTGTCGTAGAAGGCGTTTAGGAGAGGAATTTTTAGGCTTGCATACCTGAAGCTCAATTACACTTGAAATATTGAACGCGCTGCGGACTAATTTACTGTCAACGACCATTTTCTACATATGAAGCAGACTACGATTAATATTTATGAACGAAGTGGTGCGAAGGCCGACGATACTTACGGAAGTCGATCGGGAAATGACCGCAACCGCATACAGAATTTCAGCACTGCACAGGCGTTTTGGGATCTCTTGGCCGTTTGATAAAACGGGTATGGTCTGCCCCGAAGAGGCTTGAAATTACCGTGAGGCAATGGGGACCAGTAGGACCATCTACTTGGCGACACCTTTTGATTAGGCTCCCGAAGGTTAAATGGGTAATCTCAACGCCAAAGTTGGGTCTGACAATGTTGGCTTGGAAACATAATGGGAAATCACGGTAAACGTCAATAAGATTTGTTTGTGGAGTTATGTTACTTTCATCAGCTTGCCAAACATATAGGAATTGTCTTGTGGACTGAGTAAAACGTGGTGCTGATGTATGCAGCGATCACCAACTTGTTATCGCGAAGTTGTCGTACGAAGCACTGCTATCATACGCAAATAAAACGAACAAACATTGCTCCAATTCAGTGTGCAAAAATTTAACTAATGCACAAACACCTCCAGATCCTCATTCAATTTATGACTTATGGAACATCGTGAAGGACATTTTTATATCGTGCGGCGAAACATTTGTGGACTTCAACGAAGTAAGGGACCATTCAACAGCGACTCTAAGTGGTCTCTATTATCTATACGGAAGGGAATTAATGAATAAATTAAATTCAGCTACTGACAGCATAGTCAAACAATAATTGAGGTCCGAATAAAGTCCGTAAGACGCAACATCAACGCAGAAGAAGCGGGTTACCGCTGTGAGAGCGGGACCCTTAACAGTTCACAAAGCAACTTACTGGCAAATCGTTTATCCATCTGCTAATAACACAGAAACAACAACTGCTGGGGACAGGCATTTCATAGGAGTCATCAACAACAGCTTTTCCCCTTCAAGCCCAACGCCATCGAAAACTGTACCATTCAATCTGGAAATAACCAAGGGTCTTTCTTGGAAGCTGGTAAAGCTCCAGGACAGATGGAATCCCCATATAATTTTTGAAAGCGGATATCAACACTCCAAGAGTTTTGGACAATCGAGAATCTCCCCCAAGATTAGGCGTTATCATTAAAATCCCTAAGAAAGGAAACATTTAGGATTGTAATATTTGGCGTGGAATCTGTCTCCTCCCTGTAGTCTCCAAACTGATGGCCAAAATAATCTTGGACCGGATCAAGAAAACGGTCGACCGCACACTGAACAACGTTCACCCCGCAGGGGGGTCTAGGTCCTTGTGACATCAGCCAAAAAGACTGTGTAGTGGGACAGAGATCTTTGGTAAGTTGCGACACCATGTACCTAGCAGCGCAGGGGGGCCCCTGGTATGGTTGATACTACATGGCGTGGATCTGTACAAAGACCTTCTTCTTCTTCCTTGCCTCGTTCTTTATACCGTCCACGGTTTCGCGTTGCTCGACCTGCGGTGTAGGCACATCGCCCGTTTTGGCGATAATTTCTCAGTATATTTCTACAGGCAGCTCTATCTTGGATCGTGTCATCGCCGAGACCAATGCGTTGTTGTTGCTTTTTCATTTGACATATCCAGGTGTTCTTCGGTCTGCCTCTGGGCTTGGGTCCATCAAGTGGAACTTCCATTGATATCGCTTTCTTTGCGGGGTTCTCAGGCGGACGCCGTTGAACATGGCAATACCAATCCATTTGTCGGTCTTCGAGCTTTTCGGTGATTGGTTGGTCTATGGACAAGCTGCCTCGGATGTAGCTACTCTTGATGTGGTCCCTTTTGGTTACACCAACTGACATGCATAATATTTTCATTTCAGTCGCTGTCATTTCTTTCGTGTAACTTTCATACATGGTCCAGCATTCTGATCCATACATGAGTGCGGGACGTACAGGTACAACCGACGTAAAACTTGCCCTTTAGCTTCAGAGGCATTTTCTTATCGCAGAAAACTCCCGAGTTTTCTCGCCACGTCATCAACCCAACCTTTGTGCGGTGTTTGATGTCATCATCTGTACAAAGACCATTCGGGCGATAACGTTCCCGGGCTCCTGAGTTATGTACGGAAAGCTCTTGGCGTAACCGACCTCCTCCCATGACTTACGGGAGGGAAGTCACTAAAGGCCGAGCACAATAAACGGTGTTCCCTGGTGGGGGCTTCACCATACGGTTAATTGTGTGAGCCTCGAAGGGGCTAGTTAGGGAGAATGGCCTTGGTGGAAGATGCCTACGCGCCTATTTATAACTAGTTCGTGGATTGATGACCACACGGCCCGAATCGCATTGCTGACTAGTAGACTGAAGGGGCCGCCCGGATGTGAAAAGCAGCGCTACGAGTCTGCTTTAAGCAGACGAGTAGTCACAGGTCCAACGAGCCTGGGATGTGCCCATCTGAATTTGTACGTGAGGCTTAACCAATAGGGGGCCGAAGGAGGATCACTATAGAGAAGTCTTTAGCGAATAGTGTACCTCGGGGATGGGTGTGCCCAGGGGACCATGGTCCTTGCTCATCAAGGTATTGGCCTCGAGTTGGCTGTAGGTTGTTACCCGAGTCATCGAGCTGGTGATGCAACCCCGGGGTTGAGTTCCTGAAGGTGAGTGCATCCGCCGGATGGAGAAATCCCCTTCTGACAATAAGACCTTGTCAGTAAACGCCGAAGGTCCAAACCGCCCGAAGGACCGGGAGATAAAGGCCGAAAGGCTAGGTGCTCCCCTGACGGTATACCTGCAGATGGTAAACTTGAACAACGTTCACGCTAGAGCTAGGTAGGAGAGCGCTGGCACCATTCCTTCGCCCTGCTTCAGTCCAGTAAATGCCAACAAGGGGTTTAACTACATGTGTACCTACCGTAACGTTTACCGGACGGCCCTCGATTAGGACGATCGAATTGATTGTGACGTTAATATAAGCTCTCTCGAACGGTGTGAAATAACAGTTTTATACCAAGTGTTAAAGCTAGTCTAGTAGTGCCTCTCCCCTGCTCTTTTCCTATGACATCCGTGCTAACATTATATGTATAGGATGTTTGCTCAGGAATCGCAGAAATACTGCTCCCACGTGAGGACCCCGTGCGCACACAAAGGACTGGTCGACTAACTTATCGAGGGAGGGGTAAGGTAAGGTCCGACTAGAATGGATGCAATGTCTTTGAACCGATGAGGGTACGTTGCTCATATAAGCGTGACCCCGGCGCTATACGACCACTGCGACAAGGACAATTACTCTTCACTGCGCGAGCCTGTTCAATAAGCTATTTATTGAACATATGAATCTGAAAGGCTCAAGCGTAAAATTATAAGACGGATTCGCAGCCGAACTGCACTGTACCATTGTACACTGCGGACCAGGTCATCCCTGAAATCTGGAAAACAGGACGAATTGTTCCATGTCTTAAACTTAGATAAGAACGATAGTGTCAGTGAATCCTATCGACCCATAACCATACTGTCTCTGTCGCAAAGACGCTGGAGGCCTTCATTCACCCCACTCTTGTTCGCAATGCTACACTAAAACCCCACCAGCAAGGCTTCAGGAAAATGCAACCACTGCCTTCAATGCGATGACTACACGTATCCGGAATGAGCTAAATCAACGAAGGCCGTGGCACACAACTATTCTAGTGGCGATTGACCTATGCAATGCGTTTGATAAGATCAATCATTCGATGCCTCTCGCCAATATGCAAGTTCCTGCACAAAAAATACGTTGGATTGCAAACTATCTAGCTGGTCGACATTCCTTGACAGAGTTTCGTCGCAAACGTCACAAGCTTAGGAAAATTAAATTAGGAGTTCCACAGGGCGGGGCACTCTCCCCCACTCTGTTTAACAAATAAAGAAACGATGCTAGCCACATACAAAGAGGTGGGTCGAGAAGCGGCTGATTAGGCAGCCCCAGTTTGATCACATAGTCTATGTGACACATGGTCCAAAATTCAGGTCTGCCAAAATGCTGCTCTACGCACAGCCACAGGTTGCCTCCAGCTGTCTGCCCAGGATCACACATCAGGAGACACAATTGATGCCAATCGCCTACTTTCTTGTTGGTTGCTACCGTGAGGAGAGCGCGAAGTCCAGCGATACAAAAAAGTTTCCTTTGATAACTCCGACTACAAGGCGGCTATTGCGGATATACATACACACGAAAGAAGTGCATAAAGCCACGCAAAGTCTCGCAAGCAACCGTGTACTTGGCACCAAACCTCCAGCCATATCTCCTGACGAAGAGCAACTACCCAGAGCCACTCGTACCACCTTAGCTCAACTCCGTTCCGGTTGGTGCCCGCGACTAAATACGTTCTTATCACGCATAAATAGCGAAATCGTCAACACCTGCCCAGCTTGCGGAACCAGTCCACACGATGTAGACCACATTTTCGATTTCTCCACGCAACTAACACCCCTTGCGTTATGGCTACAGCCTATTGAAGCAGCCTTTTTTCTAAATCTCGACCTCGAGGATGGAATGCCCACCATCTTCGAATAAACAGTGTGCAATTAATTTTGAATGTTTCCCCCTTTGTGCCGCTGGAGCAACAATAACCGAAAAGTAACACTTAACATTCATAAGGAGGCCGCCAATTGGAACTCGATAAGAGGAAAGCGATCAAAAACCTCACTTATTCGAGAGCCATACATCGGCCACTTATACGAAATTTGTGACCAATGTCTAACGGTTTTCGGACCACCATATCCAGTGAGCCAATACCAGAATCACCACCGCCATCACCCGACCGAGGCGACCTCATCAACGGACATGCGAACCTCAATGACTGTGATCGCACAAACTCTAGTCAAACTGCAATATTCATCCCGTACTATTCGCACTATTAACTACGTTTCGATTTGCACATTTGAAACACACATCAGACGGGGCATTGAGAATGGACAATCTGAACCCATTGCGTACTTTGTTGGACCAAAAAAGGTGAAGTTCCATTGACATCTGCATCGAGAATAAGAGGTAGAGTGCTCACCAGTAGTACACTTTTAAAGTACACAGTGCAGATATACGTCCACTCTTTCACGAGCGAGACAATACATACTAACAACAAATCAGATGTAGTTCTGGATTTAACAAAGCTTGACGCCATTCTTCCTGATTTTTTTCGCAACCCCATATTTGTACCAGTAGTTCGCTTAAAAAAAGTGTCGCTTCGTGCCATCTGTGCATAGTTACATAACACTCCATTGGACCAACTTTGACAGGTGCTCTGTACAAAAGCAATCTGTCCTGCATTGGGAACGGGAAGTAACGTAACGGTAGGTTAATTAACTTATCTGCTCGCCCTTTACAAAAACATAACGGTTTCCAAAAAATCCCTATATTTATTTCCCTTGAATCTAAATTACATAATTTCATTTTGAAATTGTCTAGTCGATTCATACAGTTCAGCTTCTAACAGTTGCATCACTTGTGACGTCTTTCGACATTCATTCAACTCATTCGCCATTATTTCATTGAAATTTCGACACTCATCCAACAGCTCCCATTGTATATCCACTTTGGCACTACGTTTACGTCGTTGCCGTCGCAGACACGGCGACATGCTACGCTTCGATGAAACTTCTGACGACGAGTCTTGCGCTTCGGTTTGTGCTAAAGCCTGATCTTGACAAGAGTCCGGCATCGAAATGAAATTAAACATTTGCATGAAAGCTGATGTATCGATAATTTCTGCCGCTGGACGTAATCGTGGCATATCACGCGGCGAGAAAGATGAATTGGGGTCCTCGTCCGGCGAGTTGGATGTACATTGTGAAGGCGATTGGGCAGCTGAGGATTCGGATGTGAATGTACTGCGCTTCGATGATAGTCTATTTGCTAATATGTCAGAGGATATTGCAGCACAATCTAAATAGTTTTTCAGTACGGGGTGAATTTCGTTGTCATCCTGTAGTAGAATGAAAGAAGAAAATTGTTTAATTACACGTTACGAATTCTTGTAGGAATAAAAAAAACACTTACACCAATGTCATTACTGTCGTCGACCTCAAGTTTTGAGGATTTATAGGATTTCATGATAGTATCTACTGTTCGATAATATTGCCATTTTGGAGGTATTTGTCGACTTTCACATTTCCTCTTTTCTTCCCTAAAAAAAGATAAACAATAAATTTGAAGAAACTATTGGAGCTGGGTAAAATGAATTGGTAATAAACATATTGGAGTAGCTAGCGCAATCGTTTCAAAGCGTATGACTATGACCTTGGATTTCCACTAGATTTTACATTTTTTGGTAACAGAAACCGTATCTTTTACGATTCGCATCTCAAAATTGCGAGGTGCCGAAAATTGGTCTACCTGGAAATTTCAAGTACAGGTAAAAGCCAACAGAGCTTGGAGCGTCGTTGCGGGCACATTGCCAAGACCGGAACCGCTTGAAGAAGGGCATGCACAACGTAACGCCACGGAACAACAAATTGCAGGATGGGTGAACCTGGACAACTCAGCGCAGAAAACGATTGTTACATCTATGGAGGAACAATCATTGCTACACATCATGAACTGCGAGACATCCAAATCGATGTGGGACAAATGACTAACTGTTTACGAGCACAGATCAGAAGGGAGTGTGCATTTTTTACAACAACAATGGTTCTCTATGCTCAAAAATCCAGTTGACACGATCAATGTGTATATTGCAAGAATTGAGAACATCGCTCATCGTCTGAGGACGCTTGGAGAGGATGTCCCGGATTCCATGATCATTACAAAGATCCTTTTGACCCTACCCGACGAATTTAAGCATTTTGTCAGCGCTTGGGACTATACTTCACGGGACGATAGAACGTTTGGCAAATTGATTTCCAGGCTCTCCATTGAAGAAACACGATTGGGAATACAGTACTCTAGCGAAAGCAGTGCTCTCACTACTGCAGACAAAAAAAAACACAAAAGGATATGGAGATCTGGAAATTGCAACGCGTGCGGGAAAACTGGCTATTGGGCTCGAGAATGTCGTAGCGAAAGACGACAGGACTGGACAAAGCAAGAGTTTGAAGTTGAATGTGACGCTCTTATTGGTGACGCGCTTGTCGGCAAATCGTTGGCCGCAGATGGACGTAATAAGAACACACACGCTAGCTGGTATCTCGGTTCCGGAGCGAGTGATCACATGTCAAACCAACGCTCGTGGTTCATCAACTTTCGAAAGGAAAGGCAACGTGGCCAAGTCCGTATTGGAAACGGAAATCTAATTCCAGTATTGGGAAAGGGAGACATCAATATTCTGGCTTACAATGGGAAAGAATGGGTTGAGAAGCATCTCAAGAATGTTCTTTTTGTTCCCCAGCTCAAGTATAATCTCAAAATGTTTTTCAAGCTCCCAATTTCCAACATTGCGCAAGCGAACCTGGCTACGAGTGACACGATTAGAAATTGGCACGAGCGTCTTGCCCATCAAAATGTGAGTCAAGTAAAAAGCGTTCTGGATCACCATGCTATTAAATATCAGAAGGAGAGCAACGATTTTATGTGCGAACCGTGTATCACTGGAAAAATGCATCGATTTCCATTTCCGGAGAGCAAATCTAAAACTGAATCTATCGGAGAACTAGTTCATGCCGACCTTGCAGGCCCAATGCAAGAGAGCTTGCTAGGTGGAGCGCGGTATTTTCTACTTTTGAAGGATGATTTTTCTCATTGGAGAACAGTTCGTTTTTTATCGCACAAATCCGTACTTCTGCTCACATTAAAACTTTTCTCGAAGAAGCCGACAAACACCTCGAAAAGGGAGTAAAGATCTTGCGCACTGACAATGGCCTTGAATTCGTGAACAAAGAAGTTGCCTAATTGACAAACACTCGAGGTATAAAGCATCAAAAATCCGTTCCCTATACCACCGAACAAAATGGTGCAGCTGAAAGAGAAAATAGGACTGTCGTTGAAGCTGCTCGTACCATGCTTTATGCTGCTGGACTACCAATCAAAATGTGGGCCGAAGCTGTAAATACTGCTGCTTACACTTTGAATCTCACTGGAACAAGTAGCATTCCTGGTGCAACTCCTCATTTTCTCTGGCATGGCAAAGAAGGAGGCTGCACAAAGCTCAAAGGTTTCGGAGAAAAAGTTCTAGATAGAGGTCGAGAAAGCTGATTCAATGAAGAAGGAAGGATCTAGCTCAGAGGAAGAAAATTACAGCTATGCAGAAACCGACATCCAAAGGGAGACGAACTTAACCGACATGAATAGAGTCGATAAACAGGCCAGGCACAGCATGAGACTCAGAAATCGAGACACTATTAAGCCGCCAGCAAGGTATGCTGATACAGATTTTTGCTTTTCAACTGTCAATATTAGTAAAGAGGCAACAAATTTTCAAGAAGCAATCACTGCCAGGAACAGTGAGGACTGGAGAAGAGCTATGGACGAAGAAATCAAGGCGCTCGAGAAGAATCAAACTTGCAAACTTGTTCCTAGACCCAAAGATCATGCAATTGTGGACAACAAGTGGGTCTACAAACTCAAAGAAAAACAAGACGGATCAATCATGCGCTACAAAACGCGGCTCGTAGCTCGAGATTTCACACAGAAAGCCGGTGTTGATTACAATGAGACCTTCAGTCCCGTTGTGAGATTTGATTCTATACGCTCCATTTTATCCATTGTGGCCTCAAAGAAGCTCAAGCTCCGCCAGTTTGACATTAAAACTGTTTTTTTTTTTGCATGGAGAGCTAGTGGAGGAGATTTATATGTATCAGCCAGAGGGATATGACGACAAAACAGGACGAGTTTGTAAACTCCAGCGAAGTCTCTATGGTCTAAAACAGGCTTCCAGGTGCTGGAACAAGAAACTGGTTTCGGTACTCAGAAAATTCAGTGCAACAACTGCAGATCCATGTGTTTTTACTGGAAACAATGGCGGGCGGATCATATTAGCGATTCACGTCGACAATGGTTTAATTGCAACAGAAAACGAGAAAATTGCGGATAACTTGCTACGAGATCTTGAAAATGAGTTCGATGTCACTGCAACCCATATCGGCGTATATTTTGGTCTGCAAATTCAACAACACGCAGATGGGAGTATTTTTATTCAGCAGGAGGCATTTTTGCGAAAGATATTGGAACGATTCAACATGCAGGATGCAAACCCAGTGGCCATTCCTAGTGATCAACACCAAATAGTATCTTCCTAGATGAATGAAAACGAAGACGAAAAAACAAATGCACCTTACCGTGAGGCAGTAGGCAGTTTAATGTATTTGGCTGTCGGAACCAGACCAGACGTTGCCTATGCTGTGAATCGTGCAAGTCAATTTCTTTGCGCTCCAAAGAAAATACATTGGAGTGGTGTCAAACGAATTCTCAAATACCTAAAGGGCACACCTCGACATGGACTTTTCTTTAGGAGTGGCAACTGCAACGAGGTTCAAGCATACAGTGATGCGGATTATGCGGGTGACACCGAAACTCGAAAATCAACTACTGGACTTGTCGTGAAACTAGGTGATAATACTGTTTGTTGGAGCTCGCACAGGCAAAGAATTGTGGCTTTATCAACTACCGAGGCAGAGTATATTGCCGCCTGCCATGCAGTCGAGGAGATCCTATGGGTAAAACAGCTTGCGCGTGAGCTAACCGGACAATGTATTGAGGCGCGTCTGCATATTGACAATCAAGGGGGCTTGGCGCTAATCAAGAATCCAGAGCATCACCGACGCACGAAACACATTGATGTGCGTTACCGCTTCATAAGGCATAAATTCGAAGAAGGCGAGTTTCAACTGATTCATGTCCCGTTGAAAGAGCAACAAGCCGACACGTTAACGAAACCTCTATGCATCCTTGCAGACGTCAAAACCAGCGCTCCGCTAAAGTGGGAATGTTAGAATGAATAAGTCATGAGCTTGATCAGCTGCTTTGTTTTGTACTTATATGAACTATGTAAATGATTCCACTTTGTAATTTTTGTCACCTGGTAGATCGTATATTAGTAGTACACTTATGTATACGTCTTTTATTATTTTTTCCGTTTTCATTATTATTGTAAAATAGTTCTCCTTTTGTACAAGTTGGTGTGCTGAATAAATCATTAAACTGTAACCGAGTCCATAGTGAAAACAACACTTTTCATTGAAACTTTAAGATCCATAATTGATAAGAGTCCTGAGAGAACAGCAAGAGTGGAAGGAACCTTAAGAATCCTAAGCACTTACCGATACTTTTGAATCATGTTATTAATCTTTGATCGAACGGCACGCGGTGTGACATCAATATCTCGTCTTTCTGCAAAATATAAAAAAAAACCTTCAGGATGTAGAATTATTATCGGAAAAACTCTTTCATACGCATTTTTTGGCTCATAGCGCAGAATACAAATTGATTCTTTCGGCTCCCACCCAATTGACCAACACTTCGTGTCCATACATCCAAAAGCACTGATGTCGAATATGGAGTCCATATCAGCTTCTTTTCCTTTTTCGTCTCGGTCATTTTAATTCAGAAAAAATAGTAAATAGACGACAAACAAACTGCCCCAGCAAGGAAAATTTTATAAATGAAAATCAGCCGATTCGCTGTCAAAATTGGCACAGCAAATACACAAACCATTGCACTTATCTTTGTTTGGTATAAGAACAGCGCTTCTTTCGCTATAGTGACGAAATTATACCATTGTGTAACGACTATTTTACTTCCGGATCAATTTAAATTTTATCGTAGAATATTCTCTTTCAACAGTAAGAGCCCCTTCGAAGCTAGAGTTATCATTTGTTGTTACAACGGCCAAATTTGTTTACTAAATTTTGAGAGCACTCATATCCCCCCCCCCCCATTGAAGTTTTGAGTTTTTTATCGATCGAAAATTGGTTGTTTCATTTCCATTTTCGCAACTTTTTTACATTTGACCAGCCAACATCGATTCTGGAGGTAAAATGTGTTCTGCATATGAAGATCGACGAGTTGTATCCACTAATTATCCAACTGCAATGAAAATTTCTCTACTTTCGATGCGTATATTATCAAAGCTGAATTTTGCCTCAATTACAAATTCACGAATTACACAGCTGAGAAACCTCCAGCCGCTGCCGAGAGCTCAGCCGTATCGCGGAGCCCACCAACAACCCCCAGCGAGCAGGATATTGTCGTACAACCAGCAGACAAGGATCTCGATTGCACAGAGGATGATCACGTCCAATCCACTCTCTCAAAAACCGTAATCCATATGGAGACTGATGATGGGGATTCAACCAAACAACAGGGATACATCGAGCCCGTGGACGACTCCGATGAACCCGACCAGCAACGGATCCCTGGGCGTGCTGCCCCGGATACGGTAGTGGCCAGCTTCGCCAGGGAGTGCCTGGGATTAGCTCTCATTCAGGAGCCCTGGCAAGTACGCGGATAAATAAAAGGAAGGTAAGCGGATCCTCAGTCTTATATGATTCTAGTTCGAGCAGACCTCGAGCAAGAGACAATACAATACAAGAAACAGCATAAACTTTATACATGTGGTCCTATCGGCGACCATTCCCGATGGCAGCTTGCTGCCATACGGGTTTTTCAAGCCTCTTCGGGGCGGACCACACCCGTTTCATACCAACGAAACGGCCAAGAGTTGCCGTGGCAAGAACCATGAAGGTTCGATGCAGGAGGGATGTGTATGTCTGTTTATGTGTGTGAATGTGTTCTATGTATTTTTTCGTCAAATTGGGAGCATTTCATCTCAGCGCGGTTGCTCTCAATTCTCCTAATCCGCGCCAGCATCGAGACCAATCCAGGTCTCGAAATCTACATCTGCTGTGTATGCAACCGACGTATCTTCGGGAATGCCAGGTCCTTATGAGGCGTACCTGCTGCAGAGAATGGTGTCATTTCTACTGCTCAGGCCTAAGAAAAATGAGAAATTATGACAAGTTGTCCTTTGTTGCTCCAGGGTTTCTGCACGCGGGTCGGCCCCCAGCCACCCCATGCTCTAGCTCACAAGCTAATGGCCCACCACCGTCTCCGGCCATTCCTGGTCCCAGCTCTCCACCACCGCCACCCGTAGTAAACAATACAACAAGACATAATCGCTCAAGTCTAACACCTGCACCCCTGCAGCAGTGTACACCCCACTCACCATATTGCAGTTTAACTACAATGACATCCGTCAGAAGATCGACGAGATAGTTCATTTCATGAGTACGCGTAAAATTCTGATAGCGGCATTTCAGGAGACAAAGCTCCAACCTTCAACTCCCGAATTCAATATCCGCGGCGATTACATACTTTTGAGGCGCGACCGAAGGACCGTCTTTGCGCGAGAGACCAAAAGCACGACGCCAGGATATTCAGGAAATACAGACGCCAAAGTACGTGGAGGATTCGCAAGGAATGTTGCTGATTGACGATACGGCAATTTGTAGCAGGATGCGAGAGTATTTTGACGAACTTCTAAATGAAGAATTTCCTCGAGCAGCTTTTCGAGATGTTGAGCCGAATACCACAAATATTGAAGATATCTCAGAGGAAGAGGTGATGGAGGCAATGCATCAGATGAAACGCGGAAAGGCAGTCGGACCGGACAAAATCTCCGCGGAATTTTGGTTGAAAATGGAAAATGTCGGGCTTAGTTGGCTCACAGTTCTCTTCAACAAAATCAAAGGTGGGCAACCTATACCTGATGCTTTCAGGGAAAGTTTTCTTCTTCCTTTCCATAAGAACAAGGGAGACTCACGCAAACTCAACAACTATAGGGCTATAAAGTTAACACCTCATACACTGAAGATCTACATACGAGCGAGTTGTCTGCAACCGATTGAGAAAGATTGTGCGGTTTAAAGACAATTAATGCGGCTTTGTTGAAGGTCGATCTACAGTCGATGCGATTCATTGCATTCGTATTAGAGCAGCACGAAAGGACTTGCACCTTGTATTCATCGACTTGGAAAAGGCATTCGATAGAGTACGTCGTGGTCTGATATGGTTGGCCTTAAGAACACTTAATGTCCCAGAGGCATACGTTAGGATGATACGAGACATGTATGATGGAGCTACGACTAAGGTTAGATGCACAGCCGGTGAATCAGAAGAATTTCCGGTGAATGTCGGATTACACCAGGGCTTACTTTTTAACACGCGTATCCCCGACGGCCTAGAAATATCTCTTCTTTTTGCCGATGATATAGTCCTCAGTAGCCCAAACATCGTTGCCTTGCAAGCTGCACTTACAAAATGGTGTAACATTGTGGAGGAGCATGGACTGAGGGTAAGTATAACAAAGACTGAGTTCTTATGCTGCCCATTCTCAGACGCAGATGCACCGATACCAGATCTGTACGTCAAAGGAGTCTTGGCAAATAAGATAAGTGGATCGGGAATGGTCGCCGATAGGACCACGCATCGAAAGTAGAGAAATTTTCATGGCAGTTGGATAATAAGTGGATGCAGCTCTTCGATCTTCATATGCAGAACACATTCTACCTCCAGAATCAATGCCACCTATATCAGAAAGTCTTGTACCAAGTTCAAGTACCTTGGCTCGATGGTGAACAACGGAGCTACATGCGATGATGACATCAAACATCGCACAAGGTTGGGTGGATGACGTGGCGAGCTAACTCTGGAGTTTTCTGCGATAAGAAAATGCCACTGAAGCTAAAGGGCAAGTTGTACAAAACGGTTGTACGTCCCGCACTCATGTATGGATCTGAATGCTGGACCATGTATGAAGGTTACGCGAAACAAATGACAGCGACTGAAATGAAAATGTTACTCATGTCAGTTGGTGTAACCAAAAGGGACCACATCAAGAGTAGGCAGCTTGTCCGTAGACCAACCAATCACCGAAAAGCTCGAAGACCGACAAATGGATTGGTATTGCCATGTTCAACGGCGTCCGCCTGAGAACTAGGGATGTAACGGATGTGGTTTAGCGGATGCGGATGCGGATCAATGAAAATGTAGATTTGCGGATGCGGATGTCATAAAATTTGCAAATGCGGATGCGGATTAGTTAAAAAAATATATGAAATTAATTTTACTAATACCGAAAATCAGATACTATTCAGTTTTCAGGATTATTCGACATGTTAGAAGTAAAAGTACAAGGAAGGGCCAGCTTAGCAAAATGTGCAATCCTTTTGAGTGCAGGACAAAGTCATTAGCTTCATTAAAATGCAGTGTCATAGTCGAAAGCCTTTCTTTTCCATTAAATTTTTTCATTTTGGACCTTATTTAAATAAGCTCCATAACTTTTTAAAGAATGCTATTTCAGCCGTAAAATTTTGTATACGTATTCACAATAAGTTCAAGATCATTTTAAGGTAAACATTGAGTCGCTCCGGTCAAGTACACCCATTATCCCCCCATTTGTATTTGTCAAAACGGCATGTCCATAACTCCCCCCAAAATTGGAGCAGAGTGCTAAATTTTTGTTTGTTGCGATTGGTGGTCATAGTCACCCCACCCACCCAAAATCAGCTCATTCGGATAAAAACTGAGGGTATCTCCCATACAAAGTGACCCATCAGCAGTTTGTTCTACGTACTACTCAGTTTATAATCTGTAGACAAAGTTCTCTTGGGTCACTAATAATTTGATGTAGTTTTTTTCGTCCTCAGACCATTTTTCTGTATCTCTTGCCGTTTTTGAAATAATCGCAAAAAAACAGAAAAAAATTCCCCTTTCACCTCTTTTTTTAAGGTTACGGACCACCAATCGGTTGGGACTTTTTATGCCATAATCTGGGGACCATCCCCAACCATAATCAAAAAGAAATTTCAGATGTAGGATTTTTGCCATTCGATGGCCATATTTTGGCCCAATTTTCTTAGACTAATATCCACATGCATTAGATTTGGTTTCTTGCAATCGCTATCAATTCTCTATTCTATGAGTGGTTTAGAATGTAGATGATTAGATGGGAAATTTGTTTTTTATGGATATCCGCATCATATCCGCATCCAAAAATGCGGATTGCGGATGCGGATGAGGATGTCAACATGAGGATGCGGATGCGGATGCGAATGTAGAATTTGATGCGGATTATCCGCAGTTGCGGTGCGGATGCGGATATCCGCAACATCCCTACTGAGAACCCAGCAAAGAAAGCGATATCAATGGAAGTTCCACTTGATGGACCCAAGGTCAGAGGCAGACCGAAAAACACCTGGATGTGTCAAATGAAAAAGCAACAATAACGCATTGGTCTCGGCGATGACACGATCCAAGATAGAGCTGTCTGTAGATATATGCTGAGATATTACCGCCAAAACAGGCGATGTGCCTACACCGCAGGTCGAGCAACGCGAAACCATGGAGCGGTATAAAGAACGAGGCAAGGAAGAAGAAGAAGAGGCGCGATAGAGTCGGCAGGCAGGGTCCTAATCAGGAGGAGGGCTCGCATTTCTAATACACATAACCGTGCAATACAGTGTATTAGATCTTCGTATCAACGACGGCACGGCGGAAATGCAAGCTATTGCCGTTAAATCCGGCAATACCAATATCGAACTTATAAACATCTATGTTCCACCAGCATCCAGATGTGGCTCTGGCTATAAGTTCGATACTGGTCCACTCCTCACAGGACAGCATTGGAACCTACTGGGCGACTTTAACGCCCATCACGAAATCTGGCACTCTCTTCTCGCAAATGATGTCAGAGGTATAGATATCGCGTCCAAATTAGACCCATCAGACTTCTGCGCACTCAATGGAATTTCACCTGCCATAGTTCTCCTGACATAACTTTGGTGAGCGCCAGTTTGATAAGTTAAACCCGATGGGAGACAGCCAGGTCTCTTCAATCCGATCACCTCCCCTGACGACGTCAGAACGGCGTACGTTTATCAACCACAAAAAGGCAAATTGGGAGGGTTTCACTATGCGTTTATTTCGACGAAGTTCGCCGCGCTAGCTACTCCAACGAACGCTAGGGAAGCCGAAAAGAATATAAGGAACGTCATTGTCAAAGCGGCAGCTCGCTACATTCCGGCAGGGCGTATCCCCAAAGTTCCCAACTGCTGCCGCAAGGTTAGCCGACGAACGGGACGATTTAAGACGCGCAAATCCGGCAGACCCCAGAATTCAGGAGCTAAACTCCGAAATAATTCGACTAGTTAAAACCTATAAAATAGAGAAATGGAACGAGCATCTAAATAGCTGCAACCTCTCACAAGGTGTCAGCAAACTATGAGATACGGTCCGCGCCCTATCTCACCCAACGAAAAACAAGGGCAGTGTAGCCATCAGATTCGGCAAGAAAACCACCGCAAATCCAAAACTCTGCGCGAGCTTGTTCAATAAGCAATTTATTGAACACCTCAAGACCAAGATGCTCAACTGCAAGATAAAAAGACGAATTCGCAACCGAACGGTTGACATCATCCCTACCTATACAGCGGACCAAGTTTCAGCAGCAATCAAGAATGCGAAAAAATCAAAGACCATTGGACCAGATGGCATTTCAATGGTCATGCTGAAACACCTAAATCTTCCGGCCATTGAATATCTAACGATGGCTTTCAACTTGTCGATAGGAATCATCCCCCTTCTCAAACCCGGCAAAAGCGCGAAACTCGCCGAATCCTACCGTCCAATCACAATTTTATCACCCGTTGCAAAGACGCTCGAAGCACTCACCCACCCCACCCTTGTATCGCATGCTGAGCTAGCTTCTCACCAGCATGGCTTCAGGATGCATAGCACCACAACAGCCCTGGATATGATCACCCATCACATCCAAAATGGCCTCAGCCAGAAACAGCCATGTAACAGAACCGTCCTAGTGGCCCGCTTGACCCGTCGAAAGCCTTCGACACGGTCATTCACTCTGCGTTGTTGGCCGATCTCCTAAATATGTATATTCCTGCACAAGAGGTTAGGTGGATTGCCAACTATCTAGCTGGGAGGCAATCCTTCACAGAGTTTCGAGGCAGTTGTTCAAAGCATAGGAAAATTAAGCAAGGAGTTCCACAGGGTAGCGTACTCTCTCCTACATTGTTCAACATCTACCTGTCGAGCCTTCCAACACCACCGGAAGGTATCGAACTAATTTCCTATGCAAACGACTGCACCGTACTCACCTCGGGGAATGATTTAAACGGCATGTGTGTGCTCGACTGAATGACTATATTGAGAAACTGGTGGAGTTCTTCAATATCCGCAACCTAGTCATTTCGCCGTCTAAATGTACTCTTCTCACCACCTGGACGCAGGAATTTTCGGAGGTGCTTGGGATCCGTACTGGTAAGCATGCTGAAGACGTTGTACCTACTGTTACTAGCCCCAAGATCCTTGGTCTATCTAGATACCATGATGATGTCGAAAGATCACGTCGAGGACGTAGTCGACAGAATGCACAGTAGAAACAACGTCCTAAAGGCACTAGCCGGGAGTTCCTGGGGCAAGGACAAAGAAACTATGTTGGTCACCTACAAAGCGATAGGTAGGGCAATCCCTAGCTATGCAGCACCGGTGTGGTCACAAACCGTTTGTGACACAAACTGGAATAAGATCCAGGCATGCCAGAACGCTGCTCTACGTATCGCTACAGGTTGCCATCTCATGTCGTCGCAGGATCATCTTCATCAAGAAACCAGCATGTTATCAGTGCGTGATAACAATCTCCTCTTGTCTTTACAATATCTGGTCGGTTGCTATCGAGAGGATCACCCAAAACCATCATCTCATGGACAATACTCCCCCTCCACGACATGTCAGGAGTGGACGCAGAGATCTCGAGAGAGACGTCCAGAGATACAAACGGGTACCTCCCGATATATTCGATAACACAGCATACCATGCGGCCATCGCAGATATTCACACAACCGTTGTGAATCGGTCAATAGGGAGATTAGGTCCAAATAGTCCTCTCAGTGCCCCTACCACCAATATCGCCTGAGGAGACTAGGCTCCCGAGAGCCACAAGAGTGAACACTAGCCCAGCTTAGGTCGGGTTTTTGTTCACGCCTCAATTCGTACCTATCTCGAATAGACCCGAACAACCAGAACATTTGTCCGAGCTGCGGTGGTGCGCCACACGATGTGGACCACCTGTTTCGATGCCCCGCTGCATCCAGTAACCTCACTCCGAGGGCATTATTGGACAACCCTATTGCAGCTGCTACGTTCTTGTCACTTGAAGCAATAGGCGAGAACGGGTGAGGTTATAAAACACAACGTTCGCGTAACGTTTCGCGTTTTCCGAAACGTTTCCTATTGTGTTCTGTAAACGCATAGATCCGGATCAGACTTGGTGTTCCCATCGCCATCTCTCGGAAAGTGACAAATGTGACAATTGACACATCACAGCTGATACGTTTTGCTCGAAAATTAAAATTTCGAGTTTTAAACGAGATGCAGATACATTTTATTTTGATTATAAATAGTTTAATAAATAAATGAGGGCGGAAATGCACGGTTCGACGGCAGATTGTAAATTTCCGCCAATCAATCAAGCTATGCCTCGCAAGGGGGCGCTTAGAGGATCTGTTTGTAGGGAGAAGTTTCTGATCCGTAACGGCCGGTTGATTTGAAACGTTGCGCAACGTTGTGTTTTATAACCTCACCCAACGACGACGAAACTTAGATCACAGACATGCACAGCGACTTACACCCTTCTGCACCGCTACAACAAGGTTTCCCTTAAAGAAAAAAGGGGATATTCTGTCGTAAAATATTTGCTACTTCATTAATGATTGGGGTACCACTATCAACATAGTAAGCCGCCTAATTTGTCCTCCATCGAGAAAACACTTCCACGGCTTTGCATGTGTCACATGCCATATGTATAAAGTTTTGTCCCTCAACTCTTATGATGGGATAAGAAACCGAGTGAATAATGGTCTCGCCGATGCTACGATTCAAGAAAGAGCTGCCTGTAAAAATAAGTTGAGTCATTACCGCCAAAACGGGCGACGTGCCTAAACCGCAGGCCGAGCAATGCGACGCCATAGAGCCTTCTATCTCTTTTCAATGTGGGCCAATTGGTATCGGTCTATCTGTAAAATTATCTCAAATAATTATCCAAATAAAACAAATTCCATTTCATTTTAAATACAAAAAGAACGCCATTTATTTACATCAAAAATAAATATTTTACGTATTTTGTAGAACAATATTCTCCATAATATTTTGTTTAGTCTAAAAGCTAACTTAAACAGTTACACAATAAAGTCTAAGTCTTTACAATAAAAGTGATAAATCTTTGCCTAGTGTTAAAATTGCAAACTAATTTCCTTTTTGTTCTGCTGCAGCGATTGCCATATTTCGAGATGCATAAAAAAATTCGCGTTAGCTACGCTAACTTTACGATCACACCTTCATATCGAGCAGGTCGACATCCTTTTCCAGTTCGCCACGCACACACCGTCCACAACATCCGGCCGACGGTTTGTTATCACATTCACCGACTGCAGGCGGTTTAAAGTTTGGTGTCCACGGCCCGAGACTGTTGGAAGCATAGAAATCCATTGGATACGCATTGCTTGGCTCCAGATTCTTTGGTGTCCACTCGACATCGCCCAACACTACGGACAGCTCGTAGGGCGTGAGAAGTGGTCGCGCGAATGCACTTCCCCAATCGATGGAAAGACGCGGACAAGCGATTTGCACGAATGCATCGACATCGGCGAAAAGAGCCAATTTTTGGGGGAAGATTTCGGACAGGAGGATGGTGACCGTTTCGAAACCTTTTTGCTTGATACGTTTCTCCAGGAAGCGAAGAACTCGCGGTGAGCCTTGGCGTCCCAGCGTTCCGAAGATGATGCCGATCTTTTTGGCCGATTTTGCCTGTCGGATTTGAGCTGAACGGATCTGTTGCATGGCCTTGTGATCGTACTCCTCGAGAGTAAATTTCTTTTCGTAAGGATCGTAGCGATAGGCCTTGATGCGTGGATTGGCAATCATAGCAGCTTCCAGGTGAAATCGTCCGTCACCGACGTAGATCAAAGAGTGCACGGTTCCGGGCATTTGCGGAGCAGTGCAGCCCAAAATCTCACCCGGACTCAGAGGCTTCGATTGGGGTACCAAAATATCATATCCGGCCGTTCGCAATTCCGTGGCAGCTGCCTGGAGTGTTGTGACAAATTGAATTGTGCTCACCAAAGCTATTTGACCAGAATTCTCGCTTAGAGGGAAGTTCAGCTTCACAGATTCGACAAAATGCAGTGGATCGATCTTGATGTCAACGAACACATAGAGCACCTTAATCGAGTCAGTTTGATCGACGGGTATCAGGCAGCTGTGACCATAGTGCACGAGCAAATCCGCTCCCAATGCCTTGGCACTGAAGTCATCGACACAACATGCACCGTACGTTACATCACCCATAATGACTGTGTCTGCGTCGGTAAATCTTTCGATTATGTCTGCAATCACCAGCGAGAACATGAGAAGACCTTCGGGCATTTGTAGTGCAACTCGCTTGGCCTTGAGCTCGCGCGCTCGCCAAATAGTCTTGTGAATTTCGAAATTGTAGTTTGCTGGTAAACGTTCGATGGCTGCATTCAGCTCGACATTGTTCAGAATCTCTGGCGGAATACGATTCAGCTTGGCTTTCGGTTTGAAGACTTTTTTGGGCTTGGCACGAACTACCACTACGCCCGGGGGTGGCGACTCAATTTCCAACATGTTTATGAAGGCAAATCAAACACCTTTCCCGAACAATTTTAATAAAGTCAACTTTACAGGAAAGAACACTGCAACTGCACGTATCAACCACAACGTTCACTCTGCAATTTTTCGCTTTTGTATGTCCTTCTCGATGAGTGTTGGACTGCCGAGAAGCGTCGGTGCCAAGGGGAAGGTTTGTTTTTTTCACAAGAGGCCGTCGACCATAGCACGATTCGCCTGAGTCACGTAGGCCACTTTGTTTGGAATCGCGTTTCAATTATCTCACACTGTGGATGCTTACACACGACACGCAATGGTTTTTCTGGTTAGACACGCAACGAGAAGAATATTATCAGCAACGTTCTTCGTTGAAACTAATTCGTTTTTCGTAAAAATCGTGCTAAAAACGGCAGACAACAACGAAGAAGACTTGCCCCGTGGACAGTGTTTTGACTTTTGCTTGATGACAGGAGCAGGAGAGAGAAGAAAGAGCAAGGCGAGCAAGGTTAATCGAAAGGCAGTGAATCTCAAAATGTGACTGAATTCCTCTTTCTCGATTATGGCGACATCTGTATCCGCAAAATTACATTCGTCGACGGAAGTTGAATACAGTTTTCCGTTAATTAGTATCTATTTCCTTTACAAACAGTTGTGAGATCGTGATCATCAAATAAAATGTCTGAAATTCAACGTAAAAGTCTCCAGGAGCTTCGTTTCGAATCTTCCAACTTTGTAGTTGTCGCTTTGATTATTGGCAAAACGGCACCGCGTGAATTCAACTCAAAATCAGCCTCCGGTCCACGTGCCGTGCTCACATTTACCGTTCGTGATTCCAAACAATTTTACACCAACTGCGTTTGTTGGGGAACGGTCACCAAACTGGACGAGTATAATCATAAATATCGTATTGGCGATATCGTGGACATTATTACGCCTCAAGTAACTCCCATTTCGCAAAGTTCACGACAGTTTCATCCACAAACCTCGACTCCATATGCACTGTCCGTTAACGAAGGAGCCTCTTCCATTGAGCCGCACCGATTTGATACGGCCGTCATCCAGACAATGGAGGCACTACGCAAACAACCCATAAAACCCATCAATCTTGCACTGAGCTTGGCCGATGTAAACTCTAGTGGAGCTACGACGGCCGGGCAATTTGTCGATTTGTTGGTTGTCGTGAGACTTTGCCGGCCCATACGAGCAGTAAAGTCCCGAAAGACGGGAGAAGATATGCGATGTCTTGAAGTTATCGTGTCGGATCGCAGTTATCCGGGCGGGATGTCTTTCAGCTTGTGGCACGAAGAGTGGATTGAACGAGCCGAAAAGAAATGGGATGCTGGTCGTACTGTGCTGCATTTGATTGATGCCAAAGTGGACTATTCGGCGTTCTATAAGCGGAATGTCTTTACATTTTCAAGTAAAACGGTTATTGTAGAGGATCCGGACATTAAGGAGGCCAGGCAACTGGTCGAGTTTGCAGCAACGTTGGATAGTTTGGACTTTGTACAACAGGGTGTTGAACGTAAGGATATTGATTAGGGTTTTCGAAAAAATATATTTTTGGAAGATTTCAGCAAGTTCTATTACCACGACTATGACTGTTCAACAAATTTACGATCGATGTGAGGGGATAACTGGCGACGATCGAGAAGAATTTACTGCTGCGCTATATGCCGTAGTAACGCTGTTTGATATAGATGGATTGTCACGATGTGTATCGAAGAAATGGTAATTTTTCTGTTGAATAAAGCATTTGATATATTTTCGCCTGGTCGGTGTAGTGGTTAGTGCGCTTGCCTTTGAAGCACAGGATCGAGGGTTTGGAACTCACTGAAAACGGTTACAGTTTACGGTTGTTATTGAGTTCGAGACCCATGTGGCTATGAACGGACCTTACTAATCACATATTCACATGTTAAATACAAATTCCCTTTTATGGGCAAAAATAATTCGCATACCTTCTCCGTTCGAAAGTTACAGCCGTTGAAACACACGCCCCAAGACGGCTGTCGATCCCTACAGGGCAGTATGACGATGCGAGGGTCTTTGAAATTTTTATTTTTAACGAAAATGAAAATGTTTGAATGGGGCGACGTAGAGTATGCCTGCGTGGACTTTTCACTGCACATTTCAGAGTCTTAGCTGTGTCCGTTCGAAAGTTACAGCCGTTCAAAAACGCGACCCAAGACGGCTGTCGATCCATAGAGGGGAGTATTGACGATGGGGGTATATTTTTCGAAATTTGTATTTTTAGCGTAAATGAAAAGGTTTGAATGGGACGACGTAAAGCATGCCTGGGTGAACTATTCATTGCAAATTTCAGAGTCCTAGCTATGTCTCCGTTCGAAATTTACAGCCGTTCAAAGACGCGACGGCTGTCGATCCGTAGAGGGGAGTATTGACGATGAGGGTCTATTTTTCGAAATTTGTATTTTAAGCGAAAACGAATATGTTTGAATGGGGCGACGTAGAGTATGCCTGGGTGGATTTTTCACCCAAATTTCAGAGTCCTAGCTGTCTTCGTTCATAAGTTACACAGCCGTTCAAAGACGTGACCCAAGACGGCTGTCGATCCCTACAGGGCAGTATGACGATGCGAGAGTCTATTTTTTGAAATTTTTATTTTTAACGGAAATGAAAATGTTTGGATTGGGCGACGTAGAGTATGCCTGTGTGGACTTTTCACTGCACATTTCAGAGTCTTAGCTGTCTCCGTTCGAAAGTTACAGCCGTTCAAAGGCACGACCCAAGACGGCTGTCGAACCATAGAGGGGAGTATTGACGATGGGGGTCTATTTTTCGAAATTTGTATTTTTAGCGAAAATTAAAAGGTTTAAATGGGACGACGTAAAGCATGTCTGGGTGAACTTTTCACTGCAAATTTCAGCTTTCTAGCTATCTCCGTTGGAAAATTGGAGGGAAATCGAGCTTCCGAGTTATCGAGTTTGACTAAAAGAAAATTCGAGATATCGAATACAATTTTTTTTAAAATTTTATGAACATTTAATTAGAAAGTTATCGAGTTTGTTTTGTTTTTTGTTCATATGAGGAGGGAGGTGAATCTTCGACTCTAGGCGTTTTTCGGGAAGACTAAAATTTTTCCTGGGAACTCAAGACTTTGCAGACTTCGCAAAGGAGCACTAACTGGCTTGGCAGTTCTTAGCCGTTGTCGCAACGGGTAGCTCCGTTGTTGTACATCGTAGGGCCTGCTGCTATAAGAGCATTTTTCTTAAAGTAAACACAAAACTTATAGTGAGACTCGAACTCACGCTCAGGCAATTCAGAGATAGAGTGTTGAGCCTATTTATTGAGCTACGCCTCCCTAATACAATACACTATGAGATCGCTGTTACAGGATGCTACTCACATTTTTTCTGCCCCTTTCCGGGATCTTGTTGGCTTCACCTGTAGGAATGTTTATGGCTATGGACTTAAATTTTTGAAGATTTTCCGTGCCACGTCTCCAAGTCATATCTTCGGACTGAAATAGTCGAGCGGGATGTCGAATTTAGGCTGGCTGGAAACAGAAAATTCAATTGTGTGATTTATTAGGGCCAATTCGATGCAGTATTTAAGAAGAAACGGACTCGATTGCAGTTTTTTTTTCAGGTAAATTGTTTGGTAAACACCTCCTGTTTAGATGGACATCCATTGCTACTTTCGATGTAAAATGATGCTTGAAATAGAATACGCGCATCAGCAGTATGTAAAATGCATAGCGCTTGACGTTTTGCGATGCCAATGCTGCTGCTGATGCGCGTAATCTATTTCAAGCATAACCGCCACAACCACAGCATGAAGAATGACCATAGGTTTATGTCAAAAAATTAGCAGCTGAAAGCACATGATTGTCATGACAGATTGGGTGAGGTTATAAAACACAACGTTCGCGCAACGTTGTGTTTTATAACCTCACCCATTGAAAATTGCATGGCAATATGTTCCATACGTCCAATCAAAAAATTGAATCCGATCGTCACATACACCTTCCAATTTATATCGCAATCAAAAAATCTCTTCAATCGATCTGTGGCGCCCATTAGGCAGTTCTGTGATTATGCTGATACCAATCCCTGGGGGATGCTATTTGTTTTAACTCAATTCACGTAGGGCAGCAATCGCCACCACTTAAAAGTCCGGTATTTCCGGAAAAAATGTTTCAAATATTTTCCCGTAACACAAGTCGAAGCATGGAGACCGAAACACAGTATAATAGGTCATATCCTTGGCATCACAGAGAGCAAAAATCTACAAGCCTCGTCCAGGCTGGAGGACCGCCGCGTCGCCAGTAGTAGTAGTTTTTCTATTTTCTATCTTAAGGCCTGAATAGAGATCGGGCGGAATGAAAATGAAATTTTTGTCCGCGGCGATTTTCTCAATGAAAATGCATACTTACTGTCGTGGAATATGTGGTAAATGATGGGGTATTCCATAAACTAAAATCCGAGAATGGTTTCACAATTTGTCTCTGCCATTTTATGTGTTATTTTTCGATTCCCCGGTCATTAGATAATTTCCGCGATGAACTCGTCGTGGACAGTGAATCGGTTTGACGTTTGCAAAACTCACCACGCCCGACGGAGAATATGCTACAGAGTCGACTCATTTTCACGTTGAAAATGCATTCGGACAAGGGGGAAATTATTTTTTTAGGTATTTTTAAGATGATTTAGGACGTAAAACGGCTTTGCAGCAATTTTCGAAGCTAAAATTTTAAATTCACCACGGTTTTTATGCCGGTTCATTACCGTCACCACGGTTTTTATGCCGGTTCATTACCGTTTCATTTTCATTCCGCTCGAACTCTATCCGGGGCTTTATCGTCAGAAATTGGCTGTTCAGACAATGCCGGGAAAATTTATTAAGATTTTTAAAATCTGTTTAGTGGGTGCTTAAGATCGAACCAACATTGCGGTGTCAATCGAAATATATCGGATTTCGATGAATAGGAAAAAGGACCTGAAATTCATTAACTGGCAGTAGGTACCTTTAAATTGACACCAATTTCACTAGGAATTACGTAAACTGTAATTTCGGTTTGGTCGCATCTAGTACAGAAAACCGTAAATTTAGGAGCTTTAGGCTTTTCCGGTTCCAGTGAAACCGACTTCAGACCCATTCATTTGGGGTCAAGACCTTTTGCTTAAAAAAGGCAGGGACGTAGCTAGGATTTTGGGAACATTACGCTATCAGCTTCGCAAGAAGAATTTTCTTGTTCTTGTTATCGACACTAGCGACACTTATCTTACCGTCCGCCATATAGCGGACATATAGCGGAAAATATCGGAAACACAAAAGTTCCCCCTATTAAAGCGGATAGCAGAACATGCCAAGAGAACTTTGCGCGAACCGGTAGGGGAACGGTGTGTTTCATAACCTGACCCATTGTTGACCCTACAGTAAAATGGTAGAGGTTTTGGTATATTACGCTTTCAGGTCCCCAAGGGAAATTTTTCTTGTTCTTCTTATCGACACTAGCGACACTTATCTTACCGTCCGCCATATAGCGGACACATAGCGGAAAATATCGGAACCATCAAAAATTTCCCTTGGGGACCTGAAAGCGTAATGTACCCCCTTAAGAATATTGCTTTTGTTCCCAAATACTGTTCCATTTATTGTTTATACTTTTAGTAAATATTGCAAACGATATGTTCCCCTCCGAATGGAAGCTTGCAGCAATGATCAGTGTCAAATGGATATATCCTTCGGAAGTTCTGGACTGGCTGGATTTGAACATTACTATGATATCAACATTCATCTAAGTGACCATACTGGAACTCTGACCGAATGTCGTCTATTAAATAATTATGCTGAAGAGATCCTAGGATGTGGTGTCGATGAATTTCAGCGATTAAATAATGCAACAAGAACGAATCACAAATGGAAATATTTAATGGAAAGAGTTTGTGTAAAGCTGGTAGTAAAAAAGCGAACTGCTACACGAATGAATCTTTTCGTTATGATTGTCGATATGAAACGAATGTCGTTGGATGAAGTGGCGGAGAATATTTTGGTTTACTGAAATAGTTATAATAAATTCAAATTGTAATAATGTAAAATAACTCAAAGTGGAAATGATTAAATAAAAATGTACTTCCTCACCACTTTCTCCTCACTTACTGCTGTGATTTTCTAATTTGGAAAAAAAGAGATCGTTTCAGGTGCAAAAAACCGCATATCCTTTCCGATAAGATGACCAGACGTACAGCATTTTGCTGTACAGTACAGAATTTTGACCTGCCGTGCAGCATTGGGAAATGTACAGCAAAATGTACAGCATTCCCCATGCCACACAATGGGTGAGGTTATAAAACACACCGTTCCCCTACCGGTTCGCGCAACGTTCCCTTTAATTTCAAATCAACCGGCCGTTACGGATCTGAAATTTTCTCTTTATCAACAGATCCCCTAAGCGCCACCTTGCGGAGTACCTTTATTCATTGAAAGAAATCTACAATGTGCCGTTGAACCGTGCATTTTCGCCCCCATTTATTTATTAAACAATTTATACTCAAAATAAAATTTATCTGCATCTCGTTTGAAACTGAAAATTTTAATTTTCGAACCAAATGTATCAGCTGTGAGGTGTCAATTGTCACACCAAGTCTGATCCGGATCTATGCGTTTACAGAACAAAATAGGGAACGGTTCGGAAAACGCGGCACGGTACGCGAACGTTGTGTTTTATAACCCCACCCAATGAATATGAAACCTTATTCACTTCACTCCTCAGTAAAGCCTGCGATCAGTCTTGTCTGCTTTTAAGGTGTAAAATTTGAGCCCTGCACCCTGTATGATCAATATTTAGCGAGATAATCGCACTTTGATGTTAGGCAATCGTTAATTTTTGATAACTGAGGAACCCTTTTCGATGTTTCGCATTTTCTCCAAATGACACGGTCCTACCTAACCACGTTCGGAATTTACTGATGCCCAAATCTGAATTTATGGGTTTCTTCATCGAAAATTGTCCATAACCCGAAATTTGTGAGCGAACAATTTTGGAATTTTAAGACGCATGTTTTAACTTTAAACACACGCTTTATTTCTTGAGATGCGAACAGATTACTATATTTTTCGCTCCCTTGCCAAACTTCCGCGTGTTCTTCCAAAGAGCTCTACTGTCTGAATGACAAATGTCACCCGGTTCTTCTTCTTCTTCTTTTCCGTGCCCACTCCGGAAGTTTGGCAGCACATTCTATGGGGAGGATTGGTGAGTTGAGGAGGCCGTTAAATTTAAATTTTTGAACATTATTATACTACAGCTCGGCCATCCTGATTTTACTGATTGTCCTCAATCACGATGTTAATGCATGCAATAAAAAAGTTATGATTAATGGAAATGATATACTGTTAGCGAATGTATGATGCGGGGTTTATGTTGCCTAAATAGTTTAGCTAGGGTGCCTTTAGCCTATCGCCTTACCCATCTCCGTATACGACAGGCTTCTACCACCCCGTCGTATGGCAGCTGCGTGATCTGACAGTTTTCGATATCGCGTATGACGTATCGGTCGTTCGGCAATTTCTTGTGTATGACATAAGGTCCGCGGTATTTATCATCGAATTTCTTGTTTGTACCTGCGGTAGTATCAGCGTGTCGGATAACGACATAATCTCCCTCCGAAAACTCGTTCGGCGGTCGACTTTTCTTAGCAAAGTAGTCTTCGTTTCGTCGCTGTGATTGCTGTATCGCTTCGGACGCCTCCTGCCGTTTGCGTTCTAACCCCTGGCTTTCGTCTTCGGCGGATTTCTCGGTTAAGTACTCTGTCATCTGGTCGATTATAACTCCTCTCTGGTCGACTCCGAACAATAGCTGACTTGGAGTGTGCTTCGTCGAGCTATGTGTAGTGTTGTTGAGTGCGAATTCAATTTCCACCAGCTTTTTCGCCCAATCTGCATGGTCCACCGGTTCTGTAATCTTACTGAGCATGGCGGTTATGACCCTGTTAACCCTCTCCACTTGACCGTTTGCTTGAGGGGAGGCGACGGCGATTTTTACGTGTTCAATGTTTCGTGTCATCAAATATTCTCCGAAACTCAACGAAGTGAAACTTGTTCCGCGGTCACTGATAATACGGCGCGGTCGGCTGTACATAGCGAAATATTTGTCCAGACATACCTCTACCTCCTTCGTTCCCGTAGACTTCACCGCAAACAATTTTGTGAATTTCGTAAAGGCGTCTATCACGAGCAGAATATGTTTACGAGCGCCCCGTATGGAAGGCAGCGGTCCAAAGTGGTCGATGTGGATGGTGTCGAACGGGATCGGTTTCTTCGGGATACTGTATAGATTTTTGTCTGTTATTCGTACCGGCGGCGAACACATGATACAACGAATGCAATTCTTGATGAATCTCTCGACTTTGGGTTTCATGTTCTTGAACCAGTAGTGCTTCTTGATCTGTTCGTACGTTTTATCTATTCCCAAGTGGCAAATTTTCTCGTGTACCAATCTGATAACGTTCTCTTCCATTTCGCTAGGTACTAATAGCTGCTTCTTACCGGACCGATCTTTCCTAAACACAAGACCATCTCTTAGCTCGAACCCTTCCATCTTCTCATCTTCCAACTGCTTTCGTTTGGTTGCTATGTCTTCATCCCGGCTTTGGGTGGCTCTTATCATGAAGTCGAGCTGTACTTGGTCTGCGGCCGTGATCACTCTACAAGATATCTTCTTCTTCAGGTCGTCCTCTTCTTCATCTATATTCTCCGGTGCGGCTGCGGCATCGGTGTCCTCTTCTCCGGCGGCGGCTACTACTCGGCTCATGATTGCGTTGTGGTAATCAGTTGGTTGTACATTCGGCGGTTCGTGGCATCGGCTTAAAGCATCCACATGTCCCATCATCACTCCACTTCGGTGTTGCATGCTGAACGTGAAATGCTGCAGCTCTAATGCCCATCGGGCGATCTTCGGGCAGATATTCTTCTTATCGAAAGTCAGCGACAGCGCGCTACAATCTGTCACTATTTTGAACGTAATCCCGTGCAAATAACTACGGAACTTCCGGACGGCGTACACGATGGCTAACGTTTCTAGCTCGTAACTATGCATGCGGGCTTCTTCGGGTGAGGCGGCTCTTGAATAGTAGTACACCGGATGGAATTTACCGTCTTCTTGCCTCTGGATCAACATGGCACCGTATCCCACACTACATGCATCGGTGTGTAATTCCGTTTCTTTCGTCGGGTCGAATATGGCCAAGACTGGCGGGGACAGATATTTTTCTTTTAGCTCTCGAAATGCCTGTTCACAGCGGTCATCAATATTCGTTGTGGTATCGGCTCTCAGGACCCTTTGCAGCGGCTGTGCGATTCTCGCATAGTTTGGGACAAATCGGCGAAAGAAGGAGAATAATCCTAGGCAGGCGCGAACCTGCTTAATTGTGCGGGGCATCGGGTAATCCCTCATGGCGCGCAGATGCCTGTCACTGGGGCGAATTCCGTCTTTGTCTACTGAGTATCCCAGGAATTCAATGCTCTCGTATGCAAAGTGGCATTTCTTCAAGTTCAGCTTCAGTCCACTTCTTGCCATACGGTGCAAAACTTCTCCAAGGACTGCTATGTGTGTTTCTAGGTCGTCGGTGGCGATGGTGATGTCGTCCATGTAGGCGACAATCTTCCTTGCCTCGATTAAATCTTTTAGCTGATGGTGAATATATCGGAAGAATACGGCGGATCCATTCCTCAGACCAAACGGCATTCTATTGTATTCGTATTGTCCATACGGTGTCACAAACGAGGTGTATTTCCTGGAATCGGCGGCCATCTTCACATGGAAGAAACCATTTTCCAAGTCGAGCGTTGTAAAGACCCGTTTGCCTCCTAAGTAGTCTAGACAGTCTTCCACCAGCGGCATGGGGTAGTTGTCTCGAACCATTATTTTGTTCAAACTGCGATAGTCCACGCATTTTCTATATTTGCCATTTTTCTTGCGTACCATGACAATAGATGACGTATAAGGTGACTGACTTTGACGGATGATCTTCTTGCTTAACAACTCGTCGATTATTTCCTTTAGCGCGCCTTCGAACGACAGTCTCTTCGGATAGTGATGGAAAGGTACATCGTTCTCCAACCGTATATGCATTTCGAACTCCTCCTCTTCGGGTTTGGCTTTGACTTCCAAATACTTCGTCGTGATAACTCGGTTCACTCGCGAACAGGCCTCTCTTCCCAATTTCGGATTTATGTCCACCCAATTCTCCTCCTCATTTATTTCCATGGCGTCCCACGGCTCGTATATATTTTTGTTTATACGCCTTGGAGTTTCGTCGGTCTTTCCGTCGGAATTCGATAGCTTACTACCCCCTACTAAACCTACTTCATCACTGTCGGCGGATAAGGCAGACGGCATGTCGGCCACCTTCGCTAAAACTATTTTTCCTGAAATTCTGTTGACAGGCGAGCAAAAACAAAACACTTCTTTTCTCTTATCCCTGGTTCCGAGTTCTTTATTTAATGTATTTTTCACCATGTTTAACGTCTTACGATTTATCATTTTCAGCGCGATTCCTAAACTCGCGAGGCCGGATCTTCCCACCAAGACAGGTATCGGAATGATTTTATCTGGAACCACAAGGAAATCTAATTTTTTACATCGGTCGCGAATGGTGACTTTACAACAAATCTTACCGAACGTTTGAATGGGAGTTCGTCCCAATCCCTGAAGCGGGGTATTTATTAATTGACTGCGGATCGGAAACGGAACTGCGGAACGTCGGACCAGATTAACCGGACTGCCGGTATCGAGAAGAGATAAGATCGTTAAGTTTCTACTACACTTGTCTTCGTCATAACAAAAGGCAACACTCACCAAATTAAGAGCGCTGAGCGCTTTAGTGCTATCCTCGTCCTCATCATCGTCGGAATCCAGCGGGCTTACAGCGGCAACCGTTACGCTCGTCGGCTTCTTCAACTTCTGAACGTACACGGGGTTGGGGCATGATCGGCGGTCGTGTCCTGTACCCCAGCATCGGTAGCAAGCGTCTCGTGGACGCTCTTCATAGGGGCATGCTGGCTTGCGGTGGCCCATTCGGGAACAATTGTAGCACCTGTCACCCGCCTGTGCAACATTGGCGGCGGACGCAGTGCTTCGGGAAGATGAGGCGGTGGGCCCACCTCGGGATGATACGGCGGCGGGGCTGCTGAGTGTTGTATTCCGACTCATAGTATCGGAACGGGTGTGTCTCGGTGATGCTCTCTCGGTGGCGGCGTCGGTCTGGTTGCGTATGGCCTGGCGATACTCGGCCATATTTACCGCCTCCTTTAGGTCACGCATGGTCCTCGCGGTCAGAAAGAGTGTGTGATCGCTGGTGCGATCCCGTAGACCCTCCTGTATGAATGCGACTAGCTCCTCATCCGTCACGTCGCTGCGGTATGCGATGGCCTGCATCTCCATCACGTACCTACGCGGTGTTTCATCAGTCCTCTTGGTGCGACTTCGGAGTGCTTGGTACACTTCTTGACGGCTGACAGACCGTCCAAACTCCTGCAGCATACTGGCCTTCAATGTGACATAAGTGACGTCACCGCGCGCCAGTAACAATCGGGCTGACCCCTCGAGCGACTGACGCAGAGCCAGCAGCTTTGTCACTTCGTCGGCATGAATCTGTTCAAATAGCTGTTCCAAATGACGAAAGAAGTCGTGCACACTATACATCCGATCGTCACCACTAAATTTGACGATGGCGTGTGCAATGTCATTGAAATTGGCCCGTCGGATCGGCGGTTCAGCGGCGGCTTCGGGTCGTATGGCTTGTCGTCGGGGCTCCGGCAGCATTTCGCCCCGTTCCATACGGGCAACCTCGCTACGTAAGCGAAGGATTTCATGTCGGCGGCGGAGATTAGCCAACTCGCGCTCTAGCTCCTCAACTTCCTCATCTCTCACGTGCCGCGGGGACTGCGGCTGGCTGGTCGTAGCTAAGCTTCTCTGCGGCGGCGGCATCGGGTTACCAGCGTGTGTGGTGAGCGCTAAGGCGCCCTGCTGCGGATTCGTCGGGTTTTGTGTTGGCTGGTCTCTCGGCGGCGGTCCTGCGGTCTCCTGCGGCGGTGTGCTCGTTACAGCGACTGGGTACAGTTGGGATGCACCCTCGGCGGCTACGATGGTGGAATTAGCGCCATCGGAGTCGCTGCTCTCGGCATTTTCCCACCGGCTGTCTTCTGCCGACTTCTGACTTCGGGTTTGGCGACTGGTCATTTTTCACTATTTTCCACTTTTATTGTCCGAAATAAGGGTGGCTAGTGGCGTATCCCACTTCTGAGCTTTAAGACGCTTGTTTTAACTTTAAACACACGCTTTATTTCTTGAGATGCGAACAGATTACTATATTTTTCGCTCCCTTGCCAAACTTCCGCGTGTTCTTCCAAAGAGCTCTACTGTCAGAATGACAAATGTCACCCGGTTCTTCTTCTTTTCCGTGCCCACTCCGGAAGTTTGGCAGCACATTCTATGGGGAGGATTGGTGAGTTGAGGAGGCCGTTAAATTTAAATTTTTGAACATTATTATACTACAGAATTTTGAAAACTTGGTGCCCTTGTAGGGCTTTTTGACTTGACTCCAAGTTTCAGGGTTCGTTCGGAAGTTACAGTTGCCCAAAACACACTTTTGTGTTTTCTAATCGAAAATTGTTCATAATTTGTAATTCTTGAGCGGAGTTTTGAAATTTGGTTGATTTGCAGAGCATCGCACTGTCCATATTTAGTGAGCATTTCAAGGTTAATTTATTTTTCCTATCACAAAACGATTGAAAAATCAGCCACCATATTCCATCGGGCTCCCCTATCATAACCTCTATAAGAAAAATGCATACATACTCAAGAAAGGACTCTGCAAGGGTTTTTTTAGATTAAGTTATTTTCCCACAATATGTATGTCCTCCGATTTCGTTTGAATGGCGTTACGGCACAACATCGCTAATGTAAACATGGAGGGATGCATACTCTCCATTAGAAATATCGCAACCAGGATACGCAACCTTCCACTGCTCTGGAGGTTCTCCTCAGACTCCACTCTGAAGGAGCTACATTGAAACTGTGCCTGGAAAGCCACCACCAGCTTAAGAATTCTCGGATATTCACTTACGGTCAAAAGTATCGACTCAACCTAAAAGCGCGTGTATTTGTACGTGTTTTTCGAAAAGTATAGCAGTTATCCAAAAAAAATCGTATGTCATTGAAAAGCTTAAGGCCTCAGCTTTACGTTGGTACCATTTTAACCAATATTTGGTGAACACTTTAAAAATTGATGCTCTTTGAACGAAAACGTAGCGAAAATGAGCAAATATGGATTTTGGTTAGGTTTTTTGCAAATAAAACAAAAACTGTTGGAAAATAAGTTAAGTATTTATTATTTTAGTATTTGGTATTTCCTCCTCTTGCTCTAATGACAGCTTCCAGTCGATTCTGCATTGATTTGATCAAGTTGCTGATGGTATCTTGAGGAATACCGTTCCACACCTCTAATAGGGCAATTCTTCAGTGGACGAAGGGACTGGATTTCTGGCTCGGACTCTTCTCTTGAGTTCGTCCCATAAGTGTTCAATGGGATTGATGTCGGGACTGCGCGCAGGCCAGTTAAGTGATGACATATTGGCTTCATTCAAGAACTGCCGAATGAGGCGCGACGCATGACACCGGGCATTGTCGTGCATCAAAGTAAAGTTCTCGCCAATAAATGCTGCATAGGGCACAACGTGGACACGGAGAACATCGGTAACGTATCGCTCAGCTGTCAGCCCTCCTCCTCGGCCTCCTGCGGGCACGAATACGAGATCCGTTTTTCCCTCCAATGAAATGCCAGCCCACATCATACAGGAACCGCCGCCGTATGCAACCGTTTCAGTGAAACATTACTGCGCAATTTATAATTAGTTTTTAAATTTGCAGGAAATTTCCTGCAAATTTAAAAACCGGTGTTTTCATAAATAATTATAAATCTATCGGAATTTGCGCTAATCATTCCATTACTAAAATTTTAATAAGCACTGCGCAAATCGCTCAGTTGGACGCCTGTAGACTCGACATTTTCTGTCACTGCCATGCAGACACATTGGGTGAGGTTATAAAACACAACGTTGCGCAACGTTTCGCGCAACGTTTCAAATCAACCGGCCGTTACGGATCAGAAACTTCTCCCTACAAACAGATCATCTAAGCGCCCCCTTGCGAGGCATAGCTTGATTGATTGGCAGAAATTTACAATCTGCCGTCGAACCGTGCATTTCCGCCCTCATTTATTTATTAAACTATTTATAATCAAAATAAAATGTATCTGCATCTCGTTTAAAACTGGAAATTTTAATTTTCGAGCAAAACGTATCAGCTGTGATGTGTCAATTGTCACATTTGTCACTTTCCGAGAGATGGCGATGGGAACACCAAGTCTGATCCGGATCTATGCGTTTACAGAACACAATAGGAAACGTTTCGGAAAACGCGAAACGTTACACGAACGTTGTGTTTTATAACCTCACCCTATTCTCGACTCGTCAGTGAACAATACTGAGCTCCATTCCGTATCGCTCCAAGTAAGATGATTACGAGCAAATAAGAGGCGCGCTTGTCGGTGTCGTGCAGTCAATTTGGGGCCCCTGGCAGGCCGTCTTGGAGTGATATTCGCTTCCCTTAATCGTCTCCTTACCGTGCGGTCACTGACAGCTACTCCGCGAACACGCCTCAGGTGAACAATACTGAGCTCCATTCCGTATCGCTCCAAGTAAGATGATTACGAGCAAATAAGAGGCGCGTTTGTCGGTGTCGTGCAGTCAATTTGGGGCCCCTGGCAGGCCGTCTTGGAGTGATATTCGCTTCCCTTAATCGTCTCCTTACCGTGCGGTCACTGACAGCTACTCCGCGAACACGCCTCAGGTTCCGCTGCGCAGCAACACCCGTGAGGAAACAATTTCGTAACGTACTTGTTACAATGAAACGGTCGACTCTCTCTGAAGTGGATCGAGGGCGGCCCATTCTTGGTCTCGAATTAAAGCTACCAGTCTCTCAAAATCTCCTGCTAACTCTCGAGACAGCAGACTGACTCATTCCAAGACGGCGAGCGACGGTTCGCTGACTATGATTCTCCGACAATAGGGCTACAACTTGTGCCGCCTGATCTGGCGTCGTATCCATTGATGAGAAAACAGTGATTGAAATTACTTCAGAGGTAAGTTACCTAACTTTCCTGATGCAACTGATAATGAGAAACCGATTACGGGCGCTTTTATAGGGGTAGTTTACCTGACCTGACCTTTACCTGAAACTTCAATTTTTCTGGGTTTTTTTGTTACAAGTGGCAATAATTTAAAAAGTGCAAAGCAAATGTTGATAAAAAGGGTACCAACAGGTAGCTAAGGTTTCGAACTTTTAAACGACATACGACTTTTATGAATAACTATCATACTTTCCAAAAAACACGTACAAATACACGTGGTTGAGTCGATACTTTTGACCGAAAGTGTATATCATACGACTGTCCTTACAGAAATCTGAAATTTAGGAAATCAATCTTCTATATTTCGAGTACTCTACCATGCTATAGCTTTTTGTGTTAAAACATACGTTTGTGCTTCACATGCTTCTTAAGAAGAACCAGTGGCGTAGATAGCTTTTCAGCACAGGGAAGTGCATTGAATTAAGGGGTTTTAAATAAGGAAATTAAGGAATAGTAACCATCATCTTGTTTCTATGCTTTTCTACCAATTAAAAAAATCTTTTAGTTGTTTGAGGTCTGCTGACGAAATCGAAAAATGGGCTGTCGCTCCAAGGTTTGGAAATTGATACAATTCTACTTGTTTAGCTAACAAAGCTCTAGAGATCAGATGTAGGTTTTCATAATCCCCACCTTAATGTAATATACCTACTTTATATCGAAGTTAGACTCCTGAATTATCCCGTCAGGCGACAACGCATCTCAGGAAGAACTCGGAAGTTCATAGAATCGCCTAAAGATTATAAGTACGCTCTACGCCTTATAATTGTTATCCTGGTTGTGGGGTGAACTTAAATAAGAACGGTCATCTGCAATACCGAACGCAAATGTTAAGAATCGTTCACGCACAGGAGATGAATGCGGTAAAAAAGGTCTGAATGAGTGGTTTGGTAAAGACATTGCGGCTGCCCCTGTGGAGTAATAACGAAAAATGGTCAGGCAGATGAGTGAACGATATGGTTGTGATTTTATTCAAGGAAAATCTTACATAACTACATACCCGGTAGCATGATGCAGTTGCAGTATTGTTCAAGCAAGCAGCACTAACTTGTGCCGTAATGCCACTCAATTCGAACCATATTGTTATTGTATGACTAGATATACCATATAATACTGACTTCCGCTATAATATAAAAATATTTAAAACCGGATTCGGCAGTTATGTACAACATTGGATCTTCGGGATCCTTACTTACTTTACGACGAACCTTGGGTGTACAAGTAACAACATTATGATTGAAACAGATTAGACGCGTTGAGTGCTGCCGAAGAAAAAGTAGCACAATGCATTTTTAATGGCTGACATGTTTTTTGTTGTTGCTGTTGAACAGCAGCAGCAAACATTAAAAATGCATTGTGCTGCTTTCTTCGGCAGCAATCAAGGCGTCCAATCTATTTCTAGCATTACGGCAAGAAGTATGTAGAAAATGGGTGAGGTTATAAAACACAACGTTCGCGTAACGTTGCGCGTTTTCCGAAACGTTTCCTATTGTGTTCTGTAAACGCATAGATCCGGATCAGACTTGGTGTTACCATCGCCATCTCTCGGAAAGTGACAAATGTGACAATTGACACATCACAGCTGATACGTTTTGCTCGAAAATTAAAATTTCCAGTTTTAAACGAGATGCAGATACATTTTACATTGATTATAAATAGTTTAATAAATAAATGAGGGCGGAAATGCACGGTTCGACGGCAGATTGTAAATTTCTGTCAATCAATCAAGCTATGCCTCGCAAGGGGGCGCTTAGAGGATCTGTTTGTAGGGAGAAGTTTCTGATCCGTAACGGCCGGTTGATTTGAAACGTTGCGCGAAACGTTGCGCAACGTTGTGTTTTATAACCTCACCCAATGGGTGAGGTTATAAAACACAACGTTCGCGTAACGTTTCGCGTTTTCCGAAACGTTTACTATTGTGTTCTGTAAACGCATAGATCCGGATCAGACTTGGTGTACCCATCGCCATCTCTCGGAAAGTGACAAATGTGACAATTGACGCATCACAGCTGATACGTTTTGCTCGAAAATTAAAATTTCCAGTTTTAAACGAGATGCAGATACATTTTATTTTGATCATAAATAGTTTAATAAATAAATGAGGGCGGAAATGCACGGTTCGACGGCAGATTGTAAATTTCTGCCAATCAATCAAGCTATGCCTCGCAAGGGGGCGCTTAGAGGATCTGTTTGTAGGGAGAAGTTTCTGATCCGTAACGGCCGGTTGATTTGAAACGTTGCGCGAAACGTTGTGTTTTATAACCTCACCCAATATTATAAAAACTCAAATTTAACGGCATTACTGTTAAATAACGAACTTCTTACTTCCACAAATTGCATTTCCGGTAAAATAACAAAACTCACAGAGAGGACTCGCTAGCATCAAATGAAATGCGCAGAATGTTGGCGCATCCAAAACAGATGTGATGATAAAAAACACTGCCCCGGCCGCGGCTACAGCCCCCGGTCAATTGTCTGAAATGTTTATAAAAAGCACAACACGCTATGTATTGAGTCATTCTACGTAGTAAGGTTATCCCACAAAGCTATCAGTGGCAAAAGTTATCAGCACAAAGATACAAAGGTATGTAATTATTTTTCTAAGTGAATATACTGGAGTTGACAATTTGTATATCAGTGAATTGCAAATTTAGCTTAGAAGCATTCTTTGCGGACTTCGACCCCACTTAAAAACTTTCGCTTTTGCTATTACTATTTATATGAGAAGAATTCGCGGGTGTAGTGCAGTAGTGACTAGAATAAATAAATTGATGACGGCATCGGAAAAAGTTTTAGTACATAAACATTTATAACGTAAATTTATAAAAAGAATACATATACCTGATCTGATATTTGCCTGCCGAGTAAGGTTATCCTGTGGTTATTCTGTTCTGAAGTCGAGGAGACCCAGCTTTTACTGAAATATCTCAAATCTGCCAAACTCTGCACACATTACGCCTATCTATTTGACGTAAATTCCTAAAACCTCAGGTCAGGGCCGGATTTAGCCAGTCTGGGGCCCGGGGCTAATATTTTCAAGAGGCCCCCTCTCTAACATATGAATGTCATTCGATCGTTTATATATATACATAAAAACATGCAAAAAGTTTTGCAATTTTTATTTATTAAATTCTTAAGGTAATAACTTGTATTCTAGATAGACCGAAAAAGTGAATAATGATACTTGTGTTGTGTTGTTTTTATGTTGATCGCGTTAAATTCGTTTGTGGCCCATATATTATACTTATGCAATATGATTAGACGTTTTTCTGATGACAACATGCATTATTTAATAATATTTATATGAGTATGTTGCTATTTATGCAATTTCCATTATTTCAACAAATTCTTCGCAAATGGTCTTGAACAAATAGGAAACATGACCGCTTCCCCGATTTGCATGGATTTCAAATTGCTTTTGCAAGAACGGATCGAATTTTGCCATAAGCTCTAAAACACCCAAATAATTGCCATTATTTGGAGAGCCTATTGCCTCATTCTCACCCCGGAAAGCAAGACCGCGTGCAGATAGAAAGCGGATTACTTCGACAACCCGTTTGAGAACTTCGATCCAATAATCCGTTTCGGTCCTTAATTGCTTCGCCAGATCATTTTTTGTGAAAGATTTGTTATGAACACGCAGTTCTTATGTTCTGTAGAATTTTCGTGGCTGCTTATCTTTTGTTCTGATTTTTTCCAATTGCTGAACCCGACAGTTGCAAATGTGCTGTCCCTTTTCTGGCTAAACAATTTGCAAACGTAGCAAAAGACATTCCCACTCGATTCAGAATAAATTAGCCATTTTCGCGCTAATTTTTCACCGTTCATCAACGTACGTGAAAAGGCCTTTATTGATAGTGATCTATTTTGATCTTTATACTGTCTAATGGACGCATGGAAATCTTCATCGTTTTTCTGAAAATATGCATAGCCTTTTTCAACATACATTTGCTTTAATGCATTCTTCATTTCCGTAGGCCATAAAGCAGGGTCTTTAATAACTGGGTCTGCAAATATAAATGTAAAATAAAATAAACTAAAATACCTATATGTACTTAATGTGGAATGGATACCAATGCTTTACCTAGTAAAGCAGCCTCCTCATTCATATCGCTTTGATCCTGCATTATTACAGCATCGGCAGCCCTGCTTTCGCAATGATCCATGGCATCGTTATCATTCATATCTTGTTTTTTGTTGGCAGCAAAAAAATTTGTTGGTTTCGGTAACTTTTTAGCAAATTCCTCCTGCTTGCGCTGCGTTCAAACTAAATTCAAAAATCCAAGGCAATTGATTCAAGTAGATTACTTTCAAAGAATTTTCTTACCGAAATGAAAAATAACACGAAAATTAAAAAATGTGCTTAGCGATCACACAATCGATACCACCGTGGAACACTATCGAATTTCGATAACACGAAAAATAAAAAAATGTACTGAGCGATACACAATCCACCGTGGAACAATATCGAATTCGATATGAGTTGCCTGCAAATGCATTCAACGAACGAGAAAAAACGACGTCAGAATTCAAATAGCTATAATAAGCGGAATGGGAATTGACATTTTCTTGTTCCTTGAATGCATTATGAAAATTTTAATATTTTGGGGGATTTACACATTGCTCATGATTGGATATACATAGGCCTACAACTTAATAATGAGACTTTTTTTGGAATTTTGGGCATTTATTCATAGATTTCTTGGGTTTTCGAGGCTATCCATGAATCGAGCCAGTTCTTAGTATCCTCATATGAAGTGAAGTGCTGATCAGCCAACGCATGAGTCATCGAAGCGAACAAAAAGTATAATCAGAGGGAGCAATGTCGGGGCTATACGGCGGGTGGGGTAGCACTTCCCATTTCAGCATATTATGGCTTTTTGACGCAATGCTCGACTCAAACGCATCAATTGCAGTCGATAGCGCTGCCCGTCAATGGTTTCATTTGGTTTTAGCAGCTCATAATACACAACACCGAGCTGGTCCCACCAAATGCAGAGCATAAGCTTGGAACCATGAATATTTGGCTTCGCGGTCGATGTTGATTGGTGCGCGGGCGGTCCCTATGATTTCTTTCGCTTTGGGTTATCATGATGTATCCACTTTTCATCGCGGGTCACAATACGATGCAAAAAACCCTTCCGTCGTTGCCTTTAAAGCAGTTGTTCGCACATGCAAAAGCGCCTCTCAACATCTCTTGGCTTCAACTCGTACGGAACCCAGTGGCCTTGCTTTTGGATCATTCCCAGTGATTTTAACCGCTTCGATATGGCTTGCTGAGTCACTTCCAACGAAATTGCGAACTCTTTTTGCGTTTGGCACGAATGTTCTTCGAGTAATTTCGTCAATTCTTCGTCTTCAATCTTTTTTGGCTGGCCAGGTTGCTCTTCGTCGGTAATGTCGAAATTATAATTTTTGAACCGATGAAACCACCGAAAACACAGTGCACGCGAAAAAGCATCGTCACCGTAAACTTTCACGAACAATTGATGACTTTGAGCTGCAGTCTTCTTAGCGTGAATTTTGTACATGCTAACGGTTTTGTGCAAATTAGAATTTGGACTGTGCATGTGTCGTAACGCAAAACCAGTTTGCCCTGCGGCTTTATGCTGTTTGCCATGAGACCGGTTGAAAATGTCATAAAGTTCGATTATTAGGCGAAAGTTCGCATTGAGTGTTTTATTAGTTTACTGAATAGCGCCGGACATTGTGCGCATACTGCTGATAAAAAAATGGTCGACAAGAATGACAGAAAGTTAAAGAATGTAAATGATTATGATTGAGGACCAATAGACATCTTGGAATTTTAATACAATTGTGTTAAAATTATTTTGGAAATAATTTTAAGTATTTTTTTTTTTTTTGAAAAGTAATTGATTATTAAAAATTTATTCCATGCGCATCGGGGGCCCCTAAAAACGCGGGGCCCGGGGCTTCAGCCCCCTTAGCCCCCCCCTAAATCCAGGCTTGCCTCAGGTCACCTCACACGAAGCGTCCGAATTCATTTTTTGGACTCTTTGTTTTGTTAAATTTATGCATTTTCTTCCATTTTTATAAATCCGTGTGTGTGCCGCATAAGAATGTTCAGTTGCAGAACTTGTATGCTCATGAAATTTCGTATAGATACCATCTATTCTAGTATGTATATGGTATATGGTGTTTTCACTGATATACAGTTTATTAACGTTAATTTCTATTTAATAATACACACTAATTTTTAATAATCGAATATTCAAAATAAATTTCACAATTAAGTAACGTAACTTACATAATCCCACAGATTTATTATAATTTTAGCATCATGTCCGACGACAGTTACAAATCTGCAAAGTCAGTGTATGACTTTACCGTAAAAGACAATTCCGGAAATGACGTTAAATTGGACAAATACGAGGGCCATCCACTGTTAATTGTCAACATTGCATCCCGATGCGGTCTGACCAAAACTAATTACAAAGAAATTACAGAACTGAAGGAAAAATATTATGACAAGGGTCTAAGGGTTCTGTCATTCCCATGCAATCAATTTGCTAGTGAGATGCCAGAATCAAGCGGCGAAGAAATGGTTTGTCATTTGCGCGATGCCAAAGCTGATATTGGGGATCTTTTCCAAAAGGTTGGTAGTTGAATATTGCTGTTAAAACGAACTTAAAGAAGTTTAAATGTTTTTTTTTTTCTTAAATTTTAGATTAATGTCAACGGCAAGGAGGCGGATCCATTGTACAAATATTTGAAACACAAGCAAGGTGGAACTTTGGGAGATGCTATCAAATGGAATTTTACAAAGTTTTTAGTTGACAAGAATGGACAACCGATCAAACGATATTCACCGACAACAAATCCTTTGGATATTTCGGCAGATATTGAAAAGAATTTGTAAGATATTTATAATTTAAGAAATGCTGTTAAATATTTGTTATCAGTATTATCTGATATGTCTGTTATTCATAATTGAAGTTTTTAATGCGCCAAATAAACAAAAAACACTTCCATAACATTTCTATATACATACATAATCTCGGATCTAAATGTTTGTTGCCAAACTCCAATGAAACGTATCGACCGATTTTTAAGAAATTCGTTGTGTATATTGCTAGGTATCGGCATAGGTCGTAAAGTCTATTTGAAGCCCCGAAGTGCTCCCCTCTACTTTTCTAATAAGTATTTAAAAAAAATGTTATCGATTATTTCCGTGGCCCCTAATTTTAATGCAAGTGGAGCGAGCACACAATTTTTGTATAGATGTATCGTAAAAAGAAATGTAAGTACTCGTGTCATACATACACTCCCAATCAAGAGGAAAGTTCCATTTGAGAAATGGCTGTATGTTGGAAAGTGATGACGGTATTTTCTTCAAACTCGGTGACAATATTTTCAGTAGCCTACTTTCTTTTTAACTGAAGGTCTCAAACTCTGAGTCACATTAGGATTTTCTTACGAGAATTCTTAAAAACAGTACAAACGTGAAAGTCATAAGGATAGTTCCAGAGGAAATAAAACACTAAATAACGGTACAAAAAGAAAACTTCACTCTGGAAAATGTTGCTAGTAATGAAGATAATATCCTTTAAGGGATTTGAGCTCAAAAAGTCAATTTGGTATAGAATTCTATTCTTCATAAAAAATGTTTGCAGATAGACGATAGTTTAAGAACACTGAAGCGCTTCTACGAGCGATTAGAGGAGCTTGGGAAGAAATGAACTTAAATTACCGTTTAAACCTATACAATTCCATGCCCGATTGAAATTTTGAGCTCAAATTACTAAAAGGAAGTTCTACTCATTACAAGCTTCATTTTCCAGAAGAAATGTATCCATTAGAACCGTTTTTTGATGTTTTATTTCCCTTGGAACTATACTTTGTTAGCCAAAAGAGGAGGTTTTTAACAATTCGTACTTATACTATAACTAATCCAAATCACAGACAAGCTAGTAGTTATTAATATGTGTCCAAATGCATCTTAGCCTATCCCTGTAGGAAAAATGACAACTGGTCTAGAAAATAAATAGTTTTGAAACTATTTCCAATGTAACTACTTCCACGACTAGTTTAAAAATAATGCAGATCGGATGCAGATGTGGTGTCAACTTTTAAAGGATTTTTTTTATAAAATAGTGCGAGTTTTAATTTAAGAAATGTGAATAAAGTGCATTGTGAAGAAAAAAATGACAACGGAAGAATGCAAGTAATGTTTGTAATTATGTATGTATGTATGTTGTACCTATATTAATTGATCTCACTATCTTCTTCTTCTCAGTCCGTATAGCCCCATGTGGGGCCATGGTGCGTTCACTCAGCCGTTTAGGCAATTTCGAGTCAACGTTACATTTCATATCATTTCGGAGTGTATATACTTTTGCAAGCACTATATATTTCCTATCCGCACATGTACGGAAATTTAGGACCACGCCGAGATTCGATCTCCGGACCTCTAGATTACTAGCATCTTAGAGTGCGACTCAACCAAGCGAGCCACAGAGCGTGTTCAGGGCCGGATTTGTTCTTTGTAGCGCCCCTGGGCAGTAATCGTATTGCCGCCCTCCGTCACTAGTTTAAGCTGTTGCATTCATGTGATGTGTACATTTTTTTTAAATACGTGGTTTCCGGCATTTTTGGAAGTAGCTCTTCAGTGGAAATTGCACTTAATTTACTAGAAAGGTGCTTGGACTGAACTTCTAATCAAAGTTAGTGTTCAGAAGTATAGGTATAGGTTCTCCATTGAAGGTGGAATTAGATGCTCATGATGGAACGGATACTCCTTAGAGCTCAATAGAATATTTGACGAAAATATGGTGAATTTACGCATTGGATGCATAAGCAACCCCTAAGACTAAAGGCCTGAATAGACCTCGGGCGGAATGAAAATGAAATTTTTGTCCACTGCGATTTTCTCAATGAAAATGCATGCTTCCTGTCGTGGAACATGTCGGTAATGATGGGGAATTCCATAAGCTACAATCCGAATATGGTTCCAACATTTTTCTCGGCCATTTTATGTATTATTTTTCGATTCCCCCGTCATTAGATATTTTCCACGGTGAAATGACGGGGGAATCGAAAAATAATACATAAAATGGCCGAGAAAAATTTTGGAACTATATTCGGATTGTAGCTTATGGAATTCTCCATCATTTCCGACATGTTCCACGACAGTAAGCATGCATTTTCATTGAAAAAATCGCAGCGGAGAAAAATTTCATTTTCATTCCGCCCGAGGTCTATACTGCGCTTAAGACATGAAATAATTCGATTCCTTAGAGCGGGCAATATATACTTTACCGCAATGTAAATTTTCGATCTGAACAGGCCTATGAATTGTCGTTTCAGTATATGACCGTGCTCTGCTTCCGGGCTTGTATGAAGGTGGCTTTGATTCTTACTGTCATGGAATATGTGGGGAATTCCATACACTACAATCCGGAAACAGTTCCATAATTTTTCTCGGCCATTTTTTTCCGATTCACCTATTATTTCATCGTGAAATGTCAAATGACCGGGGAATTGAAAAATAATATATAAAATTAAAATGGCCGAGGAGAGTTATGGAACCGGTCTCGGATTGTAGCTTATGAAATTCCCCACCGTTTGTGACATATTGCACGACAGTAAGTATGCATTTTTTTGGACAAAATCGCAGCGGGAAAAATTTCACTCTCGATGTTAATTCAGCCCTTAAGTGCTAGAACAGACAGACACAGCCTTTCGAATGAAATATAACTTTACAAACGATTATTTTTCTCAGTATTTTTATAACAATAAAATTATTTCAGAATATTTATGTGATAATAAAACATAATTTGTGTTTTTCAGATTTGTTACAGTTTAATCGAAAATTTCGAAAAATTTATCTAAAAAAAAATATTTCAATCTTCAAAAATGTAAATTTTTACTTTACAGCTCGAAATCGAAATCAAAAACATAATCAGTCTCTCCAATGATGACAATGATACTATAGTTTTCTAAATGTGTTTTTTGAACCTTTTCAGTACCAGCTACAATGTAATGCGAAACGCACCAATCCTCTTACTAATAACAGTCTTACTTGTTCTTGAACTAGTATTTTGGAACTACTTCCACTACTAGTTGATTATTAGTGATGCAGGAGGCGTCAGCATTGACTGCATCCTATGGCAACTCTTAATTAATGTAGCTAGTTGTTTGCGTAAATGCAATCGAAGTCAGGACTAGTTGTGGGAAGTGGTTCCGAATTAGTTATAGAATTAGTCCATTTCCCGACTGGGATATTACTGATTCTTATGTGTATGCAACTACATACATATCTTCTTTATATAAAAATGGAAAATGATTTCTTTGTAACGCAAAAACTCGAATACCGCTAGATCGATTTATATGATTTTTTTTTTGTTAAATCCGTCATACGCTGGAGAAGGTTTAAAAACCGAGAAAATTTTGAAAATCTCAAAGGATGTGGCGGCAAAACGAAATTCCTTTTTGTATGAGAGTCACCTGTCGCAATCATGTTTTCATCGATCACATTTGAATTAAATAAAAATATTGAGTCATTAGTAAAGCTATAAGAAAAATTGTCAATGAAACAATGTAATATCAAAAAACACAGTACGCTGTACAAAAGGAATTAAAATGTCATAGCTTCGAAAGTCGACAAATTGCCTTTTTGGAACGAGTGCTGGAAAGGTGCAAGGTAAATTTTATGGTACACTGTCAACAAGTTCTTATATACATATGTACGTATTTTAGACTAATGCCATCGAAAAAAACGACCAGATTTAGGTCGTTGCAGTCAGTCAACAAAGCGTCATACAAATTTTCTTAGACAACGATTAATAACCAACCACTATGCTACATCCAACAACCAACATGATGTATTTCGTACAACTGCAACTTCGGTAGTCCTAGAACGAGCTGCCTTTAACTACAATCCTGAAATCGATTATAGTTTCGATATAGCAGTTATGATTGGAGGCATGTCTGCTATTTGCCGGTATTGTAAGGGGTTGAAGTTCATCGGCGAGCCTCAAGGATTATGCTGTGCTGGTGGAAAAATTAAATTACCACCAATAGTGCCTCCACCAGAACGTCTATGCTCATTGGTCTCTGGAACATCAAGAGACTTGGCTCATTTCCTCACAAATATACAAAAGTACAACAATTGCTTCCAAATGACTTCTTTTGGTGCAACACACATTTGTACGTGATAATTTGATGCTTACTTTCAAGGTAATTGCAAATCATTCGTTTTCAATGAAAGTATACCTACATATATGTAGTTTAGGCATATTGCCACAATCGGATTTGGAACACAAGTTTTTACAAATTTATTTCATGGGCAATACGAAGTTCGCTGGGAGCTTCCAATAAAACGTTGAAATTGACCGCTTCCTCCAGGTCTCCCAATTCGACGAGAAGTATGACCAGAGAATCGATTCTGTCTGATAAGTCTGGTCCAGCAACTAAAAAGAAAATACTCTGCACTGCGTTCACATCCCTGCAGTTTCTCCAGAAGATTATTTGGAAGGTGAAGCCTTCTGGCTTAAGGTGATGGTTGAAGTGAGCGGAGTGAGCACACGGGGTGAGAGCGAGCGAAGTGAGCTTGTATACAATAGGACTGGGCGAAGTGTTTTTTTACGGAGTTGCGAGTTTTGGCTAAAAGCTTTGAGTATATCTCAGAAAAAAGAGAAAAGGAAGTAATATTGTGCGAGAGAATTGAAGCAATTTTGCTGAAGAGTTTGGTTAGTGTTAGTGCAGGGGAAATTATGCATAGGCGCCGTATAAATTTGAGTGCTTTATGAGGGGGGCTTGGAGGGAAATTTAAAATGTGTGATTAATTTGCATTAGGTGGTCAAAGCCCGACGCACGTCGGGCCATCGACACTAATGATAATATGTATATCTGATGCTGAAAAAAATTAAATAAGGAAATATGAATGTATGCATGTCTGTAAAGTTATCTACGACATTTTTTGGAATAGAAATGATGTGGAGTAAACCTGAATATCTGCTCCTAGCGTGGTCCATCCAGATAGATGCACTCGGCATGTCTTGCATCTTCGCGTCTATCTGAACGTTGTGATCTTGTCTATGTTTGTTCCCACATTGAACACTAAAGAGATAGATATAAACAGAGGTTATGATCACAATGATATTATCCGTATGCCGCCAAATAGCTGATCAATTACTTCAAAGCTGCCTACTAAAGTGTGAACAAACAACAAAAACAATCATATGACGTCATTAAAAGCAAGAACAATGCAGTGGAAAAGTTGCGAACATTACCAGCATATGTGTAAGCTATGAAATGCTGCCGCTGCTGCTGCTATTCAAAGCAGTAACAGCTCGCGAGTCAGTTAGTAATTATAACGAGGCTAATTTTGGGTGCGGCCAATATCCCCCTTTAGTGCGAATATATTTGTTTGTACATATTTTTTGTAGTTTCGATAAAGACACACTAATATAAGGTTTGATTGGAATTTAGCTAAATTTTAGGGGAACCTAATTTTAGGGGTTATGGGTGGTTGGCGCATAATGATCCAATGGTCCGATTCTATCGACTTTGACATATATTTTGTAGCTTCCAAAAAAACACATTTCAGTGAGTTTTGGTTTGAATTAGCGCACAAATATAAAAACAATTCTTAGAAGAGCTTAATTTGGTGGTTTGGGTTTGTATGGCAGCCTCATGACCTCATTTTTTGTTCTATCTATAGGAACACATTTGTGCCAAATTTGGTCAAAATTGGTGGACAAATAAAAAAATTTTTTTTAGAAGGGCTTAGTTTTGGGCTTTGGGTTTGTATGGAAGCTCCACGACCCCATCATCCGATTTTATCGATTCAAACATACAAACTGGCTGCAGCAAAAAGAAGCATGTGTGCAAAATTTCAGCTTCATAGCTTTTAAGACGGCCCAGTAAAGCACTTCGCAACAGACGGACAGACTGACATCGCCCAATCGACTCAGCTCGTCATGCTGATCA